>CM046877.1:69812731-71012731 GCA_025667525.1 Glebionis coronaria | reverse complement strand
TATGCCACAAAACTATGATTTTGTTACAAAGATATTACCTGCATTGACAACTACATTTTCAGAAATATCAGCATCGGCAACTACATCTTCATTAACATCGCCATCAATATGACTCATATATGAGTCACAGTGACTCACACATGAGTCACACTGACTCATATATGAGTCACCATGATTTTGTTACAAATGAAGCTATATTGTTACCCACATTACAAAAAAGACTTAAATATATATAGTTTCATATATGAGTCACCGAGACTCATATATTAGTTACAACGACTCATACATGAGTCACCGTGACTCATATATGAGTCACAGTGACTCATGTATGAGTCACAGCGACTCATATACGAGTCATAATCCCATTTCAGTAATTATAAGTTTTACTTTTGTAATCATTTTATCATCTACAAAAATCGACCATACTTCAATAAAAATGCTCATTCATAAATTAGAACTTGCTAAATTACATGTGATTTTCATTGTGTCATTTCATCAAACACATGGTGTGCATCAAATATCGTAACATGTGATTTACCTATATTATCACCCAAAAATGGTGGATATGTTGTGAAAGTCACTGGAGAAGTGAGATTGTTGTGAAAGTCGCTGGAAAAGGGTGGTTTGATGTGCGTCTTGCCGGAAAAGGGTTGTTTGGTGTGGAGGTTGCGGGAAGAAGGTGGGTTTGTTGTGGTGTTCGCGAGAAGAAGGTGGGTTTGTTTTGGTGGTCGCCTGAAAAAGGTTATTGATGAGTTTGTTGTGGTGGTCGCCGATGAGGTGGTTGGGAATCCTGATTCTTATTTTTTTTATGTGTGAAAGTATAGGAAGATAGAAGGGATGTTGGTTTAATCCTAACCATTAGATCAATATAAGATTGATGGTTTAGACGTGTTCGTTGAAACTATGTTAAATAAGGGGGTGAAAAAGATCTCTTCCCATAAAAAACAACCAAAAAAATTGGCGAAGATATATGAAAGTGACCTTTTATTAATTAAATGATTGTCCCGGTGGTGTAATTTATGTAGGTTAACGATTTACAATTCTTTGATAAATAATTTTTTCTTTACAAAGTGATAGTGGGTTTAAATTAAATGAAAAAGAGAGTATGAGGGGGAGTTAATTGATCTTTTTATTATACATTTTATTGCTCATAATCTATACAACATATAATTTTTAAACGTTTTAGCTATACAATTATTCAAAATTCAACTTATATTACTAATGCATTGTGTATAACTAAAATAGTACAAGCATAGAAAATTAAAATACCAACTTAAAAATCTCACAAATTAATACTTTAATTAATACTAATTATTACATATTAATTAATACATAGTTGAAATTAAAAGTAATTAATACTACTTAATATATAATTATTACACCCCATTACATAAAAATACAATTATATATTTATATTGTACAACAGTTAAAATTATATATCTACAGAAGTCATTCGAAAACGTTTCAACCGGGAACATGAATGACTATCAATTCCGTAGAAAATTAAAACCGTCTGAAAATAAACCGACTGAAATTTATAAAATGAGTGAATCGAATTTGATCAATATTATTTCCTTTTTTATTCATCAGTTAATTATAGGATACATGTCGTCAAATCGCACGAGAAGCTTGCTAATATCGAATGATTTATATTGTAGTGATCAGTTCTAGGTATGCGCAAAAATAAATGTGTCTAAACGAACTTTCTCCTTGATCAATATACTAGTTTTAATGTTCGTGCACGCACGGGACATGAACATAAATGTAATAATTTTGTTTGATTTTATATATATTGTATATGTTTTTTAAAAACATCTAATCAATGTTTATATGTTTGATTATATTGTTGTTTTTGTACACCGTGTAAATTAATATAAACTCACTTCAGTTTTTATTTTTTGAATATCATACTCTTTTTATATTAGATATTGTTATTCTAGATAATCATATCTTAGTAATCAATCAACAACTTATTACATCAATCACACGTACACGATTTATAAATTCATAATTTTGTAATGCTTAATATTATTATATCAAAAAATATTAAATTTTTAATACTTTGATAGATACGATACTTGGACCCATGAATTTTACATAATTATCCATTGTGTGATAATATTAATTGATATTTTGTACAAATATTTGTTGAATAAGGGATTTGACTTTTTTTAACTGAGATGTCACTTATCAATTTCTTGACATTTTGTGTTCAGTAACACATAACGACTTTGAAAAATATATGTTACTGTCATATGTATTATCCTGTCTAATTATTTATATCTCACACCGATTTTTGAAATCCTACAGTCATTTTGATATATATATTCACGTTAATAACATTTTACACAGATTCATTGTCTGACTTTGTTAAGTGTCAAATAAAAATAAACAATAATTTATGTTTTTATTTGAAGATTTATAATCATGTGATTTGTTGATTTTTTAATATAACGTATATGTTTTATTTTTAAAATATAAGTATAGAGCAGTAAGTTTAAGGGGTATTTTGTTTAATTTATATAGTTACTAAAAAATATATAAATTTATAAGTTTATACTTAATTTCGTCTAATTTATTTAAATTCAACAACTAAAGTTTTTTAACACCCTCCCTTTTTCTTAAGTTTTTATTTTCACAAATTTGACACATAAATTTTTTTGTGTTTTCTTCAAATTTCTCCACCAAAATTTTTAAATTTGAATAAATTGAATTCAATTTTAACATTTTTCGATCAATCATATTTCTCGATTTTATTTATGTATCAAAATCAAATCATTTGATTAGTCCAATTCTTTTTTACAACTTTTACTTTTTACTAAAATTTCTAATTAATTTAGTTTTTTTATTACATAAAAGATTATTTAAGATAAGTAAATGACTTGGTCTCGGTAGTTTGGAACTTATTAAAAAACATTATTAAGGTATAGCGTGGGACTTACTAAAAAATGTAATTAAATTAAAAGTACCAAAAAAATAAAAAATTAAAAAGATTAGTCAATAAAGAGATGCAATGTGGGGTTTAACGATTCAAAAGACATGTTTTTAACAAGAAAAGGCATGTTCGTTGAAACAATAAACTAAGAAGGTAGTTTGCCGTTTCAAATGGGTGTTCTAAACATACGTATTAATCAGAGGCGGAGCTAGTAGATGATTAATAGGTGCTAAATGTCCCATAATCAACCAATATCACTTATTATTTATATGTCTTATAATCTATTTTTCTACTATTTTTTATATTAAACATCCCATCACTATGATTTTTTTACTTTAAATATATAGTTAGCCTCTGTTAATTAAAAACAATAACTCCGCATTTGGTATTAATAACACTAATAACCCCTGATATTAATACCACTAATTATACCCATATTAATTACACAATAAATTATTTATTACTAGTAATATTATTCAAAATCCTATGAATAAAAATAAAGTTATTTATTCCTTTTATTCTATCTCTTTCCTGTAACTTATTTTTCTTTCACTCATCATGTTAAATTTTTTATTATATTTTTGCCTACATCATAGAAAATCAAACAAACAAACATGTTATACAAATATTTAAAAATGAAACCATAAAAAACCTCAAAGAAAAGAATTGAGAAAAAGCAACAAAGTAAAATGAAGAGAAGGTGATGGTGGGGGATGTTTCTACGGTGATTTCCATTGTCGTAGTCGTGGGGGCTGTTTTGATGGTGATGTTTTCGAGGGTCTGTTTGCACGGTTTTGGTGGTTGCTTATAGTCGCTTGGAAAGGGTCGTGTTTGTGGGGTGATGACGGGCTGTTTTGATGGTAGTGGTAGTCTCTTAAGGTGGTATGAATGACGGGCTATTACAGTGGTGGGAATGTCGGGTTGTTTTTTTAATGGTTGGTTGCCATCACGGTGGGGATGGCGGCTGTCATGGTGGTGGGGATGGTAGGTTCTTTTCTTATGATAATGATAGATTGGTGGGCTATGGGTCTTTTTATTTTTAATATAAGAGGTTTGATCTATATGAAATGTACACTTATAAAAGAAAAAAAGAACTAATCTTGTCCATCTAATTCATCATCATCTAACAGTTCAAACTATATATACTAACCATATTTAAATAATAAAAAACACACACATTAGATTCACTTTCTCTCTCTACAAAAAAAATTCTCCCCGATCTAAAACACCACCAATTCTACCTCGCCGGAAAATTAAAAACTTACCGGAATGAAGAAAAAATCACGGCAAACCTCACCGAAAACCTTATAATCACGGATCTATAACCTTTGTATTAAAAAAACCTTATAATAAAACATCTACAACCTCGCCAGAAAATAAAATACCCACCAGAACCCTCGCCGGAACCTTAATCAACTAGAAAAGTGGATCAAGCTGAGTTACAAGATGTTATGGAAGTGGTTTTATAACTCGATTTAAACAAAGATGTTGCATCATAAAAGGTGTTGCGAAAAAAGTAACAGAAGGTGTTATAGGTAATTTTGACCTATAATTCTCGGTTTGTTAGTTATAAATGTAAATCACATGTAATTCTCGTGAATTGCATGTGATTTAATTCCTGAAATTGCTTTGCTAGTGATAAATGTAAATTACATGTAATTCTGGAGAATTACATGTGATTTTCGACTTGTAATTGCTTTGTTAGTGATAAATATAAATCACATGTAATTCTGATTAATTACATGTGATTTTTAGTCTAAAATTGCTATAAGTGATAAATGGAAATCACATGTAATTATGAGGAATTACATGTGATTTTTAGTCTGAAATTGCTTTGTGAGTAAGTTGAAATAACAAGTGAATTACAAGTACATTATGTGTAACTAAAGGGGAAACCAAAACGTAATGATTTTGAATTACATGTGATCACTTGAATCACATGTGATTCAATTTCTATGGAATTACGCGTTAATTTGTCCATGTAGTTGTTTTTATTTTAGTAAGTAAAAATTACATGTGATTCACTTGAATCACATGTAATTTTTCTAGAATTACATGTGATTTTACTATATAACCGTGTATTTGTTAATAAATGAAAATTAAATAAGATTTAAGTGAACCACATGTAATTTGGTATGAAATTTTGTTTGTTAATAAATGAAATTTACATGTAATTTTGTATGAATCACATGTGATTGAGTTGCTATTTTGTGATAGTTTCATGTAATTATATTTCTTGATGTACAGGTATTAAAACAGCAAGAGCAATTGTATATGAGCATAATAAAACACCTGGTGGATCAATATATTGGACGAAGTGAATGTTGAGAAAACATGAAGGATACTATAAAGTGAAGACGAACGAGCTTACCAGAACAACTTGTCCAAAATTATCTAAAAGCAAGGACAAAGAAGAAGACGAAACTAATAATCGATGTTTAATTTTTTTAATTCTATGTTTTATCGGATAGTTACTTGATCAGATTTGATTTTACTATGTTAGTTACTTACTTGAATAAAATTTTCATATTTTTAGGTTAATTGGTCAGATGATAAGTAAAGAAAATTACATGAGATTCAAACTAAATCACATGTGATTCATCTAAAGTGAGTTTGTCAAAAGAAGTTAAGGTTTTGATGCCTGAAGCGCATATAATGCAAGAAAAATCACATGTAATTATCATCGAATCACATGTAATTCATGCAAAATTACATATGAGTCAAACAAAATCACATGTAAACATAAGCCAAATTGTGGTATTTTTATATATTGACATAATTACATGTGACTAAAAAATCATATGTGAATCATCTAAAGTGGTTTTTAAAAGAATTTAAGGTCTAAAATGCTTGAATCACATGTAATTCAAGCAAAATTACATGTAAGTCGTGTGTGAATCACATGTGATTGACAAATAAAAATACGATAATGTTGATTTTCAACAACGAGGATCAAACAACGCTGGGCGATTCACTGAAACTAGGCAGTTAATACCAACATAATTACATGTAATTCAAGCAAAATTACACGTGATTTAAGCAAAATCACATGTAATTCAGAAGCCAAATTTTTTACATTCTTTCGGTCTTTTTATACTTGTATCATTCGATGAACTGTTACAAGAAGACACATAAATATCACATACTTGCAAAACCTATTGACACAAGAAGACACATAAAGATCACTCAAGAACATCGATAAGAAACTACCATTCATTCATCTACTCTCTTTTTTCAATTTCTTTGGTGAATACAGGATGAAAAAAACAAAAAAAGAATACGATATGAAGCAATACACTAAAGCTTGATAAAGTACTAAAAAATTCATGCATTACGCATATAAAGGAGATAGTATGATTTATAAATAAATCAGTTGCATT
Organism: Glebionis coronaria; assembly: GCA_025667525.1. Classification (NCBI taxonomy): domain Eukaryota; kingdom Viridiplantae; phylum Streptophyta; class Magnoliopsida; order Asterales; family Asteraceae; genus Glebionis; species Glebionis coronaria. The sequence goes on along the minus strand of CM046877.1, from coordinate 71,006,416 downwards.
CTTTCAGAAGGTTTTCTTCTTATTAATCTCTAGGAACTCTTTCGCACCTCCTTTAAACAGCAAGATAAATATTCACCTAAACCATATTATAGAAGTTTCCATTAGTTAGATAGTTTTTAAATAAAACTCTGCAGTTTAGAGAAAGTTCAAAGGATTTGGGGTTATTTATAACAAGGACACCTAAGGTGATTAAAAACGACACTTTCATGAAGACATACAGAGAGTGAAAGTCAACCAAATTAGGTTAAAAGTCTTACATCGGCTTTTTGTGTTTCAAGATTCATCATCATCAGGAGTAGGGCGTCGCCTCAGTTGAACCAATATGGCCCTGGACCAGACTCAACACCGTCAGAAAACTCATTGTTATCATCTCTATACTCGCCGTCATAGCTCTCGCAAAAAAAATGTCATCAATCGCATCCCACCACTACCCTCCACTACCATCAGTCGCACCTCACCCACCGTTGTCATCGAACATCATCAGTTGCACCTTGTTAAACCACCCCCACCAATTGTTAAACAAATTGTGCTATCTTCATCATGATCTTCCCTAACAACTTGATCAGAAGGTACTAAATAAATCCCAATATACCTCTGTCTTTCCATCCTATACCAATCTCATTGTCTTTCGAGGTCAGTTTCTCTTGCAAAAGGGTGCATATTTTTTACATGCTTTCTTAGATCTGCATATGTTACTAAGAAATCACATGCTTCACATGCGACTGATGATGGTAGATGACAGTGGTGGGTGAGGTGCGATTGATGGTTGTGGGGGGCAGCGGTGGGGTGCGATTAATGGTGGTGGATGATAGCGTTGAGGGGCGACGACGGTGGTGTTGCGACGATAGGGGAGATGATGGTGGTGGGTGGGTGGTTATGCTTGTGTGTGTAACTTTGAAATGAAGTGTGTAGGTGGAAATGTAATTTGATCTCAACCATTGAATCCCATTTAAAATCAATGGCTAAGATTAATTCCTTGGATCTTTTTTTAATACATGTTCCCTATATATCTTTTGTCTTTAATATAAATTACTATTTGTGTAAATTAGTTGAGTGAAAAAAACTAATTTGTGGTGAAGGCTTCTAGGAAAAATTAAATTTTCGTGCACTTAAATTTCTACTAGTCAAAGTGGGTATATAAAGTGAAAATGGTGTAGGAATAGTATAACCGTTTCAAAATAAGTGTATGCATTTTTTTTTGTTTTTTTTGTTTTTCAACTTTTACTTTAAATAATATTTTATATATATTATTTGATAAAAATATATGAATAGATTAATTTTATTAATATAATTCTCATCAAATATTATACAATACAAAAAAAATTATTTATATTGAAAGTTGAAGAAACAAACTCCAAAAGCCAAACGTAAATATCTATTATATCTAAAGATTCAGTCCCTTCATTGAATGGGTAGTAATGATGCTACTTTGCTTTACTGATTTATGCTTCAATAACCCTCTAATTTTCCTTATCAAAAATAAACTTTAGCTCTTCCCGGGTACATAAATGTTCTTCTAACAGCCATTTCGGTATACAAACCATCATCCAACTTTTCGTATACCACATGAGGTAAGCTTGATTAAGTAAAAAACGAGTATAAATACATCCGACCAACACCATCACAACCACCGAATACGTATCCACCTATTAAGAAACCAACCTCCAAATTCACAAAAACAGTAACCTTTCATGGCTTTATCTTCCGGTGCTACCAATATAACAAATAATGAGATCGCCTATCAATTTATCAAAGATGGTGGATATAACAAATACAAATTTAAAGATGAAAGTTGATAGATATTGATTATTTCAATTGAATCAGTGGCATCATTGTAGAAGATCATTGCGGCCGGGGAAATGGAACTGAAGGTGGAGCAAAGATACATATATCAACCACTACAACACCAACAAACTACATCCACAACCTAATCATGTAACGTCATCTCCAAAAAGAAAAACTTTAAAGTCAAATCGAAAAAAGAAACATAGAATAGATCTCAGTTGTCTATTTCGTGTTACAGAAAAAGCCCACAGATCTTAAAGATTTTCTCAACATGAAATAGAAACACTCATCATAGATCATGACAAAAAAAAGACATGCTATCAAAAATCGAACCTACCCGAGACCCTTGAAAGGATCTTGAAGACGTAAGGCTGCGATGATATTCATTTATTTTGATTTAAGATCGAAGGATGTGAGTTTAGAGAGAGAGAAAATTGGAGGCGGCTGAAAGAAGATGATGGGTTAGGTTTAGTGTGAGGAAAATTAGGGTATGTTATAAGTATTTTTAAAATTTTGGGCTTTGTATCAAAATGATTGGGCTGGGTATTTTTGTTAAATTTGGCCTTCCCATACCCGAATATTATGCATTTGTATACTTTAAGGTATTGTAGATCACTTTTGAGTTGCTGATCCATTTGTTGCATAGTCGGTCGGTTGAATTCAATGAAAATGACGATGAGTCGAATAGAGTAGTTTAGTATTTTATAATTTCATTCTTATTTCACTATAAATGGTGAGTTGAATGAGTCATAATGGACTATGGTTGTGAAATCATTTGAATCGAGTTGGAGCTCAAGAGCGTGACTTGAAGACCTTAAGATATTTTTTTATTATCATTCATTATCATACGATAGAGTGACAACAAAGAATTCATGCCCGAGCTCTACTCGGGTATTTATATAAAAGTGATTATATCAACATGACATATTTAAAATATATAAATATTATATTTAAAAAAATCACTTATTTCAAATATATAAATTACATCACTGCGTAGCTATATAAAAACCCATTATTTAGTGGGCAGTAATATTAGGGTGGCTTATGCTTTTCTATCACACTAAGTAGGATTAGTTTACTAAGTAAAAATTTTGGTGCATTTAGGTTTTTTTTTAATCAATAAATAAAAAGATTATCATTTTTTTTTAGTTATTAAGTATTATTTATGTATAGAACGAGTTTTATTCGAGTAAATTTGTTCTCAAGTCATTGCCAAAAATTGGTAGTCGTATTGTCATAAACATTTTATTTGATATTTTCCAATTTCACGACGTAAACTATTGTATATTGTTTAATAAACACTACAACAAGCAATACAGTATAAACAGAGAAAAATGATTACATTTTTTTTACCGTAAGTATTTGTTTGCTAATAAAAATAAATAACGAGATTTTGACGTCTTATCCATTTAGGTGGTCTTGCTGTTAGCTTATTTTGTGGTAGGCTCAAAATTTTCGACGACCAAGAAGAGGTATAACTTCAGAAATTTTGTATAATTCGTGTAAAAACGAAAGCCGAAAAAATACGTTCTAAAACTAAAAATTTTAGTCTAACGACAAATAATACTATAATAAGTAAATGACAGAATCTCAAAAAACAAAAAAATGAAACACAAACTAAATCAACATACCGACTCATAAGTAGCCCTTAGATTTTTCACAAAGGCCAAGCCCTGTGCGTTAACTTCAACCAAAATTATTCGATTTTTCACAAAGACCAAATTCGATCAGACACGGGAACATGTACCCATGCACATAACCATTACAAAACGATAGTTATTTTAGGTTGAAAATACCCCGTGCATCGCACATTCGCACTGAGTCATGACCTTAATCAGACTTTTAAACAAATCACATTGACTCAACCCGAACAATAACATTACGCCCTAAACACTTAACCACATTACATGTACCTACAAAAAATAATTAGTATGGTTTCTAACCTGCTTTTGTTTTTTAGTGCTCGTAATTGTGATTTAATAAAAGTACAAAAATTAATTTAAAATTTAGAAATACTAAATATTGCAATTTGTTCAATATTACAATCATAATGAACAACCACGTCATATTAATTTCAATTTAACGACAAATATCATGCCCCAAGAAGAGCAACCCCACGCCCCCTTAGTGCAACGCACGGGTTCCGGAAGTCTCGTTTATTTTAAGATGGAGGTAGTAATAAATTAGGTAATTACTTTTATCTACTTGCTAAAAAAACTTTTAACTACATAAAGAAAAGTTATTTTGCATTTTTATCCGTTACTCAAGGAATCATTTCGAACAATTCATTATCTAAGATTAAAAACTACGAATGAATCATTTTTGTCAAAATGTTCAAAAATTATAAAAATGACAGAATGATTAAAGTTGTAACTATGAGAAAAACTAGGTATCACTGGTGATAAAACAAAGAAATATCATCAATCATAAAGCAATGAAAAATCACTAAAATTATTTAATAAACATAGTTACTATGTAGTATTACTAGTGGTACTTCATTGCTTGTCGCTACTGGTATTTCATTGCTTTCTCACTAGTAATAACCAGTTTTCGTCATATTTACAACTTTGACCCCTCCTTTTTTTAATAAATTTTTGACATTTTGGCAAGAATGACCCTACGGTGTTTATTTAATCTTACCTTAATCCCCAACATTAGATTAAAATTAAATAAAGGTGGAGATTGTTTCTTTGATATGTAGTAAAAAAAAGGTTGCAAAATAACTCATCTTTAATTACATATAGATGTTACTTGAAACAAATGTTCATGAGTTACTTGAAATATTGAACATGATGACGTATAGTCCCTGTTCGGGTTGTATGACCCGACCCATGGGTACTACCCGTATCCATTGGGTATGGATTGTCACTGCGCAGCCCGCGCAAAGCCCAGGAGACCCAGTAAGCCGCTGGCGCACAATGGTTGATTACTTATCCAAGTCCTCGTCGCCCTGCGACAGGATAAGCCAAAATATAATCTATTCTATGATTATACTCGCCTAAGGAAAAGGAGATATACACTTACCATAGCTACGTGATAAGGATCACTCTATTTCTAGTCATTATCTCTTCCTTAGGCCGCGAGAGTAGGAGAGCCTAGCCAGGACTCTCTCGGGTATATAAGGAACCCCCGAGGTTCCACAAAGGTACAATATATACAATACTCGAAAACCCTCACATATACTCAAATCGATTACTTACTCTCACGAAGGAGTCTAATCATGGGACAAGCGCCCACGGTAAGCCTAACGGTGTCTGTTCTTTAGTCTGCATGGTCTTCAAACAAGATTCACTTATTTCAAGAGCCGGAACCCACAAGACCCCAAGTTATGCATAATTTGGGTCTAACTCGGTCAATCTAAATTTTATATCAACAAGTTGGCGCCATCCATGGGACCCTACACTAAACCCTGAATAATGAACAAAGGCAGCGCAAATCCATCCCATCCAAAGGGTGGACCTAAGAAGCCATAAGGGCCACCCTTGGGGCTTGAATCAATCAACAACCTGGGACGGGGATTGGGAGGAAAGGGACCACAAGTGCTTGATCCCTCACTATTTACCCCTAGCCCACAGGCAGCAGCAGATGCCTCGTCCTCGCGTGAAACCCCCGCTATACAACTTAGCGAAGCGTTAAATGCAAGGGCTGAGCTAACACTACAAACCACAGTAGAAACTCCCCCTGAACCTGACCAAGACATGAGCCAATACGTTTCAAAGAACTTCGCAGCTCTGGTTCCACTCATGAAGACACAAATGAAGTCAAACCCGACAAGTGACTTGAGGATCAACCTTGATTTCAATAGAGAGCTTAAGGGTCTAGAAGGGTCGAGTTCTAAGAAGTAACTCCGAAAAGAAAGGAGGAAAAGGAGAAGAGAAGGGGAGCTATATATGTCGATACCTTACTGTCACACCCCATCATGGCGGATAATGTTAAGATTTTGCTAGTTAAAAGTTCGTTTCTCGGTATCTTCTCGAATTGATTTCCGGTTCAAAATGCGACTCAATTGTTTTTGGTGAAAAAGAATATTTTTGGTTGTTTTAAAATAAATGTGCAAAGACGTAAATGAAAATGACGTTAATTTAAATCTAAATCTATCTTAAAATAAATGGCGAGAAATTAAAGCGAGACAAAAAGTAAATGGAAATTAAAGTAAATAACGCAAACTTAAATCAAACCTAAAGGCAAACTTAAAACGCAACTAAAACTTAAACTAAGGCAAGGCTTAAAATAAATATAAGGCAAGTAAACTTAAAGTGAAACTAAGTAAAAAGGCGGGAAAAGTAAAGCTTGAAAATTAAAACTTAAAAACAGAAACTTAAATTAACCTTAAAACAGCTCATTCGGAATAATCCTTCGTTCGGAATAAATCACTCGTTCGGAATGTCACCTTCGTCCGGAATAATTTCTTCTTCACTCGGAATATTTACCAAAACCCTTCATCCGGAATAAATCCTTTACTCGGAATATGTCACTTATCTGGAATAACTGAATAGAAGCCTTGATCCGGAACATTAAATTTTCCGAATGAAACACCCTGATCCGGAATGTTTGAAGTTCCGAATGAATCAATCTGATCTGGAATATTTTCTGAATGAAGACCTTGATCCGAAATGTTTGAAGTTCCGAATGAATCACCTTTATTCGGAATAATAAATGTTCCGGATGAACAAACCTTGGTTCGGAATGTTCCGGATGAACTCCCTTGACTCGGAATATTGCACTGATTCGGAATAAATCCTCAAACCTTGATTCGGAATGCAAGTTGGTTCCGAATGAACTCCTTCACTCGGAATGTTCCGAATGAGCACCTTCACTCGGAATAATAAATTATTCCGAATTAACACCACTGATCCGGAATGTTTGGCTTGATCCGGAATAAATCCTTTACTCGGAATATGTCACTTATCCGGAATATTTGCTTTGTTCGGAACAATCACAACACCACCTTGATTCGGAACAAATGCTTGATTCAGAATACCTGGGCAGACACAGTAACAGCGAAGAACAAGGATAACAAAAAGTAATACTGATCTAAACAAAATTAATCAAAATCAAACAAAAGATTAAATCAAACTAACCAAATAACATCTACTAATCATAAACTAACAATCCAAAACAATCAAACTAACAATAATAATCAAAATAATCAAAACCCACTTTAATCAAATCAAATAAACATCAAAAACATGAACATGAACAATAAACATAAAGATTAAAGATTAACAAGAAAGGAAGATAGGAGATAAAAAAATAAAAGTAAAGATTGACAATAATTAAAAGGAAATTTACTTGAAATTAAAGGTATTTAAGGTGCAAGACAATTAATTAAATGACATGTAATTAAATGTGCAAAAATTAAAGTGGAAGAGCTAATTGTCACACTTAGCCAACAAGAATAAATGAAATGAAATTGTAATCTATTTATAGGAGGATTAGGGAGGTGCTTAGGAAGCTTCCTCCCCTCTTTCTTCTTTCTTTAATTGCATCATTAAGTCATTAATCTTCTTAATTCTTTGCCTTTAATGACTTTGTCTCGGGATTTCTTTAAACTCGTCTTGTAATTCTTCAATAAATTAGACTTGAGTTCTTCGGCTTTTAGTAAACTTCCGTCTTTTGACTTTTTCTTCGAAAAATCTTCAGAATTGGTCTTGGACTTCCGTTCTTTTTCCACTCTTGATTTCTTGACTTCGTCTTTTGTCTTTTTCTTCGATAAAAGCCCGTGAATGCCCGTGTTTTCTCCCCTTTTCACATTTTCGTCCTAAATCACAACAAAAACACAAACCACGCATAATTCCGACATTTACGACATAAAATACACGTTTTGGCTTGGTTATTATTATAGTTAAGTGGTAAAAAGGATGGGTGTTTACACACCTATCAGCGGAATATGGGGCGCGACGTATGGATATCATCACAACAATAGCGTGTCTATAGAGATAACTAAATGAAATGGAAATGTCATAAAATGGTGACACAAATTTCATGACAATATCTCCACAAAATGCAGGAGTCTAGGCAACTAGGTAACAGTCCTACCTCTTACCCAAGACAAACAATTACCACAAACAAAAGATCATAAAGGTGTCTACAAAGTATCACTTATTCAAAACACATAGAAATAAACTAAGGAACGGGGATCTCCTTCTAAATGCAATCCTAATGTCTCCAAAGCTGGCCACTTCTATTCTTAAGCTTAACCATATTCTCACCTGGAAGAGACACTAAAACACGTCAACATAATGTTGGTGAGAGTCATAGGTTTAGACTCCAACCGAAAACAGATTATAATAAGCTGTGAACAACCATAAACCACTACACATATGGATAATGTGCTACAAATATGCATTAACAACTAACATTCAAGATCAATCATTCCAAACAAAATCCAAGGCTCCCAGCCTTACCAAACACCATGGTACCATAGGCGCCCATACACCTATGTACCAATCCCAAGGCCCCGCCTTGTCATTATCCATTGGTCCCATAGATGCTCACACATCTATGTACCTCCCCAAGGCCCCGCCTTGTCAACATCCCCTTGGTACCAAGTCAAACTACAATAACTGAGACGGTACGTGTCCCCCTATCCAAATCATAAACACAATCAAGAATCACATAACAATTAATCACATAAGTGTACACACAAGTCCATTACCAATCATAAAACATTCATAACTGAAACTAGGGTTTTTCAATCCTATTTTTAACAATTAAGTTCGTTTTTATCCTCGATTCGACTCGAATTTGATTCCCGAATTTACGTTTCAACTTAATTCGTTTTTGGTACAATCTCTTTTTGGGTAATTTTTTAAACTAATTGAAAAAAATATTAAATGAAAACTAAATTTAATTATCTATTTTTTTAAACTAATAAATTGAAACTAAATTTTAACTAAAGAAAACTTAAAAAACTTTTTAAATAAAACAAATTTTAATGTGACTAAAAAAATAAAAACTATTAATTAAAATCTATTTTAAAAATAATCTATTTTAAATCTATTTAAAAATAAAACCTATATTAATTTTTGAACTAATAAAAAAAAACTAATTTTAAAAACAAAATAAAATATATTTTTTTTATCTTTTTATTTTTTTTGTAAAAACTGAATATAAATATAAACTTTCTAATTACTTTTTAATTAAAGTTTAAATAGACTAAATCTATTATTAAGCTAATTAAAACTGCTAGAATTAATATCCTATATTAATTACTAAAACCAAAACAATAAACTAAAAAGTGTCCAGCAGAGTTGGTTAAGACTTTGGGTCTGTGTGCGAGTGGTCACAGGGTCGAAACCCGGCGTGGACGAATTATACTAAAATTTTTTAACCTTTTATTTTTTGGAATTGAATAATTTTTTGGACAGGAAACAACCCTCAGACCAATTGGGTCTGAGGTGGTAGCAGAGTTGCAACACAGGAAACAAATTAAGCACAAACCAATAATCGGAATACCAAAAGCTGATGAAAGCCAAATAGACAAATAAGCTCAAACAAGCTATACTAAATAAGCAAAAAAAAACAAATAAGCTAATAAACTGTCATAAGCTATTCCAAAACTGATTATCAAATAAGCTATAGCATATAACACGCAGATCCAATCAATGTTTAGCAACTTACAAGCAATATCCAAACCTAGCAGTAACTTAAATAAGCTATCTAAATGACCCGAAAACTTAATAAGCAGTATCCAAACACCCTAAACGAGCCTCTAAGCAGATTTCAAACAATATTCTAATGACTAAGCAGATTCTAATATCAAATAAACTTTTAAAATAAGCAAAAACAAATAAGCTATTAAACTAACTAACCAAAAAGTTCCTAAACAACTTAAGCAGATCCAAACTAAACTTAACTAGCAAAAAGAAAGCATAAAATTAAAAGGAGCTCAAACCGATTGACGAAAGCCGTTGAGACGTAGACGTGCGCTGAGCAGTCTAAGAACCGAAATCGAAACTAACACCGCCTTCGATTCATCAACAATCATCAACAAATTTCAACAAAATTATCTTCGAACCAAACTTAAATAAGTACTGCCTTCAATCGAAACCAAATTGTTTCTCGAAACAAAAACCTTCGACGTTTCTAAACCAACTCTACCTTGATCTGAGAACCACCGAATACTAGCTAACCATATCTTTTTCAATAAACCTCCAGTGGGGAGGTTATCCGATACCTTTCTTTAATTATTTATTTTATTTTATTTTTTTTTTTTTATTATATATCCCGAAATCCAACAGTAACAATTATCTTATAAACTTATAAAAAAAACAGAACTGGAAATCAAAAACTGGGAATTAAAAACAAGATGATATTTAAATTGAAACTTCAATTTTCATTAATTAAAAACAAATTACAATACTGAAATTGAGATTACAAAATTAAAACCCTAATTAATCTATTTTCTAAAAATGAAAAATAAAGAAAAGCATGATAAATTACATGTGAGAGAGGGGTTTATATAATGATCCCCGAATCTTCTAGAGCTCCTTGGTGAGCACGGTGAGAAATCATAGCCATTGATTATCTTCTCTTTCTTCTTTCTCTTTGATCATACGGTTGAGATTGGCCTTGTGCACACGGATTGCCACCGTGGCACAAGGGTGTGTTTCTTCTTTGCTGAGGTGGTTCTTCCTTATTGGTGGGTGATGTTGGATGATGTGTGCTATCCAATAAGATGCTGCCACGTCCCATTGCTCTTCCACTCCCTCTTCCGAAATCATTGGGGAATTAATTCCATATCGTGTGCAAGGCACGTGGGATTAAAACCCCCCTAATTAATTAACTTTTTACCCTGATTAGGTTTTTGGTGAATAGTGGTTTTACTGGTTTGAGGTGTGAAGGAGGAAGATGATACATAGGTATCATCGTCGGTTAATTATTTATGTGAGAGAGAAACGAATATGTGAGGTGAGAGTGAATGTGGGTGAATATGGGAAAACGTGTGAAGGGTATATTAAGAGTGGGGTAAAAATGACGTGTGAGGTAATGAATTTATTCATTTGTAACACCGACGCAACCCTAAGCCCATATTGATTATATATTCGTTCCATCCATTTTGAATTGGGCTTGGAATGATTTGGGCCCAAAAAAAATCTTCTTATTATCATCCGTGTAAGAATGCCACTTATGGGCCTAATGGACTTCATTTGGATCTTCAAGTAACTATTTAGTTTAAATGGGCTTTTGAGCCCATTTACTCAATTGTGGGACCCACTAAGCCGTAAACTTAAGTCCGTAAATAGAATCGAGTTGACAAATGATAAAATCCGCTAAAGTCGAACTCATTTTGGCTCTTTGATCTTTTTCTTCAAACTCGTGCCGGTTTTCATCGGTTTCCGTGATCGTTGCACACTTTTGGACTTTTGATCTTTGTCTTCGTCTCTATCTTGACTTTTCTTCGATAATTGACCGTGAAATCCCGTGTTTTATCTTCTTTTGATCATTTGTACCTATTTAACACACAAAACACAAAACCACGCGTAATTCCGACTTTTATGATATAAAACACATGATTCGGTCTTGTTTTTCCTTGATTTTAGTGGCAAAAGGATAAGTGTTTTCACACTTATTAAATCCCCTACACTTGACCATTGCAATGACCCCATGCAATGCATAGTTTTAAAGCATAAAGTTACATTTCTCTCATAATCAATCATCTCGGCCTTTATTATTTATTACTACTACGGAAAGATAAAAACTTAAAAGGAAACAAAAATTAAAATGATAACTTGAAAATTATTTGATGGAAGAAACTTGTAAAGAAATCTAAGACTTAGATTAGGGCTTTGGTGTCATGAATATTAATCACCCTCAAGTTTCACGTTCCCCAAACCAAGCTTAAAAACGAGATCATTGTTATTACAAGTTAGCACTACTAACACTTACTCATGTGGTTTAGTTAATCACTTAGACCCCCTTATTCCTACGGTGTATCTCTTGTATTTTATTTTTGTCTTGAATGATCACGAGGATGCATTTTTGACTTATTTCGATAATTTATTAAGGCCGAAAATAAAGTGGGACGATTTAATCAATAGTTAGCTAAAGGACAAAATCTTTTAAAACGGCTTCTCGAAACCTCATAAAGTTCATATCTTGGCATAACTTGTTTCACGATTTGAGACCTTTCTCGGACCGATATTTGGTTTGTACTTCAAACTTCAAATCTTGAGAGACGATCTTGAAATTATGGTCTTCTCTTCATTTTGGTATACATCTTCATAAGGAGTGAAAGATGCTTCATACGTTGACCACGACTTCTTCATTTATCCTCTTCTTTATTTAGGATTTTGATATACAACGATCCGCCTCCTTTTCGGACTTGGATCTATTTATCCTCATACCTTGTTAGGGTCTTTTTGGATAGACTTCTCCATGATCTTTAGGGGAGTAATTGCTTCTCGTCGTGTGTCTTGATCCTTCATATTGATTTGGATTAATGATCTTCACATCATCTTAGGATCTTTAGCAAAAAGTGAATCCTCATGCCTTGTTAGGGCCTTTTTGGACTCGGGTATCCTCATGCCTTGTTAGGGCCTTTTTGGATAAGCCAATCTTCGCGTCCCGTTTCAATAAGTTATGCCTTGGCTATGAACTCTAATTAATACCGAGCAACTTTTAAACGATCTTGTGCTAGAAGCTAAGTAACTTTTCAAATCGTACAACCTTATTTATTGCAAATATATTTATTAACAAGTGATGGGAGAAAAAGCTCATAACTAACTCACATAAGTTAATGAAAGAATACCAAACTTATAATTAACTCTATCATCTCTCGTTCTCCACAATTTAAAATCTCAAGGAATGAGACTCGTGGATGCTTAGCCTAATAAACCAATTAAGGTCCATATGGTTAAGGATACTAGCTAGAGTAAACTTGGATAAGTAAACTCAGGTTGAGTCAAAATATTCACGACGGGCCTAATATATCAAAGACATCTAAACTTGTTAAAACCCTTTTATTTATTTATTTCATTTTTTTACTTTATTTTTGAAATGGAAATTAAAAATAAGACGAGATAAAATAAAAGAAAAATACTACAAGGCCAAAATAGATCAAAAATTTGAAAAACGTTGAAAATTTTAAAAATTTTCCGGTAAAAATGGGGTCAAATTCATGGAAAAGGCCACTAAAATTTCGATAGAAATCCCCCCCTATACTTAATATAAACATTGTCCCCAATGTTTAAGCATGTGGGAGAATAAACTCCCCTACACTTAGGACATTGAGTACGTTATTTAAATCGAGCTAAGGAAGAGACAACTAAAGTGATTACATTTATTTATATACAAGATTGAATCACAATAGCAAAAACTTATCGAAGGAACCGGGTACATGGGTAACACGGGAACACGGGTCGTGTCAAAAGTACCAAAAGTGGATCATTTAAGCACACGTCCCTGCACAATCACAAACAAACAACCTACTCGGCTCCCCCCCACACTTATTGGTGAAAATGGGTAAAAGGTTAAAAAGGGTGAAAAAGGGTAAAAATCTAACCTAGTTATACGATGCTTGATTTTTAACACGAGTCTCTAGCTCGACTCGAATTCCCGAATGTCAACATTCAAATGGGAAAATCATGGAACAACCGAGATTTCCAAGGGAGGAAAATCTCTCCATGATTAAGGTGAAACAAAGTCAAACAAGGCATACCCCATGAAAATCCACCCGGGTCAAACACATAATTTCCATCACAAAAGGAAATAAACCCCGAGGTGGTACGCAAGTCATAGAAAAGTGGGGTATCCTTAGGCAAAAGTCTCTTACTAGGAAGGGTAAGGTGGTATGGCAATGAAAGCACAAAAGTCTCTATTCCCGGATCAAACACCGGTTCCTTAATGGGAAAATAGCAAGAGGTGTCGACATTTAAGCTCAAAATATCATCAAAATCCATAGTGGGAAAGTCATCCTCTTCCAAACTTGATGTGAAAACATAAGTATCGCTGGAGTCATAGGAAAACTCGTCCTCATGAGGAAAATAGGTATTTAGAAAGATATCTAAATCCTCCTCAAATGGAATAACCTCTAAATTAGGTATGATCTCTAAGAGTGGAGGATCCTCCTCAATAGTCATGACTTCTAAAATTGGAGTATAAAAGTCAAAAGGAGTCTCCATGGAAGAATCACTCATCGAGATATGAGGTGTATTAAGCTCATGGGGTGGGTTATCAAAGTTGATGAGATCACTTAAAGAAGTGTCATCATCGTAGGTATCAAAGATTGGGGTATCAAAAATGGGTGGGTCAAAAGTGGGTGGGTCAAAAGTCGAGTCGTCTAAGCCGAAAATAGTGTGATCACTTGAAGAAGTGTCATCACTATCGGTGTCATAAATGGGAGTATCAAAATTTTGAGGCTCTAAAGGAAGGGATGAGTTTATCACAAAATCATTTTGATTAGACTTTTCAATTCCAAAAGGATTAATAAAAATCTCGTCATTATCATAATTAAGAACATCAATCATATTGACCGACTCTTTTCCATTTGATTTTGTTGTGATTTTTCCCATTTTAAAAACTTGTTGTTCATCCCGAACCCTAAGAATTAACTCCCCTTCGGCTACATCAACTAAGGCTCTTCCGGACCTTAAGAATGGTCTACCAAGTATTAACGGAATACGAGGATCCATCTCATAGTCGACGACGACAAAGTCAACGGGAAAAGTGAATGTACCGATTCTAACAAAAACGTCTTCGGCAATACCAACGGGGTATGCGAGAGTTCGATTAGCTAATTCTAAAGTCATACGAGTCGGTACAAGGTCGGGTAATGAAAGTTGCTTCCAAACCGAGAGTGGCATAAGATTGATGCTAGCGCCGAGATCCGCTAAAGCCATACAATCATTGATTTGAGGAAATGAGCAAGGTAACACGAATCGTCCGGGATCTCCTAGCTTTTCGGGAAGCTCTTTGAGAAGAATCGCGGAACAATTCTCATTTAAACGGGTGTTAACGAGCTCAACCATCTTTTCCTTCTTATTGAGCAAGTCCTTGAACATTTTGACAAATTTTGGCATTTGAGCAAGTGCTTCAATAAGGCTTGCGTTAACATTCACATTGGAAATCATTTTCAAAAAATTAGAGACATGAATGTCATCTTTGTTGAGCACTTTAGTCTTGCCTAACCTAGATGGATAAGGAATATTGGGCTTAGGTTGAGAAGGAGAAGGACTCGCTTCTTGAACAACCGTAGGAATAGGCTCTTTCGGCAATGGAGGACTAGAACTAGGAGTGGTAGTGGGAGGAATCACCGGAGGGGGAGTAGGATTACTCATTATGACCTCCGGGCCTTGTCTCTCCTTTTCGGGCGAAGAGATGGAAGGTCCCACTAAATTGGCTCCACTTCGAGTATTGATAGCACTCACATTGGCACGAGGGTTAATCTCGGTATTGGATGGTAAGGCACCTTGGGGTCTAAGGGTTTGCAACATAGTCAAAAATCTCTTATCGTTGGACTCTTGCATTTGTCTAGTAGATGCTTGCATAGCTTGCATGATTTTCTCATGTTCGGTCAATTTTTGTAGAACCAAGTCCATTTGAGGGTTTTGCATATTCATTTGATTGAACCCTTGATTATTAACCCCTTGATTAGGAAAACTTCGATTTTGATATTGAGTTTGAAAATCGTTGTTATTGTAAAAACCTTGATTATTTTGAAACCCTTGATTTTGACCATTAAAAATCCCTTGATTAGTATTCCCTTGAAAATTACCCATTTGAGGACCTTGGTTCCTATTTTGGTATTGGGTATTTTGGGCGGGTGGGGGTGGTCTTTGAGGTGCTACAAAACCCGGGGGAGCCAAATAATTAGTACTCTTGTAAGACAAATGGTTAACATCAACATTAGGTTTAAATTGAACCCTCTCATTAGCATTAAAAGCACAAACTTGTTGTTGTTGATTATAAACCTTGTCACAATTGAAATATGAATGTGGTCCACCACAAGTCTCACACGTTTCACTATTATCTTTCACGACATGCACATGTGTAGTGAGGGCATCGGTTCTTAGAGCAAGGGTTTTCACAATTGAAGTAAGCTCCTTAATTTGATCATTCACCTCATTATTACTCGTACTAGCACTTGCCATATTTGCCCTAACACTTTTTGTTTGCACTTTTGCCTTGTTCTCAATAATGGCCCAAGCCTCGTTCATGGTTTTCACAAGAATATTGCCCCCCGCGGCACTATTAAGTGAGTCTTGGTCGTTTAGAGTTAAACCATTATAAAACGTGTTGATTTGATGAACTTTAGTAAAACCGTGTTGTGGACATTTTCTCAAAAGATCTTTAAAACGATCCCAAGACTCACTAAACGTTTCCCCATATTGTTGTTCAAAGTTGATTATTTCATTCCTTAAAGAAGTAGTCCGTGATGGTGGGAAAAAGTAGTTAATGAACTTGGTCTCTAAGTCGATCCATGTGGTAATACTTTGGGGTGGTTCCTTATCAAGCCAAATCCGGGCTTGTCCCTCGAGGGAAAAAGGAAAAAGTTGGAGGCGAACGGCCTCTTGTGGCACCCCATTGTATTTGACGGTATTAGCTAATTGGATGAAACGTTTGATATGAGCGTGTGGGTCATCATTAGTACGACCTAAAAATGGTGTAGCGGAAACCATTCGAATAAAATCCGGTTTAAGTTCAAAATGATTAGCTCCAATGGTCGGCACCACAATCGCATCATCGTTTCCTTCAACGTGAGATTGAAGAATCTCAATCATTGGTCGATTATCCGTTGCCATCGATATGTCGAAAGCTCGATTCTCGGGATCGGCTTGAATGACGGTCTTTTTGTTTTTCTTCTTCTTCTTTTTGGAAGAATTAGAAGTATTTGGTACACCACTCGGTATGTATGTACGCGCGCGAGTGCGCATACAATTAAAACTTTGGAATGAGGTAGGTGACCTCGGTCGACTTTGAGAGGAAAAGGATTTTCCCTCTCGAGGAGCAATAAGAAAAAGCTACAAAAATATATACGTAAAATACTACTTGAGTTGGCAAACCAATAATCGGTCGTCCCTCTCAATATACGCACAAGCGAGCGGGGAAACGAGGTGGCACAAAGCACTTAAAAACCTTTTTCCTTAGACGGCCTTTTATAGCGCGTCGCCTTATACCCACCTTATAGTTTGTATATGTCGAGTTCAAACGTCTTACTAGTATTTATCTATTTTGCCCTTTTCTCTTGTTATGGATTCGAATACAATAGTTAGGTGATGAAATCCCAACTAAGGCTTATTTTAAAAGTAGGTAATTTATTGTGCTACGTATTATAATAAAAAAAATCTTTTTGTATTTTTTTAGAAAAATATATATTCACAAGAAAAATCGAAAGAAATCGAAATAAAAATTAACACTAATACGTAATATTTTTGGTGTAATACTTTTAGGAAAAAGTATTACTTTTGATTTTTTTTATTTTTTTGGTGCAATTCTTAGGAAAGAAATTGCTTTTGTGATTTTTTAATTTTTTTTTGTATTTTTAAGTTTTTAATTTTTTTTGTGTTTTTGATTTTTTTTTGTGCAAGAAACGTAACGTTCAAAGAATGAACGGATCCCAAAATCCAAACGTCTTCACGATAAATCGTCAATCGTACGAGCGAAGCGGCAGCGGCGCCAATTGAAACTAGGGTTTTTCAATCCTATTTTTAACAATTAAGTTCGTTTTTATCCTCGATTCGACTCGAATTTGATTCCCGAATTTACGTTTCAACTTAATTCGTTTTTGGTACAATCTCTTTTTGGGTAATTTTTTAAACTAATTGAAAAAAATATTAAATGAAAACTAAATTTAATTATCTATTTTTTTAAACTAATAAATTGAAACTAAATTTTAACTAAAGAAAACTTAAAAAACTTTTTAAATAAAACAAATTTTAATGTGACTAAAAAAATAAAAACTATTAATTAAAATCTATTTTAAAAATAATCTATTTTAAATCTATTTAAAAATAAAACCTATATTAATTTTTGAACTAATAAAAAAAAAACTAATTTTAAAAACAAAATAAAATATTTTTTTTTATCTTTTTATTTTTTTTGTAAAAACTGAATATAAATATAAACTTTCTAATTACTTTTTAATTAAAATTTAAATAGACTAAATCTATTATTAAGCTAATTAAAACTGCTAGAATTAATATCCTATATTAATTACTAAAACCAAAACAATAAACTAAAAAGTGTCCAGCAGAGTTGGTTAAGACTTTGGGTCTGTGTGCGAGTGGTCACAGGGTCGAAACCCGGCGTGGACGAATTATACTAAAATTTTTTAACCTTTTATTTTTTGGAATTGAATAATTTTTTGGACAGGAAACAACCCTCAGACCAATTGGGTCTGAGGTGGTAGCAGAGTTGCAACACAGGAAACAAATTAAGCACAAACCAATAATCGGAATACCAAAAGCTGATGAAAGCCAAATAGACAAATAAGCTCAAACAAGCTATACTAAATAAGCAAAAAAAAACAAATAAGCTAATAAACTGTCATAAGCTATTCCAAAACTGATTATCAAATAAGCTATAGCATATAACACGCAGATCCAATCAATGTTTAGCAACTTACAAGCAATATCCAAACCTAGCAGTAACTTAAATAAGCTATCTAAATGACCCGAAAACTTAATAAGCAGTATCCAAACACCCTAAACGAGCCTCTAAGCAGATTTCAAACAATATTCTAATGACTAAGCAGATTCTAATATCAAATAAACTTTTAAAATAAGCAAAAACAAATAAGCTATTAAACTAACTAACCAAAAAGTTCCTAAACAACTTAAGCAGATCCAAACTAAACTTAACTAGCAAAAAGAAAGCATAAAATTAAAAGGAGCTCAAACCGATTGACGAAAGCCGTTGAGACGTAGACGTGCGCTGAGCAGTCTAAGAACCGAAATCGAAACTAACACCGCCTTCGATTCATCAACAATCATCAACAAATTTCAACAAAATTATCTTCGAACCAAACTTAAATAAGTACTGCCTTCAATCGAAACCAAATTGTTTCTCGAAACAAAAACCTTCGACGTTTCTAAACCAACTCTACCTTGATCTGAGAACCACCGAATACTAGCTAACCATATCTTTTTCAATAAACCTCCAGTGGGGAGGTTATCCGATACCTTTCTTTATTTATTAATTTTTTTTTTTTTTTTTTTTTTTTTTAATTATATATCCCGAAATCCAACAGTAACAATTATCTTATAAACTTATAAAAAAAACAGAACTGGAAATCAAAAACTGGGAATTAAAAACAAGATGATATTTAAATTGAAACTTCAATTTTCATTAATTAAAAACAAATTACAATACTGAAATTGAGATTACAAAATTAAAACCCTAATTAATCTATTTTCTAAAAATGAAAAATAAAGAAAAGCATGATAAATTACATGTGAGAGAGGGGTTTATATAATGATCCCCGAATCTTCTAGAGCTCCTTGGTGAGCACGGTGAGAAATCATAGCCATTGATTCTCTTCTCTTTCTTCTTTCTCTTTGATCATACGGTTGAGATTGGCCTTGTGCACACGGATTGCCACCGTGGCACAAGGGTGTGTTTCTTCTTTGCTGAGGTGGTTCTTCCTTATTGGTGGGTGATGTTGGATGATGTGTGCTATCCAATAAGATGCTGCCACGTCCCATTGCTCTTCCACTCCCTCTTCCGAAATCATTGGGGAATTAATTCCATATCGTGTGCAAGGCACGTGGGATTAAAACCCCCCTAATTAATTAACTTTTTACCCTGATTAGGTTTTTGGTGAATAGTGGTTTTACTGGTTTGAGGTGTGAAGGAGGAAGATGATACATAGGTATCATCGTCGGTTAATTATTTATGTGAGAGAGAAACGAATATGTGAGGTGAGAGTGAATGTGGGTGAATATGGGAAAACGTGTGAAGGGTATATTAAGAGTGGGGTAAAAATGACGTGTGAGGTAATGAATTTATTCATTTGTAACACCGACGC
The DNA here is from genome assembly GCA_025667525.1 of Glebionis coronaria. Taxonomy (NCBI): domain Eukaryota; kingdom Viridiplantae; phylum Streptophyta; class Magnoliopsida; order Asterales; family Asteraceae; genus Glebionis; species Glebionis coronaria. The sequence continues at coordinate 70,986,663 of CM046877.1, read as the reverse complement.
AACCCTAAGCCCATATTGATTATATATTCGTTCCATCCATTTTGAATTGGGCTTGGAATGATTTGGGCCCAAAAAAAATCTTCTTATTATCATCCATGTAAGAATGCCACTTATGGGCCTAATGGACTTCATTTGGATCTTCAAGTAACTATTTAGTTTAAATGGGCTTTTGAGCCCATTTACTCAATTGTGGGACCCACTAAGCCGTAAACTTAAGTCCGTAAATAGAATCGAGTTGACAAATGATAAAATCCGCTAAAGTCGAACTCATTTTGGCTCTTTGATCTTTTTCTTCAAACTCGTGCCGGTTTTCATCGGTTTCCGTGATCGTTGCACACTTTTGGACTTTTGATCTTTGTCTTCGTCTCTATCTTGACTTTTCTTCGATAATTGACCGTGAAATCCCGTGTTTTATCTTCTTTTGATCATTTGTACCTATTTAACACACAAAACACAAAACCACGCGTAATTCCGACTTTTATGATATAAAACACATGATTCGGTCTTGTTTTTCCTTGATTTTAGTGGCAAAAGGATAAGTGTTTTCACACTTATTAATAATATAAGTTATAAAACCAAACAGTGTCTCTTCCATCCCATCTGGAAGTCAAAATCATTAAAAGACATGGGACTATGAAACTCACCTGATTGAGCTTCTCCAGAAATCCGCGCACTAGCAAAAAGCTAATAAACAAAAGCACACAATCAAAACATGAACCAAACACTAAGATGGCCCAACAACCTATGATAGACATCTAACATTGTCCCATATATATACCTCATTTATATGCTCTAAGCATCTCATTACACCCCTCTATAAAGCCCTTAACTTAGTTTACTTCATAACCCGTCTCGTTAACATTTTACCCAAAACAGTCCCGGTTCTTAGGTCTCCAAACTATAAGCAAAACGCCCACCTAACCATACCCATGACCTTTGTAAACAAAACCCTATGCCCTTACATATGTTAGCTAACTCCTCCCTTTTGCCCCAACCTTAAATCTACTGTTAAGGCCCCGATATATATATATATATATATATATATATATATATATATATATATATATATATATATATATATATATATATATATATATATATATATATATATATATATATATATATATATATATATATATATATATATATATATATATATATATATATATATATATATATATATATATATATATATATATATATATATATATATATATATATATATATATATATATATATATATATATATATATATATATATATATATATATATATATATATATATATATATATATATATATATATATATATATATCTATATATATATATATATATATATATATATATATATATATATATATACTTTTTTCTATCCGGATTTTACTAATTTTGAACATACAAAAAGTTTGTTATGATTAGGGGGTCTTACCATAACCAATTTGCTTAGCCCTCCTACAGATCTCTTATTTAATATATAAACAAACACCCATGCTCATTAGAGGGCTCAAGTGTACTCCTAAGTACCCCAATCACCTTAAAACATTAAATTAAACCCGACTGATTTCAAAACTGTTTTGACCTCCGACTGTTGTAACCTGTTTTTGACCCACTTCCCTACCTCCAATTTAGTTCTCGTTTCTTGCATTTGAAAGCCAACTCAATTACCTTTCCAGGGATACCTGGATTGAAACATAAGAGTTTGTAGAACTCTATATATGGACAAAACAATTGACCTAAAATTCTGCCCAGTTTTTATAAAACGATTTTAACATAATTAGTCTAATTAATTACCCATAACTCCACTAATTACAAGCCCTAATTCACCTAATAACTATAATATCATTAATATACAGATTTGTATTTAAACCCTAACCTATATCTATCATAAGATGATTGAGAAATAATTAAAACACTTTAATTAAAAAGGGTATTAAAGATTTTATCTTAGAATTTTTGAAAAAAGAAAAATTAATGAAGAACCCTAAAACCACCATTGATGCCGACTTGAAGGTGATCTACAGGGGTTTTATGAAGTGTTTTGGTTAATAAAAAGTATTTATATAGTTTCCTAACAAGTCCTTGGCCCATTACGAAAGCCCGGTTCCCTTTTTTTCCTTTTTCCCTTTTTCTTATTCTTTCTTGCATCCCAAAACCGACTATCATATATATTTTTATAGTTTTTTTATTTTTATTACCTATTAATATATTATTGATAATACCTTATTTTAGCTTAATTTATTTCAACTCTTAAAGCCTCCGAAACCTCAAAACCGTAAAACTAGTCAGTTTTTACGCGTATACCGTAAAAGACGTAAAAATATACAGTTTTATAAAAACTCTTAGAATATGTAATAAACTATATAACTAAGTCCTAAATTACTTAAAACCATCCCGTAAATTATTCCCGTGACTAAATACCTCATCCGAGATCCCTAAATGCAATCCCTGAATCGTAAAAATACGATTTTTCTATAATACATATACGTATACGTAAACCACTAAATAACATCATCTCATTTCATAGTCACTAACTTGTGAGCTCATGAACATGAAAACATCACACATCGTTCCACTCACAAGGTACCCCGTACCAGAAGACGATATCCAAGCCACATTCTATACACACCAATTAGCACATAAACTTGTAAAGACATGTAACTTGCACAAAATAAAACTAAGTGACAAACCTCAAAACCGCGGTTGTCACATCACACCCTCCTAATAGAAATCTAGTCCCGAGATTTACTCCTTTGGATCAATCACACAACCAACAAACCACATGAGGATACTTGTTCTAAATGAACACTTCTCATTTCTATGTGTACTTTAGTTCAAGTCTCAAATTACCACATATACTAACTATCAATATTTAAATTCATACCCAAACCCTTGACCTCACAGCCAATAAATCTCACAAATGACTCTTTGATAAAACAAAGACTCTTATTAACACAAATCCCGAATAACCGTACATGCAAATATGCATTCTCAAACAACATTTACCAATCTCAATACATGAAATATATCATGTATACCACTCATTTTCCCCACGTAATTCTATACTCATAAGCTACTGGTCCGATCTTTCCAAGCATCATAAATGGACCTACACAACTCTACATCAACTTTTCCATTTTACCAAAACATACCACCCGTTACTATCGGTGAAACTTCCTACATAACTTTGTCACTAAACTCTAGTGGTTTCCTCCTTTTCTACATAGCATCTCTTGTTTTCTCTCATCCTTTCTACAAACACCTTTTCCACATTAGTAGTCTCTTTAACCAATTTTAGTCCATCTTAAGGACAACTCACCCTATCCTTCCATATAGTGCCTCAAATGGCATTCATCGACTTCTAGTATGATAACTATCATTATATTAAAACTCAGACATCGCTAACGAGTTTCCCACATCCCTCTAAATCAGTCACCCAATCTCTCAACACGACTCCTATACTTGTATTAATTTCCCACTTTGTCCATCCTTTTCCAATTAGCTGGATATACTCATATCCAATCATGTTCATCAACTCCCTTTAGTCCATACCGCAAACTACTTAAAATTCCAATTTCCTTACACAAGCGACCTATGACGGTATTTCAAATATTCATTAGTTCATCATAATAAGGCTCTTTCTATCCAAATCAACTTATGATCTATACATATCACCAAAAGGATGGTTATCTCAGTTGGTCTATCGAATGCCATCCAAACCCATGCTACAACTGCTTCCAGTAAATTTGGATAGCTCATTAGTAGCACTTATACACATCTTTCTCACTTTTATCCATGAACAATTTTTTTTCTTGATACTCAACACTTCCTTTATACCTACACAATGTCTTACCTTCAAGGTCATAGTGCTCCTCTTCTTGTCTTAGTTAGACCAAACCCTTCGTCTCTCATGACACATCACGTCTGTAACTCCTCATCCCTTCGATTATCGATACTAAGCCTTCTAATCCAACAATATAGGTCAGAGCCATCCCTTTTTTTCAAAACAACAACAATATTAGCCTACTTTGTGCTTTATTCTACTCATTAGGCTCTACCAAAATATTTTTTTTACCTTCGGTTCCTATCTCGACCTCTTTCATTCATGCTTCGCTTCTATTCACACTTCCGTCTTCTTCCTCAATTCATACCATACATCACGATGTGATGCTTCCCCTCTATTAATTCATCTATACGCCAAAATTTTCCAAGTAACTTCACTTGTTTTTCTCACGACCAGTTATCCTACTCCCTCCTAATAGGAACAGACTAGAGTTTCCTGTGATTCCATGCGGATCACACTCTCATCTTATACCCACATTAGTTTCCATTTGTCTACTAAGACATGTTCCAAAATTATTACTCAAGTCTCATACTTCTATTATGATCTTGCACCTAACATGAGGTACTTCTAGTCATCATCTTCTACGAATACTTGGTTCTCTCCTTCCATGGTTCTCCCTAATTCTAACACTATCCCATCTAACAGAAATTACATACTTCATTCATCAAATCTATGGAAATCGCTAGTGCATTGGATAATGCATAGCTATCTCTTCCAAAGATCTTTCATAACACCTTCACAAAACCGACTCTCTAATCACTTCTCCGTGAACTTATTCAGCTCAGATTCACTACTCATCCCTTGATATTGATTGCCACAAATTTATATTCGCGTAGTTACTTGACTCCCCTTGTTACTTCCACGAGTTCTTAATCTCCCATGTTATGTATTCACTTCATCACGATCCACTGGTTCAGCTCTTTGTAGCTCCACCCCGGTACTCGATCTATCTTCCTTCGTCACGAACCATACGGAGATTCCCTTCATAGTGCTTGTCACCTTTCCAGTCCTAGCAAAATCTGTGACTCCTTCCAAATCTCTTGTTCCTTTAGCAGCCCGCACGTAGTCCTTTCAGCTCCTTGCTTCACGATGTAGCTCTTCACGCTCCCCTTCTCGTCTCTATGATGTTACCTAGGAACTTCACACTACCCAATAGCTTCTAACTTCAACTCATCTACCACAATATTTCTAAAGGTACTTCAACCCCTCAATGGCTCACTCTTCCTTACTTGTTGTAATCACACTTAATTAGCCTCCTACCAATCATTCTTTCACATCCATGTTTTCCTTCATGTGTCTACCAATACCTTGCCTCCATAACTATATTAATTCCCTTGCATGTTATTTTCCCAATCTTTAGTAGAAAATTTCTACTCTACCCTCACATCCGCTGGTACTTTCATCAATCTCCTAATGGTACTTCAACCAACTTCTCATAGCATGACATCTCGTTCTCACGACCAGTCAACTAACTTTACTTACTCCCTTATTCCCGTAACCAATCTAAGTTCTATGACTCCACAAATCTTAATCATTCCTTCAACACAACCTATAAACCAAAATACATCTCTCTATTCTAATATCTAACCATAAGTAATACTACCAAACTCTATCCTCTCATCCTAACGTTTCCAAAACCGCATAACTAAATCAACCATGACCTGTACCAAAAGAATTTCCAAACGACTGCGACCCATAAAAAATATAGGGTAAACCCAAAGATCAACCATAATGAACCCAAGCCAAAACAACTGAAAACGAAACAATGTAATCCGAAAGATCAATGGAGTGTGCCAACAACGAAAAATTTAGACTCGTCACGATTAATATTACCAAATTTTGATACGTTAGAAATTTTAAACTTTCTCCCCAATTAGTTACTTCCCATAAGAACCAAACTCCCATACTACTAAAATCAATCATACTCATTTTTATCCATAATTCATCCTTTATCATCATCATTTTATCAAGATATCAACTAGTTAGTATACTACAATCTTATTCTAACCCTTATCTCGCTTACCCATATTAAATTTATTTCACTTGTTATTATGAAATCAATACATGTTTATAAAATACATTGTGTTTTTTTATTCTATATTATTATTATTATTTTATATAATCCATTTAGGTTGGTTATAACTAAACTACTACGTTTACAAGGTGTGGTGTTATTATTATCATTACTATAATAAAATCTCCCTTTTTACTCTTTCTGTCTTAGTTAAATACTTCTAAAATTTTAACTCCACTTAAGAAAATTATTTAAAATTTCTTTACCCCTTTAAAATGTATTATCACATGTTACCTAGAAAACTAGTCCAATTATTTTCAAGAAAAATGTTTTTTTATAACTTACTACCACAAACTTAAAAAAAAATGTAAGTCACGATATCATACCATACACCTACAAATTATTTTCAAATCGTTTTCCTATAATTAGCCATACTTGTTTGCAAGAAAAATTAGTAGTTCTCATTAATTAAAATATATACCCGAATGTAAACACACTTCAAAAAGACTTAAAACGTCGTTGGAACTCTATCAAACTCCAGCACCATAAAACACGAGCAAACACAAGGTACGTTCAAGTAATAATAACTACTGAACGACCATATATAATAACTTAACACACACTAGTATATATAAATCCGCATATATATCTATAAAATCACCCAAGACATACTCGTTACCATACAGGTCAGATCAATCAATCGCGCTATACACTCGTTTTCCCATACGAGTAATCACCATCTTACCACAAGGCATAAAGCCCATCACTAAAACCATTCCATATCGTGTGACCCCATAATCACACAACATGAGTATAACCCAATACATATAACACACTCAAAAATAGTCATACCGTAGGCAGCCGTTATATAAACCCATATATTATACATAAACCCATATATTATACATATACCCAAAATCCACATCTCATCATATACAAGCATGTACTAACCCTCTTTCATGCAATCATACTTGAGAACCCATTGAAGTTGTGGTAGTTGTATAACTTTGTTGGCCACCATACTTATATAATTACCCTTTCCCTAATGCACTCCCTCCTATGATGACACTTATAAGAATTAATACAACATATAACACATAAATCCATCTACTCACATAAGTTCATAACCACATAACCAATAAGGTCCAAAACTCCATCTATTAAAATAACATAGTCAAACTTCTTGCAATACATAAATCCATAGTCTAGCTAAAACAACATAGACAAGCTCCAAAACAACATCATAATCAGTTATAAGTCACGTCACCCATAAGAGTGGAAATAACTTAAAATCTTTCCTATCCATCTACTCCTAATAACTCGAATCACCACCTAATTCTTAGGGAACATTACTTAAACATCGAAAGAAAAATACTATACATTAGGTGCACAAAATAACTCATCAATTATTATGAAAGTAATTCGTATATCAAAAACAAAACAGAAATTAGCATGTGACTAAGTATGGACCACTATAGTACAATCCATACTAGTCAAAACTCATATAAAACGAATCAACAATACTTAGAAAATACAATCAAAACCATACACACATATTCCTATGACGCCTATATGCAGGGATCCTTAAGCTATAGACTAGGCTACTAGACTAGGCAACCTAATTCTTTAGAACCATTGTCTCTGATACCATTCTGTCACACCCCATCATGGCGGAATATAGGGCGCGACGTATGGATATCATCACAACAATAGCGTTTCTATAGAGATAACTAAATGAAATGGAAATGTCATAAAATGGTGACACAAATGTCATGACAATATCTCCACAAAATGCAGGAGTCTAGACAAGTAGGTAACAATCCTACCTCTTACCCAAGACAAATAATTACCACAAATAAAACATCATAAAGGTGTCCACAAAGTATCACTTATTCAAAACACATAGAAATAAACTAAGAAGGAACGGGGATCTCCTTCTAAATGCAATCCTAATGTCTCCAAAGCTAGCCACTTCTATTCTCAAGCTTAACCACATTCTCACCTGAAAGAGACACTAAAACACGTCAACATAATGTTGGTGAGAGTCATAAGTTTAGACTCCAACCGAAAACAGATTTTAATAAGTTGTGAACAACCATAAACCACTACACATATGGACAATGTGTACAAATATGCATTAACAACTAACATTCAAGATCAATCATTCCAAACAAAATCCAAGGCTCCCAGCCTTACCAAACACCATGGTACCATAGGCGCCCATACACCTATGTACCAATCCCAAGGCCTCGCCTTGTCATTATCCATTAGTCCCATAGATGCTCACACATCTATGTACCTCCCCAAGGCCCCGCCTTGTCAACATCCCCTTGGTACCAAGTCAAACCACAAAAACTGAGACGGTAAGTGTCCCCCGATCCAAATCCTAAACACAATCAAGAATCACATAGCAATTAATCACATAAGTGTACATACAAGTCCATTACCAATCATAAAACATTCACAGTATAAGTTATAAAACCAAACAGTGTCTCTTCCATTCCATCTGGAAGTCAAAATCATTAAAAGACATGGGACTATGAAACTCACCTGATTGAGCTTCTCCAGAAATCCGCGGACTAGCAAAAAACTAACAACAAAAGCACACAATCAAAACATGAACCAAACACTAAGATGGCCCAACAACCTATGATGGACATCTAACATTCTCCCATATATATACCTCATTTATATGCTCTAAGCATCTCATTCCCCTCTATAAAGCCCTTAACTTAGTTTACTTCATAACCCGTCTCGTTAACATTTTACCCAAAACAGTCCCGGTTCTTAGGTCTCCAAACTATAAGCCAAACGCCCACCTAACCATACCCATGACCTCTGTTAAGGAAACCATATTCCCTTACTTAGGTTAGCTAACTCCTCCATTTTGCTCCAACCTTAAAGCTACTGTTAAGGCCCCGATATATATATATATACTTTTGTCTATCCGGATTTTACTGATTTTGAACATACAAAAAGTTTGTTATGATTAGGGGTCTTACCCTAACCAATTTGCTTAGCCCTCCTCGAGATCTCTTACTTAATATATAAACCAACACTCATGCTCATTAGAGGGCTTAAGTGTACTCCTAAGTATCCCAATCACCATAAAACATTAAATTAAACCCGACTGATTTCAAAACGGTTTTGACCTCCGACTGTTGTAACCTGTTTTTGACCTACTTCCCGACCTCCAATTTAGTTCTCGTTTCTTGAATTTGAAATCCAACTCAATTACCTTTCTAGGGATACTTGGATCGCAAAATAAGAGTTTGTAGAACTCTATATATGGTCAAAACAATTGACCTAAAATTCTGCCCAGTTTTTAAAAAACGATTTTAACATAATTAGTCTAATTAATTACCCATAACTCCACTAATTACAAGCCCTAATTTACCTAATCATTATAATATCATTAATATACAGATTTTTACCTAAACCCTAACATAAATCCATCATAAGATGATTGACAAAGAATTAAAACACTTTAATTAAAAAGGGTATTAAATATTTTACCTTAGAATTTTTGAAAGAAGAAAAATTAATGAAGAACCCTAAAACCACCATTGATGCCGACTTGAAGGTGATCTACAGGGGTTTTATGAAGTGTTTTGATTAATAAAAAGTATTTATATAGTTTCCTAACAAGTCCTTGGCACATTACAAAAGCCCGGTTCCCTTTTTTCCTTTTTTCCCCTTTTCTTTTTCTTTCTTGCATCCCAAAACCGACTATCATATATATTTTTTTCTTTTTATTACCTATTAATATATTATTGATAATACCTTAATTTAGCTTAATTTATTTCAACTCTTAAAGCCCCCGAAACCTCAAAACCGTAAAACTAGTCAGTTTTTACGCGTATACCGTAAAAGACGTAAAAATATACAATTTTATTAAAACTCTTAGAATATGTAATAAACTATATAACTAAGTCCTAAATTATTTAAAACCATCCCGTAAATTATTCCCGTGACTAAATACCTCATCTGAGACCCCTAAATGCAAACCCTGAATCGTAAAAATACGATTTTTCTATAATACATATACGTATACGTAAACCACTAAATAACATCATCTCATTTCATAGTCACTAACTTGTGAGCTCATGAACATGAAAACATCACACATCGTTCCACACACAAGGTACCACGTACCAGAAGATGATATCCAATCCACATTCTATACACACCAATTAGCACATAAACATGTAAAGACATGTAACTTGCACAAAATAAAACTAAGTGACAAACCTCAAAACCGCGGTTGTCACACTTACCCTGACGCACCACTCACTGAAGGTGCGTTGTCTCTACACGAATCCGATAGTTCGAGAGGGGGGATGCTTTTCTCACACCAGCAAACAACAAACAACATACGAGCGTGAAAGACAGGTTAGGACCTAACCCAAGGGGGACCAACGCATCCGCCGAGCCGTACCTGCACCGACGACGTGCCCTCAAAAGGTTAGGGTCATTAGAAAGAAGCCCTTCCCCAGAACCCTTCATGCAGGAACGAAAAAAGTGCTAGAAAAACTCGGCGAGAAACTCTCTTGAGTGAAAACTCATCATACTCTGATTTCAGCCTGTCATCCGCGACGTAGGAGGGTTATTTCTTCATCCCCGAAGACTTCCGAATCCTCGGAACGCGACAAGAAACGTCATAAAACGCCCAAGCAGCCAAGAAAGCGCAGTGAGGGAGAGTAGCCTCTCCCGTGGCGTCGCGACAGAGGAAGCGCGTTTTCAAAACGCATAACCATGTTTAAAGATAGCAAGAAGAGACGAATGCCATCCAATGTCAAAACCTACGACGAAACAACAAACCCGAATGATCACCTAAAGGTATTCGAATCCTAGACAGGAATAGAACAATGGCAAGAAGCGGTGTGGTGCCACATGTTATATTCGACTCTAATTGGGAACACCCAAAACTGGTTCGATCGACTCCCATGAAGAAGCATCAGCGGTTTCGAAGAACTTAGGAGAGTGTTCAAAAGGAACTATTTTCAAGAAAAGAAGTACGACAAGAGCCCTGTTTCACTCGCAAGGGTCAAGCAGTGGCACAATGAAAGTATGGAAGATTTCATGGAGCGTTTCAAATCCGAATGTAACCAGATTAAGGAATGTCCAGAGATCCTGAAAATCTCAGGGTTCCTAGCAGTTACCACCAACCCGAATTTAATAAGAAAACTAAACGACATGACCCCAGATTCTTTCGACGGAGTGATAAGAGGGTCCGAGTGTTTATCTAAGGAGAAACAGCAGTAGCAGACAACCGACAAGCGACCTCAAATTCTAAATTCCAAGATCGATCGAAGAAGCAGCCATACGGCCATAAAATTAGCCGTACTTTAGACTTCTGTTGCACAGCGAAGCCTATGTGCAATAATAATAACAAATTCATTCCACTGCAAAAAAACGCCTTGGGAAATATTCCTATCCGAAGGCGCGAATTTCCCAAAACCCAGTCCAATGACTGGTCCGGCAGACAAGAGGGACAACAGCAAGAACTGTGAGTACCATAATGATAAGGGTCACGCTATTGATGAGTGTATCCAATTGACAAGACACATTGAGAGCCTCGTCAAGGACGGTAAACTGAATCACCTCATACGGGACTGGAGAAAGGGTGTGGATGCACAGAAAAGTGAAACCAACATATAAAAGGAAAAACCTATAACCATTTACATGGTACAAAGGAGGGAGTCGCATATGTAGATAATAACGATACAGGAGATTGCACATGATAAGGAGATATCGTTCCCTGTACTTCCAGATATGAACTACAGGATAGGCTCGCTATCAGTCAGTATAGCGCTTGGAAGTCATGTCATAAGCGACATGTGTGTCGATGGAGGATCCGCAGCGAACATACTAAATGAACATTGCTTCGCGCAACTACCGATGGAGATTTAGAAGGAACTAAAGGAGACCTCGTCCGTGCTCACAGGATTCAACGGCGCCAAGACTCGACCCTTGGGACATCTCTGCACACAAGTAACAATGGTAACTGTGGAACACTCGACGACGGTATGGATGGACTTTATGATCGTGCGGTCACATTCAACACTCTTAACGCTGCAGGCTGTGTCATCCACAATTCATGGCATGCTTAAATTTATAGTGCAAGATGGAATAGTTACAATTCGCAACGTGGACACACTTGAAGAGAACATCAGCGTTTCTACCAATGGTAGAAAAAGAAAGGATGTCAGGCAGAACGAGTACAGCACAGATTCCAGTCCACACTCAACACGGAGAAATAGTAGCTCTGAAAGTTACCAGGTAACACTACATAAGAATAACCTATCCAGGGGCGTAGGATCATCAACAGACCCTCCCATGGGCCCTACTCTCGACAAGTTTCGTGCGGAGGGGAGGGCCAGATGCAGGTTTCATCCTCACGGATCAGGGGAATATACAGATCACTCACGCCCTATGTTTTGAGTTCAACGGCATGAGTACTTAGGCGGATCATGAAGCACTGATAGTTGGACTGAATCTGGCGCTGAGAATGGAAATAAAAAATTGGTGACCTATGTATATAACCCCCTATTATCAAATAGTGTAACACCCTATTTTGATGAATGAACTGTCACACGTGATTATGGCGTGTCATCAAAGCATACAAGGATAAATGTCTTAAACATTACATGACCATAAAGGAAATACCGGAAACAAACATTGGTACCCCAAAGTTAAAGCTCATCACACACAAACATAAGTATTGTAAAGGGAAAGGAATAAACAATGTCCATGGAAATAAGTAGCAAAATGTATGATGAAATGCATAAAGTAATGAAGGCTAGTAAGCTTCCAATCCATATGCACCTACGCTTAGAATCTACGAGCTCCCTTGAGTACATGCCGTTTTAGGAACATGAAAGGAAAACGGCTGAGCATGACGCTAAATGCATGGATATACAAGCATAGCATGAATAATATAAGCATATACAACATATACCAGCGGAATTGATTAAGTCCTGGAAAACTTGGTATAACTTAGTAAAGCTGGTTTTATAGTTTGAAAATCCTTATGTTTATCTTATGAAAACTGTTTAACATGTTAACCAATAGCCAATATAGGTCATGAAATATCAACGTGCATGAATAGTTGGAGGGGTGACCTCGTCATGCAATTAGAGGGGTTGCCTCTAATTAATATAAGTTTGGGTAGGAGGGATCAGCTCCTTGTGAAGGATGCAAGGCACACACCACATTCACCTGATTAATCTGTAAAAACATGTAATCTAGGATGCACCCATACGCCCCACATGATAATATAATAATATGGCCAAAAGCTGAAAGGGACGCCACGAGCTATCACTCCGCTGTGGTGAAGTCATAATACTGGTGCCTCCAGTGTTTGGTTATGGTACCTCCGTAACTAGGTGAAACTGGTCATGCATGTATATGGCTTAGGAATTTAATTAAACATAAGCAAATCAAAACATATAAAACACCTACAGGAAAAACAGTTGGCTGCATACGGGAAATCCTAATAAGGAAATAATGTCCATACTGAAAGGACGGAATATCCATATCTTAAGTCCAGTGAACGAAGAAGACGAACAGAAAGGAGTCCTACTTCGATCTCACTAATGCTACATAAATAAATATACGTGTATAAGTGTTCTGATTACTATGTACGTAATTGATTTTATATCATGTCTTAGCTAGTTTTATATGTTCATGTCTTGTTTTACTGATTATAAAGTTATGTTGTGTTTATCATGTATTATGTATATTCTGATTAAATATTACTTGTATTTCTTGTATTATTATACTTGTTGTGTAATAATAAGTAACTTTCTAAAAATAGCAGGTTTCCTAAAATAGAATTTTCCAAAAATAGAAAGTTTTCAAAAATAGAAAGTTTCCAAAAATAGATTAACTGCTTAAAATACATAAGTTTCTAAAAATAGAAAGTTTCAATAAATAGATTTACTGCTTAAAATAGATAAGTTTCTAAGAATAGAAAGTTTCCATAAATAGAAATAAGCTAGATTATTAAGCTAATAAGATAAGCTTAAGTTTTACTGATTACTATACTAAGTCATGTGATTAATAGTATAGTTTATTAATTAATACATGTAAATTTAAATAAACTATATGTTATAAGATTTAATTAAATATAACATAATTTAATTAAATTCAGGTGTATATAATACTTAGGTTAAAACATGTATTAATATTTATATTAATATAACCTAGGTCATGAAAATTTATTAGTTATATGTCATGTTTTAATAATTAATTAATTACTTTAGTCTAAATTTCATGATTAAATATTTAGGTTAAAATCATGTAATAATAATAATAATAATAATAAACCTAAGTCATGTTTTAATTAAATTAGTTAAGTACCATGTTAAATTAATTTAATCACTTGTAAAAACAAATAAAATTGTAAAATAAATTAACAAACCGGACCATGTATTATTTCATAAAAACATGTCATGAACCGGACCCGAAAACCCGTGAACCGGCCCGAACCAAAACCCAACCACCAACCACCACCCACAACCGCGGCTGCGGCGGCGGCTGGTGGCTGTCTTGCCATCGGTGGCGGCTGCTGTCGCTGGTGCATCGTGGCTAGCCGCTGCCGGGCTTCGAGATCCCACCGGTGCAAGCCGGTGGTCTCTCCTGCTGCCTCGCTGTTCCCCCCGTCCGACCCAAACAGCCACCGGCGCTAGCCGGTGGTGCTTGGTGATGCGCCGAGACCCACACCGAGCCCCATAGGGGTCTCGGTTGTGGTTAACAAGGGACACCGATTGTCGTATGACTCTCGGTTGGCTGCCGAACCAACAAACAACCCAACAAAACCCTTTGTCCTTGTTGTATTTAATCCCATAACATGTTTATTTAATTGTTTTCATAGATCTAATCATAAAACATAATTAAATAAAAGATTAAAAATTAAGGTTTTTGTTTTACTTTGACGTGTGATTGAAAATAACACGAACACGAACCAATTACAAAGATCCAAAAATCAAAATCGAATCCTCCTTGTCTTTTGTGTAGGTGCCGCGGCTATGGGGTCTAAACGGCTAGGGTTTTAACTTTTTCTATAAAATTGTTTTTATGAAAACTCTGTAGTTTTAGTTTTCTTTAATTAAAACCAAAAATGGGGTTGTGGGCCCCCTTCATCTTGTGTGTGTCGCGGCTACATGCGCCCACCAAGGAAAAACTCGTAGTTTTCGTGTTCTAATATTTTACGTGTTCTCGTGTTCGTATTTACGTGACATTATAATTAAACATTCGTGTTAACTTATATACTTATACGTAATCGTAATAATAATTACGTAATTACATAATAATATGCTCATGATTATTTACGTTCATGTTTTCATGTTCGTGATTATAATTATTTTTGGTAATAATTATCGTGCATTAATACCTACTTAATACTTATCGTGTAATAATACGTACATAATTCTTGTAATTAATATTCGTGGAACGTAAACATGTTATAAAAGGAAAGTTTTAATCATGTACGTACGATTATAAGGGTACTATTCATGGTAAAAGCATGCGGGTTTACAAATAGGGTAGTTGGGCTGTGCGAACCCTGAGGGAGCACTTTCATCCAGTACACAAGAAAGATAAGGGCTATGGTCAGGCAATTCACTGATTTTGCTATCCGAGAAGTATCAGAAGATAGTGGGGTGATGACAACGGCCATGTATCGTCTTTCAATCGTAACATTGAAAAACCCCCTAGGCACGTACTTGTTGATTTCATCGTGAACAAATCTGTACACGCGCAAGTAATACCCGCGGCGAACAGGGGAGTGTCAACAACATGGATGACACCAATCGTAAACTATTTGGTGCATCATGAGCTACCAAGCGATGGTAGAAGCGCCAGAAGATTGCAGTACAGAGTAAGGAAATTTACGATCATGAACGGTGTTTTACACAAGAAGTCAACACATGGTCGAAAGCTACAATGCCTGGGTCCTGAACGGGCGTAAGTAATTATAGAGGTCGCGCATAAGAGGACATGCCAACAAGGTGCAAAAGCTATGGTAAACGAAGTCTTTCGTTTAGGGTATTATTGGCCCTTCATGCATAGGGACGCTCGTAAGATAGTGGTACGATGTCGCCAATGCCAGACACGCTCGAACATGGGAGTGGGACCGGACAAAAAGTTTGGGAGTGTGTTCGGTGCAAGAGTAGGTGAAAGAGGAATTCTTTCAAGCTTGAGGCATACATTTAGTTCTCTCGCCACAAAGATGGGCCGCATTGCGCGTAGTGTAGTAGCGATGTTCCCATCCCAAGTTGACGACCAGAAGGAACCACGAGAAACCACCATTCAGGCAGCAAAGGTGGTCGCCATCAGGCCGCGACTGACTAATAAGGGCGGTAGAACACATGGTGCATACCAGGATAAGGAGATTTGGAGCGCATCCCGACAGAGCAGAGTACACATTGATAACTATTCGCAATCACCACCGAGTAAGCCGAGTTATGATGCAGAGAAAGAAGGACATAATCAAGGACTAAAGTAATACTATCTATGAGGAATCGCACCATCAACATGGGTCACTCTCCTAGCTGGGGTCAGCTTCTAATAAAGATCCATGTATTTTCTTTTTGATAATTTAGGATTCACCCTTTAATGTTTTTTTAAACACATGTATAAACTCTGTGGTCCCTAGCTAGTTCCGCAGTCCACATATTTTTTTCCTTTCTATATGGTTTTTCTCTTTTCAATAAATGGAAATTACATATAAAGTATGTTGCATTTTTTATATATTTGGCCCCTGCGCGTACATGTACAAACAACATTTCCAGATGAAATAAAAAGAAATAAGTTTACCCTACTAATTAAACTTGTCACGTAATAGGGATGCAACCCTAGTGGCGACGAATCACGTATCTTTGTTAGGCAGCTTACTATAAGACGTTGTAGTAAGTATGGCATTCCTCACATTCCATGATGGATATGAACAAGACACAGTGTGCACGCCTAAGAAACATGTCATATTCAATGACATTACTTATGGTAGTAGCGGCATGCCACACGTAATGAAATTTCAAATCACCCATAAGTTCTGAGTTACATTTCACAGAATGTACTCGTAGACAAGCAGTTATGCGAACAAACTCAAGCGCGGATAAAAAGACATAACAAAACATATTCGCGTTATGCAATATATAACACTTTATACACAGATTATACAATGATTAGGCGTAGGGATTACAAATTACAAATAATTACAAGGCAGTAAGACACGCCATATACTAAGTCCGTAGTAGACATGGATCTTTTTAATTTCCGATGCAGCAGATTAAAGGACGCGCGGCGTTCCGCCCACACCTCCCTCATATATTGCAGCACGTGCACTCATACTCCAACTGATGGTAGACTTACCTGAATACCATCAGATCGACTAGGATGCGCTAAACCCAACCCAATTACATCGCTCCTCGCGGGGGACTTGTTCTTCTTGATAACACGCCTGACATGGCGCGTCAACACACTTTCTAGGGAAACCATTTCCACTGCACCGTCGCCAGCAGAGTAGGTACGAACCCTCAGTTGGGACACATCCGGCTTAACACAGTAGTCTGGTTCATCTTCCGCGTCCTTCTCAAAATGCTTCAAAAGAGTAAGTCCCGCCATAACCACGCTAAAGGGTTGATCTCGGTCCTCCTCAACCACATCGATAGAAGGGATGTCGTAGTCTTTCAAAACATTACATGCGACCTCAAAATGTTCCTGAGCCTGGGGAGCATAAAAAATCACATCCCCTAAGGCTTCGCCAATAAAACCTCTTTTGCGACGCGCTCCAAAGCCATTCTTTGGCCCAGTATCCGGGAAGCATGTAGAACATCCAGGCGGCTCTGGATATGTTGGATGAGTCCATCTCACACTTAGTAGCTAAAGGCAGACCACATCTAATCAACCAGTGCTTTTCCTTGCGTACCGCTGACAAATGTGGATATAACTCTTCATCAAAGTCATTGTTCAAGCGCCTTAGGACTTCTTCTTTCCTAGCCAGATCTTGTTGGTACTCTGCGAACACATTCTCATAGTTTGTTGTAAAGACATTCATGCCATCTTCTAGTTTTTTTCATGGCCTAACGGTTGTCTCTTTCTTGCTTTTTGCGCTGAAGGCGTACTTGGTTCAGAGAATCTAACATCGACACCTTCTCATCCTCAAGATGATGTATGGAGCCAACATCTATATTAGCGACCCCTCACAGGCTCGCTAACTCCATCTTAGCACAAGCCAATTTGTTATCTTTTTCCTCCAGAGTTCGGGGAAGCTCGAGAGACATGTCGGCAAGGCGTTGTGAGAGTTTCAGTACCCTCTTGTTTAGGTGGGATACTACAGTCACCTCCTCTGACGCACCTATTGCTATTTCTCTCATTAACGTTTCGGTAGACAACTCGTCTAGATATTGGGTGCGCCTAGGAGGAACAAGGGAATGCATAATATCTGCGCAGTCGGACCTGTTGGTCAGTTTGCAGGATTGCATACAGCTCCACTTGGGAAAAATACATTAGCCCAGGCAGCATTAATGGTATCCCTATGTGTCGCATCCAGATGATTGCACATTTATAATAGATAAGTTAGGAATCACTTAGTTATTCTATGAAAAGCGCAACATGACAAAATATTATGATGAGTACCTAGGAATGATGGTCTCCGCACGAGGCTTTACACGTGAGCCCCAAGAAGAAATACGAGCAAGAGGCTTGACAGTTCGGGACCTATTTCTCTTGGGGATTCCCTGACTGGGCACACAAGGTAGATGCTTAAAGCTAGGAATGGGAATATCATCTTCATGGGCATTAAGGGTGGGGCTGCCATCGAGCGCTCCTTCGCCCACGACGTCCTTTGTTTCCTGGGAGGATGACTCTATTACAAGGCACACTCCGAATAGGGGTTGCGTTTTGGACGACAGTACCCTCCCACTCGTATGTGTTTCAAGAGAATCCGGTTCGAGGCCATGGTGCGCCTACCAATGCCCCACCCACTTACAAGCTCGTTTGGGCTACATGGCCGAGGGCGCATGGTTACGTCACAGGGGTGCTCGCGCTTCACGAGTTGCGAGTAAGTTATTTCTACACACGATAAATGGTCAAGGTTATATGTATATGTTTAAGATACAGTCTCATGGGGAGTGTGTGGAAAAAGATTTGTTATCATGGCTAAATCCATCGTAATACTACGGGAGATGGTTCGTAGGTATTAGAACATTATAACTTAGCTCCAGCGCATATAGTAGCGATTCAGGAAGCTCCTGCATTGGTATGCGGTCAGAATCTATCATCAACGCATCTGCTTCGGTATATGTACCAGGGACGGGACGACTATCTTTTATCATCGTCTAAGGGGTGATAAAGTCATAATTAAAGGGAAACAAAACTTTATCTATCCAGAAAAATTTGTTGTTCCATTTCTTCAGCGAGTGTATAAGTGTTGTGTAACACTGGAGTTGACCAAGGCGCTTGGCAAAAGATATCCAACCGTTAATCCAGGATGGGAGTTAGAAGACACATAATAGGTTTATGGTTGGATCAATGTTCTTCAAATGGCAGCTTATCTCAAAATTGGATATTTTCGCTGCACCGATAAAGTGTAGCTGGGATAAATGGATACTATAGAAGCTTAGCACGTCCATCAGGAAACGGCTTAGGGGATAAGATTGTTGGAAAACTCAAAGAATCGGGTATATACACCAATCTTCCCAGGGGGAAAGATTCCAATATGCATTTGGGGATCTGGTACTATGGGGTGTAGGTCTGTTGGTATATGATACTTGGTGATGCACTAGGAAAGTTCTTGCTCGGAGAGGCGGGATACTACGTCAAAAAGCTGGTAAACCATTTTCTTTTCCTCAAAGCAATAAGTTATTGGCTTGTGGATTTTTTGTTTTCTGTGAGAGTATCCTTTGAAGCTTTGGTTATGGTGGAAGAACAGATTATGGGAATGAGGAAGACATATGGTTGGAACAATGATTATAAGTAACCTACTCATTGGATGCAGGATCGTATGATAGGTGTCGGATAATAATATGATCCATCTGTGTGGCTGGATTCATTTTGGATGACATGTTTTCAACCTTTCTCGGTTCCCAATGAAAGTAGCTGTTAGTGGATTATGTCATGGTTTGCTGTTGGCGGGATATTTGAAATACTTGTTCCAAGGACACTCGCGGGGCATTTATTTCGCAATAGAGCATTAAATTTGGAGACTTGGCAGGCTGATAATCTAGTATCCGTGGTTAGAACCTACGACCACTAGACTAGGGGGGACATGATGACGTATAGTCCTTATTCAGGTTGTATGACCAGACCCATGGGTACTACCCATATCCATTGGGTATGGATTGTCACTGCGCAGCGCGCGCAAGGCCCAGGAGGCCCAGTAAGCCGCTTTCGCACATCAGTTGATTACTTAACCAAGTCTTCGTCGCCCTGCGACACGATAAGACATAATATAATCTATTCTATGATTATACTCGCCTAAGGAAAAGGAAATATATACTTACCATAGCTACGCGATAAGGATCACTCTATTTCTAGTCATTATCTCTTCCTTAGGCTGCAAGAGTAGCCTAACCAAGACTCTCTCGGGTACAAAAAAAACCCTAAGGTTCCACAAAGGTATGATACACACAATACTCTAAAACCCTCACATATACTCAAATCGATTACTTACTCTTACGTCAGAGTCTAATCATGAGACAAGCGCCCACGGTAAGCCTAACGGTGTCTGTCCTTTAGTGTGCAGGGTCTTCAAACAAGATTCACTTGGTATAAGAGCCAGAACTCACAAGACCCCAAATTAAGTATAATTTGGGTCTAACTCGTTCCATCCAACTTTTGTATCAATAGAACATAAGTCCAGTTCCATCAGATAGTGATTTTTCGTCCCTAGCTAATAATAAGAGAGAACGTCGTTTTTCCTTGTACCTTTGTCAAACTAGCGTTGATGTTTCGGCATCTGGACCTAGTTTATCATGCGACGGACCAGTATCTCCGAAACACTATGCATGCTTAGATCGTGCTAGTCTCGTACTACTAGTTATGAATATTTCATCAAATCTTTAAGGAAGACTATACCCTATCACTATATATTTAAAGGTAATGTTGTTGTAGTATAAACACTTAGGTGCATTTGTTTGTAGTATGGAATCACAATCAATAAGGGTTTAAACATAATGTAAAATGACTATTGGAATATCAAGTGATAGGAGGGTGTGTTAACTAGTATAGTGTTGAGCAAATATTGTGTTTTGATATCCATATTTGATAAATGGGCCAAGTAACCAAAAAATTTGAATCGGTTTCATAGTCATTCATTTATACCAAACGAGTCTTTATTTTTTAGAGTAAAATGGATATCCTTTGTGTGGCAGATTTGCTCACATTACATGTTTAGTTTCTAGATTTGTGAAAGTATGCGCAACTTTTATGTGGAAAAACTTTCGTTGTACGTACCTTTTTGGTTTAATTAAAATGACTGTAATACCCTTGTCAACTATTCCCTCCGTCTCAATTTACTTGTCCACTTTTAACTTTTCAAGTCTTTCATCGTCAACTTTGACTTTAAATAAAAAAAGTTGGTATATAATACTTGATGAAAGTTATATGAATAAATTGTGTTTTGAATGTATCTTTAATGGTATAATTTTTATCAAATATTACATAACACAAAAAATTTAATTTATAGTCAAACTTGAAGAAAAAAGACTTGAAAAATCTAAAGTGGACAAGTAAATTGATACGGAGGGAGTATTATATTAGCGATTGTTCGCGTCGAATGTTTGCATAGTTAGTCTTTTATACTAACCGATATTTGTTATTTTTAACCTTTTTAAATAATATTTTGAAATCAAATTTTTTTTTTGACAAAATATTTTAAAATCATAGTTTTTGAAAAAAATTTGTGAAAAATCTTTTATATATAAAAGAATTAGATTTTTTTGAGAATTTTACTAAATAGTGGATGTTGTAGGAAAATAATTAGACCAATTAAATGGCTTCATTTTGACAAATAAGCAGAACTAAGTGATGTGATTAGTGGAAAAAAAGTCAAAATTGAACAAAATTAAAAAAATTTTGATGGAGGAATTTGATGAAAACACACAAAGATATATGTGTCAAATTTATGAAAATAGAAACTTAAAAAAAGAAGAGGGGATTGATAAAACGTTAGTAGTTGCATTTTTAATAAATTAGATGAATTTAAATGTAAACCTATAATTTTCTACTTTTGAGTAACTTTATAAAATTAACAAAATACCCTCTTAAATTTTATACTCTCTATACTTTATATTTTAAAAATACAACATATATGTTATATTGAAAGATCAACAAATCATATGATTATAAATATTCAAATAAAAAACAAATTATAAACAATTTCTATTATGACACTTAACAAAGTCAAGCAATGCAATGTATGTAAATTATTATTAACATGAATATAAATATCAAAATAAATGAAGGACTTCGGACATTGGTGTGAGATGAAAATAAAATAGAAACGATTTTACATATTACAACAACATATATTTTTGTAAGGTCGTTATGTGTTACTAAACACACAATGTGTAGAAAATGATAACAACGTTTCAGTTAAACAAAGTCAAATCTTTGTGCAACAAATATTTATACAAAATATCAATTAATATTATCACATAATAAAAAATCATGTAAAATTTGCGGGTCCATGACCATCGTAACTGCTTAAATATTAAAGTTTAATATTATTTTATAGAATAATATTAAGAATTACAAAATCTTGAATTTATAAATCGTGTACGTAAGGTTAATGTAAATGTGTTAATTAATAATTAAGATATAACTACATAAAATAAAAATGTCGAAAATAAAAAGAGTATGAAATTAAAAAAATAAATAAAGATGAGTTTATATTAATTTAAACGGTGCACAGTAAAACAATATAATCAATTAATTTATCTTTTATATTTAAATCCCGTGCGTACACGGACATTAACATTAGTAAATCACTTATCCAAAAATAAAAAATTCAAGAAAAAATTAATTTGAAATGATTAAAAAACACACTTCACTATAAATGACTAACTTGCAAACGTTCGATGCAAATGGTTTGCATTTTACTTTGTTCTTTGTCTTTAAATAAACTCTTATTTTTCAATGTTATAAGTTTTCACGTATTTTCCCTAAGTGCGTTTTCAACTAATTCACTAAAACGTTTTTGGCAGTCGAAAATAAAGTAAATTTCATTTTAAAACAACAGAGGGCCCGTTTGGTTCACCGAATTCGTTGTAATTCAATGTAATTGTAATTGTAATTCCATTACAAAGGGTGTTTGTTTGAATAATGTGTGTAGTTGTAATTCTTTTGATTACGTTGGACCCACCATTTCAATGTAATGTCAATTACATGACTTAAGTGGAGGAATGTTTACACATTGCAAAGGAATTGACAACAAATTACAAAAATAACCCCACACCTACTCTATATCTATCTCCACTTTGTAAATTTAATGACTAATTTTGTAAATTTAAAATTACAATATCTAACCCAACAAAATTATTAAATAAATTTATAATTAATTACATTACACCATACTAAAACCAAACACATGATATGTTTAAAAAATTCAAATTACAATACTTCCACATTACAATTCCTTTTATACATTACAATTACATCAAAAACATTCAATCAACCAAACGGGGCCTGAAAATACATAGGTGCACATTTATTGAAACAAGACCCTTTCTCCCTACCAGGATCTAGGTTTTTACTAAAACAAAACTATATGACGTACCGTAACTCATTTTTTTCTGGAAATATACAAATTTGTAGTAGTTATTGTATCATCAATTGTCCATATCTTCAACGAATATATATAATTATTTTCAACAACTTTTTTATTATCAATATATATTTTTCAAGCCACATTGTATGGCTCAGTGTAATTTTGTTTTTAAAAAAGCAAACCATACGTCTATATAATGTGCATAGAATTGTGAACAATTTAAACTGTCTTTTCTTAATCTAAAATGGAAATGGGAAGCATTGCCGATTATCTTAAACATAGGACGATCTTAGTAACCGGTGCGACCGGATTTCTTGGCAAACGTAAGCTTCTTTCCACTTAATCTCCCCAACACTAAAGATCTTTTATGATTATGCTTCTACTTATATTTCCTGCAGTTTTTGTTGAGAAGATTCTAAGAGCACAACCAAATATAAACAAGCTCTATATTCTTATAAGATCTTCAGATCCAAACTCAGCCTTTCATCGCTTGCATTCTGAGGTACATGTAATATTGTCTCTACTCATACGCGGAATGACAACTGTTACAACCTATACACCATATTCAGTGTGTGAGTAGAAAGGTGATTAACTTACATATCTTGTATATATATATATAGGTATTCAGCAAGGACTTATTCAGGGTCATAAAAGAGGAACATGGTAAAAATATGAATACATTTATATCTGAAAAGGTTATACCGGTGGCTGCTGATATTGGCATGGAAAATTTTGGAGTGACGAACTTAGATTTGTTAAATGAAATACGGAGAACAGTGGATGTTGTGGTGTGCTCTGCGGCCTCTACTATGTTTGATGAAAGGTATTACCTAAATCGGTTCACGACATATTTTTATGTATCCTCTTAAGTTAGATTCACAGAAGCCGACCAATTGTTTAGGAAAGATCATATATGATTAGTCCATCTTTTGTGATCTTGTCTATTTTATACAAGAAACATACTTTTTTTTTCTCATCTTTTCTTATAATTTCTTCTCATGAGGAATTACTTTATTTATACAAGTTATTTTGTGGCTATAACCATGACGCAGAGCCAACATAGGGTAATCGAGCTACTTATATCACTCCAGCAACACCATATTACACGCATGCTGATTCAAGAATTTCCAAATAACTGAACATCGATCAATGCATCAAAGATAGTAGCTTGAAACATCTACAAAAACCCACTTATTAGAATGCCTGCATATCATCCAAGCACCTGATAATACATAGTAACTACTCGAACTAATTATCTTGCTCTTAAGTTCATGCACATCACATGTGTTTGTAGATACGACGTGGCATTTGCAACTAACACACTTGGAGTTGAACATGTATCCGACTTTGTCAATAGCTGCACTAACATACAATTGCTTCTTCATGTATCCACAGGTTTGTCTATTGGACTGAGAATTGAATTACGCAAAACTAACGTTGTGCATCTGTTTACATTGTCAACTTTTTTGTTATATGGAAAGTTAAATTCATTTCTTTCAGCTTATGTTTCGGGTGAAAGGTCTGGAATCATATTGGAAAAGCCTTTTAAAATGGGTGAGACACTTAATGGAAAAATTGATCTTAACATTAAAGAGGAGCGGATGGTAATACAAGATAGACATAGGCAACTCGTGCTTGAGAACGCTGGTGAAGAAGCCATTTTATCTGCCATGAAGAACATTGGTCTTCAAAGGTTTCATTATCTCTTTTTTTTTTGTATACCTTGGTTTCCGACTTAACATTGCAAACCGACTAATCCCATAGCGACTACCCTTTTGGATAGTCTGGAGTCTTCAAAGGTTTCTTACTACTACTAAACTTGTCTTTTACTTGAAAATTCCGAGAAAATTAAGTTATTCACTAAAAAAACCTTTATAGGAAGGTAGGTAACTAACAATCTCAAATCTGTTCATGTGAGTTTATCAGAAAATCGGATACATTTCATATACAGTATTCCAATAATTTCATTAGAAACTGTGTTTATGAGGAAAAAGTATAAGTGCACTTTATAAATCAAGCTTAAAAAAGAGTTTGAATAGTATGTGTCTTAAGAAAATAACAGCAAAGAGCACAACAGTTTAACTGATCAGATGCACGATAACAATAAGTCATTTACCATCATTGTTAGTTAAAATTGTGCTTTAACTCACTGTTTTAAGGGCAAATTTGCATGGATGGCCAAATACTTATGTATTCACCAAGGCCATGGGGGAAATGTTACTGCTCGAGGGATTAAGAAAAGATGTGTCACTAGTCATACTACGTCCAACCATCATCACAAGTACCTACAAAGAACCCTTCCCTGGATGGATCGAAGGCATCAAGTAATTCAATACCGGGTTTTTATTCAATTATTACTGAAAAAGTTTAACATATTTTGATTTATTCTTCTTAATTAATATGATCATAAATAATGTTGTTTCACTGAAATAACATGATAATAAGCTCGGATTTGTACATTTTAGAACCATTGATGGCTTCATTGCCTCGTATGGTAAAGGCCGGACTTCATGCTTTCTCAGTGATCCTGACAAAGTTCTTGATTTGGTAAGTTATCCGACTTATCTAACTATCTTCAAGTAAAATTAAGCTCTCCACTTGAACAAGTAAAAAATACATCTTTTGCATATAAAAACATGTAGATTCCAGGAGACATGGTGATTAATGCTATGATTGTAGCCATGGTGGCTCATATGACTAAACCATACTCGAGGATTATTTATCATGTGGGATCATCCATGTCAAACCCTTTGAACATTTCTAGCTTCAGGAATTGCGTAATCGATTACTTCATTAAGCATCCTCTAATAAGTCGACAAGGTACCCCAATAATAACTACACGCGACGTCAAATTATTTACTTCCATCAATAGCTTTAACAGATACGTGGCGGTCCATTAAAGGTATTTATTCATTTACTATATCTCTTCTTTTTAATACTAGTTTTCCTGTTAAAAATGAACGACACGAAGTTAACAACTCTAGCTATCACTGATTCAATATGATAAAAATGGAAAATTTTATGTTATCTGTTTATTTCTTACATTTTTCTGATTCTTTTAAAGGGAATCCAATATGCAAATATATTATTTTGTCGCGCCTTTAGTGCATGGTGTCAAGATGCCGAACGGAAAATCAAAATCGTACTCCGGCTAGCGGAACTTTTTAAGCCATATGTCCTCATACACAACATGTAAATACATATTCAATCCATGCTCTATAGTTAACAATTTTGGAGAAATTAAATTCCACTTTTATATGAGTAGTTTGTAAAATAAAAGCCAAATATATCCAGAGTAACTATTCTTTTTCATTGAACTAATCCTACATATACCTCTACAGTGGAAATTAACTTCTCCAAAACTCACTTTTATATATATATGAACTTGTTGATTAACCGAAGGTTTTCAAAATTTATAGTTTTGATGATGCAAATCTCAATAGACTGAATGGCGTAGTCAGCGAGAGCAGTGACAACGCTGAGAAGGAGATGTTCTTTCTGGATGTGAAGTCTATTAACTGGGAAGACTATTTTACTCATACACATATCCCTGGTTTGGTGAAATATGCACTTAATAAGTAATAATGCATACATAAGTAACTACCTTAAATAAGTTCAAGGAACAATATGTGTAAGCAAATAATATTTGTACTGATCATTTTTTGTCACTTTTGAGATTTTCATATGCCCGCGTACAGATAGTTTGCAAGATTAGGTATTATTGTTATTTTTGCTAAGGAGAATTTATATGCATCGTTGAACTTGAACTATCGTCGTTGTTGTCTTTGAGCTGAACTATAGACGTACTACTTTACTGTTTCTGATCTACTCAGACGAGATTATCCAGGAGTTGATGACTTTTAAAGCCTCTGCTTGGTTATTTTTTTTGAGGTTGTGGGTTTATACACCGGTAACATTGTATCCTCACACCACCGTACACCTCAATCGGTAAAAAGAAAAAAAAAAGAATATGAATAGTTACTGCTTTACTGGATAGGGACCTCTCTTATTATAATTTTATAATTTATTTTATTTCTTTTTCACTTCACTTCTTCAAATCAAATCTATAAATTTTGAAAGTCAATGATCAACCAATTAAATCTAAAAAGTCTGCCTGTTTTTGATAACCATGGATTCACCCATTAGAAGGGGAAATTGGTGGTTCCCGGCGATGTTTTCCGGCGATATTGCAGCGTGGTTGATAAAATCTAAAACCAATACCAGCCACCCACCACTTTGCAACCATTTTCGATGACCCATCATCTGAATCTCCACCACCGACCAACCGCCATTCTGCCATTGTTACATATAACGATAAATACAAGTGAAGGTGTGTATTGAAAAATATGAAATGGTGTGAGAACCATATGCCCTTATTTTTAAAATTTATTCTCCTGTAAAAGTAGATCCAAATTCTGTTTTCACCTTTCTAATTTTTTTGTTTCTAATTTCTTTTGTTCTAGATTAAGATTAAGAGAACAGAAAAAAGAGTGACGCAACGTGAATGACTGATACCTCATAACCCGTTCTGACGAGATTAAGGCGATGTTTGTTTTTTTAGAAAAAGGTCTTAGTGATGCACGAGTATTATTATTTGTCTAGTGAACTTTATCTTTTATTTAGTTTTATTAAATAATGCAGGAGAGCATTATTTTTATGTCTTTTGGAGATTATTTTGATGTCTACATTTTATTTAGTTTTCTTATTTTAGTTTTCTTGAAAATAATTTGTTAAATTATTCTCCAAGTTTAGTTTATCCTATAAAATTAGGGCTTAGGAAATATTGTATTCAGTTTTGAGTTATGAATAAAAAAAAATACAGACTTTTATTCTTCTGTTAATTGGCTTAAACCTGGATTAGGGTTTATTGTTCGATTTTCATCCTAATAATCGGTATTCCTGTGAATCAACGATTGTTGGAAGGATTGTGTCTTACATTCTTTGAAATCAACAGATTCAATTATTTATCCTTGTTTTTTCGCTACATCAGTTGGTATCAAGAGGCGAAGTTCCTGATTAAGATGCCTCCAATGAGAAGTAGGAATCTTTAGGACATGTATGAGCAAGAATTGGAGCAGCGTGTAATGGAAAGATTGGAGGAGCGATTGGATCAGTTAATTAATCAATTGACTGACCGGATGTATCACTTGATGAACAGGCGTGGTGATCGTAACGGTCGAGGTATTGAAGATGAAGAGTCTGAAAACCCATTTGTTGAGGCCGAAGATGATGATGATGATGCCGTTTGTGGTGATTATGAAGCACCCCGGTTTATGATAAAGAACCCGAGGAAAAGGAATATCTTGTTGTTGAAAATTTTCAAGAGGGAGAATATGATGTACCATCACTGGATGTTGTGTTTGGTGTACGAGTAGAATCAATGCCAGTTTATGATGCCGATCTTGAAGATGTCATTGAGGAGGAAAAAAGATTCTTAAAGAAAAGATTTGATGGGGAGGAAGACAACATCAAATATGTGGTAGTTGTGGCTAATGATCTTAGTGTGATTATTCAAAACCTGTTGTTTCAAACACTCATGGGTTAATTTCGTTGTAAAAAGAAGCCTGTACTGTGCATTCTACGTGTTTTCATGAATGAGCTATTGGAAAGAAACTAAACTGGAAAAAGAGATTCCTTATAATTTTCGGGACAGACGAAGACTCAATGGAGCTTTCTGAAGAGATGGTATTCGCTGATTGTAGCAGACTAAATTCATCCGTGTGAAAAAATTTTGACCGGGTCAAACAACGCGACGCATGTGTTTCCATTTGCAAATATTGTAAAAGCAAACTCAGTGGTTTTAGTAGTGGAACAAATCTACATGTATCTCACTTGCTAACAACATCAAAAGGAAAGAGAAAGGAAGCATCTTTGACACATTTCATCGTTTCTTACGATCATGATCATGCAAAAGTTGATATCCCTAAATATGAACAGACAACAATAATAAAGAATCTTGGTTCTTTAGCAAACAGTAACTTTGATTACAAAAGGAGTCTATTAGATCTTGCATGTATGATTATTTTATATTGGTATATGTTGGGTTCAAAATATATTAGATTGAAAAAGATATATAAAGAAGCCGTATACGTTGGGTCTTAAGACAATCAAGACTCGAGGTCGAGTCTTTTCAAAGAAGAGGAGAATAATGAAGGAGTATTATTTGTCTAGTGAATTTTATCTTTTATTTAGTTTTCTTAAATAATTTAGGAGCATTATTATTATGTCTGCTGGGAATTATTTTGATGTTTACATTTTATTTACTTTTCTTATTTTATTTTCTAGAATAATTTGTTAATTTATTCTCCAAGTTTATTTTATCCTATAAAATTAGGGCTTATGGTTTATTGTATTCAGTTTTGAGTTATGAATAAAAAATACGAACTTTTAGTCTTCTGTTAATTGGCTTAAACCTGGATTAGGGTTTATTGCTCGATTTTCATCCTAATAATCGGTATTCGTGTGAATCAACGATTGTCGGAAGGATTGTGTCTGGCATTCTTTGGAATCAAAATTTCAATTATTTATCCTTGTTTTTTCGCTACATTACTTAGGAAACTATCTTTGAATTCGTAAGTGGTTCTTGATGAACAGATATGCGAATCAGATTCACACACTACAAGAAACCGTTAGAAATTTGGACACTTTTTGATCAAAGTATTTCGATGATTCTATCGAAATCTCCAATCGGATAAACCTCAGATTGCAAACTGTTAATGTGCTTTTTTTGTTATGAAAACAGAACCAGATGATGAAGAAGATATATGACCAAATAACTGTCGATGGTTTTAACTGCTTTAGCTGTTAAAATAACAGTTTAAAACGGGGCAAGAAACAGGTGTAATGGCCCTGCCCTTGGACCTGCCAAGGGTTGCCACCCCTCGAACCCTGCTACCAGGGGCGCTACCTCCGGAACCCTGTCGTACGGGGGCTTCACCCCCGTATAATATTCGAAATTACGTCATACAAGTGTGCACTCCGCACAACCCCGACTTGATGAACATTTATCACGATTACACATCGGTCAACCAAGTCAATCCAGTATACTTAAATCACATTGGTAACACAAAATCACCAACAATCTTCTCCCCCATTTAAGTGTAATCTTGATTAAGTTAAAGCAAAATCATTACACAAACAAATTGATGTATAAATGAAATGTCGACATGATTGAATTTCACATTAGTACATTAGCATTCCAAATATTCGAATATCTTAGTGTCACTAAGGATTAAATTTTTTCTATTCATAGTAAATACCTGATGATAAAATACACAACAGTTTACACATTCACATGTTCTACTTGACACTATATTTTACTGTGTCCTATCCTTCAATAGGCATATCAAAGCCAAGTCTAAAGCTTCTTAGCTAAACTTCATGCTTATATAGGTGATCTTTTACCCTTGCACCTGCATATGCAATTTGTCAAAAAAATCATTAAGAAATATAATTTCAACCTCCTTTATCTTGCAGTTCTGACACATACCATGAGATGATGTAATTATGTGCTCAAATCCAAAAATATCAAGCTTTCCACATTAAATTCAACACCTAATATTACAATAGATTGGGATTGGGTATCTTGATACAAGGATTTAATTAGGTGTACCCAGCCACTCGTAGAAGAGTGATCCTTAATTTTATTGATCCAACTGGCATCTGAATAACCCTTTATAACAGAAGGTTAACCGATATAAGGCAAACCAAAATCCATGGTTCCTTTCAAATACTGAAATATTAGAGACAAAGCTTGTCAATGTAGAGCACTAGGATTGCTAGTATACTTACTAAGGTGTCCTACAGCAAAAGCTATATCTGGCCTAGTGCTAATCATGTCATACATAAGACATCCAATAGCTCTAGAGTATTCTAGCTGAGGCGCCGAATTTCCTATATAAGGTATCAACTTCATAGTAGACTTTTCACCAGTATGTGTAGGAGTACAATCAAAAAAGTTAAACTTTGCCAGTATCTTCTCAATATAATGAGATTAAGAAATCGAGATGCCATTGTTTCTTCGTTTGATTCTAATACCTAGAATCACCTCAGCCTCCCCCATATCTTTCATATCAAACTTAGATGACAAAAATTCCTTTGTCTTATCAACTTGATCTTGATCAGTACCAAAGATCAACATGTCATTTACATACAAGCAAATTATTACTCCTGTACCAGAAGCATCAAATCTTCTATACACACACACACTTGTCATACTGGTTTAAAGAAAAACCATTAGACAAACCACGTCATCAAACTTTTGATGCCATTGTTTTGGTGCTTGTTTTAGACAATACAATGATTTTTTTAATTTACATAACTTGTTTCCATGTCCAGACATCACAAACTCTTCAGGTTGTTTCATGTAAATTTCCTCATCCAAATCACCACTCAAGAATGCAGTTTTCACATCCATTTGGTGAATAACAAGATCATGTATAGCTGCAATAGCTAATAATAAACTAATAGTGGAAATCCTGGAAACAGGAACATACGTACCAAAGAAGTCAATTCCCTCCTTTTGTCTAAAGCCTTGGATTACCAATATGGCTTTAAATTTATCTATGCTTCCATCCACTTTCATCTTGCTTTTAAGGATCCATTTACATCCTAATGCTTTGCATCCAGGAAGTAATCAGTTAATTCCCAGGTATCATTATGCATGATGGAATCAATCTCACTTGGAATTGCTTCTTTCCAAAAGTCAACATCCCTAGTAGTCATTGCCTCACTCAAGGTCCTTGGATCCTCCTCAATAATGAAACAATATTCACGTAGAGATACAGTGTTATCTCTCGTTCCTTCAACCAAATAAAGTTGAAAATAAGAACCAAAAGACTTGGCTTTCCTTGTTTTAGTGCTTTTCCTAGGAACCGATGGTCCATGTACATCATTTGTACCTTCAATCTCATCTTCAGCTATCTTACTTCAAGATGGATTAATCATACCTCTTGGTCTAGGTATAGACGTAAACCGTTCTTCATCAAATATAGTATCTGATGAGATGGCATTTATACATGATCTCATCGTTCTTTTCGAGCTTTAAATGCATAAAAATGTCATAAAATACCATATATATGCTTGTGTTTGTTTACTTGTGTGTTTTAGGTATGGATATCGTGAAAAATACAAAAGATCACAAGATACAAGGAAAAACGGACACGAGAAACGAAGCCGTACAAAGAACCGGGCCCTAATCATGGAATTTTCATCAAAATACCCTTGAAGACTTGAAGACAAAACAAGATTGATCCTTATTCTATGAAGAAATGACACTTAAAACCCTTGTATATTAATAATTACAAGTTTGGTCCCTTAAGTTTGTCAAAATTGCAAAATGGTCCTTCAAGATTGAAGAAATGGCAAGAATAGTCCCTCAACAAATTCAAATTGCCAAATATGGTCCCTCATGAAGCCAAAAATAAAGTGAAGACCTTTGAAGATCAAAAGAGTACAAGATCAGCCCTTGAAGAATCACCAAATGGCAAAAATCACCCTTTGAAACTTCTTAGAAAAGTATGGTGCCAAAAATGTCAAAGTGTGAAACTCATTTGTGAAGAGAAACCTGTTTTTAGGGCTTGAAACCTTAAATGGCAAAAATATCAAAAGATAGGGACCAAAGTTGCACAAGTTGAAAGGTTTAAACGAAAAAAGGCGCTTAACACAAACTTTCCCCCAAATTAGGATTGAAAGTTTTACTATTCATCCTCTTTCACCCCAGGTCCGAATTTACTCAAACATGGGTTAATTTCTAATTAACCGTGCACACGATTAATTCACACCATCACCAACCCATCCCACGCCTAAAACTCCCACTCCCACGTTTGAGGACCCCAACCCCCAAAACCCAATCAACCAATCAGCTTATTCCTTTGGCCCCAAGGAAATTGACGTGGCATAAATCAACGTCCAAGATGAAATGCGTGCTCACAAAGCAAAACAAACGGTGGAGATCAAGAAAGGACAGAATTTCCTCAAAAATCGTCAAGGGCATTTTAGTGAAATTCATGTATTAGGGTTAGAGTTTTTATGGTTCTAGTATCTTCCATAGTTAGTATAAAAGGTGTGTGAGCCTGTTCACACAACCTTGTTCCAGTTTCCTTTCTAAATTTTGTAATTCCTTTTATTTGAAATAAAAAGTTGTGTTTTTGTTTTTATACAATATAATTCCTTTTTTATTTACTTAAAGTTGGTGTCTATTTGAGAAGGGAAACTGAGTTCCATTATTTGATTTGGTTAAAAGTTTTTGAGGTTTCAAATTATTTCAAGGTTTGAGAAATTTGGAAGTATTTGGTATAATCTGTTCTAGGGTGTTTGAATGTTAAGGAGTGTCATTTGTTAGAGAGATTAGCTTATTAAAACGTGTTTTGAAAGTTTGAGTGGTTTGGAAAGTATTTAAGAAAAGAAGAAAAATAAAACAGTATAACATAATATATTGGACTATTGTGAGTTTTCTTTTGATTTGTTCATAACAGGATTGGAGGTTTGTTGATTCTTGTTCAGCTCCAACCCGGGTTGGATTGGAGGAGGGTTATGCACCCTCTAGGGCTTTGGATGTTAAAGCCCTAAGGTATTCTTCTTGTTTTCCCTTTTGAAAACTCAGAAAAAGTGCTTGTATGTGATCTTCTGTGATTTGATGATATTTTGTGTTTAAGTGCATGATTTGTGCTCTATATGTGTTCATATGCATGATAGATGCTAATTCATTCAGTTTTAATAAGTTTTGAATAGGTTTTGAGTGTTAAATTTTGGATTTCAAAAGTTAACAGGGTGTTTGGCTATAGGTGTTAGCAGGGCTTAGATCTTAGATTTTGATTTTAAAAGGTGTTATAAGGTTGAAAAAAGCTTGAGTTAGATTTCTCATAAGTTGCTTAGTTAGATTGAACAAGTTTGGAGTGAATTTGTTGAGTTTAATAAGGAAAAAGGTGAACAAAATCTGCTTAGTCTAATCTGCTTGATTTTTCATGAAGTCTGGGTGATTGAACTTTGAATTGTGTGAAGTGATAAGGAGATTTTCAGTTTGTTATTGGTTGTGCTTGATTTGAAGTGATTGTGTGCCAAATTTTGGAGTCTAAAGTCCAATAGAGTGCAAGTTTTAGCTGTTAAGACCACCAGACCTGCTGAACATCACAGCAACTTGACATGGCCAGATTATGCTTTGGACTTTGATTTTTGGTGTACTAGTTGTTCATTACTTGATTTTATTGACTCCTTGTGCTTCTATGAGCACAAGGGTGCCCCAATTGTCCATAAGTAATCACCAAACAAAGCAACAACCAAGACCTCTTGGCATCAAAAGTACAAAAGTGTGCACTCACACTTGTTTTCAGAAACTTGAAGAACTGAATTCATTTTTGATCTTCAAACCTAGCTTAAATCAGTGTTAAAAGTGAATGTGATTGTGTTTTATAGCTTGTTTAGTGTCACCAGTTGGACTGAAAAAGAAAAAAAAAAAAAAATAAAGAAGCAAAAAAGGTGTTGCCTAGACTCGAACCCTGGTCTCCACACTCACACACATAACAAGTTACCATTGCGCCCTGGGGACTTTGATTGAGAGTTTTGGCTTCCATATTTATTTAACCTGTTTTGATTTCTAGCTTATTTACATAAGCCGTAGCACTTTTCATTTTTCCTAGCTTATTCTTTAAGCTTATTTTACTTTTCTTATTTTTCCTAGGTAAGTAATAGGTTTATAGATTTTTTAAAATTGGTTTCACTTTTTTCTCTTTATTTTAATATTTTATAGGATTTAATTAATAGACGTTTTTTAATAAATCATTAAAAAATACCAAAAAGACTTTTAATTTTCAGGAAAAATAGTTTTTAGGTTTTATTTAATATATTTGAGGTTTACATCAAGTTTTGGTTTCAAAAACATTTATTTTTAATTTTATAATATTTTAAGGTTTTTTATAAACTTTAAAGATTTTTATAAAATTATTAAAAAAGGTTTAGGAGCTGTAATTTGTGTTTTTCTCTTAATTATATTATTTAGGATTTTTATTAATTTTTTATTTTAAATTTTAGAAACTTTTATTTTTTTGTGTTATTTTAATAATATTTTATTATTAATTTTTCAAAATTTTATTTTTCTTTCTTTTTCATTTTTCTTAAATTCTTTAGCATTAATTAGGACCATTTCCATTTTTAGAATTATTTTTAAGTTTTTAGATTTATTTTTATAATTATTTTAAGTTTAATTAGTTTTTAATTATTTTAAATCATTTTTAGAGTTTTAAAAATAGTTTTAATAGGTTTTAATTTTTAGAAAAATACTTTTTGGTCTCATAATAATATAAGTTAAGTAATTTTTCAATAAAATCATATTTTGGAATATTTTATTAGTTGTAATTGATTTTAGGGCTTTAATTAGCATTTAAAATTAATTATTTAATTAATAAAAGCTTTTAAAATATCTTTGTTGGATTTTTAACTTTATTTATATTATTTTAGACTTGTTTTTAGCCTTTTTGATATTTTGTTTTTGGTTTTAATAATAAATTTTTAATTTTTGTGTTTTTCTACGGCTTTACGTTTACGTTTTTACGTCATAGTGTAATTTTCACGAAACCGTCATTCCATCTCATCAATATTAATCTCAAAGAAATACAAGTTAATTCACAACACATATACCTCCTTGGGAAACGAATCTTTCTCTCTTTTAAGTGATTGTGGGTCATTACTTGTGGTTTTCCTAAATCACTCGTCGATACTTACCGCTCATATTTAGTTGCTTGTTTTTCCTAAAGCAAGTTATCTAAATTTTACTCCAATCATTTTGGCGCCGCTGCCGGGGAGGTGTGTCGTGTTTTAATTTGGAAAATTTTGTTTTTGATATTATCCAATAATAGTATTTGTGTTAAGTGGAACTCCCTTAACACGTATTATCGGTTTTCTCGGTTTTTCTTTGTGAATATTATTAATATATTGTATTAAGTATCACAATCAAAATACAATATCTCCAAAAGTGTGAAAACACAACCTTGATTCGGGATTTCATCACTCGATCATTGTATTCGAATCTCAAACAAAAAGAAAAGGCAAAAATAGATAAATACTTTCGAGAAGCTCGATTTTGAAAGATACGAACTATAAGGTGGGTATAAGGCGGGTATTATAAAATATACCCTAAGGAAAAAGGCTCTTAAGTGCTTCGCGCCGCCTCGTTTCCCCGCTTGCTTGTGAGTATTTTGACATTGAAGGCTAATCGAGGGTTTTGCCGCCCAAAGTATTAATACGTATACTATATTTGCTTGGTTTTCTTTGTGATTAAACCCTCGTGAACAATTTGGTTTTCACCAAAGTTCTAAAGTCATTAGAAGGCGTTCACTCCACGTGATCGTTTTCATTCCTTTGAGGCTTCTTTAATCAAGAGTTTGATTCGAGGAGAGATTTTGTAGATTGTTGTCTACGAAGAAACACCAAAATCCAAAAAAATTAAATATCATCAAAAACACAAAAAAAATTGAAAATCCACAAAACAACCAAAAAGAATCTTCTTTGCTCACCTCCCATTCTTCGTGAAGTTTATGATCACTCGTAATCAAGCAAAACGAGCTCGTAAACGACAACAAAAGCAAGCAAATCAAGGATCGTTGATTGTTGAAGAACCTCCAATTGTTGAACCTATTGTAGAACAAGAAGTCGTAATGGCTAATCGTACTATGATGGAGTTGCTACAAGCACCCACCGAGGGTTTTGGAGAGGCAATTGTTATTCCCGCCATCCTTGCGGAGAATTTCGAGATTAAGACGGGTTTAATGTCTATGTTGCAAGCAAACAAGTTTCGAGGTCACGAGAAAGACAACCCGCATTACCACATTAGGAATTTTAACCGTCTCACGGCCACTAGCAAATTCAAAGATGTTCCGCATGACGCCATTAAGATGATGTTGTTTCCATATTCGTTGGATGGACCCGCAAAAATTTGGCTCGAGAAAGAACCGCCAAATTCGATTTTGACATGGGCCGATCTCGTTTCTAAGTTTGTGAACAAGTTTTTTCCACCATCGAAAACAACACACTTAAAAAATGAGATTTCACGATTTGTGCAACGTAACAATGAAAGTTTTTCAATGGCATGGGAACGATTTAAAGAGATGTTACATGAATGTCCTCATCATGATTTTTCGGAATTGCATCAAATTGATACTTTTTATAATGGGCTTAATGATCATGAACGAGATTATTTGAACGCCGCCGCGGGTGGTAATTTTTTGTGCAAGACGACAAATGAGGCTTTACAAATCATTGAGAATCGATCTAAGGTTTATAGCCCTCGTAACACACCGAGTGTTGCCAATATGGGTTCGTCATCGTCATCACAATCGTCTCGTAGCATTAACGCCTTACATGATGAAGCTAATGAGGAAAATCGGTTTTTTGATAGATTTGCTAATCTAATGTCCCATTGGAAGGCTCAAGAAGCTTCCAATTCCGCTTCGGTTAAAGCGGTTGCTAAGAGTTGTTTATCATGTGGAGGAGCTCATGATTTATCCGAGTGCATTACCGCGGATGGTAACACTTCGAGTGCTTATGTAGCAACGGGAACTTATAACCAAAACGGCCAAGGTTCCCGCCCAAATCAAGCTCCACCAAACCAAAATGCTAATAATTATCGAAACAACAACCAAGGTAATTACCAAGGCAACACACGCAATTACAACAAAGGGAATTATCAAAGTGGGAATGGACAAATCTCTAATCAAAATCAAAACCGTGATTTTCAAAACACCACACAAGGTTTTCAAAATGCTCACACGAAAAATTTGCAAGGAGAATTTTTAGATTATGCAAAAGCTAATGATGCTAAATTTGATAATATGCAACGTGAGATGATTAGCTTAAGGTCCGAGTTGAAAAACGAGCTTAAAAATGAACTTGCTAATGAACTTAAAACTCATGCAAACAAAATGGAAGGAAATGTCCAACGTCTTCAACAAAACCAACAAAAGATGGAATTAGGACAACATGAGATTAAGCAAGAGTTATTGAAAGCGGATGCTAGGCAATCAAAATTTGAGGACCGTATGGCTAAGATGTTTGAAGCTATCATGTGTAAGCCCTCTTCTTCGGGTGGTCTTCCTAGTGATACCATTAACAACCCGAGGGGAGAATTGAAGGTTGTTACTACACGAAGTGGTAAAACTTTCAAGGAACCAATCTCTCGACCAAGTACTTCTACGGAGAAGGAAATCGAGAAAGAACCCGAGGTGATGGTCGAAAAGGAGCACATTACAATCCCACGAAGTACCGCTCAAACCACACCTACGGTTACACCAATACCAATTGTGGAACCCGAGATTCCAAGGCCGTTGCCTAATGACCAACCCACACCACCTTTACCTTACCCTTCGAGACGAAACAAAGAGAAAGCACAAGAAAGGAACAATTATCAATTTGAGCTATTTATGAAAATGTTTCGTGATTTGCACTTCAACATAAGTTTTGCCGATGCTTTAATCATGATGCCTCGATTCGCCGCAAACTTCAAAAGTATGCTAAACAACAAAGAGAAGTTACAACAATCGTCTAGTTGTTCATCGGTTTTTCTAAGCCGCATACCACAAAAAGTCGGTGATCCTGGTAAATTTTTGATTCCGTGTGCTATACAAGATATGGAGGAATGCTACGCCTTGGCCGATCTTGGTGCTAGTATTAATTTAATGCCTCTCGAGATTTTCAAATCGCTTTCGCTTCCGGCTCTTACTCCTTCGAACATGTCCATCGAGATGGCCGATCATTCTACGATCATGGCATGTGGAGTAGCCGAGGACGTTTTCGTTAAAGTCGGAAAGTTTTACTATCCCGTTGACTTTATCGTTGTAGACATTCCCATCGATCGAAAAGTTCCTCTCATTTTGGGTCGTTCATTTTTGGATACATCACGAGCACTTATCGATGTTCATGCTCGAAAAATCACCCTTCGTTTCAATGAAGAAGAACTTGTCATCAATGCAACACAAAACTCCAATCTTTCTCATGTATATTCTGTTGCAACTTTAAACCATGGTGACTCGACCAATGTCGTTTGCAAAGAATTTTCACCAAGAGTTTTAGGGAATGTCTCCAAAAACAATTTACCATTTCCTCCGCCGGTGGAGGTTATGAGTGCTAAGCCTACAAAGAAGAAACCATCAATACTTGAATCGAAAAATCCTTCACATTCATTCTTGAAAAGTGTTGATAAGTTACCGGTTTCTACGGAAGATCTTTCGGATGATGAATATGTTGGCCCCGATGGGGAAGTTTTCTTCGTCGATAAACGTTTTGAGAACTTGCCACCACCAAAACCAAAACGGTTTCAAAATGTGAGAATTTTTAGTGTAACTAACATCGTCTTAGAAACACCGAATATTTTCGACATAATCAACAAGGGTTTTCATAAGGAGAGTTTAAAAGATAACAAAGGAAAAGATCTTAAATGTGATTTAATTGATTTTTCTACAAATCTAACTCCGTCATCACCGCGTGTTTTGAGTACTACAAACTCGTCTAATCCTTTTGACGATGTTTTGTGTGGCTCTAGTATGGGGGAAGCCCCTTATGTTCCCTCATCCTTGTCCACCGAGGACGAGATATTCGATCCCGGAATTTCATGTAAAGGGAAATCTCGGTCTTCCACCGATGCAATAAATGGAAACTATATCTATTTGCTTGGTGCGAGTCTACCTCGAGTAGCTCAATCGTTTGTCTTACCAATTGTCTCACCCTTCTACTTCTCATCTATTTTCTTCAAACTCTTTGAGTTTATGGCACATGTTGAAGTGACGTTGAATTGTTTTTTCCATGAAAACGAGAACGCCATTTTCGACCCCGGTATTTTGCATCATCTAAGGATTTAGTCCTTTATACCGGTTGCTTTTTGGGCCTTGTTTATCATGTAAGCCCCATCAAAAATTGACCACACCATGATTTCCCTAAATGTTCACATTTTGAGGGGATCGAGTCGAGCTCATGACTCGGTAATCAAAAACGAGGTGCCTCGTGGGGGAGATCCCATGCTTATCTTTATGCTTTATGTTCACTAATAAGGGGACTTGTACCCTTCCAACTCGTTGTCTCGTGGTTGTTTGTGATTGTGTTATCTAGATCATCATCATCGTCTACGATTGAAGACTCTCGTGTTCGTTTACGTGAGCCTCCATCGTTCGTTTGAAGAAGTTCTTCACGATTCCATGACATATCCTTTATTGTTCTAACAATTATCTTTTAGCATAATTAATAAACGGCTTTAGATATATTGTTGATCACCCTTTCCATGCTAGATCCTAAGCATTCGATTCTTCGTCTCTAGTATGGGGGTGCTCCACCTTTAGACTCGAAACATTGAGGACAATGTTTACTTTTAGTATGGGGGGGTGAATAGGTACTTGCTTTGCTACGCCCTCACGTTTTCCAACTTTCAATGTTTTGTTTCACTAATAAGGCTAAAAATGGCCAAATTTTAAAATTTTTCTTAGTTTTCATAAGTGTTTTTAAGACACGAATGTATATTTTCCGATGGGTAGAATAAGAGTTAATTTTTGACTTGATGGGCATTTGGAGCCATTTACATTCCTTAACCCGCTCAATTCAAGTTTTGCTAGACTTTTATATAGGGAGCTTTAAAACGCGAAAGTCTTAATTCATTCGGGTTAAGAACAAGAACTTTTCGCAAGTTCCTATAATTGATTCTAGAAAGTCACTTATCAAGGGAACTTTAAAACGCATTCTCTAAACTTGAAAAAGTCCAAGAAAGTGCAAGATCCTATAGGTGGCTTGAAAACCCAAAACTTTGATTTGATATAGTCTTAATGAAAGCTAATCCAAATTTGGCTTAATTTTGACTTGCATGGCTAAGTATTCACGAGTCTCTTTAATTAGAGGTCTTAAAATAGTGAAGAACGAGAAATGATAGAGTTAGACAAGTGATCATGCTAAACGTAGAACATGAAAATGTTCTTTCAAAAACTCATATGTTTTTAATTGTGGCTTTTTCTTCCCATAAGATCAATGCATTAGGAATAAAACATAATTGCAATAAGTAAGGTCGTACGATTTGAAAGGTTACTTAGCCTCTAGCGCAAGATCGTTTAAAAGTTGCTCGGGGTTGAATAGAGTTCATAGCCAAGGCATAACTTATTGAAACGGGACGCGAAGATTGGCGATCATCCAAAAAGGCCCTAACAAGGCATGAGGAGCTCTATTTTTGCTAAAGATCCAAAGATGATGTGAAGTATCATTATTCCAAAATCAATATGAAGGATCGAGACACACGACGAGAAGCTATTACTCCCTAAAAGAATGGAGAAAGTCTATCCAAAAAGACCCTAACAAGGTATGAGGATGAATATATCCAAGTCCGAAAAGGAGGCGGATCGTTGTATATCAAAATCCAAAGTAAAGATTGAAGAAAAATGATGAAGTCGTGGTCCTATATGAAGAATCTCTCAAAAAACGTCAAGTGAAGAAATTCCAAATATATGAAGAGAAGACCATAATTTCGAGAACGTCTTCCCAAGATTT
Organism: Glebionis coronaria; assembly: GCA_025667525.1. Classification (NCBI taxonomy): domain Eukaryota; kingdom Viridiplantae; phylum Streptophyta; class Magnoliopsida; order Asterales; family Asteraceae; genus Glebionis; species Glebionis coronaria. The sequence goes on along the minus strand of CM046877.1, from coordinate 70,944,528 downwards.
GAAGTATGAAGTACATGCCAAATATCGATCCGAGAAAGGTCTCAAATCGTGAAACGAGTTATGCCAAGATATGAACTTAAGGAGATACACGAGAAGCCGTTTTAAAAGATTTTGTCCTTCGGCTAACTATTGATCAAATCGTGCTACTTTGCTTTCGGACTAATAATTACTCAAATAAGTCAATATGAATCACTTGTGATCCATGACAATTAGATAAAAAATGCTAGTAACCCATTTCCTATTATAATAACTAGGATTGCGGGGAGAAAAAGTATTACACAATTTGAACGTATGAGTAGTGTTAGCATTGTGACTTGTACCAACAATGATCTTGTTTTTGCACTTAGCATGGAATGTATGACAATCAAGGATGACGAAGTTTACTCTAAGGGACATTGACTTGTTTCTATTCTTAGACCCTAAAAGTCACCTTTTGGTGATGAAAATCATACATTATGTCTTTACACAATCTCATAGTATGTTGCAAGTCTTTTACTCTTCAATAAAGGTTAATAAAATTGAACTTTGGTGATGCTTAGATACTTTATTCTAGCATTGCGTGAGGGCACGGCAATGGCTTAGTATGGGGGAGTGATGAGATGGCATTTATACATGATCTCATCGTTCTTTTCGAGCTTTAAATGCATAAAAATGTCATAAAATACCATATATATGCTTGTGTTTGTTTACTTGTGTGTTTTAGGTATGGATATCGTGAAAAAGACAAAAGATCACAAGATACAAGGAAAAACGGACACGAGAAACGAAGCCGTACAAAGAACCGGGCCCTAATCATGGAATTTTCATCAAAATACCCTTGAAGACTTGAAGACAAAACAAGATTGATCCTTATTCTATGAAGAAATGACACTTAAAACCCTTGTATATTAATAATTACAAGTTTGGTCCCTTAAGTTTGTCAAAATTGCAAAATGGTCCTTCAAGATTGAAGAAATGGCAAGAATAGTCCCTCAACAAATTCAAATTGCCAAATATGGTCCCTCATGAAGCCAAAAATAAAGTGAAGACCTTTGAAGATCAAAAGAGTACAAGATCAGCCCTTGAAGAATCACCAAATGGCAAAAATCACCCTTTGAAACTTCTTAGAAAAGTATGGTGCCAAAAATGTCAAAGTGTGAAACTCATTTGTGAAGAGAAACCTGTTTTTAGGGCTTGAAACCTTAAATGGCAAAAATATCAAAAGATAGGGACCAAAGTTGCACAAGTTGAAAGGTTTAAACGAAAAAAGGCGCTTAACACAAACTTTCCCCCAAATTAGGATTGAAAGTTTTACTATTCATCCTCTTTCACCCCAGGTCCGAATTTACTCAAACATGGGTTAATTTCTAATTAACCGTGCACACGATTAATTCACACCATCACCAACCCATCCCACGCCTAAAACTCCCACTCCCACGTTTGAGGACCCCAACCCCCAAAACCCAATCAACCAATCAGCTTATTCCTTTGGCCCCAAGGAAATTGACGTGGCATAAATCAACGTCCAAGATGAAATGCGTGCTCACAAAGCAAAACAAACGGTGGAGATCAAGAAAGGACAGAATTTCCTCAAAAATCGTCAAGGGCATTTTAGTGAAATTCATGTATTAGGGTTAGAGTTTTTATGGTTCTAGTATCTTCCATAGTTAGTATAAAAGGTGTGTGAGCCTGTTCACACAACCTTGTTCCAGTTTCCTTTCTAAATTTTGTAATTCCTTTTATTTGAAATAAAAAGTTGTGTTTTTGTTTTTATACAATATAATTCCTTTTTTATTTACTTAAAGTTGGTGTCTATTTGAGAAGGGAAACTGAGTTCCATTATTTGATTTGGTTAAAAGTTTTTGAGGTTTCAAATTATTTCAAGGTTTGAGAAATTTGGAAGTATTTGGTATAATCTGTTCTAGGGTGTTTGAATGTTAAGGAGTGTCATTTGTTAGAGAGATTAGCTTATTAAAACGTGTTTTGAAAGTTTGAGTGGTTTGGAAAGTATTTAAGAAAAGAAGAAAAATAAAACAGTATAACATAATATATTGGACTATTGTGAGTTTTCTTTTGATTTGTTCATAACAGGATTGGAGGTTTGTTGATTCTTGTTCAGCTCCAACCCGGGTTGGATTGGAGGAGGGTTATGCACCCTCTAGGGCTTTGGATGTTAAAGCCCTAAGGTATTCTTCTTGTTTTCCCTTTTGAAAACTCAGAAAAAGTGCTTGTATGTGATCTTTTGTGATTTGATGATATTTTGTGTTTAAGTGCATGATTTGTGCTCTATATGTGTTCATATGCATGATAGATGCTAATTCATTCAGTTTTAATAAGTTTTGAATAGGTTTTGAGTGTTAAATTTTGGATTTCAAAAGTTAACAGGGTGTTTGGCTATAGGTGTTAGCAGGGCTTAGATCTTAGATTTTGATTTTAAAAGGTGTTATAAGGTTGAAAAAAGCTTGAGTTAGATTTCTCATAAGTTGCTTAGTTAGATTGAACAAGTTTGGAGTGAATTTGTTGAGTTTAATAAGGAAAAAGGTGAACAAAATCTGCTTAGTCTAATCTGCTTGATTTTTCATGAAGTCTGGGTGATTGAACTTTGAATTGTGTGAAGTGATAAGGAGATTTTCAGTTTGTTATTGGTTGTGCTTGATTTGAAGTGATTGTGTGCCAAATTTTGGAGTCTAAAGTCCAATAGAGTGCAAGTTTTAGCTGTTAAGACCACCAGACCTGCTGAACATCACAGCAACTTGACATGGCCAGATTATGCTTTGGACTTTGATTTTTGGTGTACTAGTTGTTCATTACTTGATTTTATTGACTCCTTGTGCTTCTATGAGCACAAGGGTGCCCCAATTGTCCATAAGTAATCACCAAACAAAGCAACAACCAAGACCTCTTGGCATCAAAAGTACAAAAGTGTGCACTCACACTTGTTTTCAGAAACTTGAAGAACTGAATTCATTTTTGATCTTCAAACCTAGCTTAAATCAGTGTTAAAAGTGAATGTGATTGTGTTTTATAGCTTGTTTAGTGTCACCAGTTGGACTGAAAAAGAAAAAAAAAAAAAAAAATAAAGAAGCAAAAAAGGTGTTGCCTAGACTCGAACCCTGGTCTCCACACTCACACACATAACAAGTTACCATTGCGCCCTGGGGACTTTGATTGAGAGTTTTGGCTTCCATATTTATTTAACCTGTTTTGATTTCTAGCTTATTTACATAAGCCGTAGCACTTTTCATTTTTCCTAGCTTATTCTTTAAGCTTATTTTACTTTTCTTATTTTTCCTAGGTAAGTAATAGGTTTATAGATTTTTTTAAAATTGGTTTCACTTTTTTCTCTTTATTTTAATATTTTATAGGATTTAATTAATAGACGTTTTTTAATAAATCATTAAAAAATACCAAAAAGACTTTTAATTTTCAGGAAAAATAGTTTTTAGGTTTTATTTAATATATTTGAGGTTTACATCAAGTTTTGGTTTCAAAAACATTTATTTTTAATTTTATAATATTTTAAGGTTTTTTATAAACTTTAAAGATTTTTATAAAATTATTAAAAAAGGTTTAGGAGCTGTAATTTATGTTTTTCTCTTAATTATATTATTTAGGATTTTTATTAATTTTTTATTTTAAATTTTAGAAACTTTTATTTTTTTGTATTATTTTAATAATATTTTATTATTAATTTTTCAAAATTTTATTTTTCTTTCTTTTTCATTTTTCTTAAATTCTTTAGCATTAATTAGGACCATTTCCATTTTTAGAATTATTTTTAAGTTTTTAGATTTATTTTTATAATTATTTTAAGTTTAATTAGTTTTTAATTATTTTAAATCATTTTTAGAGTTTTAAAAATAGTTTTAATAGGTTTTAATTTTTAGAAAAATACTTTTTGGTCTCATAATAATATAAGTTAAGTAATTTTTCAATAAAATCATATTTTGGAATATTTTATTAGTTGTAATTGATTTTAGGGCTTTAATTAGCATTTAAAATTAATTATTTAATTAATAAAAGCTTTTAAAATATCTTTGTTGGATTTTTAACTTTATTTATATTATTTTAGACTTGTTTTTAGCCTTTTTGATATTTTGTTTTTGGTTTTAATAATAAATTTTTAATTTTTGTGTTTTTCTACGGCTTTACGTTTACGTTTTTACGTCATAGTGTAATTTTCACGAAACCGTCATTCCATCTCATCAATATTAATCTCAAAGAAATACAAGTTAATTCACAACACATATACCTCCTTGGGAAACGAATCTTTCTCTCTTTTAAGTGATTGTGGGTCATTACTTGTGGTTTTCCTAAATCACTCGTCGATACTTACCGCTCATATTTAGTTGCTTGTTTTTCCTAAAGCAAGTTATCTAAATTTTACTCCAATCAGTATCTCTTGACTTTATTATAGATTTCACCGACACATAATCATTAGGTTCTATAACATAAACCCTATAACACTTGGAATGCTCAGCATACCCAATGAAGATACAATCTATACATTTCTCACCCAGATTTTTCATTTTTGGTTGAGTCAACCTTACAACAGTTCTATAGCCCCAAACCCTTAAATAAGCCAAATTCGGTACCTTCTTGGTCCAAATTTCATAACAAGTTTGTTTACTATGTGTGTTTGGAGTTCTATTCAAAATAACAGGCTGTCAACATTGTCTCACCACAAAACCCTTCACTTAGACCAGAATAGGATAACATGGAATTCACCATTTCATTTAAGGTCCTAATCTTCCTTTCAACCACCCCATTTTGTTGTGGTGTGTAAGGATACATTGTTTGATGTATTATACCAGTAGATTGGAAATAAACTAGATCATAATACTCACCACCTCGATCAGTACGAAATACTTTTATTAAATCTTGTCTTTGAAGTTCTACTTCTTATTTATAAATTTTTAAATTTATCAAGAGCTTCATGTTTAGTATGCAATAGATAGACATAACAATATCTAGAAGCATCATCAATAAAAGTAATAACATACATATTATGTCCTAATGAAGGATTGGCATGAAAATCACACAAATCACTGTGTATGAGATCTAATACTTTTCTTTCCAGATTAACACCCTTAAAAGGTTGTCTCGTAATCTTTGTTAACATACAAGTCTTACAAATTTTATTTGTCATGTAAAAAGTAGGTATTAAACTCATTTTAGCCATATCTATCATTCTTTTGTAATGAACATGTCCTTAGTCTAGCATGCCGTAATTCATATTTGCTTAAATCATTACTATGACTAGAAGTAATCATACAAGCAAAAGCATTAAAGAAAGGATAATTCAGATTTAATATGATCATACCATTACATAACAAAATCCAACAAATAAACCATATCTTGACAAGATATACTTGTCACTTTCCAACACCTATTTGTAGCCACACTTATTCAACACAATTTCAAAAAGAGATCCATTTAATCCCGAGTACATACAACATATTATCTAAACATAAAGTTTTTCCAAAAGTGAAAGTTAATAAACCACGCCTTATTCCTTTGATTGGTTTAGTTGTAACGTTTCCCATATTTAGAAATGATCCATCTTTAATCGATTTACAGACTTGAAACCAACGAAGATCCTTGCAAACATGACTTGTTGCCCCCGAATCAACCCACCAAGCAACATTATCATCCTGAACATAAAATGCATTAGAAATAACAAAAATATATTGTAAAACATTATCAAAATTATGAGTAAGGTCAGAATTATAACCTTGTTTCTTTTCAGGATCCTTAGACCCCTTAGATCCAGCGCCATTATTACCCTGTTTAGAGCGACAATCCTTCTTCATATGAACAGGCTTGTCACATTTCCAACAAGCCCCCGCAGCCTTCTTGTTGGCAGATTTATGATCACCATTTTTGTACTTTCGTTTGTTTTTATAGTTGTTTGATTTTTTGGCTTCATCTCCTTCAACCATGTTGACAGAAGATGACCCAATTTGGTTCTTTCCTTTAAGGTTATTTTCAAATTCCTGATTTCTTAACCCTTCCTCAATTCGGATAGCACTATCGAGTTGAACCAAATTTAATTCTTCCTTTTTAAGTTTCAAACCATGTTTGAATTCTTTCCATAAAGGGGGTAATTTATCAACGATAACTGCAACCGTGATGGCTTCATCTATCACCAAATTATGTTGGTTAATATGTCCCAGAATCCTTAACATTTCATGATATTGGTCCATTACAGGCTTGGAATCAACCATCTAATAATTCATGAAATTACTCACAAGAAACTTATTTGTAGAAGCATCTTCTTCCATGTATTTGGATTCTAGGAACTTCCACAGTGCTTATGTAGATTCAGTGTTATGATATATATCAAATAGTGAGTCAGACCCCGACATATGTAGTCGTCGTTTTCCCACTTCATCCTCTTCCTAGTCGTGTCCAGCGTTTCATCCTCCGACCATTCGGGACTTTGTGTACTCAGAACGTACATAACCTTCAGAGTGGTAAGAAGAAAGTGCATCTTCTTTTTCTAGCTACAAAAATCCTGGCCTTCAAACTTTGCCAAATTATCGAACTTGCTCGTCATGTCCTTCACAGATTCTCCGTTTTTCATGATCACAGAATACTTTGATCTTTGTTAGAAATTTGGTGGTTCACAGTAATCTGTGATTCGTGTCACACATTTTCAGATCAAAGTATTTCGATGGTTCTATCGAAATCTCCAATCGGATAAAACTCAAATTGCGAACTGTTAATGTGTTGTTTTTGTTATAAAACCAGAACTAGATGATGAAGAAGATATGTGACCAAAATAACTGTCGATATTTTTAACTACTTTAGCAGGTAAAATAATAGTTTAAAACAGGGCAAATACAGGTGTCCAAAATCCAAGAATTTTATTTTCGTGTATGTTTTCGACATAGCACTTTATACCAAATAAAAATTTTCCAAGCTGACCTTGGACCCTAGGGTCTGACGCCCCTTAGACCTGCTACCAGGGGGCGCTGCCGGCGGAATCCCGTATGATAATCTCAATAACGTCATGAAAGTATGCACTCCGCAGAACCCCGACTTGATGAACATTTATCATGATTACATATGAGTTAACTAAGTCAATCCATTACACTTAAATCACATTAATAACACAAAATCACCAACAGAAACTAGCATCTGAACGCCATGTTTAGCGATGCGTTTAATGCTAGCGAGGAGCTTAGCGTCACTAAATAATATGTCTCTAGAAATGAGTCATAAAATTTTGCGACATGTAAATATACGTCGCAAAATATTGCGGTGTCTATTGCGAGATTTATCCATATGTCGCCATTTAAATAGCGACAAACTTTCATGTATGAACTTAACTCGCTATTTATGTGCCATGTCGCTACTTGCATCATTAACAATGTCCCTATTTAACGGCGTTGTTATTCCGAGTCGGTATTTACGACGTCGAATAAGCGACATCTTATTATTCTGAGTTGCTTTTACGACACCAAATTCGCGACTTACTTATTCTTTATGGCTATTTCAATCGCTATTCCTAACTCACACTATTAATATCATTGTTCTTCGAAGTCACAGTTCATTCATGTTCACATAAAATCGCAAAGTAAATTGGCCCAGTTCATTAGAACAATTGTGCATGTTACAAACATTAGAATTTGTAACTCCATGTTTCAAAGATTGCAAGTACATAGAATTTATTAAAATAAAAGAAATATAGAACTCTACAAAAAATTCACTCTAGTAGCAGTGATAGACATCTACTCCAACAGCGCCGAAGATAGTAGAAAGGCCAAAAGGTGTAACTGAAATGAAGCATACAACTAGTTAGTTACCTTCGTTAGATCATCTCCATATTTGGCAACTGTCATAGGAATGCCTCTCTATTAAGACCTGTTTCCATGTATATAACCACCTTTACACTGAGTTTAACAAGTGGTAACAAAATGGTCATAACGGGTTAGCCATACTAATCTTCCCAATAGGATGTGTACTATGAAAAGACCTGCAACCTATGTTTATTGCCAAATGGATCAAAAGTGACTCGTTTACTTAGAAGTTGTTTAATCTATAGACGGGCATGCATGCAGAACTCATATTGGAGTTATTATGTTAAATTAATACCATGAATAAATTACATGTGGTAAGAGTTATAACATAAGGATAATAAATGAAATGATACTTGCCTTGAAGTCAAGGTGCTTATAAGAAAATCACAAGTGACTTGATTATGTTAACATATTGCAGCAAAAAAAACATATTGCAGCAAAAAAAATTGCCGAGTTGCACCTATGGAAAGCAAAATTTATAGTCCAAACCAAAAATGTAATATAACTTTTTAGAATATCTTTTTTACATCGATGTTGTTTGGCTGTCAGCCTGTCCTCCCACGCAATACACGCTGAAGGTTGACTGTCAATTTTCGGGGAGCCTGTCATGACCATGACTAATATTTCAGAACCAATTCACTTATAGTAGTTGCAACAAATATTTTTTTAGCAAAATTACTTAGGCTGGAGGGAGTGGCTTGTATGCCACCAACGAGATTCATAAACTCACATGTGAATGACATTCCCCCCATGTTAACTCGTGCGTGACTAACTAGCACAGAGCAAAAAAACAGGGGCAAACTCACCAGCGTGAGTTTAATTTTTGTGGGTCCAAGTGGTTTTATTTTTTGGGTTCGGTTTATTTTTGGGTGTTTTTTGTGAGTGGGGTGTGTTTAAATAATTAAAAAAATATGTATGAAAGGTGAGTGTAAGTGAGTTTGGCTGAGTGTCATTACCCTCGTGGGTGAGTTGTAATGAGTTTGTTAAAAACTGATGTGGCGGTGAGTGACTTTGTTACCACTCCCATTAGTCTTAGAAAGAAACTCAAAGGAATTGACAGGGGCCCGCACAAGCGGCAGAGCATGTGGTTTAATTCGATGCAAAGCAAAGGTGCTCGTCCTAAATTGGGTGAAAAAGTTACAAAATGACTGATGGTATTATTCAAGACCTCGAAACTAACCTAATGAGTTAGTAGCTGAAAACAAGGACTATCGAATTCATGCCAATAATTAATACCCAGAACTGCATCAGATGGAACAGTTCAACTTATCTATTTCTTTGAACCTTTCACATCTGCATTGCAAGATGATGTCGAAGTAGGCTATTCGTTAATCTGTTTCCATACAAAATCAAAGACGCGACAATCTAAATAAGTTTATAACGTAGTAAATAGCAGATTACCTTGTGAAATTCGCTGACATACTTAAGTCATAGAATACTGTTAACATTACAAAATTTATCACATTTGCTTATTCAATTAAACGTGAAAAGAGTAACTAATAAGGGGGCGCTAAAAGTATTTTCTATCAATTTCTACTAAAAAGAGTCACAAAAAGTTATTTTTATCATGTCTTACTCTTAAGAAAAAAGTAAGTAATAGGGGAAGCACGAACCGTCTACTCTTACACAAAAAGAGTAAAAAAAGTGTAAAACTTTTAATGACACTTTTTTTAGTAGGCAAACGAGTAAGCAAAATTTATGGGTTTCTTTTGCTTACTTTTATATTCATTGTGTTTGAGCAAGGAAAAGTTATAATGACTTAAATAGTTGTAAGTATTATTAGTAAGGAAAAATTTGAGTAAGTAAATGTCATTTACTTTGTAGTGTAAATACGTTGAATTGAATCTTGAAACGAGGAGTACATTTTAGTTGAGCAAAACTTGGTCTAACGCGACTAAAAACGATCCAAACCTGGTCAAACCGGCCAAAAACAATCAGACCATGCCAAAACCAACCAAGACCGATAAAACCCACCCGAACCCATCCAAAGCCGACCCAACCTATATAAATCCATTCAAACCCGTGAAAAATCATTTTTGACATGGGTTTAACCAGTTTTGACTCTCGTTCAGTCATATTTTTCTGGGCTTGGCCGTGTTTGACCGGGTGTAAAAGTTGGTCAGTTACTATTTGCAGTGGTTATGTCCGCACTGGACTAGCATCACCTCGACTGCTCACCACAGTATGATACTCGAGATATGAGTGTGCTCGAAACTATATAGATGGAAAGATGGAAATAAGTCAGATTGCATACATGTCGAAATGAGATGCTTTTTTTTATTAGACTCAACAAACAAAAATAACAACCGTTTTGCACTAAAATAAGTATATATGATTTAGTCCCATGTTTTGAGGAGCTTTCCCTTTTGTTTTTGGAGGCTCAAGATTATGTGAAGACAAGGGCTACACTAAAAAGACCATTGCATATGCTACATAACTCCACAAGCATGTGAATCAAAGCTTGAAACGAGGAACATGCTGTAGGAAACCGCCTACGACGGATAATGAAACTTTCGGGCCCCAAAACTCCATATATTAGTAGTTACTTTCATCTTTACGATTTTTAACTAAATAATTGGAATTTGTTGGTGGACTAGTTTTCGGCCCGTTGGTATTTTGGGCTTGTTTTAGACATGATATGTCTATTTAATGATCGTATGTGATCATGAAGTATCCAATTATGAAATACATTATAATATCAAGTTTGGTAACTTTCGACTAATTATCGGTATTCCAGTGAATCCATGATAATTATAAGGGTTGAATCGTGTATTCGCTTGAATCAATATGTTATATTATGTCATTTCGTTTGTATTCTACATAAATTGATAGTAAAGATGAAGTTCTTCATTAAGATGTTTCTTAGGAGAACAAGCTTCTTAATGACGTTTATGAACAAAAATTAGAGCATCATGTTATCTATATAAATGTTTTCTATATAAGGGAGGAGTGATTATATTTATTTTTTGTTAAAATCACTGACCCGAGGAGTAACTTGCTCAGTCAAGAAAGGGGTGGTGATCGTAAAGATTGTCTAAGTAAAGACGGCTAGTTAGAATACCCTTTCTTTTAGAATGAGAGTCTATAATCCCGAATTTGATACAGATACTTTTAATCCCTAAGGCTTAAGTGATTCTCTTCTTGTGCTTGAATTTGTGTTTGAATTCAAAGAGGTTTCTATAAAAAAAAGGTTTCATTAATCACTACAAAGCTGAGTAGTAGGAGATCGTATAGTGACAACAATTAAAAGTAACAAGGGAGAGAGTAGAAAAGATCAAACTCGCGAGTTAGATGAATATAAGAAGCGCATGTGGTCCAACTTTATTCATCATAATTACCAACAGTGCGTGTATCGTCGGTTACAAAATCTAATACATAGTTCCAAACTGGGTCAGTATTCATACATGCCAAAATGAAATGGCTTCTTCTATTAGAATCAAGAAGCAATAATATTGTCCATTTTTGTTTTAAAATAACTATATATGATGTAGTCCCAAGTTTTGAGGAGTTTTCGCCTTTTTTTAGGCCCAAGATTATGTGAAGACAACGGTTGCACTAAAAAGGCCATATGTGCTACCTGACTTCATTTCTAGACCACGGACAGAAAATTTGAAGCTTGAAATGAGGAGTACCTTTTAGTTGGGTAAAAATTGGTCTAACGTGACTACTAATTATCCAAACCTGGTCAAACTGGCCTAAAACAGTCAAAACATGCCAAAACCAACCAAAATCGCTAAAAACCCGCCCGAACCCATCCAACCCATCAAAACTCATTCAAACCAGTGCAAATCATTCTTGACCTGAGTTTAACCAGTTTTGACTCGGGTTTAAGTCGAACTTATCTAGGTTTGGCCGTGTTTGACCAGGTGTAGAATTTCGTCTGTTACTATTGAAATAGTTATGATTGCACTAGACAAGCAACATCATGACTGCTCACCACAGTATGATACTTAAGATATGAGTGTGTTGTAACATATTTAGAAGGAAAGAGCTCTGATTACCTACACGTCGAAATGAGATTCTTTTTCTATTAGAATCTACAAACAATAGTAACATCCTTTTTGCTCTAAAATAAGTATATATGATTTAGTGCCAAGTTTTGAGGAACTTTCTTATTTGTTTTTGGATGCCTGAGATTATGTGAAGACAAGGGTTGCACTAAAACGGTCATGAAACATGCTACATGAATTTGTTTCAAGACCAAGACCAGGCGAATCAAAGATTGAAACAAGGAACATGTTGCGGTTACCTGCCTACAGCGATTTATGAAATATTCGACCCGTAAAAATCCATATATTAGTAGTTGTCTGCATCTTTATGATTTTTAACTAAATAATTGGACTTTGTTGGTTTGCTAGTTTTTGGTCGGTTGGTGTTTTGGGCTTGTTTTAGATATGGTATGTCTATCTAATGGTCGTAAGTGATCATGAAGTATCAGTTATGAAATACATTAAAATTTCAAGTTTGGTAACTTACAACTAATTATTGGTATTCTTGTGAATCCAATATAGCTATAAGGGTTGAATCGTGTATTCGCTTGGATCAATAGATTCTATTGTTTCATTCCGTTTGTAGTCTATATCAATTGATATTAAAGATGGAGTTCCTGATTAAGATGTTTCATAGGAGAAACAAGCTTCTTAATGACATTTAAGAATAAAAATTTGAGCATCATGTTATCTATATAAGGAGGAGTGATTATATTTATTTGTTGATCAATTGGCTGGCCTGAGGAGTAACTTGCCGAGTCAAGAAAGATGTGATGATTGGAACAACTGGTTAAGTAAAGATGAGCAGTTAGAATACCCGTTCTTTAAGGGTAGCATTTTATCTTTCAAACGAAAACAAAAATGACCAAGGCGAGATTAAAGAAGGGAGACATTGAGATTTCGAAATGAGAGCCAATAATCCTGGGTTTGATACGGATACTTTAAATCGCTAAGGTTTCAGTGATTCTCATCATGTGGATGAAGAAATGTTTGACTTCAAAGAGGTTCCTAAAAACAAAAAGGTTTCAATGATCACTACCAAGCTAAGTAGTAGGACATCTTCATGGTGGCAAGTGGCAACAATTAAAACTGACAAGGGAGAAACTAAAAAAGATAAGACTCGCGAGTTAGATGAATATTAGGAAGCACATGTGGTTCCAAGTTTTGAGGAACCTCTTTGATACAGATACTTTGATACCATATGGTTTCAGTGATTCTCTTCATGTGGCTGTAGAAATGATTAACTTCAAAGTGGTTCCTAAAACAAAAAGGTTTCATTGATAACAACCAAGCTAAGTTGTAGGACATCTGCATGGTAGCAACAATTAAAAATGACAAGGGAAAAAGTAGAAAAAATAATACTCGCGAGTTAGATGAATATTAAGATGTGCATGTAATGTCTTCTTCTTTAGAATCAAGAAACAATAACATTTTCTATTTTTATTAAAAAAATAAGTATATTTGATGTAGTCCTAAGTTTTAAGGAGGTTTCGCTTTTGTTTTGGAGACCCAAGATTATGTGAAGACAAGGGTTACACTAAAAAGGACATAACATGTGACACATTACTCCGTTTCATGAACATGGTTAGGGGAATTGAAGCTTGAAACGAGGAGTACTGTCAGAACGTGCCAAAACTGATAAAACCCCAAGCCATCCAAAGCCGACCCAACCTATCAAATCCCAATCAAACCCGTGAAAAAACATTTTTGACTAGTTTTGACTCGCGTTTTAGTCGGATGTGTCCGGGGTTGGTCGTGTTTGACAAGGTGTAAATGTTGGATAGTTATTATTTGAAGTAGTTATGACCGCAGTGGACAAACAACATCTTGATTGCTCGCCACAATATGATATTTGAGATATGAGTATGATTTAATATATATTTAGATAAAATGGTTCAGATTGCATACATGTCGAAATGAGATGTTTTCATCGATTAGACTCAACAAACAATAACAACATCTGTTTTGCTCTAAAATAAATATATATAATGTACTCTTATGTTTTGAGGAGCTTTCTCTTTTTTTGGAGGCTGATGATTATGTGGAGACAAGGGGTGCACCAAAAAGGCCATAACATATGCTAAATGACTTCGTTTCAGGACCATGGCCAGGAGAATCAAAGCTTAAAACGAGGAGCATGTAGTGATAAATTTTCTACGAGGATTTATGCAACTTTCAGGCCCCAAAACTCCATATATTAGTAGCTATTTGCATCTTTACAATTTTTAACTAAATAATTAAACTTTGTTGGTGGAATAGTTTTTGACTCGTTGGTCTTTTGGACTCGTTTTTGACATGGTATGTCTATTTAATGGTTGTATGTGATCATGAAGTACAGTTATGAATTCATTAAAACTTCAAGTTTGGTAACTTTTGGCTGATTATCGATAATCTAGTGAATCCACGATAGTTGGAAGGGTTGTATGTGTATTCGCTTGGATCAAAAGATTATATTGTGTCATTTCGTTTGTAGTCTACATAAATGGATATTAGAGATGAAGTCCATGATAAAGATGTTTCGCAGGAGAAACAAGTTTCTTAATGACGTTTTTAAACGAAAATTTGAGCATTGTGTTATCTATATAAGGGAGGAGTGATTATATTTATTCGTTGATCAATTGGATGACCCGAGGAGTAACTTGCTGAATCAAGAAAGGCATGGTGACCGAAACGGTTGGTTAAGTAAACACGAACAGTTAAAATATCCGTTCTTTAAGGGTGGCAGTTTATCTGTTAAAGGAAAACAGAAACGACCAAGGCAAGATTAAAGAGAGGATAATAAACATTGAAATTTCGTAATGAGAGTCAATAATCATGAGTTTGATACGGATACTTTGAATCCTTATTGTCCCAGTGATTTTCTACTTTTTGGCTAAAGAAGTGTTTAACTTCAAACATGTTCCTAAAAACAAAATGGTTTTATTGATGACTACCAAGCTAAGTAGCAGGACATCTTCATGGTGGCGAAAATTAAGATGTGCATGTGGTCCAACTTTATTCCTCATAATAACAACAGTTCATGTATCGTTGCTTAAAAAATCTTAAACATGGTTCCAAACTAGGTCAGTTTGCATACATATCTAAATGAAATGGCTACTTCTATTAGATGCAAGAAACAATAACATTGTTCATTTTTTCTCTAAAATAAGTATATATGATTTAGTCCCAAGTTTTGAGGAGCTTTCTCTTTTGTTTTTTGGAGGCCCAAGATTATATGACAAGGGTTGCACTAAAAAGGCCATAACATGTGCTACATGCCTTAGTTTCATAACGACGGCTAGAAGAATTGAAGCTTGAAATGTGGAGTACATTATAGCTGGGCAAAACTTGGTCTAACGCGACTAAAAAAGATCGAAACCTGGTCAGAACAGGCTAGAAACAGTCATAACATACCAAAACTAATAAAAAAACCCTGTCATAAGCCATCTAAAGCCGATCCAACCCATCAAAACCCAATCAACCCTGTGAAAATCATTTTTGACATGAGTTTGACCAGTTTTGACTCGGGTTTTAGTCGGATTAGTCCGGGTTTGGCCGTGTTTGACAAGGTGTAAAAGTTGACCAGTTAGTATTTGAAATAGTTATAACCGCACTAGAAAAGCAACATCTCGACTGCTCACCACAGTATGATACTCAAGATATGAGTTTGCTTTAACATATTTAGTTAGAAATAGGTCAGATTGCATACATGTCGAAATGAGATGCTCTCTTCGATTAAACTCAACATGTAGCACAGGTTTTGAGGAGTTTTCTCGTTTTTTTAAGCTCAAGATTATGTGAAGACAAAGGTTGAACTAAAATGGGCTTATCCAGTTATGAAATATGTTGATCCCAAACTTAGATCGATTTAGCTTGTGCAAACGAGATTAGATCAAGTTATACACGTAGAGAAACTTTGTTTATGTATAAAGTAATTTAAGTGTTATGCGGAATTAACACTTAAACAAGAACACACAAAGGATGTAAAACAAACTTTCACTTGATTGATAATAACGAACTTGCTTACAATGAAATTGTTTAACGTATGAAAACTTATATTAAACATAACCTAAAGGTCTTCTTTTATAGACACAAGAATCCTTGTATAAGAGTCTACGTATCAACTATTCTAGGTAAAGATAATTATAGAAAATACAATGTTGATCCTATCTTTACTAGAAACAAACTAGAAACATAATACGCGTAGACCATATCTTTCTATCAGTGCTTGTCTTCAACCTATCAACGCTTGACTTCTTCCTGTCAACGCTTGATCTGTCAGCGCTTGTTCTCTTCTTATCAACGCTTGTTTTCTTCTTTTCAGCGTTCAAGTGGACTGGCTACATTTTATTCCCAACAATCCTCCCCTAAACTTGATATCTACTCTAATAATCAAGTTTCTGAATAAAAATTAAGAACTACGAGGAATCTTACAAATCTTATCATATTGGTAATAAACATGCCTAATCAAATCTTTGGCCACGTCACTTGAATAGTCAATCTCCAGCTGTGTTATCTTCATCTTTTCCAAAACTTCTTTGGACATGGGATACTGAACATCTACAAGAAGATACTCAATAAACTTTGTAGAGCTCAAGTAGTACACACCAGCAGCTGAATACAAACGCCATTGAAGACCACTGATATCATCCTCAAGATCCTTCCAAACAGTAGGATCTTCTTCTTTTGGTCCACACATTCTCTTGAATGTTGACCAAATTTTTATTCCATTGACTGAAGTAGGAGCTTTAGTCTCATACTTGGCCTCCAACAACCTCCAAAGGTCTACCAAGTCTTCTCTATCCATACTTGCAAAGAGAGATATAAGAGTAGTAAATGTGCGTACCTCTTTCCCATACCTGCCAATCTTCCAAAACCTACGTGCATCTTCTTCATAGATTATGATAGGGTTTCTGGCATCAAGAGGTAACACTTGTACCATATCTGAAGCTTCCATGGGTGAGAGCTTGATGCTCCTTCTAAGAACAGCTTCACTGGGAACCACTTTATTTAGATCTTTAGGAAACTCAAGTGGAACTCCCTTCTTCAAAGGCCTTGGAACAATCATTGCCTTCTGAATCTCCATCTCTTCTGCAAGTTCTTCTTTCCTTTCATCTGAAAGAAGTCTTAGAGTTTTCATTTCCTGCACCTTTGCCCAAATGGGATAAGCCTTGTACTCCAATTCTTGAAAAGATAATCCCTGCAATTTCTTGAAGGTCCATCCAGTTCCATGACATCTGAGTAACATGTAGTAGAGCTCTCTTCTATCCCTCTTCAGCAGTGAGAAAACATTGCTAGCCTTGTATTTTAGAATTACCTTGCAGTCACTTTGAACTCTTAGAAGAATCTCCAATCCCCAAATCTGGTCTGAAATTATCAAATCTGGATTCTCCATAATCCTATTCTCCCAAGCATGATACATCTGAACAACTTCTGGCATATCAAAGTCTACTTGCAATTTCAACTCTCTAAGCTTTTCCTTTGCCAAGTCATCACCATATTCAAGTCTTTCTGGTTGTTCAATTATCGTCACACTTGAATCTGAACTTTCTTCATCACTTCCTTCTTGTTCCTCTGAAGTGACAACAAATGGTGATTCACCAACCTTCTTCATCTCTTGTTCCACAAGTTGTGCAGCCAACCTTGAATCAAACTCTACTTGTGCTGCATCCTTTGGAACTTCTACTTCTACCATGATTCCTTTACCCTTATCTAATGGATCAATGATGGGTAAGGATGATGGTAATACCTGTGACGAAACTTCTTTGATGATAGCTGATGACTGGAATACATCAACCATATCTGCAGGTCAGTCAACGCTCAAATTCCTTGTGTCAGCGCCCAAATTACTCTTGTCAGCGCTTGGTGTGTCAGCGTTCAAATTTTGCTTGTCAACGCCCAACTTACTTGTCTTAGCGTCTCTTGTAAATTGCTCCAACATAGCTGTAAAAGACAAGTTTAAATTTGTAGGAGTAACCAGAGATCTATCGAAACCTGGTTGCTTCTTCAATGCAGTGAGAGCTTCAGCAACACCCAAAGATTCTCCATCATGTGAGCCTTTATTACTCACATTAATCTGCCCATCCTCCCCTTTGGAAGATTCCTCCATCCCACGCTTAGTGCTAGCATTCTCCAAAATGACAATCGTCTCCCTCAATTGCTTGATTTCAAGGCCTTGTGTACTGACAATTTGTACCAAGTCTGCATTTTGCTTTTGCAAGCTAATGCAGACAGCCGTCAATTCCATCAATGTGTATGGTTCCAATATGCCCTCCTCTAAAATGGGTATTTGACCTCCCAAGGTAGAGTCATGGGGCATGGATGAGGTCTTAAAGATGTTAGGACTGTCTTGGCCTGCATCTAAGCCAGAACCAATAGTCCCAGCCTCATCCATAGCACCAACCACACTTGTGGTGGTGGTTCTCTCTGCTATATGGCTAGGACCACTAAAGGAGAACACTCCAGTAGTCCTTGGGCGTTTTTGCAACCTATATTGAGGTGGGGTAGAAGATTATGTGGATTGGGTGTATGTGGGAAGATTAAGGGGTGTTTGGGTCTGTGAAGGAAAGGTGTCAACGTCTGGATTACTTGTGTCAACGCCAACATTTAAGGTGTCAGCGTTGAAGGGTTCTTGGTCAATTTCCATGTGTTGAGGTGAAGGCAAAGGTTCTGGTATTGGGTCAAGTTGTGGTTGTGGGTCTGGTTGGGGTTATGCTGCTGCAATAACAGCAAGCATAGGTTGGGTGAGAGGTAATTCACGGTGAGGGGGTGAATTCATCTTGGTAAAAATAGCTTTCTTTTGCACAGGGATCTCATAAAAATTGTGACAATCCGTCAATTTATGGTTTATATTTTATTCTCAATATTTATTTGAAAACATTATTTTAATGTTATAATATGAATTCACTTATTTTTGGGAAGAAATTTGGATTTACGTCTTGAAGTAGCATCGACTACGTCTAAACCGGAGGATTCTACGTTACGTGCTTACGTTTACATACACCGTTTTGGTGACAGTCCGACATTTCAGGAAATAAATTTATCCGTGAATATTATTTTGGGATTTTAATTTTGAGTTGGTTTATAAACTCACAAATTTACGAGAAGAGATTAGGACTTACGATTTTAATTTAACGTCCTTTACGACTAAACCGGAAACATTAGGTTTACGTATTTACGTTTTCGAACTCCGTTTTTGATGAGACAATTTTTATTAGATTTATTTTGTGCCGTTGATTCATAATTTATAAAAACGTTTTTCGAAAAACGACCCGAGGGCACGCAAATCGAGGAAACTAGAATCGAGGAGTACCCGTAAATTAGTGGAGATGAGACAAGTTGGACACTTGTCCCATCCCCAACATGGGTGGCCAAAGGCTTAAGAAATACACCATTTGGTGTCCACTTTTAACTATGACTTAGGACATTTGTCCATGAGTTATTACCAATACCACTTATACCTCAAAACTACAACCAAAAACCATTTCTCACATAAGCTAACATGCATACCACTCATACTCCCTCCTTTCTCTCTAAATTCCGTCCTATCCCCACCATGAATCATCCCTTTCATAAAAAATTTAACCATGAACTCAAGCTATAATCAACATATGTTGATAGTTGCTTAAAAAGATGAAGATTGGAAGTGATCTTAACATGTGAAAAGGAGTTTTCAAGGGAGTTTGGAGCTGATTTCTCAAGGAGTTTTCATGAAGATCAAGGGCTGATTTCACAAGGAATCTACAAATACTTGGTGATCTTAGAAGTGGTGTTGATATCTCATAAGATTGGTTACCCAAAACCAAGTCTTGTTCATCATCAATCCCATCT
The DNA here is from genome assembly GCA_025667525.1 of Glebionis coronaria. NCBI lineage: Eukaryota > Viridiplantae > Streptophyta > Magnoliopsida > Asterales > Asteraceae > Glebionis > Glebionis coronaria. The sequence goes on along the minus strand of CM046877.1, from coordinate 70,924,946 downwards.
TTTCATCACTAATGGTGGTATAGAGATTGTTCTTCCTATCCTCTTATTATTTTGATTATGTAATCTTGTATTTTCTTTATTTATGTATATGTATATGATGATGAACGATGATCAAAGATATTATGTGGGGATTTGGTGTTGATAGATTTGATAAACATGGTTAAAAAGATGGAAAACCATAGGTAAAAAGGTTAAATTCTTGCTTATAAAGTTGGCTGTATAAAAACAGTAACTAACCAAATGATAAACTGATAAAATGGCATGGTGGAATCAATTTACAGTAAGTATTAGATGTCATACATATGTGAGAGTTGGCCATGCAATGGAATCATCAAAATGAGTGAGATATGATCAAAACAAAATTAGTATGCCAATCTGAATAGTCTGTTTTGTAGGGACTGTTAAGGATACTTAGACATGGATTGAGCAGTAGCTATAACAAACTTATTTGTAGCACATAATATGAAGTTTATGTCATCCAAAAATAAGCTTCTATCTCCTTATAGAACTCAAGATATGATAAAAATGGTGAAAGTGAAACTAAAAATCAGATTTTGTGAAATTAAAGTTTAATAGTATTATATAAGCACTCAAAATAATATAGTATAAAATTTGAAATTAAAACCCACTAACTTATATATTTGATTTATATAAATATTTATAAGGATAAACAAATGGACATTATATAAAAATGGTAGTATGGTAAGTTTATAAGTTATAAAAATTATAAACATGATTTTTACGTCTTTTCGGCTAGTACCATAAAATTAACGTTTTTCGTCAATTAAAAGTTAGACGATCGGACCCGTCTAATGTAAACTTTTTAAAAGTCATATACTGATATATAAGTACTTAATACAAGTAAAAACTGATAAAACCCGAATTATATAACATACGGACATTAACGGGCTAAGTTAGCTTTATTGGACTATTAATCCAACTAAATTGGCTAAACACTTATAAATTTACTTATTGGGCTTAACCCACTTAGGCCCAACATGTAAAGTATAATACTGATAATAAAAGTATAAAATGGTCTAATTTAAGGTATTGGACTTATAATAGGCTTATTGGACCTAAAACATGTAAATAGGTAAAACTAGTAAACTAGTATAAAAGTTACCAATACAAAACACTAAAATGAGTAAATGAGAATGTATAAACCCACTTGATCATCATCATATGTACAAAGTCATCATATGTATACATAATTGTTATTTTTATAAAGTCATTGGAGAAAATCCTAAGACCGATTATTATTTATATAGGTTTCCGTGATTGAAGCACGTACCGTACATCCAAATCACCGATAACCGCCTTCCCACATCAATGTGAGTTCATAGCCTCGCACTCTTTTAAATGTTTTTATGAAATGTTTTATAAACCCGCGAGGGAGATAACATGTTAGTTTTGATAAATAGGACACCATTTGCCCCGATTGATTGTTTATTGATTTGGACCCGAATGATTATATGACCCGATGAATAATTATATGACCTGATAAATGAAATGAAATGGATTATTAAAGTTAGGTTATGTCACTAAAAGTCCCATTAGCATGAATTGTGAACTACCTAGATTTGGTAGACGCTTATGCATATAATATTACTATTTGGGGACGATCACCCCAGTTCGCGCCTTGACGGTTGATCCCCGTCGTGCCACATGGATTGGTAAGCGAAATTATGTATGAGAAGATTTCTATAAGCGTGATTATTGTGATGACACGCTGTTTTAGATGGGCAAATGATTGTCGGGTTAGCTACCCGTTGTTTGTTGTAGTAAGGTAACAATGTCATGCGGCTTATAATAATCCAATTAACGAAATACTGCTATACGCACTGAATTACAATGAATTGCCTGACTAGCAATACGGGGTCTTATTATTGATTTTATGTTCGTGTTTTCGTTTTTCATGACCATGTTCATATAACGGTTTTTATTTAACTCTATACAACGTTATGAAACGTATTGTATGATGTTTTTAACGACAATGGTTCGTATAATGATTTTGAAGGCCAAAGGCCTATATTATAACTTTTGATAAGGATTTGTATAAAATGACTTTGGCCTATTACAAAGATTTGTACAAAATGATTTTCGGTAATAAATTTATACCGATGTTATATTGATGGTTTTCATTTAACTCTATGAATTCACTCGGCGTTATCGCTGACCTTTTCTTTTAACATGTTTTGTCTCAGGTACTTGAAGGTAATTCTCGGGAAGACAACAAGAATTCATGGCCCGCACTTAATTAATAATTTCCATTCTAATGCTTTGTAAAACTTGTACGAAATACTATGACTTGGGACCTATGTAAAATTTGATATTTATTAATGGAAATGCTTTATTATTAAACGACGCGATTTTTAAGCGTTGTCTATGATGTGAGTAATGTGCTATCCCGTAACACCAACGAGTCTTCCGCTGTATTGAGTTGTATAAATTTGGGGGTGTTACAGTTTGGTACCAGAGCTCTCGTTATAGAGAACGAAAGATTTTTAAAACTAAGGTTTGAATAAAACATTTCAAAATCTTTTAACTATAAACATTTTTCACAAAATGTCTAAAAATCTTTTGACTATAATGGTGCCAAAGAATTCCCGAGTTACCGACAAGGCCAGACTGAGAAGTGTTATTTTAATATATATAACTTGGATTATATATATACATATGATGTAATTTGATTACATGATTGTTTGATGATTATTTCTATATTATACGAGGTATTTATACGACGTAGATTGTCACAAGAAACCCTAACTCCCCTAGTAAATTAATCTAAGCTATTCCTGTAGGAAATCTAGCTATTCCAGATCTAAACCAAGTTGTGGATATTTATGATCCCAACAAAATGGTTGATATCCGTAGAAATATTGATAGTAGTTTATTATGATTTTGAAGAAGAATTGGCGAGATTAAATCTGATATTGATGTCATGACGATCTTTCCTTATAGAGTGGAGTTTGACAAAACGTTACCACCTGGAAAGGTGTCATCTTATTCGTTGTCACCCAATTCTTAAATTTGAAAGCGAAAGGGTGAATGTTGCACTTGAGGCTGTCATTGGAGCCATTACCCAAAAGCCTCATGCCACTAGTACCTTTCTGAGAAGTCTAATTGAATGTGTGAGTCATTTAATACTAGTGATTCATTTGATAAATGTTGTTGTAAGAGCTATAGGATTGGAATTTAAATGTTGTTCATATCGAGCTTTTATTTCCCTTTTAAGGTTTATGAATAAGGTTGAAAATATTGGAGAATGAGGTAGGATATCACATTGAGTATAAGTTGATTGAAACTTGAATAAAGTAAAAATTTAACTCGTATGGAATATGAGATTGTTAAGAGGAAGTCGTTAAGTTCTGTGGGTTGAATTATAATGTTTTAATTGATTGTTGGTTTATGTTAAGGGTTGTTCCTAGGCCATTGTCCACTAACGAGGATGCCCAGTGTCCAAGAAATAAATTGAAGAAATCTTCTTCTGAATAGGGACCGATGGATCTTCCGGGACAGGTGGAACCCCCATGACTCTCGTAGATTAGTATTCATTGTGGTATCTTTTAAAAATCCCTAACTTAACTGAGATATCAGTTGGTAGGATGAGTTTTTGGAATTGTATGACATAGTGACACGTAATGTGTTACGGTACAATTCTGACTTGTTTGTGATTAATGAAAAGACTACCTTTGATTGCTAAATTCTACATGTATCGATGTTATCTATCTTTTATTGCTTCATCCTAATGTTCGCATTAACGATGCAACCATTGAACAAGTTCTCATCTCGAATTGAGTTACGTTGTGGATTATTCTTTTTTAGTGCCATAAAGGTCATGAACCTCATGATTATTTGGCTAAGCTCATTTCCTAGCATATTGTAGTTAGTTCTTGGTGAACAACTTTTCATCACTCTTTTGCAGACCACTAATTGTTTTTATAAGTTAAACAGTATCCCTTGAGGAAAATTGGGTTTTCATCACCATATGGATTATTTAAAGTGAGACTTATAAATAATCGTTATCGAAATGAAGTTGTTTATAAAACACCTTAGAAAACTTAATTGTTTTCATAAGAAAGAAAATCCTTGTAAATTTATTTTTGATTCTTATTCAAGAATTAAGCATGAAAATATTCTTATTATAAACATGATGAAAAAAATTTTGACGATCTGAGTATTGCATCGTTAATCTTGAAATTGTATATAGTTGCGCGCCTACATACAATTTGGAAGTGACCATGCAAGGCTGATTAGTAGTCACCATGAAATTATTAATAAACACTAAATTTTCTTTGAAGATTGTGAAAGATTAAATTTTATGAGATCTGTAAGAAGTGAAAAATAGGGACATATTGATAGGGACACCTACATATGTGCCCGTACTATTTATTCTTCTGAGCAGAATTTACTCATCTGTGGATATTGTCTTATTTGACAACTGATATTCCCTTCTTGTCCATTTCTCCCGTGGTGAGATTCTTTGGAAAAGTATCTGATTACCGAGTGTTGATACCCGATTGGATGTATCGACGTTCCTATCATTTCTTTTGATTAGATTTCCTTTGAATGACCTGGGTAACGACCCGAGAAGCTTTCGAATGCGTACTCAAATTATGAAAACATGGGATATATTCATATTCATTAAATGTTTTTGTCTGTATCTGATTTGAAATTCTCTCGCGTAGATTATGCGTTGACCTTACTCTTTTAAGTTTAGTTATGTCTCCATATATCCTTGAATTTGTGAAGGATTATGAGTTATTATTAGTCTTTTGTGAAGTTCACATCTTATCGACGACAATAAAACTGGAAAGTTGATAGTGCCAATAGAATGGATTGATTGATTATGACATGACGACATTGTCTTAATTGATGGGAACTCGAGTAGAATTCTCCTAAAAGGGTAAGATGTTGATTATCAAAAGTGATCTAAATAATTCTTGATAGATGACCATATCCTGCATTTAGACTTAAAAGTATACCATGAATGGTTATAAACTGATCATAGATATGGTAATCTAGAAAGAACCTAATATAAATTTATTAAAGGATATTTCTGTTATTTTTGAAACTTTAGGAAGTATTTGTTGGTGAAACCTAGGCTTCCGCCATAAAGGCAAGTTGAATTGGTATTGATTATATTCCTGGTGCTGCACCTGTGACATGTGCACTATACATCAGCACCATCAAAATCGAAAGTGTTACCGTACAACTGAAAGAGTTGTCGAGGAAAGCTTTTATTATACCAAGCTCGTCATCATGAAGAGCTATGGTGTTATTATTCCTTATATTTGCTGAATTACCATGAACTAGGTAAATTGACGATTAAAAATCTATATCCACTACCCAAGATGATAGATTTGTTCGATCATTTACAAGGTTCTAGCGTATGTTCTAAAGATTTGATCCATGGTATGGTTATCATCAACTTCGCATCTGCGAAAAAGATTATCTATTCCAATCACTACATCCAGAACTCGTAATGAACATTATGAGTTTCCCGTGATGTCGTTTGGATTAACTAATACACATGTAGCATTCATAAATTTGGTGAATCACGTGTGTGGGCTGTAATTTGATAAATTCATGCTTGTGATCATTAAGGACCATTTGTTTATTTATAAGAATAAGAATGAGTTAATAATTATTTATAAACTGCGCTGAATTGGCCGAACAATGAAAACCTATACCTTGAATATTTAACATGTGATTTAAGACGTAATCCTTTACATTAAATGACTGTGTAATTAATAGATAATGGAATATATGGACTCTTCAAAAATTAGAACCATTTAAGACTTTGGGTTTTACCAAAAAGAAAGTGCAAATATGTTTTGACAAATGTCTTAACAAAAGAATTTTTAAGGAATCATTCCCTTATAACCAAAACATTTAACTAAACTCTTGTTTAGGGGTAAATGTTTTTGCATACCTTAAGACAACTTAAGAAGGATTGAGGAAAACCATTTAAACCATGACTTGGAATTTGAAACGACGATTTTTACTTTTCAACTAAGAAAATTTTGACCAAAGTATAAACAAAGATTTTCAAACAATTACGGATCTTATTAATTATTTTCGATAAATCAACAAAAATCGTGTTAATTAAATTCAAATTCATTTTGAACATTTTTATATAATTGGTCGAACTAAGAAATTTAAAATTTTTACGTTTACGTTTCATAAAATTTGAATATTTATTATTTAATTACTTGTAATAATTATCGACGCTTTAAACGTCGGATTGAGCAAAACTGATAAAAACAATAGTTGAGATAGAACTAAGACTTAGGAAATGTGAAGAAATAATTTTCGAATAAATACGGTCATGATATTTATTCCATCTAGAAAAGTGAATGTAATTACTGACACATTATATAGGAAGGATAAAGAATCAAGTAGGATGTGTTTCTTAATAATGACTGTGCAAAATAAATTGCCGAACAATATAAAAATAAACGATGTTTATAAAAAGGGGTTCGCGGCTAATGTGAACCATTAGAATTGAGAAGCCGATGGCGTTGAATGTTTTAAAGGCCACTTGTGGTTTTCTAAATATGGAGATTTTGAGATTTAGTTATGTTGGAATCCCGTAAGTATAAGTATTCTATTCCTGTCATTTCTGATTAAAAGTATCTTTGTCTGAAGAAGTTGTACTGATGGAAAATTATGAAGGCAGACATTGCCTCATACATTAGTAAACGTCTAACTATTGCAAAGGTCATCATTGGAATTTGATTCGATTTGGGTCATCGTCGACAGACTGACCAAATCTACTAATATCATTCCCGTTAATGATAATGCTAGATTCTTGATGAAGAAATTGACTCTTTTGTATTTAAAGGAGTTATGTAAACATAGTGTGCCTGTATCGAACATCTTTATCAAGATCCTCGCTTCGCATCGAATTTCTAGAGATTTGCTCAGAAGTGATTGGGAACGAACCTTGATGAGAGTACTGTTTACCACCCCAAATCGAAGGGACGAGGTAAAGTAACGATACAAAACACTAGAAGTCTTGTTTTATGTTTGAATGATTGACCTTTGGTAATGAACCGTGTGCGCGTTTTCCTTTGTAGAGATTATCAATTATAATCATCGTTTTGGATCGAATTCGAATCTTGTTAGGATCTATATATAAGAGCATCTGTAAGGAGGAGTTGGGATGAAGACACCCGACATACACCCATTGTGAGTTGGACATGTCTTTTAGGTTTAAGGTTTCCTATGATGGCGAACCTAACCTTGCAAAATACCCGACCCGCGAGACCTGAAATGATTGTTGAAATTAGGATCTGATTATTGACTGCCGATAGTAGGCAGGAGGTAATGTAAATATGAAATGTAGATCTTGAAGTGCAGGATGGGTAGCGAAGTTATGCCAAAATATTTCACCATAGAAAGATGAATTGAAGATCTGAAAGATCATGGGAAATAAGTCCCCGTTGCATGGGACCATTGAGATGATGTAAAAGTTGGTTTGAAAGGCATATAAGCTGGATCTACCCTATGACTTCAAGGGCTGCGTGAATTATGTTTCGCAAATCGAACTTGATAAATATCTATCAAGTGAAAATCTGAATTCTTCTTGATAAAGTTTAGATCGGCGAAAAGTTGCATTCATCAAAAACCCGTGAACATCATGGATAGATAAAGTAAGTCAACAATAAGCCTGATCTTATTCCCGTAGTTATGTTTGATGAAACTCGAGTATTGTAATGAATTACACTTGTGAGAAAAGACCGAATGTGGAAGAAATACCTACATGGCTTTAACCTTATAAGAAGCGAGTAGTAAGATAAGATGATCTTTGAGGACAAAGATCCTGTTTAGGGGTAAATGCTGTGACAATCCGTCAATTTATGGTTTATATTTTATTCTCAATATTTATTTGAAAACATTATTTTAATGTTATAATATGAACTCACTTATTTTTGGGAAGAAATTTGGATTTACGTCTTGAAGTAGCATCGACTACGTCTAAACCGGAGGATTCTACGTTACGTGCTTACGTTTACATACACCGTTTTGGTGACAGTCCGACATTTCAGGAAATAAATTTATCCGTGAATATTATTTTGGGATTTTAATTTTGAGTTGGTTCATAAACTCACAAATTTACGAGAAGAGATTAGGACTTACGATTTTAATTTAACGTCCTTTACGACTAAACCAGAAACATTAGGTTTACGTATTTACGTTTTCGAACTACATTTTTGATGAGACAATTTTTATTAGATTCATTTTGTGCCGTTGATTCATAATTTATAAAAACGTTTTTCGAAAAACGACCCGAGGGCACGTAAATCGAGGAAACTAGAATCGAAGAGTACCCGTAAATTAGTGGAGATGAGACAAGTTGGACACTTGTCCCATCCCCAACATGGGTGGCCAAAGGCTTAACAAATACACCATTTGGTGTCAACTTTTAACTATGACTTAGGACACTTGTCCATGAAGTATTACCAATACCACTTATACCTCAAAACTACAACCAAAAACCATTTCTCACATAAGCTAACATGCATACCACTCATACTCCCTCCTTTCTCTCTAAATTCCGTCCTATCCCCACCATGAATCACCCCATTCATCAAAAAATTAACCATGAACTCAAGCTATAATCAACATATGTTGATAGTTGCTTAAAAAGATGAAGATTGGAAGTGATCTTAACATGGGAAAAGGAGTTTTCAAGGGAGTTTGGGGCTGATTTCTCAAGGAGTTTTCATGAAGATCAAGGGCTGATTTCACAAGGAATCTACAAATACTTGGTGATCCTAGAAGTGGTGTTGATATCTCATAAGATTGGTTACCCAAAACCAAGTCTTGTTCATCATCAATCCCATCTTTTCATCACTAATGGTGGTATAGAGATTGTTCTTCCTATCCTCTTATTATTTTGATTATGTAATCTTGTATTTTCTTTATTTATGTATATGTATATGATTATAATTGATGATCAAAGATAGTATGTGGGGATTTGGTGTTGATAGATTTGATAAACATGGTTAAAAAGATGGAAAACCATAGGTAAAAAGGTTAAATTCTTGCTTATAAAGTTGGCTGTATAAAAACAGTAACTACCCAAATGTAAACTGCTAAAATGGCATGGTGGAATCAATTTACAGTAAGTATTAGATGTCATACATATGTGAGAGTTGGCCATGCAATGGAATCATCAAAATGAGTGAGATATGATCAAAACAAAATTAGTATGCCAATCTGAATAGTCTGTTTTGTATGGACTTTTAAGGATACTTAGACATGGATTGAGCAGTAGCTATAACAAACTTATTTGTAGCACATAATATGAAGTTTATGTCATCCAAAAATGAGCTTCTATCTCCTTATAGAACTCAAGATATGATAAAAATGGTGAAAGTGAAACTATTTTTCAGATTTTGTGAAATTAAAGTTTAATAGTATTATATAAGCACTCAAAATAATATATTATAAAAATGTGAAAATAAAACCCACTAACTTATATATTTCATTTATATAAATATGTATAAGGATAAACAAATGGACATTATATAAAAATGGTAGTATGATAAGTTTTATAAGTTATAAAAATTATAAACATGATTTTTACGTCTTTTCGGCTAGTACCATAAAATTAACGTTTTTCGTCAATTAAAAGTTAGACGATCGGACCCGTCTAATGTAAACTTTTTAAAAGTCATATACTGATATATAAGTACTTAATACAAGTAAAAACCGATAAAACCCGAATTATATAACATACGGACATTAACGGGCTAAGTTAGCTTTATTGGACTATTAATCCAACTAAATTGGCTAAACACTTATAAATTTACTTATTGGGCTTAACCCACTTGGGCCCAACATGTAAAGTATAATACTGATAATAAAAGTATAAAATGGTCTAATTTAAGGTATTGGACTTATAATAGGCTTATTGGACCTAAAACATGTAAATAGGTAAAACTAGTAAACTAGTATAAAAGTTACCAATACAAAACACTAAAATGAGTAAATGAGAATGTATAAACCCACTTGATCATCATCATATATACAAAGTCATCATATGTATACATAATTGTTATTTTTATAAAGTCATTGGACAAAATTCTAAGACCGATTATTATTTATATAGGTTTCCGAGATTGAAGCACGTACCGTACATCCAAATCACCGATAACCGCCTTCCCACATCAATGTGAGTTCATAGCCTCGCACTCTTTTAAATGTTTTTATGAAATGTTTTATAAACCCGCGAGGGAGATAACATGTTAGTTTTGATAAATAGGACACCATTTGTCCCGATTGATTGTTTATTTATTTGGACCCAAATGATTGTATGACCTGATGAATGATTATATGACCCGATAAATGAAATGAAATGGATTATTAAAGTTAGGTTATGTCACTAAAAGTCCCATTAGCATGAATTGTGAACTACCGAGATTTGGTAGACGCTTATGCATATAATAGTACTATTTGGGGACGATCACCCCAGTTCGCGCCTTGACGGTTGATCCCCGTCGTGCCACATTGATTGGTAAGCGAATTTATGTATGAGAAGATTTCTATAAACGTGATTATTGTGACGACACGCTGTTTTAGATGGGCAAATGATTGTCGGGTTAGCTACCCGTTGTTTGTTGTAGTAAGGTAACAATGTCATGCGGCTTATAATAATCCAATTAACGAAATACTGCTATACGCACCGAATTACAATGAATTGCCTGACTAGCAATACGGGGTCTTATTATTGATTTTATGTTCGTGTTTTGGTTTTTCATGACCATGTTCATATAACGGTTTTTATTTAACTCTATACAACGTTATGAAACGTATTGTGTGATGTTTTTAACGACAATGGTTCGTATAATGATTTTGAAGGCCAAAGGCCTATATTATAACTTTTGATAAGGATTTGTATAAAATGACTTTGGCCTATTTTATGGCCTATTACAAAGATTTGTACAAAATGATTTTCGGTAATAAATTTATAACGATGTTATATTGATGGTTTTCATTTAACTCTATGAATTCACTCGGCGTTATCGCTGACCTTTTCTTTTAACATGTTTTGTCTCAGGTACTTGAAGGTAATTCTCGGGAAGACAACAAGAATTCATGGCCCGCACTTAAATAATAATTTCCATTCAAATGCTTTTAAAAATTGTACAAAATACTATGACTTGGGACCTATGTAAAATTTGATATTTATGAATGGAAATGCTTTATTATTAAACGACGTGATTTTAAGCGTTGTCTATGATGTGAGTAATGTGCTATCCCGTAACACCAACGAGTCTTCCGCTGTATTGAGTTGTATAAATTTGGGGGTGTTACAAAAATCATCATGATCCCTTGTGTAGTAATTTTGCACATCAAAAACCATTTGTAAAAATCTGGGATAAGCCAAAGTCATCTTATTCCCTTTGTTTTTACACATGCCATCAAAAATCAGTTTTGAATAATTAAACTTTTGCCCATTTGCAATGCACACAATTGCACTAGGAATTGATCTATTAATTTCATTGTGTGCAGTACATTTGGGACTCAAACATTGTAGGATGACATGTATGAGGTACTTCCAGGCTGGTGGAAACTCTTGTTTATGATATTTGTTTAAAGTGCCCTCATCAGGGAAAGGATAACCCAAAGCCCGAAGTCCTTGTTCTATTTCATTTATGGGAAGGGTGGTTATACTATCTGCATCATCAAGATGCAAAGCCTGGCGAACCAAGGCTTCAGTAACCACCCATGTACGCCCATGAACAATAGCTGATAATGTAGTCACATTATTAACTGTTGAGGAACTAACAGTGTTCCAAAACTGTTTAATATGAGTGAAAGAGATGAGAGGAGCATGAGAAAGAGCATACCTAATAGGGGATGCATTAAAATACGCCATCATCTGGGTGTATTGTGGAAACAGAGTATCATCAGCGTCCAAATAAGCAATCATGTTGTGTTGACTCCTGAATCCCAATACCAAGTCACTTGGTTTCAATTTTGGTGCCATTGTTGAAGAAAGCTGTATGTGAATTATTGAGAAAGATGAATTATAGGAGAAAATTTGTTAGACAAGAATATGAGATACCCTGTTTAAAAATAGGAGCCAAATATATAGGAGAGATAGGCACATGTGATTGGTAAAAAATTAGGCAACTATTTTCAAAATATAATGATAAAAATATTGAAAAGAAAATAAGTTATCTTGTGCATTAATTAAAAGTTATCTGCTCCCAAAATTACAGCCCCAAAATTACGGCCCCAAAATTCGTCAAAAATAACAACTGGGTAGGTCCCAATGAGTATCAACGGTCAAAAATAACCCATCAACGCCCAACGGCTATATTCTTGTCAACGTTTGCCAAAGCCATGTCAGCGTCTAAATTGGTCATAACAACGCTTGGTCAACGTCCAAAAATAAGAGTAATAAAAATGAAAAAGGACCTTAACAAAGTAATTTATCCTAGTGAAGATAACCTATAAATTGATAATTATTATAGAGCGGCAACCACTGTCCAGTTATGCACACTTGCTTATGCAAGATAGACATAACAGTCCTCTAGTGTCCCTTGCTAACCAAAATTCTTAACAATTAAGTTATCTCATAAAATTCCTTGTAACTCCCAGGTAAAACCCATTATAAATCATTCCCAAGTCTCCCAACAGACCACAACCAATTCTAGGCCAAAAATGTCTTGGCAGCATGCATAGTATATCAACTTTGCATGCTATAGTGCCTCATGATTTAGTAAACTAACTCATACTCACCTGTGGACACAATCTAGAATTGTGATAAGAGTATTATAAGAATACCCAAAAGTCCTAAAGGTTCCTAATACCTCCCCTTAAACTGTGATACTTATGTTGCTTAATAATATTCATGAATATAAAAATTTATGTCAAGATAGGAATATAAATATTCCAACCATCATCCATAAATTGAAACATGCTCCAATTGATTCTCCAAGGATCCATAAGCAACTTTGTATCCAATGGTACAATGCTAACACCACCTGCACACTTAGATCAAAAACCACAAAACTAACATGTTGCTAACAACGTCACGATAACACTTATCAGCGTTAAGATAACCTTTGTCAGCGTTAGACAAATATAGTGGAAAATCTAACTTTTCAAAAAGACCAATAACAATGCATATCATGTACATACTTTTACATTAAGACCCCAAAACACATATTAAGTGAGATTGATCATTCCAATACTTGTTACCAAGTATTGGAACCTTCTAGTATCAAAAGGTTTAGTTAATAAATCAGACACATTTTCTTCTGTGTCGACCCTATCTGGTTGTATTAAACCCTTCTCAAAACAATCCCTTATAAAGTACTGTTATTGTCTACAAAAATCTCAGTATGCATGAAATTATACCCATAATCCAATAGTTGGTTCTGAATTCATAAGACTTGTCCACAACAAGCAGCTGCAGCAACATACTCTACTTTAGTTGTAGAATTGGCCACCACTGTTTGTTTCTTGCATTGCCAAGATATCATCCTACTCCCAAGAAACTAACATCCACCAGTTGTGGATTTTCTATCAAATTTATCACCACCATAGTCACTGTCTGAATATGCAATAAGCTCCAATGGTGAATATTTTGGATACCATAATCCAAGGTCTGGATAACATCTGAGGTACCTAAAGATTCTCTTGACAGCATGAAGGTGACACTCTTTGGGAGTCACTTGATGACGTGCACATGCACAGACAGCAAACATAATGCCAGGTCTTGAGGCTGTGAGATACATCAATGAACCAATCATTGATCTATAGTGCCGTACATCCACATCTTTTCCATCTCCAACTTTTCCCCAAGGGTGTTCTCTATCCATAGGAGTACTAGCCCTCTTTTCATGTGTAGAAAAGACAAACTTCTTCAAGATTTCTGCCACATATTTATCTTGAGAGATGAAGATACCATCTTCTTTCTGTTGAACTTGTAACCCTAGAAAGAAGTTCATCTCCCCCATTGCACTCATCTTGAATTTGTCTGTCATAAGCTTGGAAAAGACTTCACTCATCTTTGGATTGGTAGAACCAAAGATGATATTATCCACATAAACCTAAACAAGTAAGACATCCTTACCAGTCTTCTTTGTAAATAATGTCTGGTCTATGGTGACCCTTTTGAATCCATTTTCCACCAGATAAGTGGACAATGTGCCATACCATGCTCTTGGGGCTTGATGAAGTCCATACATAGCTTTCTTGACTCTATACACCTTGTCTGGATGTTTTGGATCTTCAAAACCAGGAGGCCGCATGACATACACCTCCTCAACAATTGTGCCAAACAAGAAAGCCCTCTTCACATCCATTTGATAGACAGTGAAGCCCATGTAGGAAGCATAGGCTAGAAATATCCTTATAGCCTCAATCCTTACAACTGGTGCAAAGACCTCCTCATAGTCTATCCCTTCCTCTTGTGTATATCCCTGAGCCACTAAACGTGCCTTGTTTCTGACCACAATGCCTCTTTCATCTTTCTTTTTTCTTAGAACCCATCTTGTCCCAATAGGTCTGACATATCTGGGACAATCAACCAGCTCCCAAACATCCTGAATAGCAAATTGGTGAAGCTCATCCTGCATTGCTTCCACCCAACTTGGTTCTTTGAGAGCATCAAAACTATTCTTGGGTTCCTGTTGTGACAGAAAACAGGCAAACAAACATGCTTGAACAAGAGGGGTATCAACCTTTTTGTGTATATTGGCAATAAATCCTCCAAGACTCTGATGAGATCTTCTAGTCTGAACAGGAGACATGACATCCCCAATAATTTGAGAAGAGGTGTGATTCTTTATGGTAGAAGTGAGAACTCCTCCCTCAAAAAGTCTATTGTCTTCAATCTCATCATCCAAGTTACCAATATCTTCTTCAGACTCTCTTCCATCAATATTTGTATGAACCTCACCTTGTTCAAAATTGGAAGAGAAAATATGCTCAAAAGAGTTGTCAATGCCTGAACCAAGGTTGTCAGCGTTTGATCCATCCACTCCTGAAATGGTGTTGTCAACGTTTGAACCATCAACGCCTGAATTTGTCCTGTCGGCGCCAGATTTTCCTTTGTCAGCGCCTGAAGGACCATGCATGTTGTTAACTGGTGATACTTGAGGACCACCATTTTCCTTTCCAGCAGCAGCAAAAGCATCTGTCCATATGGGAATAGTGACATACTCAAGTATGGGAGATGACTTGCCTGTTTGTGATCCAACCTCTTCATTAACCTGTGTACCTCAAACATCAACAATTGGTTCTTCCACAACATTTGAAGTTACCTTCACAATGTCTGGATTAGTAACAGGTATATAATTCAAAGTCCTAGATAGAGGTTCCAAGTCAAACAACCAATTTGGACCACTTTCAGGATCACTAGGTTTACTCTCTAAAAACCTAACATGTACTTTTTCAAGTATACGTTTTTTCTTCTTAAGGAAAACCCTATATCCTTTGCTCTGCACTAAATAACCCATGAAGTAGCCTTCATTACATTTAGCACTAAATTTACCTAAGGCATCACTAGTATCTAGTACAACTACATGACAACCAAAAGGTTTAAGAAAACCAATATTAGGTTTCCTTCCCCAAAGTAACTCATAAGGTGTTTTGTTATGTATCTTGTTGACTAATGCTCTATTCTGAACATAACAAGTTGTATTCACAGCCTCAGTCCAAAAAGTTATGGGAAAGTGAGCATCAGCCAACATAGTCCTGGCTGCTTCAATTAGGGTTCTATTCTTTCTCTCAGCAACTTGCTGTGGGGTTCTGGCAATACTAAACTGCCTAGTAATCCCTTTCTTGGCACAAAAATCATCCAACAGTTTATTTCTAAACTCACCACCATTATCACTTCTAAGCATTTTAACTTCATTACCACTTTTCTTCTCTATTTGGTTAATAAAGTTAATTAAAGTATCAACAGTGTCACTTTTCATAGCTAAAAAGAAAGTCCAAGTAAACCTAGAGAAGTCATCTGTGATGACAAAGCAGTATGATTTACCATTCAAACTTTCTATATTAGTTGGACCAAACAGGTCCATATGCAGCAAGTGAAGTGGTTTAGAACTAGAGTGCACCTGTTTAGACTTAAATGAGACCTTGTGCTGTTTTCCTTTAAGGCATGCAACACATGAGTGGTCATTGTGGAAAGCCTTTTCAGGCAAACCATCAACCAAACCAAGTCTCACAAGCATGTTTATATTTTTAAAGTTAATGTTCCCTAGTCTCCTGTGCCATAGATTACTCTCATCAACTGAAGCTTTAGCATAAAAACATGACATATTATTATTCATCCTAATACCATTAAGATTCACATTGTAAATGTCCTTATGCCTAGGTGTTCTATAGTCAATAAATTTCTCATCTGGTATTTTAAAATCCTTGCTCAACACCAAGCACTCAGTATCAGTGAAAAGAACCTTATTTTTGTTATCACAAACTTGTGATACACTGAAAAGATTATAATCAAGTTCTTTTACCAGAAACACATTTTCAAAACGCAAGTTTTTGGTAAGAAGAGTTCCTTTGCCTGTGATAGTTCCATATCCGCCTCCAAAGTAAACTTTATCACCATCCTTAATGGGAGTGAAGTTAGTGAGGTAATCTTCCTTCCCAGTCATGTGCCTAGAGCATCCATTATCCCAATAGCCATAATCATTCACCTGTTTTTTAAATGCCCTGCACATAAAGAAAAAAAATTAGTTTTCTTTGGGAACCCAAGCCTGAGCAGACTTGGATTCATCTGGTTGTTCAACAAGAACAGACTTAGTTCTCATAACAACCCCTTGTTCATCCCTTTTTGGATGAAACACCCAGTTAACCCCAATTGGTTTTGTGATGACCTTTGAAATATAATTAAATCTGTTACAGGTCATAGAAATTCCATTAGAATTAGGGTTTTGATCTTGCTTAGGTCTCCATGTCAAGCTAGAAGAAGCTTTAGACCTTTTTCCCTGAGGTTGCATGTATTTAGGTCTCGCAACGTTTCTGTCACTGTTGGATTTGCTCTTGTCAACGATGAAATTACCCTTATCAGCGTTGAACCTAGGGTTTGCTACAGGAACCCATTGCCTATTTGACCATGTATTGGTCTTCTGAAAAGGTCTTTGTCCATGAGTGTTAGACCCTTTTAGTGAAGAATGGGGCTGGTCTAACAACTTGTGGACTTTGCTCCACAAAAGTTTTGGGTCTGACAGTGTTTGACCTTTTGTCAGCGTTGACCTTGGAAGCGTTGACACACTTATAGGCTAAATGTGAAAAGCTACCACAAGTGTAACAGGCTTTTCTAGACACAACTCTAGGTCTAGAAGAAAAGAAACTTGTTCCATTATCACTAACTTGGCTTTTTGGTGACCTAGTATTCCTATACATTTCTGCATACTTAATGCTAGGTTTTCTGACAGTGTTTGAGCCAAGGTCAACAGTCTTGCCAGTGATTGGGTTTGTTACTTTGATAGGGGTCGACTCATTTGGACTATCACAAAGCATGCCACCCTTGACAAACAAGGTAGGGTTGGCTTTCTTCCATTCATTCAAATCAGTCAACTTTTTCCTATATTCCTCTACTGGGTAAGGACTCTTGGTGGAGGAATAAATTCCTCTTCTTGGAGTTCTGGTAAACCAGTCCAAGATAAGTCCTTTCTTTGGACACCATAGAAGTCCTCAGCTGGTGGTGGAACACCAGAATACTCTTTCATCCCAATCCCAGTCATGTCCCTAGAATCCCTCTGTTTACTAACACATTCTCCTAGGGTTTGTGAGGCCTTATCAAATCTCTGAATTTTAAGGTCTACATTATCCTTATTCTTGATAGCCTCATCTAACTTAGCCTGTAATTCAGCATTGACCCTTTCTATGATGTTTCTAATATCATTACTAGCATTTAAATCATGTTTTAAGATATTTATTTTATCTTTTAGGTCAAGCTCCATTTTCTTATACTCAGAAACTGTCTTTTCAGTTTGAGTGAGAGCAAGTTGATAGTTAGACAACTTGCATCTCTCAGTACTCACATCTCCTAAAAATCTTAAAACCTCTTTGTTAAGTCTTTCAGTATTTAAACGACAACCCTTACTACAAAAAGCGTCATCATATACCTCATTGTCTGATGAAGATGAGGAGTGTGCCATGAGAGTATATTGAACATGCTCTTCTTCTTCTATCTCGGCAACTAAAGCTTTATCTTCTTCCTCATCCTTAGCCAAATATCTCTAGTCCCATCCAATACCATCAATTTCTTGCACTGCCACCATGGCCTTAGGATCCTGAGCCTTAACAATTTGGCTTGAGGGTTTTCCAGCATTAGTTCTTCTTGGAGATTTGCATTCTCTCATAAAGTGCCCCATACGATGACAATTGTAACACTCAACCTTGGATTTATCAAATCCAGCAGTGTCCTTAGCATTAAAAGTCATCTTCTTCTTGAATCTTCTATTCCACCTGTTTGCTCTTATACTAGCAAGAGCCATGTTCCACTTTATATCCATCTCCTCCAAATGCTCATCACTTATTTGCTCAAGGTCCTCATATGTAATCACTGAACCATTGGGCAATGAAGCAATGTATGCACACACAGTATCCAGATCCAAACCAGCAGGCTTAACTCTTGGAGAGTCAATTTTGTATGTGTCAGCGTCTGAATGTGAGGCGTTGACAGGGTATGATCCAGCGTTGACACATGTTGATCCAGTAACTGGGTGCATGTATGAGTCCTTCTGATTAAATTGACCTTCACTGTGTGAGAAGAAGGCCATGTTACTATTGGTAGACTTACTTCCATGATCCAAAAGAGTTTCATTCTCCAACAGCCTCAGTTTGTTGTAAACATCATCAAAAGTAAAACTTTTGTGAGTGTTGTTAGCAATTATAGATCTTGCCTCAATCTTCCACGCATCACCAAGGCTTTTAAGAAAAGTGGCAATAATGTTAACATCACCAATTACTGTCCCCATGAAGGACAGCTTGCTTGTAATGTCAAGAAGTCTGCTTCTCACACTACTTAGCTTCTCATTAGTTTGAGCCTTAAAAACAGCATACTCATGTAAGAGTTGCTTCCTTTTCTCTTCCACAGTACCAGCATTACCACCATATGCAACTTCAAGAGCTGCCCAAAGATCTTTTGAAGACTCATAACCTCTGTATTTGTGTTGATTTTCTTGTCCCAAAGAAAGTTTCAGAATGCTTAAGGTTTTCATATCAACCATTTTCTTTGCGATGTCATCAGCAGACACAGCTCTACCATCTTCAGGTTTTTCTTTCTTATCTGCTTCAGAACATCCTTGAACAGCTGATCTTGTAGCAATGGCATCTGCAATTTTTTGAGGTTTATTGAATGTGTTTCCATATTCAATAATCTTCCAGAGAGTGTAGTCATGGATTTGCAGATATTGCTCAAAGTTGAACTTCCACAGCTCAAAATTGTTTGCATCTAGCATGGGAATCTTGATGTTGTGGTTTGAGGAGGAGGAGGTTACTTCTGGAGTGGACATGATGTTTTTAGGTTTTTGTGAAAATTAGGGTTTTGATGATTTAGGGTTCTTGTGTTCTTTTAGATCAAAGTTTCTCAACAAGCTCTGAATCCACTTGTTGATCCCAAACTTAGATCGATTTAGCTTGTGCAAACGAGATTAGATCAAGTTATACACGTAGAGAAACTTTGTTTATGTATAAAGTAATTTAAGTGTTATGTGGAATTAACACTTAAACAAGAACACACAAAGGATGTAAAACAAACTTTCACTTGATTGATAATAACGAACTTGCTTACAATGAAAGTGTTTAACGTATGAAAACTTATATGAAACATAACCTAAAGGTCTTATTTTATAGACACAAGAAGACTTGTACAAGAGTCTACGTATCAACTATTCTAGGTAAAGATAATTACAGAAAATACAATGTTGATCCTATCTTTACTAGAAACAAACTAGAAACATAATACGCGTAGACCATATCTTTCTATCAGTGCTTGTCTTCAACCTATCAACGCTTGACTTCTTCCTGTCAACGCTTGATCTGTCAGCGCTTGTTCTCTTCTTATCAACGCTTGTTTTCTTCTTGTCAGCGTTCAAGTGGACTGGCTACATTTTATTCCCAACAAAATACATTAAAATTTCATGTTTTGCAACTTTTGGCTGATTATCGGTATTCTAGTGATCTCATGATACTTAGAACCTAGAAGGGTTTTATGTGTATTCGTTTGAATCAAAAGATTCTATTGCATCATCTCGTTTGTACTTTACATCAATTGATATTAGTTTGTGATAAAAGTGAGTTTTTTTGTTTGATGTAGAAAATAGATGGCTAAGATTAGTTTATTTAGTTTATGTTAAAAAGGGGTTACATTAAACTTTTGTGAGCAAATTGCTTGTCCATATTAATTAATTAGTTATATTGTTCGTGCTTCGCGATGGACCGTGCAAGACTAATACTGCAATGGACTGATAATGTAAAGGATTTTTCACGCCAACAACTGGCCTTGTAGGAAATAAATGGCCTCAATGACTGCTTACATAATTATCTTTAAAAATATGTATTATGTTTTAACAATTTTTATAAAATCATATATATGTAAAAAATTATTGTAATATTTGGCTCGTTTGGTTCATAATTCAATTATATGTTTGATCTTTTTTTTTCGAATGAATCAATAGATATACGTTTTATATTTGATAAATAAATTTTGTTATATAAAAGAGTTATAAGGTTGGAAGTCGTTTTGGCAATACACTAGATAGTGAGATAGTCGTTCATGTAAATTTGTCTTTTTTCCTCCAAAGTGGGGCTGTCGTTTTACATTCTCATTGTCGTCTTTCGGCCAATATTTCAAAAACGACACCGTTTACGTCGATATTGATATTGTACCCTTTATTCAATAAGTGGGATTATAAAATACATCAATAAAAAACAATATAAGTGTGTGAGGGGGAAAACTTCCCTCTTCTTATCTACCGTTCGATGGTATGGGTTCTGGTATGGATTCTTCGACCAAACCTACATCCCAACCGTGTGTTGGTTTGAAAAGTTGTTCATTGGTATGGTTGCTTGCCTATCAGGTATAGGCTTTTTCCAAAACCTCTTATTTTTAGATATTGATTTCTTCCTATTTTTCTCCCAGCCATACTTTTTTTCGTTGATCTGGTCAATGTTTCACATATTAGCTCACATCTCTCTCTCACTCACTCTTTGTCTCTCTCTCTAAAAAGATATAATCCAAGATCTAATCGGTAGATCTGATCTGATGGGATTTGGATTTAATGATTCTTTGATTAAAACCAATAGTTGTTGGCATGTCTAGATGTTGAATAATAACACACAAAGTCTCTCTTTCAAAACGATCTAATTATGATCGGTTTTGACTTTTGATGTATATGGTTTTCATTGGTTTTGATCTAGAACACCATCCCGTTCGTTGTTGCTGTATATGCCGGGTAGCGAACCGTTTGTTTTCGCCATATATGTCGGGTAGCGAATGCGATTGGTGTCTAAAAAAGGGCGGGTTATGCGCTGGAAAAGGGTGTTTCATTTTCATTCAATATTTAGTTTGGTGCAAATGGTAAGTGTGGTTCATATGGTGACTGTGTTTTTGGGTGTAAGAACCTTCTGCTAGATAAGGTGACTCTTATAAAAGTTGTATTTTTTAGTGTTTGTTCATTGTTACTTTTGGTTGCTCTTTTATCTTGCGATCTTATTGTGAATTCCAAGTGGGATTTGGTTTCATGAACTTGGGCTTACGAAATAGCTTTATGATATATAACCAAAGTCGAATAAGCTCATAGCAGCTCATGGCCTGCTAAATAAGCAGGTTATAGAGTATCGGGTCGTTTGTTTGTGCTTAGATGGCCAACTGATGGCTTGGTTGATTTTGGCCTTATGTTGCAAAAGCTAAATATTATGATGTTCCCTAAATGAATAAGGTGTCTGATGAACACGAGCAGATTTTCTTGATAAGTGTATGTTTCTATAATTATGTGGGACTGTGATGATGAATTAAAACAGGCGCGGTTAAAGGTCAGATAACCCGGATCTTGGCGGGGGTACCTTTGAAGGTTGCAGCCATGCCGGGTTATGACTCATTTTCCCAAATGACACCCTATCTGAGCCTATACTATCATGTTCTTTTCGACTAAGAACCCCCAAATAGATTCTAAACTGAAGTTGTACTAAAATTCAAGTATATTGAACACGTCAAGGTTTACTAAATTGTGAAAAAATGACGGTCATGCATATTTGATACAACTTCAAATTTAGAGTAACAATTTTGTTACCGAAAACAAAGTGATATGCGGGCTTTTGCGGGAAAGATTATGTATGGCCATTTACCGGTCGTCGTTGGCCCTTGTCCTTTCGTTGCCTCTATATGCCGGGTAGCGAATGTGATCAGTGTCTGATGGTGTAAATATTTATTGGCGATGATGAGATATGTTGATATGGAATGTTTTGGTGGTCGTGCCTTGTCAAAACAAGTATCTTAGCAAGGCGGCCATAAGGTCGCTAGCATGACGAGTTTTAGGGACGACTTCCATTCTTACATCTCTAAACCTCAGATGCAATCCCGTTTGTTTTGTGAGAGAAGAACATATATTATCTTAAGACGCACGAATGCATCAGCAGGCAAGTTATTCCTTCTTGATACTATTCTTTTTCTTTCACGATGGTTTTTCATTTAAAATGATTTTTGTGATTTATTTGAAGGTACATGGATGCTATAACTTTTTTATCCAGGTCATCAGTAGCAACTATTATATGTAATTCTCTTCAAAGACGGTGCAAGGTAATAACGTCTTTTCATTCTCATATTCCGTATTTCTTATAAGAAGAGACAACAGTTTTTTGGGGATATACTTGAGGGTCAACCGAACATATGTTTTGGCTAAATTAATTTGGGCGATAAAGTTGGGAGTGTGAAGATTATGCATTAGCGATCGATTGTTACTCAACTGAGAAGGGATCGATAAGGTTGTTTGTTGAATGTTATGTCTCTGTGATTTTATTTTGAATTTTTATGTATTAAAATCATTTAGAATAAGTTATATCATGTTAGTTTTTTTTTTTTGCTTATCTTATGGGTTCATTTGTATATACGAGAAATTCTTATTTTTAATGTTGCAGATATTGTGAAATATGCAGGTCTGACTTGGGATTTTGCGAAGAGTGAAGGTGAACGTGATGTGGCTGTTGTTTGAAGAGATTACAACTGTTTAAAAGGAAAATAAAGCCAGGTATCTTTTTTTATTTTTCCTTCTTCACGTGAAATTTTCTAGGATTCCTCAAGTTTAAAGCCGCCAGTTCTTTGTTTTTGAGAACGGATCATTAGCAAAAGCAACACCATTACTATGCAATTTGTGTTGAATGGTGACTTTGTTATAAAAATGACCTATTTCAGATTGATATATGCTAACATTCTACCTAGATTTTTTTAACTAATGGTGATTGTGAATCGTACTTATATCTGATCATGTTGTTGTGCAGCCACATTCAAACCGTATGAAGACAGAAATGAAGCTTATATACTGGACTGCAAGAAACTCTCCACGGTGTCAACAACAACGATATTAAAATCAGCTCCAAATTATGATGCTAGCTCGAATTAGAATGAGATTACATCAGGTGCCATAGACAGTGCATGCCATCAGCAGGAGCAGCAAAGAAAAGGGGTGCAGGTGGTGTCACGAATAAGAAAATACATGTCCGGCAGAAGCAAGTTACTGAAGCCAGCCGTGGTAAGCAGCGCTACTAAAACTTTCAACTTTACTTGTGTTCTTTTTCATACTAAAAGACATTTGTCGCTGCCTGTTCCCTCGAGTGGACAAACACGGTAGCCTTATAAACTTTTTATGCGCTCATTTATCACGCAAAGGAAGTGAAGGAGAAAGAGACTTATAAATGAGGTGTTAACCGTAAAGGTGTTGTTGACCATCACCGGATGTTAAGGATGGCTAAGATCGAAGATGATAACATAATTAGTAAATTGTATCCTTCAAAATTGAAAGTGGTAGATGAGTAAAGACTTTGAGGGCTTAATTCTTTTTTAGTTTCTTCAAAGTACTTAATAGAGCACGAGATTTTTTACAACTTGATTCTGACCGGCTTTATGCAAATTAAAAACATTCAACAGCAAGTTACTAAAGGAACTCGACAACTTAGGATACGCTCCATGTTATGTTGCAAACCTGGAAAAAACACGCACATTCTGATAGTATTAAAAAAGAGAAAAACACCATCCTATATCTCTTTTTGATTTCCAGAATCATTTTCATTTTAATTAATAGTTTATATGTCTATTGAATTTTCACATCCTGTATCTACCCCGCGACGGAGCGCGGACATTGATCTTAGTATATATATATTATTCGGAACATTTGTTATAAATTAAAGGATGAATTTAATGCGTATTTATTAAACTTATAAACTACCGTAATTAAATAAGGTTTTTTAACGAGTATTCAATTTCTTGTTTAATCTAATGTTTTAAAACTCAGTCTTAAAATTGATCCGGTCAAGTCACCGGATGCGAGTCAACCCGGGTCAACTTGGGTCGACCCAGGTCAACTCGGGTTGACCTGGTTTTCTAAAAATATTATTTTTTAATATTTTTAATAATTAATAAAAATTATATATAAAAAAATAATTAAAACTCCCGTATATTTAAGATATATAAATTGTTTACAAACCAATATAATATATAAAAATAAAATTCCGTTGCAAATACGTAAATTTTACATAATTTTTATAAAAAAATTCGAAAAAATCAAAACCCGGCCGAGTCTCGAGAACCGGTTGACCGGGGTCACCCCAAACCCGACAGGTCTAACCGAGTTTTAAAAATATAAAACCCGTGTCAATATGACCCGTTTTTCAGCCAGAACGGGATCGACCCAGATTTCAAAACATTGGTTTAATCATCTAAATCAATTATTCATTGAATAAACAAATCCTTTTATTCTATATATGGGATGTTTGGTTTCTATAGAAGGAAAAATGAAGAAAAGATGCGGACCATTTATTTGGGCCCGATTAATAAATCCTTCCAATTGACAACTCGTAGCTCTTTACACATGAGCACATTAATGGATTAGAATTTATAACAGTGGAGAGCTCCATGTGTGAAGATTTAAGTGATTAAGTCACACCAACTGTACCATGGGGCCATATCATAAATTTAAAGGACACAAAAAAAAAAATGATAATAATTGCCATTCCAATTTCAATTCGTTTATTCATTTTTGTTTATTACTGTTTTAGGTTCCTGGGGTTAAGTAATTCTCTTTTAGTTAATCAATATGGTCACGTCGACTTTTACAATAAAAGGAAAACTTTGTTTGATTTGTGTCTATACGGCGGTAGCTAGATACAAAGTTTAGCCACGGTATGTAGCATACACTTATGTAATACAGAATTATGTGCAATGCATGACACATCGTTAAAGGTGGCCTAAAAGCAAATTATTACATTGTTTAAATATTGAGATTATTTTAGTCGTAACTCGTAAATTTTATAAAGAAGATGTTTTAAGACCATTTTACGTCAAAGTATAATACTTTTAATCGACGTAAAATGGGTCAAATATAAACTGCGACAAAATAATTGTGCTAACAAGTACGATACTACTATCTTTAAAACATTGTTTATACTAAAAAATGCTATTGATCTAACAAGCATGGTGATTTTTTTTATGGATCAAACCATATTGATGAATCGAATCTTGTATAAGAGGGTGGTAATTCAGGTAAGTTTAATAATGTGGATTTAGTAGAATATGTGAATAATGATATGACATAATTTTCAGTTGGTAAAATGCTTTATATAGGATATATGTGATTAATAGTTTGCGAGAATAATGGAAAGATTTTTACAAAAACTCAATGACAACTACGACCAATATGATGATAATATATATATACGATGTTTAGAATATTTAGGTGAGTATTCAATCTATAATATATGAATTAGAGTTCGTGAGTGCAAATTTTTTTAATATTCATTATGTTTCTATGTGACTATTTACTATTTAGTTGTTATATGTGTTTTTAATAGATTGTAAGTAGTTTGCTTATGTAACGGGTGAGATATATCATGCACCTACATCTTTTATATTTAAATATAATATTTTTTTAAATAATAAAATTTACCGTGAAAATCTTTTACTTAAAAAAAATCTTATACAAAACAAAAATAAGTTTCTAAATTTATATGTAGGTGATGAATTCTAACGGTTGAACTATGAATGGTTGTGGGGCGGATTTGAGACGGGGCGACTATCTCCGTTCCTAAATCCGATTACTAAAGTTATTTTCAAACCTTCCCAATTTTCATCGAGAATTTAGTCGAGGCTTCCTGTTGGGGCGTGATACTCCTTCAAACCCACCTCGTATTAATTTGGTATTCTATCAAGGTGTACATATTTCCAGATATCCGTCCACACAGCAAAACAAGCAAAAAACTAAAATGCAACAAAACCATTTTATAGCAAAACCTATATATTCTATATGTTATAACTTAAAAATGTTACAACTTAAAAATATGACATTAAACTAGTTTTTATAATAACAACTTTGCAATATCACATAGATAAAAAAAACTAACAATATTAGAAAAATATTTTTTTACCACGTAAATAGTAACAAATAGTATATAATAAATATATATATTTATATATTTCTATATATTAATCGGGCGGGACGACTCGAGGATGTTTTTCCTAACTTTCTCTCTAAACTCGATTATAAATCCTCGTTTAAGCCTTAAACCTGCCCCGGAACCCGATAAACATGTCCTGCCCCGCTCCAGTTCTTTCGGGTTGCAGATTTCCTCGTCAGATTCGTGTTTTTTTTTTGCCATCCCTGATTGAACTATACATTAGAAATGATGTTAAAAAAAGAAAATACATTTAGAAATAACTAATTATATTTAACCTTCTATTGAGCTGGCTAAATTTCCATCAGCTGTGGCAAATTGCTTAACTTATACGGAGCACGTGTTAAAGAAGAAGATCTTTGCCTTGCCCACCCATTAGGTGTAGCAAATTTTGTCTATTTTGATAAACATATGTACTTTTTGCCTATTTAAAAAAGGATGAGTCATTTTTTGTTTATTCTTTATTATTAATGGGGTAAACGGTCGCATATATAAGAAATTTATCGGCTTAATGGGCGCACATGTAAAACACTAATTAGGCTGCTCGGCGGATATTTTATATTTAGTTTTATCCCCGACTTTTAAATAAGTATTTTTATTTATTAATTCTACGATTTTATGTGTTTTTTCCTCCGTTTGGCCCGCCCGACGTCTGTTTAGCCCACACCCGTTTAACCCGCCGCCCGTTTAACCCGTCACCCGTTTAACCCGCCGCTCGTACTCGCCTGCCCACCCGTTTTACCACCTCTAACACATATAGTAATAGAGTAGCTCCGTCTTTGGGCAGCCTTAGGCCCTTAATAAGAACACACAATTATGCTTCAAATTAAGTCAACTTTTACTTTTAAAAATATCATTGATGCGCTTACATTTTATAAAACCTATATATTTATATTAAAAAAGTAAAATCGGTTTAATGTGTTTTGTAAGAGCAAAAGGTATCACGGCGGAGGGTGCTCATCGGTCCGACGTGACGCCCTCGCCGGTGCTCGCCGTGACACCCCCCTTCTCCTTGCCGCTCCCTCTTCGTCAGTCTTCAACGAGAGGAAAATTAGAAAAAAAAACGGGCCCCACATGTTTTCCACCCGTTGCCAAACGGTAACTTTTAAAAAAAAAAAAAAAATTAAATTTATTTATTTTAAAATTTATTTATTTATTTATACACACACTACATTCTAAACAAATTTACACCTACAATCACAAAAAAATGTCAAACTTCCCAAATGATTATCCTCACCTCTCCTACTCGCAACTTCTTAACCAAAGCACGGATCCGAATCAATCGTCGTCCTCTTCTCCGGCGACGCAGTTCGGCCAAGGCTCCGGTCAATTCCCAGCCCTCCCACCATTTTCGCAACAATACTTTCCAAACTTGTCACCCCAACAAATCTACTATACAACTAGCTTTGCAACAATCTCAATTTAATCCATCTCAGTTAAATCCATCTCAGTTTAATCCATCTCGGTTTAATCCATCTCAAAGTCAACAAGTCCCTGAAACACAATTCAAAATACCAGCACCGCAACCTCCACCACAAAAAAAAAGTTACCATTCGTAAAGGAAAACGGGGGTCAAAAAAACTATCGCGGTTGATTTGTCCGCAGACGAAGACGACATCGATGACGAAGCCGATGTTGTGGTGGTGTCGACACCCCAACGGTGGTCACCTGCTGAGGAGGTGATACTGGCCGAGTGTTGGGTCGGCGTTTCAGAAGACAAAGATCGCGGGACTGATCAAACTGAAGAGTATTTTTGGAACACGATTTATGACGATTTCAATCATAGTAACGCAAATCGTCGTACCAAGAATATGTTGACCGGGAAATGGACAAGGATGCACCCCGATGTTTAAAAGTTTCACGCTATCTTCAAAAGTCTTAACAAGAAAAGCGGTCAAAACGAAGATGACGTGATTTATGCTGCAAAACTTGAATTTACGGCTTGTAACAACGGGAGAAAATTTACGCTTGACCATGTGTGGAGGGTGCTTAAAAACTACTCAAAATGGACGTACCCGAGGGTCTTGACGAAAATGATCATACCTCTGTATTCGGTCCAGATCCTCGAGCTCGACCAGCCGGTCTGTATTCGGTCCAGATCCTCGAGCTCGACCAGCCGGCAAACAGAGACCCGCCAAGAAGACCCGATCAGAAACAACTAGCAGCAGCACGGGTAGTGGTTCGACCACTTCGAAGGAAGAAATAAACGAGGCTTTACTCCTCAAAATAAATGCCGGTAAAGACATGTACCAGCCGAGGAGAGCTAGAGCCGATGCCGAGAAAGCTAAAGCCGATGCTGAATTAGAGTTCAAAGAGATGGAGTTTCTCTCGATCAGAACCGACGATTTGCCTGAACCGAACAAGTCGATTATCAAAAGAAAACAGGCTAAAATCGCGGCGATATATGCACTCGATCTTGATTAGGATGTTTATTTTAAGTATTTGTATTTTTATTTGAAGTATTTGTAATTTTTAATTTTATGAAATGAATTTTTATTTTATGTGAAAAATGAAAAAAGAAATAAAATGGTGAGTGGTGGGACCCAAGTGAAGAAGTGAGAGACCAGTTGTGAGTGGGAGGGTGTTTAGTTGGTTTTTTGTTTTGGTTAGTTGAGATGATGTGACGTTGAGATGGCACAAGTGAAGAGGGGGTGCTTAGTTGTGATACCTTTTGCTCTAAATAGTTCAACAGCATAAAACGTTGTTGGGTCCACTAGATGTGGATCTTGCAGCCTGTCAGGAACGGTGAACGACTTCTGTAATCACAAGTCTATTCACAGAGAGACTCTATACACAATATAAATGCGGAATACAAATATAATAAATAAGAACAGAATAACTATAAAGACTTGATCCTTTCTAAGGATTTCTAATATTGATAATGACTAGAACTACGTTTGATGAAGGTCTGTCTAACCCTTCTGCCTCAGGTTCCTTTTATACTACAAGGAAACCCTAATACATCATTAAACAAAACGTGTAAAACTGATATGCATATCCTTTCCTAACATATCCCATGCATATCCTAACAGAATAATAAATAAATAATAAAGTTTGACTTTAACTAGGACCAGGAGCACGACTTGCTCCTACTACTACTAGGACCAGGAGGAACTACATACCTCCTAGTCTACCTATTACAATTAACTATTCCAATGGTCCTAACAATCCTCCCCTAAACTTGAATTTGACCTGTTGAGTTCAAGTTTCCTGGTAAAACGCGCAATAAAGCTTGAGGAATGAATCAGCAAAAGAAACAGCAACATCAGCAAAATGAGAAACATAAGAACCGCCGCAACATGGAACACTAGAAGCTTCTCCAAAGCTCGAAACAAATCAGCATCGTGTTAAATATTTACAGCAACATGATCAGATTTGATGAGCCTTTACCAAGTAGCTGCTCGCTCTTGGGCTAGCCAGTCTTTCTGGTGGAATAAGCATCACCCTAGGAGACCAGAACCCAACACAACTCTTAGAACGTGAATCAATGGTGAGTGGGGGTACCCTGATGATTTTAGGCAAACCATCACAGCCGTCAACGGATTTGATATGTCTTTACAAGAAGTCGTACCCCTCTGGACTCGCCAACTCTTAGCAATGAAGCATCGGCGGGTTGAACACCCTATATCTTTAAGCAAGCTATTACAGCTATCAACGGATTTGATAAAATCTTTACCAAGAGCCGTAACCCCTTGAATTAGCCACTTTTCAGTCTAGGACCATGGCAATTGAAAACCATCCAGTTTTGGGTAACCTGGCAACCATCAACGGATTTGAGAATCACACCAGGAGCCGTACCCTCAAGGTGAATCAACTCTTTCTTGTCGGTTAGACATGGTGAGTTGAGGACATTTGTTGTGAGGACCAAGTCCAACACCAGATGAAACTAGTAACCAGCACAAGTATGAATCAGCAACCGGAACCCACATTTTGAATCAGCAGAAGATATTGTATTCACAAGTGTAAAATCCATGATTTGTTTAAAGTATAAGCAGATATTATATAAAAAGTATACTTATTTTTTTATTTTTTTTTTAACTATAATGAATGAAAGTCACCAATCACTTTACAAATTGGTGAAAAGAATTGCAGTATTAACAAATGATCAAAAACTCAAAACATAAACACTTACAAACCAACCACATCACAGACCAGAAGCAGCCACCTTATCAGCTTGCAAACGAGCTTGAATCCCTTCCACTAGTGTAGTCTCCATTGAAGACTCATTCCCAGAAGGGGCAGTAGAAATCTGCAAGTGACAAGCAAGCATAGCCTCCATCGAAGCAATCGTCAACGAATAATCCAAGTCTGTGAGCATGAACACCATAATACCAGATTCCAACTCTAACATATGCACACCACATCCCGCATATAACTTCCATCGCTGAATAACCCATTGTGGCTGATCCTTCCAGACACCAGAAATAGGAGCATGGGGAGGGGCATCAAGCATCATCTTCGAATCAACCCATACTCGCAGACCAGGCCAGGTGGGCACATCATTAGGATGAACAGGCATGCCAGCATCCACAAACCCATATAAAGGCATAAGATCCTTACGATCCGCCCAGGAAAAAATACCTTGCAGACCCGAAGCAAACCGAACAGAACCATCACTAAGAGTAATCCTATGAGATACAGTACCCGGTAGAGTCGTGGAATGCATAACCATCCAACCAGTATTATATCCATTACCCAAAGGCAAATCGGAGTCACTATCAGAAGCTGCATCAATAAGATTTTCGGGAGCACGCTTCTCATAGGGAACAGTCTTTCCACGTCTAGCACGTCGAGCCAATTTCTTGCGAATCGAACGGCGAGGTGTGGGATCACAAGGCGAGGGTTCAACCTTTACCTTTACCTGAGCAGCAGAAGTGGGAGTAGTAGAAGTTGAATCAATAGTTTGCCCACCCAAAGGATCAACAGGAGCTGCACCAGAAGAAGGATTTGGTTGAGGACCAGGCACGGGTGGTGATGGTGATGCCATAGCTGGTGTAGCTGTGGTAGTGGTGGTGGTAGCAAAGGTGGTGGTGGTAGTAGGATCAAGAGAAGAAACTTGAGGAGCAACCGAAGGAGTAGGGGTGATACCAACTGTAGAGGCATCAACAACCGATGGAATAGCAGCAAAACCAGGAGTAGTATCAGATGTAGAACCAGTAGCAACATCAGGATTAGAAGTAGGCACCACACGTGGAGAAGGATGATAGATGAATCGCTCCGGAATTGGGGTGCTCTGATGCTTGACCATTCGTTCATAGAGCGCCTTAAGCGCATCAAAAGACAAAGCCCTAACCCTGTCCCACTTCCAACCAGTAGTGAAATAGGCAGCCGACTGATACTTCACATACCGCTGCATCTGCTTGCGCTCCTCAGCTCTCCACAAAGGCCTGTTCTTCCGCTTCTCACGAAGTTGTGCAGCAAGCGCCAACTGCTGCTTGCGCATTAACACCATGGCTCGAGGAATACAGTTATGCTCATCCACATCCGAACCCAAAAGATCAGTGAACTGGGAATAATCCTTGGTAAGAATAGTCAACACCCGCATCCAATCGCTATCATTCTAATGCATAGCATCATGCTGCACCTGTTCACGTCTCTGCTTTTGAAGAGCTTCCTCCTCAGCCCGAGCAGCTTGATCAATTTCGGCTTGCATCCGTTGAGCAGCCTCCTCACCCAACTCATCCTCCTCAAGCTGTCTGCGTGTACGCTTGCGAGGTGGTGAGGGAGCATCAGTCATGGGGGCCTTCCCCTTTGGATCATGAGATGGACCAGCAGTGGAACCAGGAGTAGGAACAGCAACACCTTCCATTGGTGTGGGAACAGCAGCAGGAGAAGGAATGCTGGAGGAAGTAGAAGGAATCGGCAGATCATCATACAACTTATCAGCAAAGGCAGCCTTTGCCAACAAAGTCAAACCATCCTCAACACGATCCTTAACCTCCTCATCAGAATCAGAGTGAACCACATGCTTCTTCCTTCGTCTTTGTTGTGTCTCCAAAGCTTTGATTCGGTCAGCCATGGGAAGAAAAAATTCCCGAGTAAGCTTCCGGTGTTGATTCAAATCTGCTTCCAAGGAAAGAATCCGTGCATGATACCTGTGCATAAGATCAAGTAAAGAAGTAAGTGTAATAGGCTCCTCCGCTTTCCCACCAAGAGGACTTGGGTCAGGGAAGGCTTCATTGGAACCAGAAGCAATAAATGGGTCAACATTAGGAGCACTAGCACCAGAAGGCTTATCAGAAGAGTGTGGAGCAGGACTAGGAGGGGGAGTCTCCACAAAGGGAGACGAATGTGGCACTAAAGAAGGAGCAGCCTTGGAAGTGGATGGCCTTTCAACCACCACCTCCTCAACCGACTCTTCCTCAACCACATGAGGTGCACCCCCAGCATGATCCTCCTCCTCCATTGGGTCATCACCTAATTGAGGTTCCTCCTCGGCTTGTTCAACCGGAGGAACAACAACATCAGGAGGACCCTGAGCAAGGCCCAACATGGCATCAGTAAGAGGCCTCCACACCCCGCTAAACCCATGGGACATGTTATAGTATACTTTAGTAGTAAGCTTAGAAGGCTCATGTTCCGCCCTATCACGAGGTATACAAACAAGTATCTGTTGTAAAAACCTAGGATACATCAGAAACTTCTTCCTAGAACCAGCACTAGACAGATTGCTAATCATCCCCTCAAACAAATAACGAGAGAAATTAAATACCCTACCCTATGCTAAGCATATGAGACCAGTAGCCAAAGGAGTAGGAAAGGCATCCCAACTCCCAGACTTGGGACTTAAACAATGAATCAAAAAATGCACTAGAAGCTTCTATTGGGAGGAAAACCGATTCTTTTGGAAGTTAAACTTCCCCCCATGATTATACCCAAGAGCAGCCATCCCCTCCAACACCTCCGCATTGGGGATGGAAACAACACCACCTTCATCTTGAAGATGAAGGGAACTACGAATAGAAGCTTCAGAAACCACGTATGAACGTCCATCTATGGTAGCATGGAGTTTACGTGGACGACCAACCACAACCACAAGACGAGCAGAAGCCCAAAACTGACGAATGACACTATCGTAAACAATAGGACACACAGTAAAAGCATACCTGAGGTTTGAAGCCTCAATGAAGTCCAGAATGTCAGTGAAATCATCACGGTGTGGACCATCTCCTAGATAGGCGACCTTGTTGTGAGCATGTTGGTATACTAGGGCAGCCATGGATCTTGATTAATAGGAACGGAAGATGATTTTTGTTAGGGTTGAGAGAGTAGGATCAGATGTGTGTGTGTTATGAGTGAGATGAATGAGTAAAGGGGGTTAATTGACCATAAATAATGGTGGGAGTAACTGTTCATTGACCCCTAATAATGGGGGTTGCCCTTTCAAATTAGATAGTTATTGAAAAGTAACCACTTGCCCCTTTTAACATTATTTCCAAATTCCAATTTACCAAAGTTAAATAAGAGTATATATACCAGAATTTGAATGCGTTGACTAAAAATCAAAGCGCACAATGGTCAATATTAGAAGCAGAATGTGGTCATGAGAAGTCAATACTAGAAGCAGAAGGTGAACAGTGTCCCAAACCAGTACCAGAAGCCAACCATCACTTGACAAAGAAGGATTTTTATCCACTAGAAGCCAACCAAGAATGACTAGAAGCTAACCAATAAGGACTAGAAGCCAGTCATGAAAGAATATAACCATCAGAAGTGAGCAAAAACCTCCACCAGGAGTAACACACACCACCAGAACCTATGCAATATGTTGTTAAAATCTACCAATATGTTAATCGTATGCACATAAATATGTACACTAAGCCTCCCCTTAGGCTTAGCCTCCCCTCGATCCTAGATCTCAAGGATTGACCATCCCAATGTGAACCACCAAGTGGTTGAACCGAGGACCATCAAAGGCTTTTGTCAACAAATCAGCAACATTATCATCCGTATGAACTTTAAAAACCTGTATCAACCTCTTCTCATTGGCATCCCGTATAAAATGGTGCCGAATTTCAATATGCTTTATACGTTGATGAAAAACAGGATTCTTCACAATGAGATAGTGCTTTGATTGTCAATGAAAATTTTGGTGTTCATGAAATTGAACCCATAATCCAACATCTGATTTTGGATCCACAAAACTTGTCCACAACAGCTAGCAGCAACAACGTATTCAGCTTCTGTTGAAGAAGTAGCTACGATCGTCTGTTTCTTGCATTACCATGAAATAAGTCTTCGACCCAAAAATTGACAACCACCAGTAGTAGACTTTATGTCATTATTAGCACCTGCATAGTCACTATCACTATATGCTTCAAGAACAAAAGGTGATTCTCTAGGATACCACAAGCCAAGCTTGGGTTGAGCCTTGATGTACTTGAAAATCTTCTTGACTGCATTCAAGTTAGAAACCGTGGGAGCCACCTGATGTATAGAACAAGCACTTACTGCAAACATGATATCCGGACGCGATGCAGTCAAATACATGAGTGAGCCAATCATAGATCTGTACATGTGAACATTTACCGGGGGATCTGGCTCATTCTTGAGTTTGACTTTAGCAACCTCATAAGGAGTTGCTGCTGGTCTAAGAGGATCCATTTCAAACTTTTGAAGGATCTCATGAACATATTTATCTTGACTTATGAAGATCCCATCCGACTGTTGCTTGACTTGAAGACCAAGGAAGAAGGAAAGCTCTCATATAGCACTCATCTGAAATTCGCCTTTCATCAGTTGTTCAAACTCATCATACCATTCCTTCTTAGTAGAACCAAAGATAATATCATCCACATAAACCTGAACAAGGATAATGTCCTTGGTGTTCCTCTTAAGAAATAGCGTCTTATCAATTGTACCTCTTCTATATCCATTCTTAACAAGAAAGTTGAAAGACGCTCATACCAAGCTCTAGGAGCCTGATGTAGTCCATAAAGAGCCTTGACCACCTTGTAAACCTTCTTGGGATGAAGTGGATCTACAAAGCCCTTAGGTTGAGTGACATAAACTTCCTCATCAATCTTGCCATAGAGAAATGCACTCTTGACATCCATCTGAAAAACCATAAAACCCACATAAGAAGCAAAAGCCAAAAACAGACGAATAGCCTCAATTCTTGCAACCGGAGCAAAAACTTCAGTGTAGTCAATGCCCTCAATTTGAGTATGGCCCTGTGCGACAAGCCTAACTTTATTCCTTACTACAATTCCCCGTGCATCTTTCTTTTTCGTGAGAATCCATTTGGTATTGATTGTTGTCTTTCCTTCTGGTAAGTCAACTAGAATCCAAACCATCTGAAACAAGAATTGCTGCATTTCCTCCTGCATAGACTCCACCCAACTTTGATCCTCAAGAGCATGAGTGACTGATCTAGGTTCCACCTATGAAAGAAAACAAGCAAACAAACAGTGTTGAAAGTCCGTATGATTATTACGCTTTTGATCTTCAATATAGCCACAAGAGCATGATGATCAGACGAGGCCTTCTTATGCATTCTGCGTGTCATGATAGTAGAACCAGGATCTCCAATGATTTGAGTAGTAGGGTGATCTTTGTGTGATTGCAACACTGGATTGGAAGCTACCTCCACTTCTGGTGCCAAGTTATTGAGATCCCCAACAAAGTCATCATCATATGAAGCAGTGTTGAAAATGCCATCTATTGGTTGTTTATGAATGTCATGCAGCTTGGTAGAAGACTTCTTTTGATGGTTCCCCAAATCAGAAGGACTGAAGAATCGAGTATGAGAAGCAGACTCACTGGCCGGACTACCAATAGGTGTTAAACTAGCACTAGGAGTAGTAGCTGGGGTACTAGGAGAAGCTTTTTCAGTAGGCGTATGTAAGGGAAACTCAAAGCCACCTTGAGCAGCTGCTGTAGTAGCTTCTTGTTGTTGTTTGAGGAGGGTGTCAAGAGCTACTTGTGAATCCAATACATCCAATGGAGTTGCATCACTAGGAGGAGTAGGAGGGACTGAGGTGGAGTAGGATGGAACCACAAAAATATCATCCTCGTCATCTGAGTCAGAAAGACTAGAGTGAGCACCTGTACTAGAAGTTGCAAACACTTGTGGACCTGCATCATGGTTAGTTTTGAAACGAAAATATCCTAATGAATCACTAAGATAGTCAAGATCAAAATACCATTCAGGACCCTTGCCTTGGATGTTTGACTTCTCTTCAAAATACCTGAGATTTATACTTTCAATTACTCGCTTGGCTTGGATATTGTAGACACGATAAGCTCGAGAGTGAGCTGAATATCCCACAATGTATCCTTCATCTGCCTTGCCATCAAACTTCCCCAAATAGTCACTAGTATTCAGAATGGTGACAGGACACCCAAATGGCTTCAAATGAGCGATATTTGGAACTTTGGCTGTTAGGAGCTCATAAGGAGTCTTCTTGTGAGGATTTGTAATAGAAACTCTATTCAAAACATAACTTGCAGTATTAACAGCCTCTGCCAGAACATGGTTGGAAGCTTGGAATCGGCAAGCATTGTTCTTGCTGCTTCTATTAGAGTCCTGTTCTTTCTTTCTGCCACGCCATTCTGTTGAGGAGTTCTTGCTGCACTATAATTTCTTTTGATGCCCTTAGCATTACAAAGTGCTATGAGGTCTTTATTTTTGAACTCGGTTCCATTATCACAACGAATAACTTTAACCTTCTTGGACAACTGGTTCTCTATAAGGGTAAGAAAATCTCTAAGAATTGAGTAGGTCTCACTCTTGGCAGCCATAAAGAACACCCACGTAAACCTGCTATATCCATCAGTTACCACCAGACAGAATTGTTTGTGGTCAATGCTCCTAATGGAGGTAGGACCAAATAAATCCATGTGTAGTAGCTTTAATGGTTCAGTTATAAGACTAAGAGCAGTAATGGCCTTGAAGGATGCTTTATGTTGTTTGCCTTTGCTGCAAGCAGTACAATTTATATCATTTCTAAATGACTTGGGAGGTAAACCAGAGACCAGATTCAGATTTGCTAGTTTGTGAATGGTCTTGAAGTTCACATGCCCCATCCTTTTGTGCCATTTAGTGGCTTCATCTTCTGAGGCTTTAGCAACCAAACATGCTAGTTGACCAATAGGGTTGACTTCATTCAGCTTGATGCTATAGAGATTGTGTCTTCTAGGGATTCTGAGCAGAATCTGTGAGTCATTCGGAAGTTTAAAGTCTTTGGAGAGCACAAGTGCATCAGTATCCGTAAAGAGAACAAACTGCTTCTTGTCACAAATCTGAGAAACATATATCAAGTTGAAGTGTTGAAGTACTTCCACATAGTAGACCTGCTCAAAATTTAGATTAGGCGTCTGAATTGTGCCTTTGCCAGTGATCCTGCCTTCACCTCCACCAAAATAGACCTTGCCGCCTTGAAATGGTACAAAGTTAGAGAGAAGACTTTTATTTCCTGTCATGCTCCTAGAGCAACCACTATCAACAATTCCTAGACTAGGATCTTGGTATGAAGTAACCTACAACAACAAGATAATAAAAATGCAAAAGTTAGTGTCTTAAGGGGACCCAAACCTTTT
This sequence comes from Glebionis coronaria, assembly GCA_025667525.1. Taxonomy (NCBI): domain Eukaryota; kingdom Viridiplantae; phylum Streptophyta; class Magnoliopsida; order Asterales; family Asteraceae; genus Glebionis; species Glebionis coronaria. The sequence continues at coordinate 70,886,756 of CM046877.1, read as the reverse complement.
CAGGTTTGAGCCTGCCTTGTGGATCTTTAGTAGAGAGCCAAGAAGATTGATGAGATCCACCGTTGTTCTTTGGTTGCCTATGCATCATATTGGTATTATTGTTTGACCAAGAACAACCTGTTGAGGGCTTAACAGCAGTTCCCAAACTTCCCAAACCAAAATACATGTGGTCAAAGTTATGTGAATAAATTGGATTAAAATTCTGAAAATAGTTACTGGTGGTTCTATTTGTTGTTAACCCAATGTTTCTCCAATGATCAGAAGTTAATGGAGATGTCCTTCTAGAAGAAGAAAACGATTGAGCACTAGGATTGAGTCTTCTAGAAGAATATGGAGCAACTCCTGGTGGACCAGGAGCAGGAAATGCTTGATGAACAGAAGCATGTTTGTCATAAAAATCACAATCTTTAATCAAATGAAATGCACTTCCACAAACAAAACATGTTTTAATCGACCTTTTATTAGAATGACATTGTTTCATACTGCTAACTTTATTACACACGATTCTAGGAGAATCAATCTTCCTAGGACTCAATAAACCAGGACCAGACATAGTTGACTTAAAAGTAACCCTCTCTTCACGCTTCCTAGCACCAGTAGCAGCATGATCATTCGACTTGGAACTTGTAGGTCTTGACTCTTCACTTGAACCACTTGATGCAGAGTCAATGGCTTTGTCACTGAAAGTACACGAGACAAAGTCATTAGAATTAGTATAACTTTTTGGGGACTCATGCATCTGTGATCCATCCAAGTCATTATGCCTAGAAATGGGCATGAAAGTTCCAGTTAGAGGTGGAGGGACAACATGCATTTCTACTGCTGGTTTAAACCTATTGTAACTAGGTTCTCCCTCTTCCTCTTTGTCGGCATCAAAGACACTCGAAAAAGATAAATCAAACACATCTTCTGAATCAATATATTTATCAAATCCTAACCCTCTTTTAGTCCTACCAGACATGCTACTATTGATTAATTTTGAAAGATTTTTAGGTGCCTTTTGCCATTTTTCAAATCTCAACATTGTAGCATCTAATCTTTCTTGCATCTCCTGTTTTTCTTTGATACTGGCATCTTTTACCTTTTTTGTATATTTAAGCATATTTGTTGTGTTTTCTAAATCAATGCTTAGTATCCTAATTTTATCCTCATACTCACGTTGAGTATCTTGTAGCCACCTCTTTTGTTGTTCCAATATGTTTAAAGAAGCCTTATAGGCTTGAACTTCTAAAAAATACTTATCATTCTATTCATTTACTTCATTATATTGGGACAACAATTCTGAATATTTATCATGACAACCAAGAGGACAATGTTGTACCTGAGGTGAGATGCCCATAAGAGCAAACTCGTCTGCTTCTTCTGCATCGGATAGATTCCCAGCAATCATAGCGAACACGTCAGTCGAGGACTCAGCTGATTCTAAAGTGGTAGTCTAATGATCATTCCAGTTGACCATAGAGTCAACAGATACCAATGCCTTCTTGTCATCTTTTACCTCCTGAACCTTAAAAGCTGAGTATCTGCTCTTCTCCTGGTCATTCTTGCTAGGGCATTCCCTTGCAAAGTGACCTTGCTGTTGGCAATTATAGCATCGAACCTTGTTTCTGTCGAACCTTGCTGGCTCCCTTGGGTTATAATTGAATTTTCGACCAGCTTTCTTTTCAAACTTGTGAACCCTAAGAGTGAGCATGGCCATCTGCCATTTAAGATCCATTTCATCCAGGTCAAGTGTATCGACCTGTTTGAAGTCATCAAAAGCAAGTTGTTGTTGAGCATCAACATCAGCCACAAACGAATGAAGAACAGCTTCTACCATGCTACCAGACTTGGCTGTAGGATCAGGAGCATAAGTATGCTGAAAAGTATGTTGAGAAGACACAGTATTGCTTGGGCTGCTAGCATAAGACATGGGACTGGATGTCATAGAACTCACAAAGGCAGAATTAGCAGGAGTGGGAAAAGAATCACTTGAATATCCTCTCACATGAGGTTCAAAAGTTTTGAGCTTATGAAATAAATCATCAAAGTTGAGATAGTCAAGCCCACCTTTTGCTTTTAGAGAGATTACCACCTGATTCCATGAGTATGGTAAGGCTCTAAGAAATTTTGCATTAATATCACCATCGTCAGGTGCCGAAGTTGATTCAATTGGCTCAATATCTTTTGGAACCTGTCATACCCTTGATGAATACCTTCAGTTTATGAGATTTTGAATTCTGTGAATTCATCTCTCAGCATGGATCTTCTCATTTTCTTTGACTCCTCATTCCCACCAAACCTTGCTTTTATTCCATTCCAGATCTCTCTAGCATCATCCAAATGGTAGAAGTCACCCATGTGATCATCAGGAAGAGATTGAAGCAAAATAGTTTTTGCTTTGACCTCCTTCTGAATGGCTATGATTTCTTCATGAGTTTTAGGGTCAAGAAGAGTAATATTACCATTCTTGTCTCTTCCAGTTAGCTTCCTGCTGTTCCCATTCAGAATAACCTTCCAAAGGTCTTGATCAGTGTTGGTGATCCACCATTCCATCTTCATTGCCCAACTATACTCATCTTTTTTAGAAGAGGGAATTTCCCATTTGTGTTGGAAACCGTAGCAACGATCTGCTGAGGTAGCACAGTTTTAGGAGTGCTGTCTTCTCCTGTTTGAGTAGAACTTGAGGCAGACGTGATAAAACAAAAATGTTAGTAATAAGAAAACTTGATTATTCTTGTACAGAGACTCTCCCAGTCTCTGATATCACTTGTTGAGTCCACTAGATGTGGATCTTGCAGCCTGTCAGGAACGGTGAATGACTTCTGTAATCACAAGTCTATTCACAGAGAGACTCTATACACAATATAAATGCGGAATACAAATACAATAAAGAAGAACATAATAACTATAAAGACTAGATCCTTTCTAAGGATTTCTAATATTGATAATGACTAGAACTATGTTTGATGAAGGTGTGTCTAACCCTTCTGCCTCAGGTTCCTTTTATACTACAAGGAAACCCTAATACATCATTAAACAAAACGTGTAAAACTGATATGCATATCCTTTCCTAACATATCTCATGCATATCCTAACAGAATAACAAATAAATAATAAAGTTTGACTTTGACTAGGACCAGGAGCACGACTTGCTCTTACTACTACTAGGACCAGGAGGAACTACATACCTCCTAGTCTACCTATTACAATTAACTATTCCAATGGTCCTAACAAACGTGTTTAATGCTTTGATAATGCTATATGCAAATGTCTGTGTTCTATTGAAACTTCTTAATATCACAAAAGTGCTTTATATTGAACTATATGTGGAAGTTATAAACGTTTATATATTGGAAAAATATAAGTATAAATGTGATGATGTATTAAATTCTCCAAGTTAATCGACTTTAAGACAAAAACAAAAGCAATCTAATGACATGTTATTCGATTTTAACATAAACTAGTTGTTTATCTGCTAAGATTTCACATAAAGTAAAGTGCGGTTGAAAGATATAAGAGAGGAAGGTGTGGTGACGAGCTGGTGCTCGCCGGTCCGAGGTGGCACCTCGCCGGCCCTCGTCGAGCCTCGTCGCCACACCGACCCCACTCTTCGCCGAGAGGATTTCGCAATCGCGAAATATTGACGACGAGAAGAAAGTGGGAAAATTAGCCGTTGGGCCTCTAACGGTAACATGTTTAAATTATTAAAAAAAAAACTTTCTTATATATAATCCTAATATTCTTATTTTTTACACACACACAACTAAAATCTCTCTTTCAAACAACAAACCTTATACAAAAAATGGAGAACGAATGGTCCGGTGAAGAAGATATGGACGATTTACATTACATAAACCAGCTTGAAGAAGAAGAAGCAGAAGAAGAAGCTGAGGCAATATGAAAGCGTAGATACATTAACCGTCAACGTGAAATCGCCAAAGCACGTTTGCTGGAAGATTACTTCGGCCCGTATCTAAAGTATCACGAAGAGTATTTCCAGAAGCGGTATCGAATGCGACGTTCTCTTTTCTTAGAGATTGTTCAAGGTATTTAAAATTATAATCAATCAAATAATCCTCTACCCAAACACTTTTAATTTTTTACTAGCCGCATTGATGCAACGGGTTTAAAAAGTTTAGTGTAATTATGAAATACACATCTGCCATACGCCAATTGGCGTTCGGTACACTGCCAGATTCATTAGATGAATAGTTGCAAATGGGTGCACATTGCGCACGCGATTGTCTTGATTACTTTTTGATGTGCGTAAAGGATTTGTTTCAAGCCGAATTTTTAAGAAAACTCACACCAGCTGACATTTAAAAGCTATATTCCGCTCATAATATGATTCATGGGTTTCCCGGGATGCTTGGTAGTATAGATTGTATGCACTGGGAATGGATTAATTGTCCGAGATCATGGCACAGCCAATTTGGTAGAGAGGATAAAAAATACCCAACCATAATACTAGAGGCTACTGCATCATACGAATTGTGGATTTGGCATGTATTTCTCGGGGTTGCAGGTTCAAACAATGATATTACCGTTCTCAATCATTCACCCTTATTTGCTGATCTTTTGGATGGTAATGAACCCGAGCTCGCGTATGCTGTAAACGGGCAAACTTTTCATAGAGGGTACTACCTTGCAGACGATATTTACCCACAATGGTCAGTTTTTGTGAAATCATTTAGTATTGCACGCGATGAAAAAACAGCTTTTTTCAAACGCTGTCAAGAAGGTGCACGAAAGGATATTGAAAGGGCATTTGGTGTCTTACAAGGGAGATGGCGTATTATTACTCAACCAACGTGTCAATTTACTGTGAACAAGTTACGTAGAATCATGTACACCTGCATCATATTACACAACATGATTTTGAAAAATCAGGGGGGTGCGATATCTGAAGCTGCAGAAATGTATGTTTGTCCACAGCCAAATATATTAAGGACATGGGTCGAGCGTTGTGCAATACGTCAAAGACAACATAAAGAACTTTGTGATAAGCCGACACATTTAAGGCTTCAACGTTGTCTTATTGACCATATTTGGGAGCATCGTCAACCCCAAAATTAGTAGTTTATATTAATTGTTGTGTTTTTTAATTATTTTTTTTCGTACCGTAATTTTTTTAATCCGTATTTGTAATTTTTATTTCCGTATTCGTAATGTTTTATTTGAGTGAAATAAATTTTAATTTGTGTGAAAATGAAAAAAAGAAAAATAAAAGATAGTGGTGGGGCCCAAATGAAGAGCGGTTGGGTGTGTTGTGAGTGAAGGGGTATTTTGGTTAGTTGTGTTGGTATGATGTGACGCTGAGTTGACAGATGACTAGGCAAAAAATTGAGGGGTAGACTTGTTGCCATACCTTCCTCTCTAAGTGGTCAGAAGAATAAGTTAGTATGTCAATATTATTTTCTTATATGGCATGAACAGTTCGACCGTCATGAGTCAATGATGATGTGAAACGTATAGAAGAACAATATTTTTCTTCAAAGATAAATATGATTTGTCTCGATTAAAGTTAAATTTTCATCTATAACCATCAAACTAGAGTAAAGACTTTGCCCACTAAAATTTTGGAAAACATACAAAGGGGATGCATGTATGCCTATACACCCAGCATCTGGATCATTTTGAGTTTTAAAATCGATACATCGTCAAAATGATAATCAGATACACAACTTAAATTTTACGTGATTAGTGGATCGATGTGAGCACGGTTTCCATATAAAGTTATTGAGAATGGTAGTGAATACTTCAAAGTATTGGACGAGATTGGAATAGTGATGAACATTAAAACAACTCATTTTCATATGCGAATTGCTTTTGTTGAAATGTTTAAAAACATCTTCAATCATTACAAAGTCAATAATTATAAGAATAAAGCTATAATTTTTATGGGACATTTAATTTTGAAAGATAATCAAATGCGCAACTTAAATTTTACGTGATTAGTGGATCGATGTGAGCACGGTTTTTCAAATAAAATTATTGAGAATGGTAGTCAATACTTCAATGTATTGGACGATTATTGGAATAGTGTTGAACATTAAAACAACTCATTTTCATACGCGAATTGCTTTTGTTGAAATGTTTAAAAACATCTTCAATCATTACAAAGTCAATAATTATGGGAACAACGCTATAATTTTTATGGGACATTTAATTTTGAAAGATAGAACATAAATTCGCATCATGCCAACAAGCTATAATGAATCCCATCAATTTTAATGGTTTTTGCTCACAAACAATATTTTTCGAGTAAAATTTTTTAATTGTGCGACATATATTGTAGTAAATCCACCAAAATGCACAAAATAAGATGTTCAGAATGATAATTCATTTAGAGGGAGAATGAGCAACGAGAAATTTGGAATGAATTAAGATAATGAAATGTTGACCTTAGACTAATGAATATGAACATAAAGTGCAAGGGACCATTTATATTCAAAATCTAGTAATTTCCAAACAAGTTTAGTGACCAAAGCGAAATGACTAGATCACATATACGCTGCTAATGCTCTTATTACAATGTATGTCCCAATAGTAAAAGTAAAACCAATAAACTGGTAAGTGAGTCTACGACACATGTTCAACGTGATAGACTAATCGATTACAAATAGAAGACCTCCTGTGAAGATATAAAACAAAGCAAGAAAATTAAGATGGTCGAATCGAGGTAATAAAGACCCCATAATGGTCTCATAAAGATACACTAGACAAGAAGGTAACTGAAAAAATCTCGGGTACATGAAAAAATATGAAGTCTCAATAAATGAAGATGCAATGTCTAGTAAAGTGTGAAATCGAAAAGATATAAATTGACGTCAATGGTTCTACTGTATATGATAATAGGCATGGTAATGATTATGTAAATAAATAAATTAACGCTATAGTCACAGCGATGATCATGAAAGCATATCCACGGCATAAATAATTTGCCAAAAGATATAAAAACGCAAAGAACTAATGAAACATTAAAATCTCTCGTGACGATACATGGTTACTTAAACTTGGAGTTTGTACATGTGAATGTGTAAAATTATTGGATATTCATTGATCTTTATGAAAAAGTGAAATTGAGATAGCGAAACTTTCATATTTAAAACATAACTAATGGCATAACATATTTTCATAAAGACATGGAAATTATCAATAGGAGACATGCCCTCATGTGGTTGATTTATTTTATAAGTCTCGTAATATACTAAGTAACTGATGTGCGTCTAAAAAATAAATGAATAAAGCTCATGGTTTGTTGAGATTTTATTATAGGATATAAAATGCATGAAACATGCTAATGATTTATAATGCTTAATCATATAAGAAAAATTACCGAGAACACTAGTTGAGTATATTGATTTAATCACGTTTTTGGTATATATGTTATAATCGTATTATTGTGTAGTATTGTGCAAAATAAAAATATATGTTTCATAGTATTTCAACGAAACGAGTAAAGACACACTAGATACATTTTTATGTAAATTAACCTTGTGAGATTTGGTTTAATTAATTTTGAAAATGCACGAAAGTTATAACCCGTTTCTAGTATCTACTTACGTACTTTCAAGTTGTAAACTTCTGAAATCTATAATTAGGTTATCATTAGAGGGAAAATAATATGTCTTGCACTATATTCGCCTTAGCTATAGTTTTATCCTGGCCCACTGGGTTTTTCTAGCACGGTCTTTAATTACGCAACATGCTTTAACATATTTAAAGAACTACTTGCTCTTTTTCTCTTAGCTACGGTTTTGTCCTACTGGGTTTTGTCTAGCAAGGTTTTTAACGAGGCATAGTTTTTTGAATGATGGATAGCCAAAAGAGAGTGTTAAATATATTTTTTATTATATGATTTTCCACATTTCGTAACGGTTCAAAAATTATGATTCAATAATGTCAATGTTTTAATACACTATTGATTAGAGGCTTATATTATATATATATATGGATTTGTATGTAACTGTAAGATCTATTTTAATGAAATACATGTCTCGATTCTCCTTATTTCCTTCTTTCGTATATGAACTATATGTGTTGCTATTAGAGGTTGTTTTACAAGATAGAATAAATTTTTATTTTTAAATGATACAAAGTTTCACATATTTTCGCTAAGTTTATGTTCATCTAATAAAATATCATTGTAAAAGTGGGCGTAATATTAGTTTTTTTCTCATAGTAATATTTGTGTTTTTCTCTCTTAATAAAGTGTAAATCTTTTTTATAGGTGTAATAAGTCGTTCGGTTGGTCTGAGTGACTTAAAAATTCAAACCTTATTGTGTTGTAATTTTAGTTCTTTGTTAGCGTTTATCTTTTAATAAATCAGCCGTTCAAAAAAATATAAAGTGGGCGTTTATTTTAAGAGAAAAAAACTAATATTACTAACAGTACACATTTATGTTAAAATGATTAAACCCCATAAATATGTATTATATTATTGATGTGTATTTATAATGATACACAAAATATTTTAGAAACACTAATCCCACAAGTCGGAATTGGGCCATTTTATTGTCTAATACTCTCCCGCAGTCCAAGCGACGAAATCGCGAAAGCTTGAACTAGAGAAGTAAAATAGGAAAGAAAAACAAAACATAATCAAATAGATCTTTAGAAGTGATTCTTTAAAAGCAGCGGATCTTTAGGATCTTTAGAAGTACCAGATCTTCAGAAGCAATGGATCTTTAGAAGCATAAAAGTAATCACTAAGAAGCTAATAAATAAGCAAAACGCGGAAGACTCAATGTATATCTATATGTCAACGATGACAGACTCAACTAATATCTATCGACCGAAACGCGGCGGCTCAAGGTATATTTATCTATGAAACACGACGAACTCAACATATATCTATCAGCCGAAAATCAAAAATCGTCTCGGGACTCGATACCCTAAATTCGACTAAGAAACAAACAATTAAACTATAATTTTTTTTCCATAAACAATATATATGGAAAAAAGGAAAATAAAAACAGTAAACAAACAAATAGATCTATAGTCAAACAATAAGACAAAAGTGCTAATAACATGGCATGAATTTAAACTTTATGCAATATTGCATATGAGAGATGATTTGCACACTCTCAAAATTGATTGGGACACTCGAACAGATGTATTAAACAGTTGTATTGTAAATATTCACTGCTTTAACTGTTTTAACATATGAGTGTCCCAATCAATTTTAAAAATGTCCTAATAACTTCCCATTGCATATTCTCCATAGCCGCTACTGTTTCATTCGCGCGCCATCAGATCTACTTTGCTTTCCTAATGTCAACAACCTTGTCAAACAACAAACGAACAAAGACGCATTGGAAGGTTGATGGAGCTGTGACGTGGGAAAAAGTTTTGCTAGGATATGTAGTTGAAACAGCGGAAGTGTTTTTAGAGTAAGGATCGGGGTATGGCCTCATACCATGTTATAATGATTAAACTTGCATAAATATATATATTGTATTATTGATGTGTGTTTGTCTAGAAACTCTAATCTTATAAGTCGAACTTGAACCATTTTATTGTCTAATATCATGAACATTTTCAGCTAATAATTTATTCTGAAAGAGGAAAACCTATACATTTAGTCAGCGGGCCAGTTTCCCGGTTGGAACTCACAAAAACCCTTATTTTTCCTTCGCTACAAGGATATAGGTTTTTACTAAAAAGGTTCTATATCTGGAAATATACAATTTTGTAGTAGTTAGTGTATCATGGTTGTCCATATCTTCAATGAATTTAATTAAAATTCAACAACTTTTTTTAGTGTATTTATTTTTTAAGAGATAATTTTGTTTTCAAACAAACCAGCCATCCCGTCTATATAATGTGCATAGAATTGTGAACAATTTGAACTGTCTTTTCTTAATCTAGAATGGAAATGGGAAGCATTGCCGATTATCTTAAAAATAAGACGATCTTAGTAACGGGTGCGACCGGATTTCTTGGCAAACGTAAGTTTCTTTCCCACTTAATCTTCCCAACACTAAAGATTGTTTATGATCATGCTTCCACTTATATTTCCTGCAGTTTTTGTTGAGAAGATACTAAGAGTACAACCAAATATAAACAAGTTTTATATTCTTATACGAGCTTCTAATTCAAACACAGCTCTTCATCGCTTGCATTCTGAGGTACATGTAATACATGTCTCTATGCATACGCGGATGACACCTATTACAATCTATACACGGAGAGTAGTGTGTAATACACCATAATACACCATATTGAATGTGTGACTAGAAAGGTGATTAACTTACATTTATCTTGTATACATATAGGTATTCAGCAAGGACTTATTCAGGGTCCTAAAAGAGAAACATGGTAAAAATATGAATACATATATATCTGAAAAGGTTATACCGGTGGCTGCTGATATTGGCATGGAAAATTTTGGAGTGACGAACTTAGATTTGTTAAATGAAATACGGAGAACAGTGGATGTCGTTGTGTGCTCTGCGGCCTCTACTATGTTTGATGAAAGGTATTGCCTAAATCAGTTATACAACATATTTTTATGTATCCAGTTAGGTTTGTCGGACCGAGCCTGCAAGATTCACAAAAGCCGGCCAAATTGTTTAGGAAAGATCATACGGAGTATATGATTAGCGCATCATTTGTGATATTGTCTATTTTATACAAGAAACAGACTTTTTTCCTCATCTTTTCTTATAATTTTTCTCATGAGGAATTACTTTATTTTCAGACAAGTTATTTGGTGGGCTAAGAAATACACACATGACTAAAACCATGACAATGATAAACATAAGTAGCACAAACACAAAGCCAACATAGGGTCATCGACCTACTTGAAGGTTTATAGAGTTCATAACAATTATTTAAAACCCTAATATAGATCAAAGAGCGCATAGCGGAAGCGATTAACAAGATCATCAATTTAACACAATTATATTAATCAAGATTAGGGTTACATACCTTTATCCTAGCAAGATCCACAAGACGACGGAGCAAACGGCAACTAGGGTTTATCACGAACACCACCAAGAATATAGTCTAAAGTAAGACTATATCACGTTCTTGTACACACGTGATACGGCGAGTTAACCGTGAGTCTAGCACGAACAAACCGAGCTTCCAAGCCTATGGAAAATCTACCCAACAACCCTAGAGAGGGGCTAGGACTAGATCTAGAATAGCTTTATTGAAAATTAAAGAAGAACCCTAATTAGGGATGTTTGGCCGGCGGCTAAAGCAAGAGAAAAGAGAGATGTGGAGTGAAAAATTATGAGGCATTAAGTTTGTTTATATACACCTTGGAAAACTTCTCTTCCAAGGTTAAACAAGATAAAGCCACAAAATCTTTTCTCCTTATCTTTGTCTCCTCTATTTAGGCCGGATATATACATGCTCCAAAAGAGGTTTCCGAAACTTTTCCGACTCCTTCTTTTAGCTTCTTTAACCTTCTATAACGGTCGTTTAATACTTAACTTTTAATTACTTAACGATCGTTAGCTACGGTTTGATTCAATAAATATAATAAATATATTTAATAAATAAATAAATTAACTCTTCACGTAATGTGTGCAATCCCGTGATCTCGAGTTCGATCCTATCTCACGACAATCGATTTTTAAGTCCATAAACTTTCAGCTCCCACTTGGACAAAATTCGAATATCGTGATCACATTGATTAGCGTCTAGTTACACTAACAATGTCACTAGTACAACTCGAGTAAGGCCTCCTGGACAAGAACCTTTTAATGATTATATCATTATTATTATCCTTTCATTTCAAATACATTGTTAATAAGGATATGGATCTTAGTCATTCCTTCATTAACTATTCTGTTTCTCGTTTACGGATATAGCAAGATCACCAAAACAAATTTGGGTGCGGCCGCACAAATATCTTACTACTCCCCCGAGGGGCCCAGCTGTATTATACTTCAAAATAAATTTTAAAGGAAACGAATCCAATTTTGACTACAAGCAAAACTTATGAATTTTGCAACACTTCCGGAAATAATCCTTATAGCTACCAGTTACGTTTAGCGTTAGATTATTCCACAGAAATGCACTAGATCCATGACAGTTTCCTGGTATCTCAGGTCTAAGGATAACTATTTATGATTTACTTCATGACAAAGATCCATAAAGTAAAATCATATAGTTGGGATAAGTCCAATATTTGATCCATCAAATATCATCCAAAATTGACCAATATACTTTCAAGTATACTCAGTCACTATTTTGAATTGTCTTAGTTTAATAATACTCCCATATTATTAATCGACAACGGACATTTAGAAACATCATAATGCTCATGGATTAAAACATGTAAAATAGGATACAAAATCAAATAACAGAAAATAAACGAAATCCAATCTTTATTTCATCAATTCAATAATGTCTTTTATCCAAATACTAAAAATAGATCAATGCATAAAACTGGTACATGCATCATGCCTCTAGTAATGACATTCATACTTGTTTGGCAAAGCATAAAATAACCAATCTTGACCTATTGAAATTTTGAGAATACTTTCTTCAAGAATTCAATTCATTGAAACTCTTGTACATGTGCATTCAAATAATTTGATATTGCCACATAGTATCAAAATTGTGAAACATCCTTGATCACCAATTTCCTAAACTTCCAAAACACATTTGAAGTTTCAAAGTATTCTAATTCCTTAATGTATAATGCAACTTTAATCAACATGTCATCTCCAAAAGATCTCATGACTAATATTGAGTGTTACCTCAATTATATCTTTTCAAGTTTTACAACTTGCCATAAAAGATATAAATACGTTACCTTTAATATCTATTATGTAATGTTTGATTCCAACCAAAACCTTCAAAGTTTGTTGGCTATGATAATTTGCACAACGATTGACAAATTATTCATCTATAGAATATGGAAGCCGATCCAAGATTTAGGATGTTATTCTATTTCCAAACATATTCCTTCAGAATATTACACAAGTTATTTAATAACTTTTTAGATAGATTAATATATTCAAATCATCATGTATTTTAAGCATGATATAAATACAACACGACACACATGAAAATTTCTCAAACCAGATTTAGATTTCTTCATGTCCTAAATATCCATGTAAACTTACTACATGGCATATTACGTTGTATTTCCACCGCATAAATAAATAAATTTATTTATCCCAAGGTTATGTATATCTTATTTCCTAAATCTCCAAAGTAAAGTTTCATCTCAAATCTAAACCAAATCAACATTTAATTTGAATGAAAACTTACTTTCTTACATGTCTATTTGACACATATAATTTAAGAAAATAACCATAATACTCCCACTAGCTTTTAGGAATACTTAGAAATCATCTTATTCAAATTTAAATCCAATCTTGGATTTCAAATTAAACATAAGAATAATCTTCTAGATGCATGCTTTTATCCATTAATAGATAATTGCATTTTTGTACATTTCCAAAGATTTATATTTTGAAGTAATAAACTTATTTCGATTACTCAAGTCCTTCCTCAAGTAGTCATTCAAGAAATAGTTCATACATATCCAAATTTTTCAATTTAAAATATGACCATCAAAATCTTTATATATTTAATGTGTTTAGGAAAGAATACTCAATCACAATTAATTACTTAAGTGTGACTAATAATCTATTCATAATACATACATTAAATATGTGTACAATTTTGTCCATATAATTTCGACACAAAGATTAAACCACTACAATTGGCGTTTTTCTTCCTTTGACGAAACTTATCTCCAATTTCTAGTCAAACTATTTAAGATAAAACAAATCTAAAATTGATTATCTTATTGGACAACATCTATATCGTTCATAGTATGAGTAATTTACCCAATTCAATATTTGGTAACAAATCATAACAATTATTTGTAACTCATAATTCTCGGCATATAAATCGCATATCCGAGATATCCTTACGGATTCTATGACATAAATTCCTTTATCTTGAGGTTTAGCATTTACACGTCTACCTCATGATAATTACTAGTGTATTTTAGAAGATCATGTATCTTGTAATTTTATCTTTCAAGATCAAAACTCCCACTTGCTTTTAGTAACTTAAAATTACTCTTTAAATACATAGCAAATAGATCAACACTCCAACGTTATCTATATGGGACATTACAAAACACAATGGCCGTTCCATACTCTTTATTTTCTAAACAATCCATTTCATAAATAGTTTAGCAAAATCCAAACTCCATTTAAGATGTAACGTGATTCATCACATTCCATATATAATGGTATCTTATTAATCTTCTTAGATCAAGTCATACTCAACTTTCTAACCTTGATTTCTTTTGGAATAAAGGAAGATATAATTATCTTGAATCAAACATCACCATCATATTGATAATTTTGATTCTCCTAATGAACATACCATAACAATGATGTATTTCATTTAGTGAAATATTGTAAGTCAATCTTAACAACATTTAAGATAAATATATATCTTTAGGCTTACCTATATACCAACTAAATCATCTTAATGGTATAATAGATTTCCTAACCATTTTGCATGCTTTATAACTCAAGTGCTTTTAATACAAAGTCACTTCATAAAAGTTATAAGTCCATTACACGTTACATGTATATGTCTTTAGTGAAATAGAGACAATATATTAACGTCTTACTTTATATTATACGTCTTCCAAGACTTTATGTTTGTGACTTTATTCAATAAATCATAAACATGTATAACTAAAGTAAATCATGAACACCACTAGGTTTTATTCATCTTTTCAAGTTAATTCAATCATATACTATTATATGAACACCACTAGGTTTCATTAGTAGTATAAGATTACTCTATGTATCTTATGTCATTCCAGGAATTAGTCCATTTTAAGAAACTTCAAAACATTCCACGCCCGATCTTACGACATGTGGATATTTTACCCTTGTGTTTACAATTTAGTCCAAGCTCTTACATGACTAAATCAAAACTTCAAGTGTTTCTTAATGTGAATGATATATATACTTTTAAGTAGTCTTTTAATCATATTGACACATGATCTAAATATTAATTAGATTGTTTAATCTCTTATCTTAAGAGAATCATATCTTTATAAGTTGTTTCTTGCACACAATGTTCATTTCTCCCACTTGTGCATGGAACAACCTCATATATAAGATAAACATCACGTCTAACGTTCGTCTATACAAAATATGATTGTGCCACATATATTAGCTTTTTACAAGTAGATGTAGAATCACTTAATCAACAAGAATCAGTACATAACTATCTTTGAAGATATTAGTGTCAACAATTCGAAAGTAATTATCTTAGGACATACTAAAGATAACATGGGTTATTACCAAGACAACAAAGCTTGTAACTCCCACTGACTTAGAGAATGTTTTAATAGACTCAAAATCAGTCATACAACACAATTCTCCCACTGAACTTGACAACATTGAAAATGTTTCATAATCGGTGAAAATAATTAGTGTTGTGTT
The DNA here is from genome assembly GCA_025667525.1 of Glebionis coronaria. Classification (NCBI taxonomy): domain Eukaryota; kingdom Viridiplantae; phylum Streptophyta; class Magnoliopsida; order Asterales; family Asteraceae; genus Glebionis; species Glebionis coronaria. The sequence goes on along the minus strand of CM046877.1, from coordinate 70,871,321 downwards.
TACTTTCTTACACTTTTGAAAAACACATTCGCAACAATTACTAATAGTGTTTAAGAGTGTATTCTACTTCGTAAATGATGACTTACCCATCAAATGCTTTTTAACTTGAAAGACTTGACATGCAATTTCTTCCTTAATAGGTCTACCAACCCCAAAATGGTATGTAGTGCCTATAAATGGTCAAAGCACAACTACTAGACAAATATGCTAGTTTGCCTTATAACCAATTAGCGGTAACTTTTAATAACTCAAAATATGCACTTTTCTTAACTATTAAAATTTGCTATGAGTTATGGATTTGAATTTTACATTTCTAAAATCCTTATTACTCCTTCTTTACTCATGAAAAAGAGTTTTAGGTTTATCATTAATTTGTAAATTGACTCTATCCTCAACCATACGGTTTGTAGATCAATAAATGAATAAACCACGTTTACGGTGTAACGTTGCATTAATACATTTGCAAAAAAAATTTACAAAATTCAATTTAGTATTTTCGATAATACCATTCAAGAGAATAAAATTACCCCGGTAATAATAACCATAGTATTTTCCTTGAAAACTAGAATCCAAATTGACATAATTTCATCACATCAGTTGATCTGCTAGCAATGAAAGTATTCAAGATGGTAACTTGTCGAACAATGATTGACAAACAAATTTGCAATTTCTAGACATTTAAGGGATTTACATTGCCAAAAGTCATTTTGCATTGTAAACATGTTTCATCCCTTCTTTATGCCTTAAGTTTCCAGATCTCACTGAGTAACTCAATTAAGTCGACTAATCTAAAGAACGTAAAACCTTCATGTGCAATCTTATTCAGTCATGAAGTTTTCTCTCCATTACAACATCGTCCGATATCTTATATGACGACAATTGTAACTTCAAGTGTTCGTCAATTAGAGGGCATATGACTTAAATTTTTAGGGTATAGATTTTGGTGTCAAAATCATGTATGGAGAAGCATGCATACATCTCCATAACATAAGTTTAATAAAACGTTTAGTAAACTTTTTGTTGAGACTAAAAGTTCATCATATACTTGCAAGTTGAGGTATTGGTTAAACCAATTAAAGATTTTACACACAACTAAATTCACACCGTACTTTTTCTAGAACTTAGTTATAGCACAAAGCAATAACCTTATTCATTGTGTTTCGGATGTGAATTAATGTAGTTAAATCAACCTTAAAGAATTATATCAATAACAACCGTAGGTAATTCCAATTTTGACGCACAGGCGAGCCGGGAATTTGGTCAGCGCTGAAGCATAACACCTCCTTCCTTAACCGGGTACATGACCAGCGGTGCGTTATACCCACTTTATAGTTTATCAAAATTGAGTAGGCCGTTAAGTTGCTATTGCAGTTCTAATCAACGCAAATCATATGTAAATTAGATCTCAAAAACAATTCATTTATTTTGATATGATTTAGTCCATGTTAATTTTTCTTATAAAAAATTACCCTTGTTTACAACATACAATTAAAACAAAAACGTATGAAAACAAGTAGGTACAAAAAAAAAACTAAATCATAAACACATAATAACAATTTATATGTGCAATAAATAAATCAAATAGCCACATGCATACGATTTATTCAATAAATAATATCAAATCTAGGTTTTTATATTCATATAAAAGTCTTCCCTAATTTTAGATTTATTGAATCATATAAAGCATATAGCAAAACACGTAACAATTACCACATAAAACATATGATCCATGAAAAACATGTATGTTCATCACGGATCTCCCACATATCTTAACAATTAAATCTCTATGGATCGAAACATGAATTTACACAACATAACAATTAATCATGCAATTCATCAAAATTCCACCCAAATCACTTAACAATTTAATTAAATCACTACGGATCGTAACCACGCATGACATAACAATTAATTCATGCATACATCTAAAGTTAATTACCATGTAATTTTAGGGTTTACAAAAAAACTTTTTTTTTTTTTTATAAAAAATTCGACATAGCCGATTTTAAAAATAATAAAAAACAAAACCCTAATTTTTATAAAACCTAAAAAACAACATGTAATTTTTAACACAAATCAATATTAGTTAAAAAACTTTAGATCTTGATAATTATAATCATGTTAAAACGGCTCTGATACCACTGAAGGTTTATAGAGTTCATAACAATTATTTAAAACCCTAATATGGATCAAAGAGCGCATAGCGGAAGCGATTAACAAGATCATCAATTTAACACAATTATATTAATCAAGATTAGGGTTACATACCTTTATCCTAGCAAGATCCACAAGACGACGGAGCAAACGGCAACTAGGGTTTATCACGAACACCACCAAGAATATAGTCTAAAGTAAGACTATATCACGTTCTTGTACACACGTGATACGGCGAGTTAACCGTGAGTCTAGCACGAACAAACCGAGCTTCCAAGCCTATGGAAAATCTACCCAACAACCCTAGAGAGGGGCTAGGACTAGATCTAGAATAGCTTTATTGAAAATTAAAGAAGAACTCTAATTAGGGATGTTTGGCCGGCGGCTAAAGCAAGAGAAAAGAGAGATGTGGAGTGAAAAATTATGAGGCATTAAGTTTGTTTATATACACCTTGGAAAACTTCTCTTCCAAGGTTAAACAAGATAAAGCCACAAAATCTTTTCTCCTTATCTTTGTCTCCTCTATTTAGGCCGGATATATACATGCTCCAAAAGAGGTTTCCGGAACTTTTCCGACTCTTTCTTTTAGCTTCTTTAACCTTCTATAACGGTCGTTTAATACTTAACTTTTAATTACTTAACGATCGTTAGCTACGGTTTGATTCAATAAATATAATAAATATACTTAATAAATAAATAAATTAACTCTTCACGTAATATGTGCAATCCCGTGATCTCGAGTTCGATCCTATCTCACGACAATCGATTTTTAAGTCCATAAACTTTCACTACTTATATATCACTCCAACAGCACCATATTACACTTATAATGATTAAAGAATTTCCAAATAACTGAACATCAATTAATGCATCTAACATAATACCTTGCACCATCTACAAAAGCTCACTTATTAGAATGCCTGCATATCATCCAAGCACAAGATAATTACTTTGCTCTTTAAGTTCATGCACGCCACATGTGTTTGTAGATACGACGTGGCATTTGCAACTAACACACTTGGAGTTGAACATGTATCCGACTTTGTCAATAGCTGCACTAAAATACAATTGCTTCTTCATGTATCCACAGGTTTGTCTATTGAAACTAACGTGCCCATCCATCTACATTGTCGACTTTTTGTTATATAAAAAGTTAATTTGTCTTCTTTCAGCTTATGTTTCGGGTGAAAGGTCTGGAATCATATTGGAAAAGCCTTTTAAAATGGGCGAGACACTTAATGGAAAAAATGATCTTAACATTAAAGAGGAGAGGATGGTAATTCAAGATAGACATAGGCAACTCGTGCTTGAGAACGCTGATGAAGAAGCCATTTCATCTGCCATGAAAGTTTTTGGTCTTCAAAGGTTTCTTACTACTATTAAACTTCTCTTTTACTTGAATGATCCGAGAAAATTAAGTTTTCACTAAAGAAACCTTTTTAAGAAGTTAACCAATAATCTCAAATCTGTTAATGTGAGTTTATCAGAAAATCGGATACATTTCATATGCATTATTTCTAATAATTCCATTAGAAACTGTTTTTATGAAGTAAAAGTATAAGTGCACTATATAAACCAAGCTTAAAAAAGCTTTTGAATAGTATGTGTCTTAAGAAAATAACAGCAAAGAGTCCAACTGTTAAACTGATCAGACGCATGATAACAATAAGTCTTTTACCATCACTGTGTTTTAACTCGCTGTGTTTTAAGGGCAAATTTGCATGGATGGCCAAATACTTATGTATTCACCAAGGCCATGGGGGAGATGTTACTACTCGAGGGATTAAGAACCGATGTGTCACTAGTCATACTACGTCCTACCATCATCACAAGTACTTACAAAGAACCCTTCCCTGGATGGATCGAAGGCATCAAGTAATTCAAATACCGGTTTTTTTCAATTATTACTAAAAATGTTAACATTTCAATTTATACTTCTTAATATGATCATGAATAATGTTGTTTCACTCATACAACGTGAACATAAGCTTAGTTTGTACTTTCCAGAACCATTGATGGCTTCATTGCATCATATGGTAAAGGCCGGACTTCATGCTTTCTCGGTGATCCTGACAAAGTTATTGATTTGGTAAGTTATCCGCCTTATCTCGCTATCTTCAAGTGTGGTATTCTTATGAAATTAATCACTCCACTTGAACAAGTAAAAAATGCATCTTTTGCATATAAAAACATGTAGATTCCAGGAGACATGGTGATTAATGCTATTTGTAGCCATGGTGGCTCATAAGACTAAACCTTACTTGAGGATTATCTATCATGTGGGATCATCCATGTCAAACCCTTTGATCATTTGTTGCTTCAGGAATTGCGTAATCGATTACTTCATTAAGCATCCTTTAATAAGTCGACAAGGTAACCCAATAATAACAACACGCGACGTCAAGATATTGACTTCCATCAATAGCTTTAACAGATATGTGGTGGTTCATTACATAATTCCTTTAAAGGTATTTATTCATTTAATATATATATCTCTTCTTTTTAATACCAGTTTTCCTGTTAGAAATAACCCACGACGTCATTGTCTGGTGTCTCACCGATAGATGACACGAGGGCAACGACTCTAGTGATCTCTGATTCAATATATGACTAATATTGAAAGTTTTATATTGGCTGTTTTTTTCTTACATTTTCTGATTCTTTTAAAGGGAGTCCAATTTGCAAACATATTATTTTGTCGCGGCTTTAGTGCATGGTGTCACGATGCCCAACGGAAGATCAAAATCGTACTCCGACTAGCGGAACTTTTTAAGCCATACGTCCTCATACACAACATGTAAGTACATATTCTATCCATGCTCTATAATTATAGCAGATTTTGGAGAAGATAAATTCCACTCCAAATATATCCAGAGTAACTATTCTTTTTCATTGGACTTAAATCCTACATATATCTCTATGGTGGAAATTAACCTCTCTAAAGCTCACTTATATATATGAACTTCTTGATTAACTGATCATTTTTAAAATTTATAGTTTTGATGATGCAAATCTCAGTAGACTGAATGGCTTAGTCAGCGAGAGCAGTGACAACGCTGAGAAGGAGATGTTCCTTTTGGATGTGAAGTCTATTAACTGGGAAGACTATTTTACTCATATACATATCCCTGGCTTGGTGAATTATGCACTTAAGTAATAATGCATACATAAGTAACTACCTTAAATAAGTTCATTGTTGCAAGGAACAATATATGTAAGCAAATAATATTTGTATTAAACATATTTTGTCACTTTTGAGATTTTCGTATGCCGTCTTACAAGGTACGGGGTACCATAGTATCATACCCATCAGATTCAAGATTAAGTATTGTTGTTATTTTTGTTATGGAGAATTCATATGTATTGTGGTCTTTGTACTTAGTATCGACAACATAATGTTCTGATCTACTCAGACCAGATGTTCCAATGTTTGATGACTTTCAAAACTGCTAGGTTATTATTAGGCCCGACCCAAAGTATTAAAAGACACGACCCATGGGCCTAAATAATCTTACCCGCTGTTTAGATTCAGACATATAGAAACGGTTACAAAGGAAACATCTCAACGTTTACTTTTATTAAACCGTTGTGACCATTAGTCGACATACCCGTTCGACAAGTATATATAGATTAGGATTCATTCAATGTAAAGATGATGATTGATGATACATTTGTAATTATACGATTAATACAAAGTTTAGTTTCAGTATATTGATTTGATTCGATCCGTGCTTGTTTCTCCAACAATTGGCATCAGAGCTTTGTTTAATAAAAATCAAAGCCTTTACATCATATACCCGTTTTTCTGTCAAGGTTTCGACCCAGTTTTTTTTCTTTCCCAGATTACGCAAAAACACCAAAACACAAATTCATCCGAATCTTTTTATTCGTCTGTGTTTTGATTGAGGGTTCCTACTCTCGTTACCAGGATATACTAATATCAGCAACGAAAGGGTTTTTACCCACAAAATCATTTTGAAAGATTTTTTTTCTTCCGTTTCATATTTCTTTGAAAAAGGGGAAGAACAAATTAACCTAAGAAAAAGAAACCCAGATATAGGTTTAGAACAAACCCAGAATCGAAACCAAAAAAAAAAGTCAACGACAGAAAGATCATCGAAAGGGAACAAACACACCTGTTTGTAGATTCCACTGAATCATCCCTAGCCTGAAAATCACCACGTGATTTTCCACATATCCAAAAGCCCCAAATCATTCGAGGCTATAAATCCCCAGATCACATCGAAACCAACGAAGGATTCGCACAGGAGGATTAAGGTTGCTACGAAAAGAAATCGTAGAACAGAAGATTGGATATAGGCAGCATCGACTGGTGACCAGAACCACCATAGAAACCTTCGATATCATCGAGGAAGAAGAAAGGAACGGCCACAAAAAGGAACCGTTGTGTGTTATCTAAACACAAACGAAGAAAGGGGTCGGTTATATTAAAGCAAGGACTAGGGGTAAAAGGCAAGCCCACAAATACAATTTTGGGCTTATACTATCTACGGGCCAAAAGCCCAGTCAGGTTTTATTAACTTTTCCCCACTTCCATTTGTCTAGTTAAAATTTATATCTAGTAAATTTTTTTTTACAAAATTAATTTTTAGATATAAGGGTATTATTACTTTTATAAAAACAATTTTTTCTTTAAACTATAAGTTTTTAAAATTATTTGTTTGTTATAAAATTTTAATACGACATATAATAACCTAGCGAATACGCTGCTTATTATATAGAATAATTTTTAAGGAGTAATTAACCTTAGGTTATTCTGTTAGTTTTAGAAAATCTCTAGGAATAGTTATTTACGTATAATAATATTCCGCGTTTTTGATATAGCCTATAAGGCATATTATTTTGAGTACTCACCGAAAAAAGAAATTTTTAGACATAATAAGTGTTGAAAATTTTATTTAGAGATTTTATTTTGATATCCCTCGCGATATGACAAATGATGGCGGAGATGCTTCCAAGAAGGAAGCCAGTACCAACGGTACACCAAATTTCCAATGTCCTATGCTAAAACCGTCGAATTACTCACTGTGGGTAATTCGAATGCAAATCATTCTCGAAGCCAACGACTTGTGGGAAATGATAGAACCGTCGGCTACAACCCAACCCGACAACAGGAAAGATAAGACTGCAATCGCATTTCTTTATCAATCCTTACCCGAAGATCAATTGCTTCAAATAACAAAGCACAAAACTGCGAAGACAATTTGGGAAGCTTTGAAAACCAAACATATGGGTGAAGACAGAGTTCAACAAGCGAGACTACAAACACTCAAATCTGAATTTGAGTTATTACCAATGAAGGAAGACGAATCTATAGACACCTTTACCAGCAAATTGACAACCTTGTCAAACAAAGCCGCTAGTTTAGGACACACATTTGAGGATTCAACACTAGTTCGAAAATTACTCAATGCTGTACCTGACAAATTCCTTCAAATCATCGCATCCATCGAACAATACTCTGACTTAGACAAAATGACCCTAGAAGAAGCAATAGGTAGGCTCAAAACCTACGAAGAAAGAATTCGGCAGAAAAAGGGTAAACAAGTGGACAATCAAGACAAACTGATGTTCACACGACATGATAATCGTAGAAAGAATTTTAGAGCACGTGGGCGTGAAAGATCAAATTTCTCACGTGACAATAACCACGAGAAACCTCGAGACGAAAAGAAGAATGGAGAAACCTCACACAAAAACTTCAACAATTACAACAACTTCAAAAAACCAAACCGTGATCTAAAAAAATAGAATGCTATAATTGTGGCAAATTAGGACATATGTCAAGAGAATGCCGACAAAAACCCAAGGGTCACGAACAATCCAACCTGGTTGAAGAAGACTTTGAACCAACTCTACTTATGGCAATATTAGATGGACAAGTTCAAAGAAACGAAGTAATAAAAGTTGAAGAACAAAAGGTATCGCTACACGAAGAAGATGTAGGATATAAAGAGACAAGTAAGGATAGCCTATGGTACTTGGACAATGGTGCAAGTAATCATATGACTGGAGTAAGAGAACATTTTAAGGAATTAGACGAAAAGGTTAGTGGAAAAGTAAAATTTGGAGACGGTTCATACATCGAGATCAAAGGAAAAGGTTCAATCATATTGGAATGTGATGACGAAAAGCAAAGAATCATATCACACGTTTATTACATACCAAGCCTACAAAGCAACCTATTGAGCCTTGGACAATTCACAGAAATCGGTTGTAAAGTTGTAATGGAAAACGATGAACTATGACTTTATGACATGGATAATAGAATCTTTATGAAGGTCACAAGACAACAAAACCGACTCTACAAAGCTAGTCTCAAAATAGGCACACCTGTCTGCCTACTAGCAAACCTAAATGACACTACCTGGCTATGGCATGCAAGATTGGGACATCTCAACTTTGAGTCACTTAAAACTATGACTCAAAAGGATTTAGTCCATGGAATACCTACAGTTAAGCATACAAAACAAGTATGTGATGTATGCTTAATGGGAAAACAAAGTAGAATGTTATTTCCTAAGAAGGCGAAAACTAGATCAACCTCACCACTGGATTTAGTATATGGAGACTTATGTGGACCAATCACTCCTCCAACACCTTCTAGAAAGAAATATATATTCCTATTAGTAGACGATTACTCAAGATACATGTGGGTATATTTCTTAAGTACAAAAGATCAAGCTTTTGATACTTTCAAGGAATACAAGAACATAATAGAAAAGGAGTTAAGGACGACATTAAACATGTTAAGAACGGATCGTGGAGGTGAATTCACATCAAATGAATTCACGCAATACTGCAAAGAAAATGGCATAGCACGACAACTCACCGCTCCTTACTCACCACAACAAAATGGAGTAGTAGAAAGACGTAATAGGACAATTATGTGTACTACAAGATGTATGATGAAAGCAACAAAGGTACCTCAGAACTTTTGGGCTGAAGCTGTTAGACAGGCCATATACATCTTAAACAGTGTTCCTACAAAGGCACTTGAAGACATCACTCCATACGAAGCAATTAAGAAAAGGAAACCAAACCTAGAAAACTTAAAAGTTTTTGGATGCATAGCATATGCAAAAGTACCATCTCAACACCTAACGAAGTTGGATGATAGAAGCTCAAAATTGGTTTACCTAGGAAACGAATATGGATCAAAATCCTTCAGATTATTTGATCCAATAACACGAAGAATATGTGTTAGTAGAGATGTAAAGTTTATAACAATGACGACCCAGAATGGACAAAATTTCAATTTGGAAACCTTGATCAACATAATCAAGAAGATCAACCAAATGACGACAACGATTTTTCATTCCACAACGACAACGGATACGATTCGCCACCACCAGACTTACCCAATCACTCTCTAACACCTAACACACGATCTACATGGTCATCTCAAGTAAATTCTCAAGTCACACCCAACAATTCATCTAAGTCATTCTATCAAAGTGATGTTGAATCTTCTACAACATGAATCACACATCCAAACTTTGATCATACACCAATAAGAGGTTTTAGAACCTTTGATGACTTATGCGAACATACTGAGGAATTACACTTAGCTGAAGATGAACCTAAGAACTACAAAGAAGCATCACATGACCAATATGGATAGAGGCAATGAAAGCTGAATTAGATTCCATCAACAAGAATAACACATGGGAACTCACTACCCTCCCTAAAGGTCACAAAGCAATCGGCTTGAAATGGGTATTCAAGACGAAGAAAGATGAAAATGGAAACATAATCAAGCATAAGGCTCGATTAGTAGCAAAAGGATATATGCAGGAGCATGGCATAGACTTCGAAGAAGTATTTGCACCAGTTGCAAGGATGGAAACTATCCTTCTATTATTAGCCATCGCTGCCAACAAAAAATGGGAAGTACATCACTTGGACGTAAAATCTGCATTTCTACATGGAGATTTAAAAGAAGAAGTGTATGTAGCACAACCCGAAGGATTTATAAAGAAAGGAAATGATGGAAAAGTCTACAGACTTATAAAGGCCTTATACGGATTAAGACAAGCACCACGTGCATGGAATATCAAGCTAGACAACACCTTGAAGTCATTGGAATTCAAGAAATGTGCACTGGAACAAGTTATCTACACAAAGGCATCAAAGGACTCACTATTACTGGTAGGAGTTTATGTAGACGATCTTATCATCACTGGAACGCCAAAGAAAGAGATAGACAGATTTAAAGCTCAAATGGAAGAAAAATTCAAAATGAGCGACTTAGGCTTATTAGCTTACTATCTCAGAATTGAAGTCACTCAATCAAATGGTGACATATCAATCAAGCAGTCAACATACGCAACCAAGATCTTAAAAGAAGCTGGAATGTTAGAAAGCAACGAGACAGTTATCCAGGTACAAGATTAACAAAGAATACCGAAGGAACAATGGTCAACACAACTGAATATCGAAGCTTAATTGGATGTTTAAGATATCTGCTTCACACAAGACCCGACTTAAGTTATTCCGTTGGATTACTTAGTCGTTTCATGCAAGAACCTAAAGAGAAACATATGAAAGCTATAAAGCAAGTGCTACGTTATGTGAAAGGCACCAAGGATTATGGAATAATCTACAAGCATAACGAAAACAACAAGATTCATAGATATAGTGACAGTAGCTACGGAGTTAATACACAAGAAGGCAAAGGCACAACAGGCATCATATTCTATTTTGGTGACTCACCAATTAGCTGGAGCACTCAAAAGCAAGCAACCGTGGCACTATCATCATGTGAATCTGAATTTATTGCAGCAACAGCAGCAACAACTCAAGCATTATGGCTCAAAAGACTCTTAAGCAGACTTACACACAAAGAAGAAGAAAAGATCACGATCATGGTAGACAACAAATCAGCAATTTCACTAATGAAGAACCCAGTTTTTCATGGAAGGAGCAAGCACATAGACACGAAGTACCACTTCATCAGAGAATGCGTTGAAAGAAACGACATCCAAGTAGAATTTGTATGTGGAGAATACCAGAAAGCTGACATACTCACGAAGGCACTACCAAAGATCAAGTTTCTAGTCATGAGAGAACTCATTGGACTCAAGAATCTACACCACAGCGTTTACGATTAGAGGGGAGAATATTAGGACCGACCCAAAGTATTAAAAGACACGACCCATGGGCCTAGATAATCTTACCCGCTATCTAGATTCAGACATATAGAAACGGTTACAAAGGAAACATCACAACGTTTACTTTTATTAAACCGTTGTGACCATTAGTCGACATACCCGTTCGACAAGTATATATAGATTAGGATTCATTCAATGTAAAGATGATGATTGATGATACATTTGTAATTATACGATTAATTCAAAGTTTAGTTTCGGTATATTGATTTGATTCGATCCGTGCTTGTTTCTCCAACAGTTATTTCAAAAATATATTTTCCTGTAAAAGTAGATCCAAATTCTGTTTTCATCTTTCTAATTTCTTTTGTTCTTCTCAATTGTAAGATTTTACCTAGATTAAGATAACAGAAAAAAAACATTGTCACGACATGAATGACTGATACCCTCCTCATACCCCGTTCTGATGAGATTAAGAGATATATTGTTGTTTGCTAAATGAAAACCTACCAATTTTACCTCAACTAGTCATATCGGATTGGTCGGGTTTGCATCAATTCTGGTCGGATCTAAGTCGAGTCAAGACGAATAAAAACATACCCGAACCCAACCCTATTTGAATTCATGTTACTTGAGTTTGTGTCAAACCAGGTCGGGTCCATGCAGGTTAAGATCAACCCGAATATAGTAAAATGTTGTAAAATTACCTATTTTTACTTTTTTAAATAGATAATTTATATAAACTATATTAAAGAAAAATAAAAAATCCTTATCTGGGTCGATAAGGTCGATCCAAACCCGAGTTAGCTAAACACTTCCAACCCGATACCACGCGACACTACTTAGTATGCGGGTTACTCTGGTTGACACGAATAGCGCAAATGAAATTCGTTACCCGAGTAACACGACACGAATAGGCTTAATTAAGTTCAAGTAGGGTTTTTTACACCCCTATAAGCTAGCCATACATTATACTGTCATATTGCTAATAATCAACATGCAACTGTACACCTCTTTTACTCCCTTATATAACCAGTAAAAGTTTAGTGGATTTAACGAAAAGGAAATTCTTGCGAAATCGACAGCTTATGCAAACTAAATGGGCTTTTCTGATATAAAAAAAGAGAAAAAAAAAATCACTTTTGACTTATTACAAGCTACGTATCTATTCAAATCCATTTCTTCAATGGCTGTTTGTTTTAATGATCTAAAACATGTTGGTCAATTTTATTGATGACCCTGCTTTAAGTCCTTGATATAGTTCTAGCTGTTTAGGAAGCGGATACGCTAACAAGACAAGGTGTACAGCTTTGGCTTCGTTTTTAAGATAAGAGTAAGTAATCATATTTTTAGAGCAAAAAACCCGTTTTAGCCTCCATCTTTTGCTTATCACTCTATCCCACGTTTTCATTTACAAAACATTTAACAGAAACAACTATCCCCAATCAAAACCTAATGTCGTTCATGTTCGTCTTAACATTTTAGAAATTAATAATAATACACTCAACTATGTAGGATTTGCTTTTTCAAATCTTGAACAACAACATGTAGAAGAGATAGAAAGCCCCGAGGTACACTACAACAATTGTGAACCCTAGGGACGACTTATTCGTCCCTAGGGAAGCACTTTTTCGACCCTAAACTCCTAGGGACGACTAAGTCGACCCTAGGAGGTTGTGCCTAAAAATTCGTCTCTAGGATCCTAGGGACGAACCCCTCTTTGTATCCTAGGGACGACTTAGTGGGTCCCGCAACCCACTACGTTGAAAAAATTGACTAAACCTAGGGACGACCTTCTTTGTAACCTAGGGTCGACAAAGTCGTCCCTAGGTTATAAATAAATAAAATGTTTTTTCAAAATTTTCTTAAAAATTCTTTTTTTTATTATTTTTAATAAAATCTTTTTTATAAATATTAAAAAAAAACATTTTTAGAAAATAAAAAAAAAATAAATTTATTACCCTAGGGACGACTTAGTCGTCCCTAGGTTTAAAAATGCCCAGGTATTCAATACCTAGGGACGACTAAGTCGTCCCCAGGTATTGACACCTGGGCATTTTTAATCCTAGGGACGACTAAGTCGTCCCTAGGGTAATAAATATGTTTTTTTTTTATTTTCTGGTATTATCCTAGGGACGACTAAGTCGTCCCTAGGTGTACCTGGGGTGTAAAAAAAAACTGGGCTATTTTGCAGTTTCCAGATTTTTTCCGGAACTTTTTCCGGACAAAATCCACAATTCAAAATGGCAGAATTCGACAAATACAGAATAATAACAAATCAATAAACGTTACAATACCATATTACGATAAATTATCCAACGTCACGATACAATATTCATCAAATACACTTATTCAATCCTAAATCAAATGTTTCAAACGCTACAAGTCTCAAACTTTATTAAACATGCATAATAAGAAAAACACTACCACAACCTCTACTCCGCATCCTCGTTAGGTGAAAAGTCACCTTCCCTATCGTCACCCTCCTCGTCACTCCCCTCGTCATTCACCTCGTCATCGCCTGATAAGTCGTCACCACTGTTTTGTACATTCCTATCTCGACCCAACTCGTCAACGGACCGGTAATCGTGCTCATGGGGATTTGAGATTACACGAGAACCTCCGGGTATGGATTGTGAAGTAGAGCCGATCTCATAAGCCGAGTGTGTGGTGGGACGATAACAATAGTTAAATGTGTTATTGTTGGTGACGGGAGTAATAGGATAAGTGCCGGTATAGGGAGGTTGGAGTGGTTGGAGATTGTCGGGCAAAGATGGTCGGTATGCGTCGATGGAAGGAGGTTGCACTGGTTGTGCCCAAGGATAGGGGGTTGGACTAAATGAGCCCAATCAGGAGCTAGGGTGGGCATAACAAAGGGTCGGGGCGGGGGTACAAAAGTAGGAGGTCTAATTGGGTGATCAGTATTTGAGTTGTAGTTCTGGAAAAACTCACCCAATTGACTCTGATATTGCGCCATATGCTCGTACGACGTCTGACTATATTGTTGCGCCGCATCTGCCTTTAACGCTGCCAAGTAAGCCCGTTGCTGCGCCGCCTGATTCTCTCTCCTCAGCAGCTCCATCTCTCGCTCATTTCGTTCTATCAATTCTTGAAATTCACTACGAGAGGGAACATCTGGTCGACGTGGAGCACCCCGCCTGCGATAAGTTACAACAACAATGTTTCATTATATACAACAAGACATAAATATGAACAATTGATTTACATTTTGTTTTATTGAGGATATATAACCTGCGAGTTGTGTTATTGGCACCACCCGGTAACTTTCTGCCTTGTCCCGACACATTTTGCTTATTTTGACTTGGCATGATTTGAGCCACTATTTCTTTATCAGACATGTGCGGGACTATACCGGCTCTCACTTGGTCCCTGAGGGCTTTCATCTTTTCCTGGAAAAAAAAAAAACGATTGTAAAGAAATGAAATTAGTTACTAAGGCATGTAAAGAGTTATATATTACTTACATATCTTTCCTCGTTTTCTTTACTTTGAAACGTGCCACCACTTGAGTGCCCCTTCCTCCATGTTTCAACCAGGTCCTCGTAAACCCCTTCCTTGACTTTCTGTAAAATCTCAAATAAATTAGTAACGAGCTATAATAAATAAACAATATAAACGCTTTTAAATAAATCACAAAAATTATAAAGAGTCTTACGTATTCATTCCTTCCTCGGGCGAATGGTTTTTTGCCTTGAGTGGTCGGTACCGTGTTTTTGGAACGATTAACAGTATTAACCTCACTTCTTGCCACCCTCTTTGGGTCTGACCACCACTGAACCAATTCACCCCAATCACCTTCGGTTCTACCGTCCCACACACTCTCAGGCGGTACATGTTCTTGTGCCAGTGCGGGCGTCTCATATTTCGAATAATAATGTTTCTTGATCCTGTTCTTGTATTTTCTATACAGCAACCTCAGCTGATATTCCAACGCAAGCCTAACCCGAGTACACACCTCATACACACCTTTGCCACACACCACCTGAGTACGATCATTGTACCATGGCTCGAGGTCGAAATATGTCTGCATAAAAACATATGAATTTAAATAAACAAACAAATTAAACATAACACACATATCTAAATGTCGATAACAATAACAATATAAGTAAAATAAACAATTTTCACCTCAATTGTAGGATAAATATGAGCTTTATCAGACTCTGGAATTTCGTCCCATTCGCAGTTCAGGGGAAGTGACCGGATTAATTCCCCCAAAAGATGAGTCAACAATGATGCATAATTGCCCAGAAAATGGAAGGTTTGCAGATCTTTAAATTCAAAGCCAATTGTCAAAGGTTTTTCGTTATTATTTCTGTACGCCCTCCTTAATTTATCTAGGTTGGTCACAAAGCGTTGATTTGAACCTACAAAAGATATGTTATTTACTCGTAAAAATTCAAGTGACATAAATTATAAATATCAGTGTTATAAAAAAATATAATGATTTCTTACGCTGACACTCGGCCGGTACAGGACGTGTGGGCCGTCTGGGTGGACTACCACCAGCATCCCCACCGTGTGACCTAGGAGCTACACATGCCATCTGTAAAATAACAAGTTCATATCAGTATACACATTTTATCAATATACACATTTTAACATATAAAAACATTTTCATTAAAAAACAAAATTACACAATTTAATTAACCAATTAATACTAATACACAAATTCATATCAATATACACATTTTAACATATAAAAACGTTTTCATTAAAATACAAAATTACACATTTAAACAAATGAATACAACTCATCATCATTTAAACGTATAACAATTGTTTCATTCAAACAACAACTTAAGCATATAACAATCGTTTACAAATAAAAAATTACACATTAAAGCATATAACAACTGTTTCATTCAAAATACAACTTAATATCAATTGTCATCATCTTCAGAATCATCGCTAGATAAAACTTCTTGAACATCATTATTATGGTTCACTTCATCATCATCCGACACTAAATCATCATCATCAACATCACCAATGACGTGTGCAACTACTTCATCATCTTCAATATTAATAATATCATCATCAACCGGTGGGGCGTCCACTTCCGTTGGTTGAGTATTTACACTCAAATCCGTAATACCCAAATTAGGCAAAGCAACAGACAGTGTAACATCTGATGAACTGCTACCATGTATAACATCTTCATCGGACTCTACCACATCTCGATGATAAACCTGTTCGACGACCTTCCAATGAAGCGGTCGTCTAGCAAGGTCTTCAAGGTAGAATACTTGTGTTGCTTGTGTCGGGAAAATGTATGGGTTATTTTGGTGAAATAGCCTATCGGTCAAAATATGATGTATGCCTTGCTCAGTGTAAGAACGTCTGTTGCGTTTGGTGCAATTGGTAGGGTTAATTGTGTCAAACCATTTACATCGAAACAACAAAACCTTGCGGTTGCCGATATAAGTGAGCTCCAGAATTTCTTCGAGTTGACCATAATACATCTCTCCATCAACCCCGGGTGTTGAAACTCCGCTGCATTGAGTGGTACGAAGTATATCGCGTTCACGTACCACAAACTTCACACCGTTCACTATGCAAGAGGGGTATGTACATGAACTAATAGGTCCACATGCCAAAGAGAATAACTCGTCACTACAGCCCACACTCACTTTTTTTTCACGAGTCTACAAAAATGAGATACAAAAAGGTTTATTAGATGAGGAATAACTCCAAGGTAATATATCTAATGTATTTACCATGTTATTAAACCACGCAGGAAAACTCGTTTCCACATTATCAGGCACCTCTCTGCAAAGGTTCATGATATTAGCAGAAGTCATCGAGAAAGAATAATTTTCAAAATTATAAAAAATAGGAAGAAACATACTCGCTGTAAGCTGAGATGTCGGCTTCGACTTCAGGACTGTTGTTAAGTATAAACCACGTAACTGCCTGCATGTCGTCATTAGTCATACGAGTTGGTTTGATTCCACCCGTCGGTGTGCATACGGTCCGGAACACCTCAAATTTATCTGGTTGTCCAGGCAAATCGTCTTCATTTCTGCCAAGGCGGTTAAATCTCGTCTCGACATCCTTAAGGTAACGCGAACAAAAAGTTAATGCCTCTTCTGCAACATAACCCTCAGCAATAGAACCTTCAGGCTTTGCTTTATTTCGTACATAATTCTTTAGCTTTTTCATGTATCTTTCAAATCGATACATCCACCTGCCGCGAGTAACGGAACCTAGAATAGCCTCATCGGGTAGATGTATAACCAAATGAGTCATTATGTCGAAAAAAGCAGGAGGAAAGATTTGCTCTAAATTAACCATCATAATGATCAATTTGTTTTTAGCTTCTTTCATGTCCTGCACAGTCAAACTTCGAGCACAAAGTTGCTTAAAGAATAAGCAAATGTCGATTATAGGTTTTGCAACGTCTTTGGGCAGGTATTGTTGCACTCCATAAGGAAGTAACCGATGCATCATTATATGACAGTCATGAGATTTCAAGTTCGTTATATTGTCATCATCAGCGGTCACTTTTTTCTTGAAGTTGGATCCAAAGCCATCAGGTAGTCTGACTCCTTTAATGAATTTACAAAAAAGTTTTCTTTTTTCTGGAGTGAAAGAGAACTTTGGATGAGGCTTATCGAACTTCCCGTTATCTTTTTTAACTAACCACAACTCCTTTCGAACTCCCATTTTTTCTAAGTCTAGCCTTGCCTTTGGCGTGTCTTTGGATTTGTCGTTCTGTAACAGGGTATTCAGTAAAGCCTCAAGGAAATTCTTTTCGATGTGCATGACATCGTAACAGTGTTTTAGTAGAAGAAAGGGCCAATACTCAAGATCCCAAAAGATAGAACGCTTACTCCAGTTCAATTCAACATCTCGATTTTTGGGGTGGTTCTCTTTGAGAATTGGTTTATGTTTCCCCGGTTTATGTTTAAAGACTTTACTAATCTGCAATTGAATATCAAGTTCTGAAAACTTTCTTGGTTTAGGCTTATTTTCGGGAAAACCGTAGAATTCCTTGGATTTTTTCCGATCAGGATGATTTGTTCTTAACCATCTTCTGTAACCAACATAAACGATTTTGCTGTTGATACGCATCGATGGAGTGTCAACATTACAAGTAGGGCATGCGAGGTACCCTTGCCCAGTCCACCCAGACAAACTACCTCGAGCTGGAAAATCATTGATGGTCCATAAAACCGCCGCTTTCATTTTGAAATGAGTACCCGTAGCAGCGTCTTTCGTCCAGACTCCCTCCCATAAATCTTTGAGTTCTTTAATTAGAGGCTGCAAGTAAACATCAATGTCCTTTGCAGCTGATTTAGGGCCGGGAATTAACATCGTCAACATTAAAGAAGTTTCTTTCAAACACATCCACGGTGGTGTGTTGTATGTTGTCAATATAACCGGCCACATGCTGTAAGTTTGGCTCATCATGCCATAAGGATTAAAACCATCAGCAGCCAACCCTAATCGAACGTTTCTAGGGTCACAAGAGAACTCAGGTTTCATCATGTCAAAATATTTCCATGCTTTGCCGTCACAGGGGTGATTCATTTTACCGTCTTCCTTAGACTGTCCGGTCGCATGCCAAGTCATCCACTTTGCTATGTCTTTTGTGTTGAACATACGTTGTAGTCTAGGTGTTATCGGAAAGTAACGCACCACCTTTTTGGCAACTAATTGCGTCCCCTTTTTCTTCTTTGGGTTTTTCCATCTGCTCGCGTTACAGATTGGACAAGTTTGCCTCTCCTTGTTTTCCGGTGATCCCCAATATAAAAAACAATCATTTATACAAGCATGGATCGATTCGTATCCTAACCCGATCTTTTTGTATGTCTTTTTTATTTCATAGTATGAAGACGGGAAATTGTATCCTTTACTAGGGGAACATGCCTTTTGGAGAAGAGCTAGAATTTTGTTAAACCCGGCATCAGTTATTTTGTGTAAAACCTTGATGTGCGAAATCTCTGATGTAAATTCCAATGTGGTCATATCACAACCCGGGTACAACTTTTGGGCAGACCTAGCGAGTAACTCTTCAAACTCGTTACTAGGACCCGATGTTTGGGTTGGTTGAGGACCGGTTGTTTGAGTTGGTGGAGTTTGAGAGGGTGGAGTTTCAGATGGTGGATTTGGAATATTATTTGCAGAAATATCTTCGAAGAACGCATCCATGTGAATTCGATCAGGTGAATGTGGTAATAGTGGAGGTAACAGAAGAATTGGTTCACCGTGATATATCCAAGTGGTGTAATGTTTGTCAAACCCGAATCTGGATATGTGTGCCTCAAGTTGGCCGAGGGTAACCAACTTTTCACGGTTACAACAATGACTACATAGGCAACGGAGCTTTTGTGAGATGGGGTGCAAAAATTTCTCACAATCCTGGATGAATCCAAAAAGACCATCTAAAAACTCATTGGAATTACGATTGTTTACAGTGGTCCAACTCTTATCAATTGTCATAACTGCGTTGCAAATAAACATACTCAGATAAATTATTTTTTTTATACGTAAAATGTCATACTAACAAAATGAATATGAACTCTTTTTTATCTTCCTAGTGCAACTATGGAAGGCAATCCTAACCCACCTTTTGAATGTTTCGTCCCATATATGAATGCGTATAACCGGTTTACTATTTGAGTAAATTTCGGCAGCATTTCCCCTCTACTCCCCAAATATGTGTTTAAAGACATATTCGTAGGAGTAAAGGAGAAACACTGTCGAAATCATCTCAAATAATAAACCAGTTATACGCATTCATATCCTAAATGAGACGAAACATCAAAAAGCAGTCCCAAACAGGGGACTTTCCGAAATTAATTCCTAATAAATTAATTTCGGACGGGTTTTCTATAGGTTGATTAACTTCGGACGGGAATTTTCCGAAATTAATCGATAAAATCCTAAAATATTCCTAAAATTATTTACTACAAAGACTAACAATCATATATCATATATATATAATATAATAAACATATGCATAATATTAATTACACACCTCGGTCACGACTGGAATAAGCAAAGATATAAAGATAGAAAAAGAGGTCCGAATGAGGAAGTTGTCCCGACTGTCCTGGTGCTAACCAAACACAAACATAAAATAAAGAAAACCTAAATTAGTTGGTTTCCAAAAAAATTTCTAATTTGAAACAAACAACACCACAACAATTTAAAAAAAAAAAAAAACATTACCTTTTTTCGGCTGTGACACGGGTCTCAGTTCTTGGCTGTGACTCGGTTCCCTTCGACTGTGACTCGGGTCTCGGCTACGAGAAACATATAAAAAAAAATTAAACTCATGCCTATTTCATATTAAGCCTAAATATTAACCCGAATCCCTATATAAATATCAAGCCATATATAACCCGAATTCTATTAAGCCTAAATCAATTAAGCCGAAATCATCTATATATATATTAAGCACTATATACAACGGAAATCAACTAATGCTAAATCAATTAAGCCGAAATCAATTATATATATATATTAAGCCGAAATCAACTAAGCCTAAATCAATTAAGCTTAAATATAATCCGAAATCATAAGGCAAATATTAAGCCAAAATCACCTTTATTGGTGGTGGTGGCTACTGCTGCTGTCGGTGGTGGTGGCTACTGCTGCTGCTGCCGGTGGTGGTGGTTGCTACTGCTGCCGCGACGGCAGTGGTGGTGGTGGTGACGGCAGTGCTAGGAAATAAAATATAAACATTAATAATAATTAAACATAAACAAATTTAAACAAAATTAATAGTTAAAAAAAATCATTTACCTTTATATTTATTTAAAAAACAAATTTAAACAAATTGTGGTTGCTGTTGCCGTGACTGCTGCCGTGACTGGTGGTGGTCCGGTGGTTGACTAAATAAACAATCCTAGCATTAACAAACCGAAATTAAACATTATACATTATACCAATTAAAAATTAAACAAAATTAAACCAAATTAAACAATCCCAAATTAAACCAAATCATTTACCTTTAACTAAATAAACAATCCCAAAATAAACCAACATTATACATCATATCATGGTGGTGGTCCGGTGGCTGACGGCAGTGGTGGTGTGGTGGGTCGGAACGGTGGTGATTGGTGGTGGGTTGGATTGATGGTGATTGGTGGTGGGTCGGATTGGTGGAGATGAAGATGAAGATGAAGTGCCCGGATGAAGATGAAGGTAAGATTGATGGTGCCCGGTTTTTTTTTTGGTGGAGATAATGAGAGATATGGAGGAAAGAAAGATAAGGTAAGTTTCTGTAAATGATGCCTAGGGACGACCCTATCTATGTAACCTAGGGACGACTTAGTCGTCCCTAGGTTAAATATAAATATTTTTTTTTTTCGTTTATTACTGAGACCTAGGGACGACTTTTGTAACCTAGGGACGACTAAGTCGTCCCTAGGTGTAAACCGGGAACCTCAAACCCAAAGCGGGTTATTTAAAATTTTCCCAAATTTTTCAAGTTTTACAAAATTTGGCTAAGTGTTTTTGGAGGGTTTTTTAGGGACGACATCCTTTGATATTTAGGGACGACAAAGTCGTCCCTAAGTGTTTTTCAAGAGATTTTTGCATTATATCTTCCCTATATGTAATAAAATTAATAATAAAAATCAAAATAAATTATTATAATTAATATTAAAATATATGTTATACTTAATTTGTTATAGGTTCAACCGACGAGTCTATATGTTACGGTTATACGTTATAGGTTCAACCGACGAGTCCATATGTTACGGTTATACGTTATAGGTTCAACCGACGAGTCTATATGTTACGGTTATACGTTATAGGTTCAACCGACGAGTCCATATGTTACGGTTATACGTTATAGGTTCAACCGACGAGTCTATATGTTACGGTTATTTGTTATAGGTTCAACCGACGAGTCTATATGTTACGGTTATACGTTATAGGTTCAACCGACGAGTCCATATGTTACGGTTATACGTTATAGGTTCAACCGACGAGTCTATATGTTACGGTTATACGTTATAGGTTCAACCGACGAGTCCATATGTTACGGTTATACGTTATAGGTTCAACCGACGAGTCTATATGTTACGGTTATACGTTATAGGTTCAACCGACGAGTCCATATGTTACGGTTATACGTTATAGGTTCAACCGACGAGTCTATATGTTACGGTTATACGTTATAGGTTCAACCGACGAGTCCATATGTTACGGTTATACGTTATAGGTTCAACCGACGAGTCTATATGTTACGGTTATACGTTATAGGTTCAACCGACGAGTCCATATGTTAGGGTTATACGTTATAGGTTCAACCGACGAGTCCATATGTTAGGGTTATACGTTATAGGTTCAACCGACGAGTCCATATGTTACGGTTATACGTTATAGGTTCAACCGACGAGTCTATATGTTACGGTTATACGTTATAGGTTCAACCGACGAGTCCATATGTTACGGTTATACGTTATAGGTTCAACCGACGAGTCTATATGTTACGGTTATACGTTATAGGTTCAACCGACGAGTCCATATGTTACGGTTATACGTTACAGGTTCAACCGACGAGTCCATATGTTAGGGTTATACGTTATAGGTTCAACCGACGAGTCCATATGTTACGGTTATACGTTATAGGTTCAACCGACGAGTCCATATGTTAGGGTTATACGTTATAGGTTCAACCGACGAGTCCATATGTTACGGTTATACGTTATAGGTTCAACCGACGAGTCTATATGTTACGGTTATACGTTATAGGTTCAACCGACGAGTCCATATGTTACGGTTATACGTTATAGGTTCAACCGACGAGTCCATATGTTAGGGTTATACGTTATAGGTTCAACCGACGAGTCCATATGTTACGGTTATACGTTATAGGTTCAACCGACGAGTCCATATGTTACGGTTATACGTTATAGGTTCAACCGACGAGTCTATATGTTACGGTTATACGTTATAGGTTCAACCGACGAGTCCATATGTTACGGTTATACGTTATAGGTTCAACCGACGAGTCCATATGTTAGGGTTATACGTTATAGGTTCAACCGACGAGTCCATATGTTACGGTTATACGTTATAGGTTCAACCGACGAGTCCATATGTTAGGGTTATACGTTATAGGTTCAACCGACGAGTCCATATGTTACGGTTATACGTTATAGGTTCAACCGACGAGTCCATATGTTAGGGTTATACGTTATAGGTTCAACCGACGAGTCCATATGTTACGAGTCCAAATATTGGCGGGAAATGTTGGCGGTAAATGCTGGCGGGAAAATGTTGGCGGGAAAGCTAGGGTCGACTAAGTCGTCCCTAAATGTGTCGACCCTAAATTTTTATCTTTATTTATGGTAGCTCTTATCCTCACAAACTCTTATCCTCTCATACCAAACTCACCACCACCACCACCCGATTTTGCATAATATGGATCCGCTTGAAGCTTATAAGTGTACATGTAGAAAGGGATATATTGTGTTGAGTCAGTCACATCAACCTCATAGCTTTGGTAAACTTTACTATGCGTGTCCTCTTTCGAAGGTAAACAATCAAATGTTTTAGTTATGTAATACGTGTGATTATTAAAATGACATGTCATGTTATTTGTTTACTTTGTAACAGCCAAAAACAAATGATTATGGATGTAAATATTTTAAATGGAAGGATGATTTTGATCTCGAACTCCGTATAAGATCTTTCCCTGGATCTTCAACACCTCAAGGTTCACATCCAAGTTCTTATACAGGTCCTTCTCAATCTGCACCAACTGAGTGCTCTAATTGCAAGATCAAAGATCTAAAGATAAAGATGCTAGAGACAAGACTAGAAATGGAAAGGCATCCTGAAGACCACGCATGTCAATCGGCTGCAATACTTCATGAGCTTTTAAATGATATGGAAAATCTTAGCTTTGAGTAGTAATCTATTTGTTATTTTAATGTGTTAATTTGTATTTTATTATTATGTGTTAATCTGTACGTTTAGTTTTAACTAGTTTGTGATGTTTTTTTTCTTATTTATGAATCTATTATCGTTGTAATATATATTTTTAATTAAGCGCGTGTTTAAGTGTTAAATATATATCTAAAGTTTTTTTTAAATAAATATAAAGTTTTTTTAAATATGTATAAAGTTTTTTTTAAATAAATATAAAGTTTTTTTTAAATATGTATAAAGTTTTTTTTAAATATGTATAAAGTTTTTTTTAAATATGTATAAAGTTTTTTTTTAAATATGTATAAAGTTCTTTTTAAATATGTATACTTTTTTTTCTAAATATGTATAAATTTTTTTTAAATATGTATAAAGTTTTTTTAATATGTATAAAGTTATTTTTAAATATGTATAATTTTTTTTCTAAATATATAAATTTTTTTTAAATATATATAAAGTTTTTTTTTAAATAGGTATAAAGTTATTTTTAACTAAATATATATATTTTTTTAAATATGTATAAAGTAATTTTAAATAATTTAATTTTAAAATTATTTATATTTATACGTTTTTTAAACGTTTTTTTAAATAATATTTATATTAATTTTAAATAATTTTAAATAAATAAAAAAGATAAAAAAATAAGTTTATTTAACCTAGGGACGACTAAGTCGTCCCTAGGTTTTCTGGTCCCCACTTTCATTTTAAACTTTTTAAATAAAAAATATTTATATTAATTTTAAATATATAAAAAAGATTTAAAACGGAAAAAATAAGTTTATTTAACCTAGGGACGACTAAGTCGTCCCTAGGTTTTCTGGTCCCCACTTTCATTTTAAACTTTTTAAATAAATAATATTTATATTAATTTTAAATATATAAAAAAGATTTAAAAAGGGAAAAATAAGTTTATTTAACCTAGGGACGACTAAGTCGTCCCTAGGTTTTCTGGTCCCCACTTTTCCCCACAGCCCTTTTGACCAAGAATTTGTTGATAAAGTGGTGGGTCCCCCCTTAATATAGGGACGACTAAGTCGACCCTATAAAAAGGGCGACCCTAAACACTTGTTTTGTTGTAGTGGTATTATGTTTTGAAACATTTATGAACAAGCTGAACCCTAATGGACCCTTGCTCACAAGTCGGGCTTGGGCCTGTTAAATATCTCTAATACCCGGTGAGGTATATTATGTTTACTGATGAAACATTTATAAGACAAGCTACAAAAAACTCTAATGGATCCTTGCTCATAAGTCGGGCTTGGGCCTGTTAAATATCTCTAATACAACAATGTAATGACACTCACCAGCTCTTCACCTTGATATCACATCCAACTGCTGAAAGAAGTGGCAATATGTTTTACAGAAATATTGAGAGAAGTTACTCAGACGTGGGTCTGACTTGGGGCCAACCACTGACAACATAAGCAGGGTATAAGTTTCTTACATTTAAGGGTTTAAAGCATAAAATAACCACGTACTTTATGAAATATATCGATATGGTACGTGTACCATTTTTATTATCTATATCATACGCGTACTTTATCAAATGTATCGATATGACAACTTTTTAACCGGCAACCGGTAACCAATTCACTATTAGAAATTTGGTCAATAGCGACAGTTACTTTCGTCGAAATTCCGTCAGTATTCATGGTTTCCGACAATAATATCTGTCGCAAATAAGGAACTTGCAATCTCGCGGACAATTATGTAATTTTATAACTTCGTAACAAAAAAATATAACTTTCATAAAAATAATTGTAATTTCATAAAAGTAGTTGTAATTTCATAAAAAAAAGTTGTAATATAATAAACATAATTTGAGAAAAAAATATTGTAATTTGATAAAAAAAAATTATTATTTCATAAAAGAAAATTGTAATTTCACAAAAAAAATTGAAATCTCTTAAAAAATTTTGAAAAAACTTAAAAAAAAAGAATTTTTTGTTTTGGACAAACAATTTTCAAAAAAAACTTTGATAAAAAAAATTCATAAAAAATCATTCCGCTACTATTTTGAAATAGAAAATCTGGAAATAAAATTATGAAAAAAATTTCAAATAAAAAAATTATTTTGTTGAAAAAAATTTGAATTTTTTGTTTTCGACAAAAACTTTTCAAACTAAAAACTTTGATTAAAAAAATTTTCATAACAAATCTTTTTTGCTACTATTTTGAAATAAAAAAAATTGGAAAAAGAATTATTTTGTTGAATGAAAATTTTGAACTTTTTGATTTCAACAAAAACTTTTCAAAAAAGAATTCATAAAATATCAATTTGAAAAGTTAAAAAAAACCTAAAACACCCGTTAGTATAAAGGACTAACAGTGTAAACGTTTGTGCAAACGCTAGTTAATGATTTGCCACGTAAGAAAAGTAGCCAGTAAAAAAAAGTAAGAAAATTAGTACGCGTACCATATTATGCGGTTTACTAAAGTAGACGTATGATATAGACAATAAAAAATATACACGTACAAGATCAATACATTTCAAAAAAATACGTAACTATTTTATGCTTAAAACCTTACATTTAAAGCACATCATACTTCAATATTTCCATGTGCACAGCAAACAAGCTCGAGCATAGGTGTAGGTGGTTTAGCAGATGTAGAGGAGCTCACTGAAGTTCAACAAAAGTATGAATGGTCGGAAAGCCTATTCAGTGTCGGGGTACATACATACTACAAGGAAATTCTGAATTCCATCCCACTAATGCTTAATCATTGCGTTGATTTGTAGTCCCAGTGCTACTATGAATTATGGGTTTAGATTTTCAAACTCAAGTTCTTGGATTCACTTTAAGTTTTGGGTTCGGTCACTAAATATATTTGCCTTTTGCTTGAATTTTTTACTATTGATAGGCATCTCGATCACTCCTACTACCATTGAAGAAGCCTAACAGAAAATATAAACAAAAGATATAAACGGAGATATGTACATACCTGATGTCTTTCTTTCCACATGGGAATGAAACTGCTGCCCAAAAGTTAAAAATGTGGTCTCTCATTTGATCATTTGTCACAAGAATGCAGTTGAGCCTAACAAAAGCATAAAGCCAATGCCTAAATGAGCCACAGACCATGGTTCGTCAAGTTTTTGATTTGATTACTCGATGGTGGAGCATACCTACTGTGGATTTGGACTAATATGAAAGTTGGCTGCTTTGGCTTCATAGTGTTCGTCTTCCATCCAAAAATAAGTTGCTGCTAGAGGGGGTTTTTCAAGTTATGTGGTGGTTATTATGGTATTTCCATAATAAAACTATTTTCGAAGCAAAGTTTCCAAGGAAGGCGCTGATTTTTGATGAAGTTGTTTGTAAGTCGTATCATTGGTGTCGTTTTAGATGTAATTCATCGTTTAGTTGGGTAGATTGGCTCAAGAGCCCAAACCTAATTACTTTGTAATTCTAGCTTCTTGCTAGTTTAGTTTTAATAGTTGTTCAAAAAAAATATATCTTGAGATAATTAAATATACATGTCTCACGTAAGTTGCAGCAATTCAACTAGCAATGATCTAAATGTATTAAGGAAAAGATTTATAAACAGTGTTACATGTCATCATTTGAACCAACTGATTTAAAATAGAGAATCCCACTATCTATCTACCAGAAGCAACCCTAGATTGGCACGGTTAGCTAGAAGGCTAAGAATGCGTTTATCGTGTAGAATAACTAGTTGCTATTTATTGCTTCTCTTATACAGCTCATTAACGATAACTTCAAGCTGCTTGAAACCAATACCAAAAGAAACTAAAAAGAATAAATCACAATATTCGCTCCTCAATATTTTTAAAATACCATTAAACATAATAAGCTCCCAAATAACAAAGCATGGATATACAACGCCAAAATCCACCTTATTAAATGTTTTGCTGGTAAAGCCCAATGTTCACCCCATCAATTGTAGCTTCAAAATTGTTATGGTGATCCAGCCAATCCTTCTACAGTTTAAGTAGACAAGTAACTTAAAAGAATAAAAACACTGATTTCCACACAATATCATACTACTAGACTTGGAAGTTGGCAAAATTAATCCAAAAATGAAAAAAAACAAGGTATATTGGATAACTATTTTGAGTATTTTGGGTCATTTGGGTTTTTAAAAGCATCTTCAAATTAAACGAATAGGTCATGCGGGTCATATGAATGGGTCAGATGGGTCAGTGAAAAGCTACAGAACAAAGGAATGACCAATGACGATACTTTGCTCTTTCCCTTTGGTGTTACTGACAGGTGCTTGATTTTGTTAAAATGGTAAACACTCAGCACGAATACCAGAAGTTATCACTCAAGTGACTTTTATTAATGATTCAAAGTACGAAATACAAAAGAAAAGAGATTAGTCCTCAAACGAGTGCTAATCGAATGATTACACAAGAAATAGTGAGATCGTCCCAACTAGGTTGATCTGATCTCCCTTACACATCAATCACTCAACACTCAATGTTTGATAATACAAGATGAAAGATCTCCCATATGATATACCTCAGCTGGTTATCAGAGATTACTAGGGAGCACTACAACAATCCAGCCCTTCCCCATCGGGGTTTTCCCCAGCGACACGATGTCGCTGGGGAAAATTCGCTAAACGACAAAAACTTTCTGACGTGGCAAACTTTCTCGAAAAAATTTTGACCAAAAAGCAAAGCAAATTTTCCCCAGCGACATGTCGCTGGGGAACAGTTGACTGAATTTTGACCAAACTACTTCACAATCAATGCAAGCGGGAGATTAACCCGCCAACTTTTCCCCAGCGACATGTCGCTGGGGAAACTTTCTGCCACGTCTAATCCAAGTGATTAGCGTTAATGCGTTGTTTAATTTATGCCAAAGATTTTCCCCAGCGACATGTCGCTGGGGAAACTTTTAGGATTCCCTCCAAAAGATATTAAGTTAACGCGCCTATTTTACAAAAAAGTAACAAAATTTTCCCCAGCGACATGTCGCTGGGGAAACGTTGACTTCTATTTGACCACCAATTTTCAGAAAATGTGTAATCTTTATATAATATTTTAGTAAATATAATATATATATTAAAAAATAAAGTTATTAAAATTTAAAATAGTATATCTCTTTTTATGATAAAAAAGTGAGACAAATGGTTAATTTTCCCGCTAATGTTTTCCCGCCAATGTTTTCCGGCCAAAATTTTGCCCGCCAAAAGTTAACATTCACTGATAATTGTTAACATTCATTGTTAATATTAATTAAAAATTGTTAACATTCATTGAGGCTTACAAACAGACACGCCTAAACCTAACTTTATTCTACACTGACACTTAAACACGCGCTTAATTAAACATGGATATTAAACCGATAATAGACTCATAAACACGAAAACAGATACATCATAAACTAGTTCAAACAAATGTTCCCCATGTCATCGTAAAGGTCGTGAAGTAGTGCAGCTGAATCCAATGTGTGCCTATCGGAGTTGCGGTACAACTCTATCGTACGCTCAAGTACCATTATCATTCCATTCAAGCGCACACAGTTTGCACACGCTGAAGAGCTTGGAGAAGAAATTGGAATCGTTGAAGGTCTGGTAGAAGAGCTTGGAGGAGAAAAGTTCGTTGAAGGTCTTGAAGAAGAGCTTGGAGGAGAAAAGCTCATTGAACCTCCAAGAGATTTGATTAGTAGTTGGACGCGTTCGTCTTTCCATAAAAAAAATTTGCATCCATATGAAACTGGAGGTTGAACCCGTGAACGTGGACAAGCATAGTACAGTCTACCAAAGTTTTTAGTTGTCCACGATTCTCGAAGAACTACATCTCCATGTCCACACCTGCACGGAAAAGCTTCATGCTTCAACATGTACATAATAACAATTTGTTTATGATGATAAGTGTGTGTAATCTGCTGGTGGTTGTGATGATAAGGAGTGTGTGTGGTTCTCTTTTTATGCTAAAAAAGTGAGGGAAATTGTTAACATTTTCCCTCCAATGTTTTCCCTCCAATGTTTTCCCTCCAATGTTTTCCCTCCAATACATTGAACCTCTAATGATGAACCCTATCTAATACGTTGA
This sequence comes from Glebionis coronaria, assembly GCA_025667525.1. Classification (NCBI taxonomy): domain Eukaryota; kingdom Viridiplantae; phylum Streptophyta; class Magnoliopsida; order Asterales; family Asteraceae; genus Glebionis; species Glebionis coronaria. Next base: position 70,841,097 of record CM046877.1, on the reverse strand, counting down.
ACCTCTAAAGCTGAACCCTATCTAATACGTTGAACCTATAATGATGAACCCTATCTAATACATTGAACCTCTAATGATGAACCCTATCTAATACATTGAACCTATAATGATGAACCCTATCTAATACATTGAACCTCTAATGATGAACCCTATCTAATACGTTGAACCTCTAAAGCTGAACCCTATCTAATACGTTGAACCTATAATGATGAACCCTATCTAATACATTGAACCTCTAATGATGAACCCTATCTAATACATTGAACCTATAATGATGAACCCTATCTAATACATTGAACCTCTAATGATGAACCCTATCTAATACGTTGAACCTCTAAAGCTGAACCCTATCTAATACGTTGAACCTATAATGATGAACCCTATCTAATTCAATGAACCTCTACTGTTGAAACCTATCTAATACATTGAACCTCTAATGATGAACCCTATCTAATACATTGAACCTCTAATGATGAACCCTATCTAATACATTGAACCTCTAATGATGAACCCTATCTAATACGTTGAACCTCTAAAGCTGAACCCTATCTAATACATTGAACCTCTAATGATGAACCCTATCTAATACATTGAACCTATAATGATGAACCCTATCTAATACATTGAACCTCTAATGATGAACCCTATCTAATACGTTGAACCTCTAAAGCTGAACCCTATCTAATACGTTGAACCTATAATGATGAACCCTATCTAATTCAATGAACCTCTACTGTTGAAACCTATCTAATACATTGAACCTCTAAAGATGAACCCTATCTAATACATTGAACCTCTAATGATGAACCCTATCTAATACATTGAACCTCTAATGATGAACCCTATCTAATACATTGAACCTCTAATGATGAACCCTATCTAATACGTTGAACCTCTAATGATGAACCCTATCTAATACATTGAACCTCTAATGATGAACCCTATCTAATACATTGAACCTCTAATGATGAACCCTATCTAATACGTTGAACCTATAATGATGAACCCTATCTAATACATTGAACCTCTAATGATGAACCCTATCTAATACGTTGAACCTATAATGATGAACCCTATCTAATACATTGAACCTCTAATGATGAACCCTATCTAATACGTTGAACCTATAATGATGAACCCTATCTAATACATTGAACCTCTAATGATGAACCTATCTAATACGTTGAACCTCTAAAGCTGAACCCTATCTAATACGTTGAACCTATAATGATGAACCCTATCTAATACATTGAACCTCTAATGATGAACCCTATCTAATACGTTGAACCTATAATGATGAACCCTATCTAATACATTGAACCTCTAATGATGAACCCTATATAATACATTGAACCTCTAATGATGAACCCTATCTAATACATTGAACCTCTAATGATGAACCCTATCTAATACATTGAACCTCTAATGATGAACCCTATCTAATACATTGAACCTCTAATGATGAACCCTATCTAATACATTGAACCTCTAAAGCTGAACCCTATCTAATACGTTGAACCTATAATGATGAACCCTATCTAATACATTGAACCTCTAATGATGAACCCTATCTAATACGTTGAACCTCTAAAGCTGAACCCTATCTAATACATTGAACCTCTAATGATGAACCCTATCTAATACGTTGAACCTATAATGATGAACCCTATCTAATACGTTGAACCTATAATGATGAACCCTATCTAATACATTGAACCTCTAATGATGAACCCTATCTAATACGTTGAACCTATAATGATGAACCCTATCTAATACATTGAACCTCTAATGATGAACCCTATCTAATACGTTGAACCTATAATGATGAACCCTATCTAATACATTGAACCTCTAATGATGAACCCTATCTAATACGTTGAACCTCTAAAGCTGAACCCTATCTAATACGTTGAACCTATAATGATGAACCCTATCTAATTCAATGAACCTCTACTGTTGAAACCTATCTAATACATTGAACCTCTAAAGATGAACCCTATCTAATACATTGAACCTCTAATGATGAACCCTATCTAATACATTGAACCTCTAATGATGAACCCTATCTAATACATTGAACCTCTAATGATGAACCCTATCTAATACGTTGAACCTCTAATGATGAACCCTATCTAATACATTGAACCTCTAATGATGAACCCTATCTAATACATTGAACCTCTAATGATGAACCCTATCTAATACGTTGAACCTATAATGATGAACCCTATCTAATACATTGAACCTCTAATGATGAACCCTATCTAATACGTTGAACCTATAATGATGAACCCTATCTAATACATTGAACCTCTAATGATGAACCCTATCTAATACGTTGAACCTATAATGATGAACCCTATCTAATACATTGAACCTCTAATGATGAACCTATCTAATACGTTGAACCTCTAAAGCTGAACCCTATCTAATACGTTGAACCTATAATGATGAACCCTATCTAATACATTGAACCTCTAATGATGAACCCTATCTAATACGTTGAACCTATAATGATGAACCCTATCTAATACATTGAACCTCTAATGATGAACCCTATATAATACATTGAACCTCTAATGATGAACCCTATCTAATACATTGAACCTCTAATGATGAACCCTATCTAATACATTGAACCTCTAATGATGAACCCTATCTAATACATTGAACCTCTAATGATGAACCCTATCTAATACATTGAACCTCTAAAGCTGAACCCTATCTAATACGTTGAACCTATAATGATGAACCCTATCTAATACATTGAACCTCTAATGATGAACCCTATCTAATACGTTGAACCTCTAAAGCTGAACCCTATCTAATACATTGAACCTCTAATGATGAACCCTATCTAATACGTTGAACCTATAATGATGAACCCTATCTAATACGTTGAACCTATAATGATGAACCCTATCTAATACATTGAACCTCTAATGATGAACCCTATCTAATACGTTGAACCTATAATGATGAACCCTATCTAATACATTGAACCTCTAATGATGAACCCTATCTAATACGTTGAACCTATAATGATGAACCCTATCTAATACATTGAACCTCTAATGATGAACCCTATCTAATACGTTGAACCTCTAAAGCTGAACCCTATCTAATACGTTGAACCTATAATGATGAACCATATCTAATACATTGAACCTCTAATGATGAACCCTATCTAATACGTTGAACCTATAATGATGAACCCTATCTAATACATTGAACCTCTAATGATGAACCCTATATAATACATTGAACCTCTAATGATGAACCCTATATAATACATTGAACCTCTAATACATTATATAAAAAATATATAATTATATAAAACTTATTATTTTTAATTATATAAAAGTAAAATATACAATTATATAAAACTTATTATTTTTAATTATATAAAATTATAATAATACAATTATATAAAATTATTATTATTAATCATTTAAAACGTATTATTATCAATCAAACTTATTATATAAATACATTGAACCTCTAATGATGAACCCTATCTAATACATTGAACCTCTAATGATGAACCCTATCTAAATATATAATTATATAAAACGTATTATTATCAATCATTTAAAACTAATTTACATAAATATCTTATATAAAAATATATAATTATATAAAAAGTAAAATATACAATTATGTAAAACTTATTATTTTTAATTATATAAAATTATAATAATACAATTATATAAAATTATTATTATTAATCATTTAAAACGTATTATTATCAATCAAACTTATTATATAAATATATAATTATATAAAACGTATTATTATCAATCATTTAAAACTAATTTACATAAATATCTTATATAAAAATATATAATTATATAAAAAGTAAAATATACAATTATGTAAAACTTATTATTTTTAATTATATAAAATTATAATAATACAATTATATAAAATTATTATTATTAATCATTTAAAACGTATTATTATCAATCAAACTTATTATATAAATATATAATTATATAAAACGTATTATTATCAATCATTTAAAACTAATTTACATAAATATCTTATATAAAAATATATAATTATATAAAAAGTAAAATATACAATTATGTAAAACTTATTATTTTTAATTATATAAAATTATAATAATACAATTATATAAAATTATTATTATTAATCATTTAAAAGTAAATATCATGAATAGTTAAAAAAGTTTCCCCAGCGACATGTCGCTGGGGTAAGGTTCGTTGACCAATTTTAGAAATCCCTCCAAAAAATTTCATTAACGCGCTTCTTTCACAAACCGACAAAATAAGGGTTTCCCCAGCGACATGTCGTTGGGGTAAGTTTCGTTAATATCCAACGTTTATTAAACCAGCTGCGCAAAACGACAAATTCTAAACTTTCCCCAGCGACATGTCGCTGGGGAAAAGTTCGTCAAGAAAAGGAAGTTTTCCCCAGCGACATGTCGCTGGGGAAAGTTTTCACCAGACCTTATCCTCAACGATTTACAGAAACATCACTTATCTCCCAAACCCATCTCTTTCTCTTCTCTGCGTAAAACACCATCACTACAGCCCATTTACACCACCATTTACACCACCATTTACACCACCATTTACACCACCAATATCACCACCATTTACACCACCAATATCACCACCATTTACACCACCAATCATCACCACCGTCATCCCCATCTGCGTAAAACCCCCACCCATCTCCATCACCCTCACCAGTCACCACTGCTAATCACCACCACCATCACCCATATCCATCTCCATCACCCCCACCATCACCACTGCGAATCATTCCACCGGTCACCACTATGAATCACCCACACCACCACCACTAGCTATAATTAAAGGTTTTGTCTTTCATTTTATGTTTATATAAATTAAAGGTTTTGGTTTTTTTAATTCAATTGTTTTTTATATAAATTTATAGTTTTTTTAATTGAATGGTTTTTTTTAATTAATGTTTTATGTTATTGTAGCCGACCGCAGCCGACCGCAGCCGACCGCAGCCGACCGCAGCCGACCACAGCCGACCGCAGCCGACCACAGCCGACCACAGCCGACCACAGCCGACAGCGCAGCCGACAACGACCGACCACAGCCGACCACAAGTGACCACCACAACTAACTGTATGTTTTTTTAATTCTAACTGATAACACTTATTTACTTATTTTTATCATTTTGGTTTCCCCAGCGACATGTCGTTGGGGATTTATAAACTAGTTTTTTTTAATTAAACGTAAATCCAAACACTCGTTAACTGTAAAAAACGCAAGCCCAAACAATCGTTATGTTGCTTATCGGCTTATCCGAATAAACTGTTTTTAAACAGCTTATTTTGATAAGCTTATCAGGATAAGCTGTTTGAAACAGCTTATCCCGATAAGCTTATCAGAATAAGTTGTTTGAAAACAGCTTATCCTAATAAGCTTATCCGAATAAGCTGTTTTCAAACAGCTTATCCTGATAAGCTTATCAGGGTAAGATGTTTGAAACAGCTTATCCCGATAAGCTTAGCGGAATAAGCTGTTTGAAAACAGCTTATTCTGATAAGCTTATCAGGATAAGCTGTTTTCAAACAGCTTATCCGAATAAACTGTTTTCAAACAGCTTATCAGGAATGTTATCAGGATAAGCTGTTTGAAAACAACTTATTCTGATAAAACTTATCAGAATAAGCTGTTTGATATAAATGTTTTATTGAATTAAACCTTAGGAATGTTTTAGGATTTTAGCGATTAATTTCAGAAAATTCCCGTCTGAAATTGATCAACCTATAGAAAACCCGTCCGAAGTTAATTTAATAGGAATTAACTTCGGAAAGTCCCCTGTTTGGGACTGCTTTTTGATTGTTTTGTCTCATTTAGGATATGAATGCGTATAACTGGTTTACTATTTGAGATGATTTCGACAGTGTTTCTCCTTTACTCCTACGAATATGTCTTTAAACACATATTTGGGGAGTTGAGGGGAAATGCTGCCGAAATTTTCTCAAATAGTAAATCGGTTATACGCATTCATATATGAGACGAAGCATCAAAGAGTGGGTTAGGATTGCCTTCCATAGTTGCACTAGGTTAACAAAACATCTAGGATTGCTTTCCATAATTGCCTTCCATGTAATAATAACTAAATATACGGATAAAACGCAGTTATGGTATTCGCTGATAAGAGTTGGATAAACAAACCGAAACTTTCCAAAGAATTTAATGACGGTCTTACAAAGTTCGTCAATCATTGCCGGCCGTTGGTGAATTCTGCGGGGAAAATTAGATGTCCATGCAAAAAATGTCGAAATGTATTATGGAAACCCATCGATGGGATTGGAATGGAAATTGCTATAAACGGGTGGGACCCACTTTATACCACATGGCTCAAACACGGTGAACCGGCTCCACGTGCGCCAGTGATAGATAACCTAGGAGAACCTATGATGAGTGACATGACAGCGTTACTCAATGATTTTAGCTATATTCCTTCGAATGAACCAACACAAGGAGATAATATTGGTGAGAATAGTAACCAACCGACTCAACCGCCTCAAGCCACTCGTACCGAGTTTGAAGAGTTGTATGCAATTGCCAACGAGGCGATGTATGATGGTTGTGAACATGTGTCTCGACTAGACTTTATGGCAAAATTTACCTATTTTAAGGCTAAAGGAAAAATGACAGATTCTTTATTCAATGAAATATTAGAGTTTCTCCGATATATGTTACCCGATAGTAAAGGATTCAAGTTCCCACTGAACTACTATGAAATAAAGAAGACATTTAAAACGATCGGGTTAGGTTACGAGTCGATACATGCTTGTGAACACGACTGCTGCTTGTTTTGGGAGGATAATACGAATCTGCAATTCTGTCCGGTGTGTAAAACGAGTAGATGGAAAGACACTAACACACCGGGGAAGAAAGTTCCTAGGAAGGTGTTGCGTTACTTTCCGATCATTCCTAGACTACAACGTTTGTACAAGTCTAGACACACTGCAAAAGACATGACTTGGCATGCTACTGGAAAGTGTGCGGAGCCTGGTAAGATGCAACACCCGGTTGATGGCGCGGCTTGGAAGAAGTTTGACTTGAAGTATCCAGAGTTTGCAGCAGAACCAAGAAATGTTCGACTAGGGTTGTGTGCTGATGGTTTCAATCCGTTCGGCGACCTTAGTCAGAGCTACAGCATGTGGCCGGTTGTATTGACAACATACAATCTGCCTCCTTGGTTATGTATGAAATAAAGTAACTTTATGTTGACGTTGTTAATTCCTGGCCCTAAATCCCCGGGCAAGGACATTGATATTTACTTGCAGCCTTTGATTAAAGACCTGAAGACTTTGTGGCACAAGAACGGTGTTGATACTACAGACATTATTTCACAAAAGCAGTTCAAGATGAGAGCGATGCTTTTATGGACTATAAATGATTTTCCTACTCGAAGTAGTTTGTCTGGGTGGAGTGGGCAAGGTTACTATGCATGCCCTACATGTAACCTAGAAACTCCATCTATTCCTGTCACAAGCAAAATAGCTTATGATGGCCATAGAAGATGGTTAAAGAAGCCCCATAAATGGAGGAGTTCACGTGTTGACTTCAATGGCCAAACTGAACAGAAAGATCCACCTAAAGATTATAATCAACCGCATGTAATCGAAGCGCAACATGCTAGATTGCTAAGGCGTAAGCCGGGTAAACATCCGAAACATGGGGGTGTGAAGATTTCCCGCAATGTTACAGTCGAGCTTAACTGGACTAAACGGTCTATTTTTTACGAGCTTGAGTATTGGCCTTTTATTTCACTAAGACACAATTTAGACATCATGCATATCGAAAAAAATGTGTTGGAGGCCATCTTGAACATTTTGTTAATGAATGACAAAAGTAAAGACACCGCAAAAGCAAGACAAGACTTGAAAAAGATGGGCATTCGAAGACCTTTGTGGCTAACCGTAAACCACAAGGGGAAGACTGTGAAGCCCCAGGCTGCGTATTCTTTAACACCAGAGAACCGAAAAAAGTTTTGTCAGTACATCAAAAGTGTTAAACTACCAGATGGGTTCGGATCATGCTTCAAGCACAAAGTGACCGATAATGATACAAATATAACGGGCCTGAAGTCTCATGACTGTCATATAATGATGCAACGTTTACTTCCTTACGGACTTCAAAATTACTTGCCCGAACATATTGCAAAACCAATAATTGCACTGTGTTCCTTGTTTAAGCAACTCTGCTCTACAACTTTGATGGAGGAGGACATGTTGAAAGCTTCGGTCAAGGTGGTTGAAATTCTATGCGAGCTTGAGCGCATATATCCTCCTGCTTTCTTTGACATTATGATTCACTTGCCCATCCATTTAGCTCTAGAGGCTCTTGAAGGCGGGCCTATTCAACCCCGGTGGATGTATCCATTTGAAAGATTCATGAAGAAGCTAAAAGGTTATGTAAGAAATAAAGCTAAGCCGGAAGGTTCGATCGCGGAGGGTTATGTTGCAGAAGAAGCATTGACTATAAGTTCTCAATATTTTCGGGGTGTTACCACGAAATTTAATCGTCCCGATCGTAATGTGGACCCCCCTCCCTCAACGTGTAAGTTTCAGGTGTTCCGATCGGTATGCAAGCCGATTGGTTTACTGTCCTTTCCTCATTTTCCTACCGACGAGTACAAGAAAGTGAGATGGTATGTACTTAACAACAGTCCTGAGATCGACACGTACCAAGACCAGTTCCGGAGGTACGCGTTTTTTAATTTTGTAACTTTTTTTTCTTAACTTATCATTTCGCCGACTTATTCTAATAGCATGAACGTTTTTCAGGTTATTTCCAGAAAAAGACAAGCTAGAAGAATTCCCCCACTGGTTTAAGACGCTGGTAAACTAACACTTATTTTGTGTACTTAAGTGTAAAAATAACAATATCATATTTTTAGTTTTCTATCTAATCCTATCTTCTTCATAGATCTTTGAACGTCACGCACAAAATCCCCAAGACCCAGAGTTTAGCCCAACCAGCGAGTTATTCGCTTTGGCTAATGGACCATTAAGGGCTCCAATGTCAGTAAACTGTTGCGTAGTAGATGGTGTGAGGTATGTCGTGCAGAGCCGCGATGAACGTCGCGTAACTCAAAATAGCGGCGTTTATTCGACTGATCCTGACGGGAAAACTAACACTTATGGTCGGCTTCAAGAAATCCTCGAGTTTGACTATTTGTCGTTTAAAGTTGCGTTGTTCAAAGTTAAGTGGTTCGACACTCGCAACACCGTTGGTAGAGTCAAGAAACTTATCGTTAGAAACGGAATGACACAAATCGTCGGCTCTGGTGAGGCGTGGAAAAGTGAACAATACATCCTCGCAACACAAGTCAAACAAGTCTTCTACCTTGTAGATCCAGCCAAACCCAACGTGAAGGTCGTCGAACATGTTAATCATAAAAAGTTTTTGAACAACGGTGTAATCGTGGTAGAGAACGAACCTGATATTATACATTTGGACAACTCATCTGATCTCCCACCTTCTACTAGTGATCTCCAACCTTCTACTAGTCATCTCCCACCTTCTACTAGTGGGAATGACTTCGGTAATTACACCTTCTATATAGATTTGCATATAGATGGTGAATCAACAGAGGTTGACGCACCGCCAGATAACGATGATGTTCCTAATGAAGACGATGATGATGAAGACCCCCTTCCTCATGATTTAGCAGATTCTGATGTTGAAGACCTCATCAAAGATGATGATGGTGTTGAGAAATTTTATTCTAGTGACGAAGAAGATTAACTTTGTGTTGTAACTTGTAAAATACACTTATATATTTGAATGAATGAATGAATGAAATTGTTGTGGATTGTTTAAATGTGTAAATTTATTTTGATATTTAGATTTGTGCATGCTTGTATTATTTTGTTCATGAATTTCTACATGTTATGCTAATTGTACTTGTATACAGATGACTGATGTTGCACGGGGCCACGGCGGGGACGGTGGTGGCGAGGATCCTTCACGTCCACGTCCTCCATCATTCGGTTGCGGGGGTTGCTTCGTCAACCGGGGTAAGAATTTCTGGATTATTGTAATACAAATTTGATACACATATTTAACTTGTTTGCCTTAACTTTTATGACTTTATCACTCACTTGATTTTGCAGGAAAAGGAAAGAAAAAGCCCAATTTGGGCGGGAGGAGAGCCGGCAGGCAGAATACCCGGGAGAAGACCCGCTGCCTGAAATTACTGGATGCGGTGGCCGAGAATCAAAACCGGCCGGTCGAGGTCGACTTTGTACCCGGTAGAGGTAACCTTGTTATACCTATCGGCCCCTACGCAGATCATTGGGGAAACTTATTCGGGTGTGTCGTTAGGGAAATACCTTTGTATTACCCTTCGTGGAGCAAGGTCCCCGAAGGGTACAAGGTGGCGGCCCGGACAGCTATTGGGGTAAGTTATCATTTTATATTTATTTAATTATCGTGTTCATTTATTTAATTATATATATTTATTTAAATTTGTTTTTTTTATTTATATCATATAAATAAATAAACAAATTTAAATAAATATATAAATTATATTGCTAACTCCGTTTTTAATGTGTTGTATTGTGTATATTTATTTAAATTCGTTTATTTATTTATATCATATAAATAAATAAACGAATTTAAATAAATATATAAATTATATTTCTAACTCTGTTTTCAATGTGTTGTATTGTGTATATTTATTTAAATTTATTTATTTATTTATATCATATAAATAAATAAACAAATTTAAATAAATATATAAATTATATTTCTAACTCTGTTTTCAATGTGTTGTATTGTGTATATTCATTTAAATTCGTTTATTTATTTATATCATATAAATAAATAAACGAATTTAAATAAATATATAAATTATATTTCTAACTCTGTTTTCAATGTGTTGTATTGTGTATATTCATTTAAATTCGTTTATTTATTTATATCATATAAATAAATAAACGAATTTAAATAAATATATAAATTATATTTCTAACTCTGTTTTCAATGTGTTGTATTTGATTGCAGAAAAAATATGATCTCACGCCGTACGTGAACACCCCTCGGTGGAAGAGTATTTATGATACCATTAATCACCAGCTACAAAAATCATACAATACCAGCAAGGCTAGTCTGAAGCGAGATTACTTTGTAAAAAACCCCGAGACTGGAGAATACGATTTAGATCAAATCAGGCGGAACAGACCGGACGAGCACACACCTGAAGTGTGGGAGAAACAGATAGAGTTTTGGACTGACGAAGCTAACATGAAGCGATCCTCAACAAACAGCCAAAATCGGTCCAAGGCAACACTTGTCTCCCGACATGGTTCTCGGTCGATCCCTCGCACTCGACATCTCATGGTAATTATTATTATTATTATTATTATTGATTTTACATTATTATGGTTTTTTTTATTTTTTTTATTTTATTATTATTATTATTGTTTTTTATTTTTATTATTTTATTATTATCATTATTTATTTTACATACATATTATTATTGCCGCATTTAATTAGATTGATCTTACTTACGTGTGTATGTACAGCAAAAGTCGTCCGAAACCCAACAGGAGCCTACAGAGATCGACATGTTCTATCGTCTGCATACGAATTCAGATGGTGTATTTATAGATGAGCAGTCTCTCCAGTTGTATGTAAGTATTCTTTTCAAAACACACTTTAATGAATCATTGATTAATAATCTAGCAACCCGACTAATATATTTACTATATTGTGTTATTGTCACCACACAGGATGAGATGAGGGAGCTAGAGGCGACGGGTGAGCACACCACTGCCGAGATCAACAGGATGGTGCGAGGAGGCAAGTTTCGCGGCCACCATCCTGGCGTGGGTATGGTATTGCCAGGATACACCAGTACTCCCCCGTGCTTTCCGCCACCACCCCCTGAGACTCGTCGGGATCGGGATGTTGATTTCATGATGGGCTTGTTCAGAAACGACCCCAGGTATGGCGATCTTTTTGCCGCATATGAGAGTGGTGGTGCCAGCGGGAGTGGGAGTCGCCCGGATGATGATGCTGGTGCCAGCGGGAGCGGGAGTCGCCCGGGTGATGATGCTGAGGATCGGGAGGGTGGCGATGACGCGAGCTAGTCGTGTCATATATGTGTTTGTTAGTATGGTACATAGTTTCTTTATGTTCATCTTGACTTGTTTCCCTATTATCCTAAATTAGAACGCTTGTTTCCCTAGTATCCTTAACTATCCCGACTTATTCCTAGTATCCATGTGATCATTAGAACGTTATATTATATTTGGTGCAAGTTGAACTTATTCCGCGTTTGTGTTGATTTGTATTTCAAGTTTACTTTATATGTGTCTTTTGGTGAGCAAATACAGGTTTTGGTTACAGGTTTTGGTAGATTTTTTCCGGAAAAATTCCGGAAAAAATCTGGAAAACGCCTGCTGTGCAGGCAATTTTAAAAAAAAACCTGCAGACTCTTCCCCAGCGACATGTCGCTGGGGAAAAGTTGGTTATTCGTTGACAAGTCAAACGCAAAGCGTTGACAAGTCAAACGTATCAAGATTTTCCCCAGCGACATGTCGCTGGGGTAAATTTGGATAGCGTTGACTAGTCAACGGCAACGCGTTGACAAGTCAAAAGAAAGGAAATTTTCCCCAGCGACATGTCGCTAGGGAAAATTTGTAATTAGCTAAAATGGTTAAGTTTAACTTAATTTTTTTTATTTTGTAAGGATTTTCCCCAGCGACATGTCGCTGGGGAAAATTTTGCCACCGTGGCATCTGTTCTTCCAGGAAAAGTCTGTGGGACCCACTTGTCGCTGGGGGAAGTCGCTGGGGATACTTTTAACAACTAGCTTACCCCAGCGAATATACCCCAGCGACATGTCGCTGGGGATATGCTTCCCCAGCGACATGTCGCTGGGGAAACACCAAAAATATCGCTGGGGTAGGGCGCGATTGTTGTAGTGGAGAGAGCAGATAACGAGTAGATAACACACAAAGATGTGTTTGTGAATAAAGTGATGGATGTTAACCCTAACTCAATGAGAGTTAGGGTATTATATGACACCTTTAACGGATAGAAAAAGACCCAACAAGAATCCTGTGAAACCCAACAGTCATATGGTCCACGTCCATAGCAACTTTCATCAAGAGTCAAAAACTGTCCCTGCATAAATCAAACACACAAAAAAAAACGAGACATACACTAGTTAGTTTGCAAAAGTTAACACCCTCTCTCAAACTAAGCAAGTGTAACCATAAAAAATAGAAAAAATCTCAAACCCAAAACAACACCATAACCTTAAAGTTGTGCAGGGCAGAATTGCATATTACACACGGGTGAGAAACTCAGTTGAAAGTTTGAAAACTTCCAACACCCTCTCTCAAACTGAACAAGGGTATCACCCGTGGAAACAGAAACAAAACTAAAAACAAGAAAAAATAATGGAAAACATAACTCACACTACCAAGCTGACATCATAACATACAAATTATGCAGATCAATGTTACCAGATATAATAAGGGCATTATGGCAAACAATCAAATGTTGAAACACACATACCAAATTAAAAAACACCAATGACTACACAAAAAGTTAAAGAAAGGCAACATAATTTTTATTATTATTTACCCCAGATAGAGCATTGAGTTTTAGCAACATGTGCAACCAATAACACAAACAAGAGAGGTGACCAAGAAGGAGACAAATGACTTCTCTGAGAAACATAAGCCCAAATCCAAACAGCGCACGTGCAACAAATGATAATAAGAGGAAACCACACAACAAAAAACCACATAACAAGCAAAATTCAAGCACTTTCCTATAAGAAAAAAGATACGATAACCAAACAGACCATGAAACGACAAAGAAACACATAATCATAAGCAGTCACACCATATTGCAACCATAAAATAGAAGAGAAAGGAAAAAAATGTCAAAAGGACACCCCTGATAAAAAAACACCACAGGATAAAAAAGGAGGATAGAGAAAGGGAGAAACTTCCCTGAGCATTAGTAGATCCCATGATGAAGCAATGAGACCACCAAGTCTCACACACATAAGGTCAGATAGATAAGTACATATAAGAACATGTACCAAGAACCACAACCAAGCAACATAATTCATAGTCCCTTATTTTAGATAAGGAGACCAGAATAATAAAGGCAAATGCACCAAGCAATCACAATAAAACCAATTAAGGTTACCGTACAGATAAGAGAGAGAACCACAAGGAACTCCAATAAGAACAACACTAGAATACACATTCACAATCAAAAGAGAATCAGACGAATAAAAAAAGCATTCGCGGACAATCTCAGAACAAGACAAGAACCACAAGGTTCATAACACATAAGACATAATAGAGGATCATAAGAGACATCAATCGATAGACAAAAAATCCCGACACGACTAGGTGAAACCCAGATCAAAGGGAACAACAAAGAACATAAACTAGAGATAAGCATGCATAAACAAGAACAAGCAAGAAAAAGAAAAATCGCACAACGCAAGCAGAAAAAACATAACACTTAGTCAATCACGTAAGAATGCGAAAAGAAGGCCACGAAGAACAAGACAAAAAATCATGACAAAGAACGAAACCAAATAAGAAAAATACAAAAAAGAGCAGAGGAGGAGCACAAGGAGGAAAACAGTAACCGAAGACAGCACAAATAGGACAAAGACAAGAAACCAATATTAAGGCAAAAGAAAAACACATAAACGAGAGGCAGACATAGCAAAAACACTTCATATTATCCTAGATAATAAGGTCACATAACAGGTGCTCAAGATTAGGACATATCAAGGGTAAAACAAGAACATACTCAAGAACCTTAAACCTAAAGGATGAGACCTTCAACAACAAGATAGAGAGGCAAGAAGGAACCATATAAGAGACACAAACACACATAAGTTAATCACCATGTATGATCAAACAAAGACCGTAATGGACAACATGGTCATTAACCTTAAAAGGTGAATTAGGGTACTGGTGGATAATATTGAGCCAACAACATGCATACCAATATTGTTCTCAATGGTGTCAAAGATAGATGGAAATTCAAACCTAGCCTCATTATGATCCGGAAACATCAGCTCACTTTAAGTGTGATGCTGAGAGTTGCCCTCAGAGATGTTTTTAAAACCCATAGAAGTTACATTGCCACTCTCATCTCCGCTAGGAGAATTTGAGGCATTTCCATCATCATTGGGTGTAGCTTCTGTACATCATAGGGACTTTTAGATGTGTGGCTGACAAGATAATCAACAAATTTTAATTGTTTTAGAAAATCTCTTTTAGACACTGTAAAATCATTTTCTTTTGAGTTTCTAGAAGTAAAGAAGTTCTCATAATAAAAAGCAATTCTGAAGTAGAAGATAGATTTATCATCAAGATTAGTTTTAACAGTTGAGGCATCAAGAAGGCGATATTTATAGATAATGAGGGACAACTTATCACCATCAATTGAGTCATTTAAAAAGAAAACGTAGCCACAACATCTAATGTGACAATACTTAGGTGTAATTCCATTAATTATTTTAGGAAATGAATTACCATTGAGAACATAAGGAGGAGTAAACCCTCCCCATATAACAAGGATGATCCCTCCCTGAAACATAAGACACCTAGTTAAACTAAGGAGTCTATGTTTCATATAGGAGTGAGTACAAGATATAAGCAGATTGATTCCTAAAGTAAAACACATATCAAACATAATTGAAGTCAGAGAGTTGTTTCAATCAATAACATAGCACTCATCAACACTAGATATAATAGTGCACATCCCAGCATCCATGATAGGAAGCATCCTACATTTATCGCAACTCGCAAAAAAGAAAGGGACATAACAAATGGCCATAATATGGATCATCATAATGCAAGCAAACATTGAAATGATTACCATTAGACGTGACAACGCATGCACCAATTATACATGCCACATACCAATATATAGAGAGACCAAGATGGATAGACAAATTAGGTTAGGATACATCCTCAACCACACAAAATTTCTAAGGCAATTAGCACCAGATAAAGGCAAGACAACCAACTGCCAACAATACAATATACTCATAGTAGGCACATGGATAGATAAAGACATACAATCATACATATAAGACAGTTAAACACACAATCAGAAAGGGAAGAAACAGAAGGACAGGAGATACAACACACGGAAAAAACAGAGAGACACCAAACAAAAGAAGGATAGATAAACAAACAGGCAGTACAAGAAAAGAGAGACAACAGTAAGCAGATAGGTCACATAGGAAAACAAAGAACATACAATAGATCATGATCATAACCCAAAAGCAAAACCTCAAAGACAGAATGTAACAAAAAAGATAGACAGACAAAGAGACAATTATAAGATGCCAGACATATCAACCACATAAAAAAACAGATAGATCCAAAAAACAGAGAACAACAAAGAAGATCAGGGATCAGACAACACCAACAAGCAACATACAAGCCACATAAGAGATAAGAACCTCCAGAACAATCACCCCAAACGAGAATAAACGAAATTATCAACCATACCAAATAAACAAACAAGGCAGCAACAGAGTAGCGGAAACAGACCCATCATTTTTAATGTTACAGCAAACATCAGTCACAATTAACAACCAACATATCACATAAGAAAATGGACAAGCGAAACACATGATCACGAACAGACTTAATAAATCATTGCACAAACAGAAAACAATAAACATCACACAACAACAATCTATGACACATGAAAAAACAGATAGGAAAATATTAAACTAAACTAAATAAAACAACCAAGTAGCCACCTTATATCTCCCATACTAAAAAGCTATAATTACCTCATAACAATCAATCCACAGAACTAAGTAATCCTATCGATAACCTAAACACCCATCTAAAAAAAACTTAAGAGAAAAAAAAGAGGGTGTGAGAGGTATTATAGTGCACACACAGCAAGAATGAACCACTCAACGGTCACCACATACATGCCAAGATTCAAATCGCAAAATACCAGAAATTAGGGTTTCACATACCCTAACATCAAACACCACGAAGAAAGAACGACACCAATAACAAGAGCTCCCAAAAACACCAGGGAATACAAGAGCAAGTAGCCAGGAGCAAAAAACTCCAAACATAAAATTAGGGTTTCACACAACCTAATTTCCAGAACATCAAGAACAACCACCAATCACACAGGAGATAGCTAGATCGAGAACCATTGGCTCTAATACCATGTTAAAATGGTAAACACTCAGCATGAATACCAGAAGTCGTCACTCAACCATCCACCCCATAGTGAGTTTTATTAATGATTTAAAGTACGTAATACAAAATAAAAGAGATTAGTCCTCAAACGAGTGCTAACCGAACGATTACACAAGAAATAGTGAGATCGTCCCAACTAGGTTGATCCGATCTCCCGCACATACATTAATCACTCAATACTCAATGTTTGATAATACAAGATGAAAGATTTAACACCCCCAAATTTAATCGCAGTGGAAACCAACCATTTAGGTGTTAAGGCATAACACAATTACAAAAGAATATAAAGAACGACTCTAAAAGAGACGTTTCCAAATATAAGTTCCCTTCATAAAGATCAGAGTTACAGGTCCCAAAATAATTTAAAAACTTTCATACATAAGTCTTACAAAACAAAACATAAAGTAAATATTTAGTGAATGGAACGATAGTTATATTTTCAAAACATTTACGCGCATCACATCGTCCATTCCAAGCCTTCCATCATCAAATACCTAAAACACATGCTAAAAAAGGTCAACAAAAAGTTGTGTGAATTTATAGAGTTTAAAGAATAATAGGTGAACACAAGAATTTTTTATCATCTCAAACTTGCGGATCAAACATGTTGTATATATAAATGAATTAAGCTCACGCCACTGAACGTTAACCACAATCACACCGGAACCTCCGGCGCCCCTAAAAACATGTAATATTGCCATATACCAACGACCCTCTTATACATAATATTTGTTTCAGGTGGTACCACTTATGGATACAAACCCTAGGATAGGGGTGTCAAGCCCAATATATCTATCAAATGTATTAGCGTTTACCCTTTCGAGGTAATTAACAGTGCATAAAATTCGGGGATTTCACAAGGCAATAGGTACTTATGCATTTATCATCACATTCGGGTCCAGCATACCGAAAACAACTTGTGTTCATTTATAAAATAGCATGTATTCCCCTCGCGAGTTTTATAATAAAACATTTAAAGTATAAAAGCGAGACTATAAACTCACCTTAGCAATAGCGATATCAATCGATAATAGCCAACGACGAAATATAATTATAAGTATAATCTTAAACTTTTCGAAAGTTTATTTGATTACTCCTCTGCGTCTCTTTTTTTTTTCTTTGTTAGTATATGTATAAGAATTGAGTCTTTAAACTATATGGTTAGAAAGTTATCAAATGTGTGCCACGTTTTTTTAATACAAAGTTACCATTGCTTTGCAACTAGACACGTGTGGTGTCATTTGAATTTTTATTTTTTTTAGATCTTACTTTGAATGGAAGTAATAACTTAGCTGAAATGAGATACACATATATAAAAAGAAAAAGAGGATCACATGTATCACTTTATACATGGGTGACACGCTACATGAGGATCTAAAAATGAGTTTATTAGTTCATTTATATTTACACAATATGATAAAACGGGTATTATTGACGTCCGATATTTTAAAAGTTACGCGATTTTGAAAGATACACGTAAAACACGAAAAATAAATGCTCGATATAAAATAAAAACATCGACATTTGGAAGACATTTATATTTTGAAAAATAAGTAGGAATTTAAAAGTTTATAAGACATTAACGTGTTATACTAACGAACGACACGTTAATAAAGATCACGATTTATTATCGCCGGCTAGTCGTAAAATGACTAAAACTCATTAACGCTTATTATTTAACAAACGTAGAAATAATGATTGACGTTAAACAAAATTTCAATTATAGGATTCAAGAGAATATAAGATTGACGATTCTAATAAAGATCGGCAATTAGTAAGAGGAATTTAAAAATAAAATTTTAAATGTTTAATATAAGTTTAGGATTTAAATGATGACCTTTAAAATACGGGGGTTTTACATCCTCCTCTCCATAAGAGAGCACTGTCACGGTGCTCATTTCTTCTTGCTCGACTTTCGGTCGTTTGAGAAGAGATGTGGATGCTTGTTCTTGAAGAAATCTTTCCGATCCCAAGTGAACTCTGGACCACGCCGCGAGTTCCAACGAACCTTAATAATTGGGATCCTACTTTGCTTGAGTTTTTTACTTCATGTCCATAATTTCCACCGGTTTATCTATAAAATGTAGCTTAGCATCAAGTCGAATCTCATCCAATGGAATGATTAAGTTTTCATCCGCCAAGCGTATCTTGAGATTTGAGACGTGAAAGGTGTTATGAATCCCTCGGAGTTCATTAGCTAGTTCTAGCTTGTAAGCTACGGGACCAACCCTTTTAATGATCTTGAATGGTCCAAAATATCGCGGACTTAACTTACCACGTTCCCCAAAGTGGATTACGCCTTTCCAAGGAGAAACTTTTAACATAATTATATCCCCTACCTCAAATTCTAACGGTTTGCGCCTCACGTTAGCATAACTCTTTTGGCGACTTCGAGTACTCAATAGTCGATTCTTAATTTGCACTATGTTCTTAGTTGTCTCACGAATCACTTCAGGACCAGTGAGTTGGCTATCACCAACTTTACTCCAACAAATAGGTGACCTACACTTCCTCCCATATAGCGCTTCAAATGGTGCAGCCTTAATGCTCGCGTGGTAACTATTATTATAGGGTTAATTCCATATATGTTCAATTAAAACCTTGAAATGACTTATTTACCCAATCAATATCTTTAATGTCATATATGTCCAACTTAAACATTATATTTGTCATATTTACCCATTTGATTATAAAATCAATTTTAAATGAGTTTCTATTTATTAAATTTCCATTATACCCTTAAACCTTAAAATAATACTTCCTATTTTGGTTTTATTTCTCCAAGATGTTTATTATCGTAGTTGGTTTTTGTTAGTGTCAAATCATTTGTATCAAGTGTAAATCGCTTTTTAAGAAATCAGAAACTTAGTTCCTAATGTAAATCCTATAGTAGGAATGAGGATGAATTATCATTTCATAATATTTCTCCTACTACATCTACATTTCGAGTTAGCGGGCATAGTAAGCGTCTCCAAATGTCTAATCACCATATTTAATTCTATCATATTATAACATCTCAAAAAGAGTTACTGCGTATCATTAACTGTAACTATGTAAACATTGAATTCTTCTCAAAAGTGATAATAGTTTTCAGTTATAAGTCATTAAATCAATAATCGTTATCTAGTTGTGTTAAAGAACTGAGAATCATACATATTAATTTATATTCTTAGAGGGTATATTTGGAATTTAATGATGTAAATCTTTTTTTAAGTTAATTTTATAATTAAATGGGTATATATGAAAAATATGATATTTAAGTTGGGTATATATGACATTATAAAGTTTGATTGGGTAAATAAGGCATTTTATGGTTTTAATTGGACATATATGGAATTAACCCATTATTATAAGAGAATTCTACTAGTGGCAAATGTCGTCCCCAACTACCACCAAAGTCGATCACACATGCGCGTAACATATCCTCTAATGTCTGAATCGTCCTTTCACTCTGACCATCTGTTTGCGGGTGGTAAGTAGTGCTCATGTCCAAATTTGTCCCTAAATTTCTTTGTAGTGATTTCTGAAATTCTGATGTAAATCGACTGTCTCTATCTGATATTATTGATATTGGTACACCATGTCTACAAACAATCTCCTTCAAATACTGGCGGGTTAGCTTATCCATGCTATCGGTTTTCCTTATGGGAGTCATAACCACTTGGGGTTCTTGGGAGTCCCGTGACAAAATACATGGTTATCCTTTCCCATTTCCATTCTGGGATTTTAGGTTGCTGAAGTAAACCAGATGGTTTACGATGTTCAGCGTTACTTTTGCACATGTCAAGCATTTACTAACATAGGTAGCAATGTCCGCTTTCATGTTCGACCACCAGTAAAGCTTCTTCATATCTTGGTACATCTTATCGGAACCCGGATAAACTTATGCGACTCGTGAATTATTAAGTCCCTTAATCCTCCAATCAACGGTAACCAAAATTGCCTTTCAAAGTAACAGATTCCATCTGGACGAGTTTCAAATATGGGCTTGAGCAATCTTCCCAGGTTCTCTTCCTCTACATTCATAATCTTCCTTTCCTCATTTTACGCATTGCGTATCCTGTTGGTTAACTCCATACGCTACATCATAATCAATGCTCGGACTCTTAATGGTTTATCCCTTTCCTTTCTACTTAAAGCATCAGCCACAACATTGGCCTTACCGGGATGATAGCGGATTTCACAGTCATAGTCTCTTAAAAGTTTGATCCAACGACGTTGCCTCATATTAAGTTCCTTTTGGTCCAAAATATATCGTAGACTCTTATGATCCGAACGTACCACACATTTTGTACCATACAGATAATGTCGCCAGAGTCTAAGTGCGAAAACCACTGCACCAAGTTCTTTAGTTGTCTTGAAGCATAAGCGATGAATTTTTCCCGTTCCATTAACACTGCTCCAGAACCTTTAAGTGAAGCGTCACAATACACGACAAAGTCTTCAGATCCTTCGGGTAAAGATAAAATAGGTGCAAAACATAACTTTTGTTTCAGCTTTTGGAATGCTTCCTCTTCTTCCGTCCCCCATTCATACGTCTTGCTCTTTTGGGTGAGTTTAGTAAGTGGTTTAGAGATCAAAGAGAATCCCTCTATAAATCTTCGATAATAACCAGCCAAACCCAAAAATTGTCTTACTTCAATTGGTGTTGTTGGTGCAGACCAATTTCGAATAGCTTCAATTTTGGCTGGATCAACATGAATACCATTATTATCGATTACATGACCAAGAAACTGTACAGATTTTAGCTAGAAATTGTATTTTGAGAATTTGGCGTATAGTTTCTCCTTCTTGAGCAATTCTAAAATGATATTCAAGCGCTTTGCATGCTTCTCCTTGTTCTTTGAATAAATAAGTATATAATCAATAAATACAATCACGAACTTATCAACGTATGGCTTGCACACTTGATTCATTAAGTACATGAAAACTATGGGGGCATTCGTCAAACCAAATGGCATCACTTGGAACTCGAAATGACCATACCGAGTCCTAAATGTAGTGATTGGAGATCCTCCCCTCTAATACGCAATTGGTGATAACCGGATCGCAGATCGATCATTGAATATGCACTCGACCCTTGAAGTTGGTCGAATAAGTCGTCAATCCTCGGAAGAGGATATCGATTCTTGATTGTCAACTTGTTCAGCTCGCGATAGTCAATACACATACGAAATGATCTGTCCTTCTTTTTCACAAACAGCACTGGAGCTCCCCAAGGTGATGAACTCGGACGAATAAATCCCTTCTCTGATAATTCCTTCAATTGTCCAGCCAACTCTTTCATTTCCGACGGGGCTAGGCGATAAGGTGCACGTGCGAAAGGAGTAGCTCCGAGCACTAGTTTAATTTTAAATTCGACTTGTCGAGGTGGTGGAAGTCCTGGCAAGTCGTCAGGAAATACCTCTGGATAGTCACGAACCATAGGTACATCTTCCAAACGCCTTTCCTTAGGTTCTAATTCGGTTACTTGGGCTAAAAATAACTTGCATCCTCTTTCTATGTACTTCCTCGCCTTAATGCAAGATATAACTTTCAAATGAGACACACCACTATCTCCTTTTACCACCAATGTCTTGAGGAAGTGGTTTCCCCTTTAATGATCTCTGGCAAACCTTTTAAATAAGAATCGATCTTCTTCTTCTGAGTGGGAACCATTTCAGGACATAGTAAGGCCAATTCATTGAACCTTTGAGTGTAGGCCGCAATATTGCTATCTTTGACTTTTAAGTTCCATAGCTCGGTTTCCATCCTTTGAATTTCTTTAGCAGGACAACATTGTTCTGTCATCATTGTCCTCAATTCAGTCATGTCATTTCATTAGCCACATTTAGTCCTAAAGTGGCTACTTGAGCATTCCACCACGTCAGACCTTGACGTGTGACAGCAACAAGCTTTACTTTATTCCTTTCTACACAATCACTAATATCGAACACACTTTCCGTCTTTTCAAACCAACGGGTCAATCCTACAGCTCCTTCAGTACCCATGAAATTGATTGGCCCACATTTCTTAAAACCAGTGAAAGTGCACTCTTTAACTGTTGGTGCATTAGCTTGGCCGACATTTCCCCCAACAACATCGACTCCACCGGTATTTCCTCCAGCTCCACTGCCTTCACCGGCATTCTCCCTTGCTACACGGTCTTCTGCAAGGGCTGCAGCAACAATCTGGTTAACCTCAGCTTGACTCATTTTACGCGGCGGCATGATTCTACCATAACACAAAGAAAAATTCATGAGTGTTTATACAATGATATAGTCATAACATGTACATATGTTTGGATCACAACATGAATAAATCATCGAGTCATACAAAGAATCACACCATAAAGATAACACTCAAATGTCGTCATTAGAAATAAATCATAAGGTTTAGTACATTCTTTCTTTGGTTCCAAAAATTATGACATAAGTCATAATAGTCATAAGTACTAATCCTACTAACCAATAGGCATATGTTGCTCCACCGAACTTCTGTTAGATTTTCATGCAAGTTAAAGGTATTGTTAAACAGAGGTAAATTTCCGATAATAAATCCCGTAAAATAAAATGTATTAAGGTCATTACATAAATAAAATATATGCAAATACAATTGAATAAAGTTGCATAAAAGAATACCATAATTCCAATAATAACTATTTAAGCATGCGAACATATGCAGTGCTTTTAACATAAGGTTCAATGGTCATTAGATACGTGTCAAATATATATATCAAAGTATTTACTTCATAAATACTTAGAAACAATGCATCAAAATATGCATTAATAATTAAAAATCTCAAGGCTTGAACTAGGAACTCAGGAAGACTTGGCGCGCAAAATGGTTATAGTTTAGGTTATTAAAAAATGACCTAGTTCTCTATAACCTTTTGCTCTTGATACCAATCTTTCACTTATAGAATTCGTGAGAATATAAGATTGACGATTCTAATAAAGATCGGCAATTACTAAGATGAATTTAAAAATAAAAATTTAAAAGTTTAATATAAGTTTAGGATTTAAATAATGACCTTTAAAATACGGGGGTTTTACAAAATATCTCCCATATGATAGACTTCAGTTGGTTATCAGAGATTACTAGGGAGAGAGCATATAACGAGTAGATAACACACAAAGATGTGTGTGTGAGTAAAGTGATAGCTGATAACCCTAACTTAATGAGAGTAGGGTATCATATGACACCTTCAACGGATAGAAAAATGCCCAACAAGAATCCTGTGAAACCCAACGGTCATATGGCCCAGGTGCATAGAAACTCTCATCAAGAGTAAAAAATGGTCCCTGCGCAAATCAGACACACAAAAGAGGATTAGACATACACTGGTTAGTTTGCAAAAGTAAACAGATTTGAACTCGTAAGTAAGTTTACAATTTGTTTTATTAATTATGTTCTTATGTTTTGATTAAACTTACTGATATGTTCATGTCGAGGTAGGGTTTATTTTGTTTTATGATGATTAATTAGTTGATTGGAATTATAAGTTTTGGTTTTATTTGAGTTCTAACAAATTGACTTGAATGATTTGTTTTTTTTTTGGATCCGTTTATAAGTGTAAAATTGGGTAATTGACGGTTGCGAAAACAATATCTAGCATATGCTTATCGAGACCAATTGTATTATTTGCCTCTATGTTGCTAGTCGGTGAGTGGATTCTGTCATCATGGTTTAAAAATATATACATTTGCTATATTGGATTATCTAAATAGCTTTTCAGCCAAACCAACTGTGTTAGCACAGTTGGCCACTAAGGTATCCTTGGGGAGGTATCTTTGGAGAGGTCTTGGGTTGAAGTCTCACCATGTACTTTCAGGGGCGGAATAAAATAGAAGCAGGAGTGAGGTTTATCCCCTAAGGTGAAAGGTTCGAGGCTTTCATACTGCCCAATTGGATGTTACTACAACTCGAATCACTAACTACTAACTAGCCGTTAAAAAAACTAGCTTTTCAGCTAAATATGTTAATGCACAAATGCAATTAATGGTCTTATGGATTGAAGACATAGGGTCATTAGGCAAATGTTTATTATAAATCTTTACTTTGTTTATCGTAACCTCAATTAACTAATCACGACTATTCATTGAAAAATTAAATATCTAATAAATTGCTAATCGTTGCGCAAAACGAAACATACCATCGCGACGAGAATTAAATTATTTTTTTATCGAGAGGCGCATGTATATACGTTTGACGAACTTTTTTGGGTCTGAGAAAATCATATATATTAAGAATCATATATGATATTCTGAAATCATGTATGATTCGTATAACGATGCATATATGATTTTTTTTGAGATCATATATGATTTTGGAAATCATATATGATTTGTGATACGAATCATATTTGATTTCCTTGAATAAAAAAAAAGTTCGTCGAAGGTTTACTAGTAAATTACACCGATCGTCCTTATGTTTTGTGGTTGTTTTGCAATCGTTTTACCTCAGTGATAACCATGTGTTTCCTGCGTAGTTAAATCTGTTGGTATCTTGAGAATATGAAATTACTATATCTATGATGAGTTTGAATGGGTCGGGTTAACGCTTAGATTACATGTATCTTGGCAAGCAAAACCTGTAGATTGCAACCATGGCCTGTGTATCCTTCTTTCTCTAAAAGTTACCACATCTGAGCCTTTTTTCCCCGTGTCAGCCCTTTGGATTTTATTTTTACCATAGTGAAGGCAGGTGTAACACATGCCTAAGTAAAAACACGGGTTATACAAAGGGAAATATTGCACAAGAAACAAAAGATTAATTTTTAGACTTTGTTTGTGAGGCATGTCTTTAGAAAGCGCGTTATTGCTGGTATATTTTCACTCTCATTAGTCAGAGGTATATATTAAACGGACACAAACTATACATGCGTCTATTATGATTTTAACGAGGCCTGTTTCTTAATCCACCCTATGTGGTGTGTGGAGTTGTGGATCAGTTGGGTACGTTTGTATGTTTCCCTATTTGAGCCCGTGCCAGAAAATTTTTATGCTCTTATTATTGATGAATATAATATATTCAATTCCTACTGGTGAAAGCCTCATCTCACAAGATTTTTTACTCATGCGCTTTCTAAACACAGATGTCCGTTTACGGATAATATTGTTATACTAACTGGCATCTTACTATTGATGTTTGGGCTAAAATGTTGGACTGCACAAGGTTAAAAGATTATTTTTTGACGAAAACCAATGTTTCCCAATTTGAGCCATGTTAGGGAAATCGTTTATACTCTTAAGGCCAATTTTAGACGTATATCCATATTTTCCTAAAGGTTATTGTATCTTGTAAAATATACGATCGTGGATTTTGTCTGAAATTACTAAGGCTATGATGAGTGTTGATTGGTCGGGTTAGTGATGAGATTACACGTATCTTGGCGAGGCAACCTGTGGGCTGCAGCCATGGCGTGTGCATCATAATGTCCGTAAAAGTTTCCCGATCTAAGTCTTTTTTCCCGTGCCAGACCCTTTGGATTTTACCTTTTTCATACTGGAAAGAAAGTGTAACACATGCCGGAGTAAAAATGCGCGTTAGGAAAATTGAAATATTGCAAAAAGACAAAAAAGATTATTTTTATGTTTTGTTTTACATTTGTTTAGAAGGCTTTGTATTGATTGTATACTTACACTTTTATTAGTGAGCATTAAATATTAAATGGACGAAAACAATAAATTCGATTGTGATGAGTTTGTAGGGGCCCGATTAGAGTTGAGATTACCTATATCTTGGCAGGGCAACCAGTCATGGTTACACCCATGGCGGGTGGTATCTTCCTTATGCCGAATGTTGCCTAATCTGAGCCTGTGTCAAGAAATTGTAAATTACGGACAATTTTATGCACTTATTGTTAGCGGGTTACGCGTATCTTGGTGGGTCAATATTTGGGTTGCATCCATGGTGTGTGCCTGTGTACTCTTATTATTTACCAGTATAAATATTTAATTGCTAACACTAAAAGCCCATTCTCACACAATATTCACTCACGCACTCTCTTAAGACATGCCTCAGAAACAAAAGATATAAAATAATATTTTGAGCCTTGCATAGTCTTTCTATTTTATTGATGAAAACTATACATCCGGTTGTGATGAATCTTAACAAGCCCGATTAGAGCTGAGATTAACTGTAATTTGCAGGGAAACTAGTCGTGGTTGTAGCCATGGCGGGTGTATCCTCTTTATCTGAAATGATGCCTAATCTGAGCCAAACTGTTGTAATACTAATTGTCATGTTACTATTGATGTTTGGGATAAAATAATAGAAGCTATAGATATGACACTAATTAATTTGGTAGGTCAACATGCCGGTTGCAGCCTTGGCATGTGTAGCATGTTTTCTTGAAAGCTGCCTTAACTGAGCTTTTTTTGTTTCTTGTTATAATATCATGATGTCTAGTTGTCATTATTAGTTGTGCCAGAACGAAGAGCAATATAAAGCAGATGGTTAACAGTTTTCAGAAACATAATGTCCAGCTCCTACTACACCATACATGGTACACCTACCACCCCTAGAAACTAGGCCAGGTTACAACTACTATTATCTATGTGTTGGCAGGGCAACCAGTCGTATTTGTATTACCTAGATTTTTATCCCTCATACATTCAAGCTCTGAAGAATTCAACAGGCTACGCTAAATTTGAGATTAACCGCATCTTGGCGGGGCGACATGTCGGGGTTGCCACCATGGCGAGTACGTTCTATTTTTCCTGAATGTTGCTCTATCTGAGCCTATACCCGGTAAACTGATACCATGGATATACGTGGCAATCATATACTATGTCTAGCATTTTTTTTGTTGCGTCAGAAGCATGTTATGTGTTAAAAAGTTC
Organism: Glebionis coronaria; assembly: GCA_025667525.1. Taxonomy (NCBI): domain Eukaryota; kingdom Viridiplantae; phylum Streptophyta; class Magnoliopsida; order Asterales; family Asteraceae; genus Glebionis; species Glebionis coronaria. The sequence continues at coordinate 70,813,011 of CM046877.1, read as the reverse complement.
TTCGCTCTTCTTCTTCTTGGATAATGCAATTTTCTATCTTAGCTACGTAGTCGCTAACCGTCATTCTCGATCGTTTTTAGCGTCATGTTGGAATCCGGGAATATATGTACACCAAGAGAAAGGTATTCTTATATCTTAGGTTTCTTACTTGGCGCTAGCAATGATAGCGGGAGTGTGCCTGAGGTTTTAGTGTTTTTACGTGTGTTCAAATGTACTTTGTTGTATTTTGACGTATGTGACAACAACAAAATCCTAATGTTACATTTAGTAATTTTCTTTCGTAAAAAAATGTAAATACAAATATGCTTATAGCACACACACAAATGATTAAATAATTATCCATAGCGAGTGGCTTTGGCCCACGAGTTTCTACTACTATCGAGATACTAAAACATTACATTGAGATATCAAAATATTGCATAAAAACAAAAAAACTAAACCAAATAATCGTTTGCTAACAAAAAATATTAAACAATCCAAGTCGAACCCCGGACTTAAGTCCTTATTATAAAAAACACAAGCAAAAACTCTCATACAAACATATGTTTTTTTTCTTTTGGGGTTTATTACGAGGGGTTTTTAGTGTCTTTTTACCAATCGACTAATTTCCCGCAAATATTTGCATGGATTCCTACGCATCCCAGCAAGGTTGTTACATTGATTAATCTATTATATCTAATATAACACAGTTTTTATCCTCCCTCTTCATCAATTTTTTCCTAAGATAACTAAGCCTATATGAATGACATGTGGCATAGAAGTTTATTGAATAAGAATTTGATTTAATCAGAAAAATAAAACGCCCCAAATCATGAATATAAAAACATTTCCTAAATTGTCCCAAATTCTTCATTTTTATACCTACCAAGTTAAAAATGTTTCCTAATTAATCATATCCTAATATAAATCGTCTAATTCAGGGTAACTGGTGAATATTCAACTCTAAACCAATATTATCTCTTACTCAACACGCTTTCTGAATCATAATTGTTTCAAAAATATTTGAAGTGATTCTTTGATTTGCTATATATCTTCTACGAAAAATAAGACAAAAAAACAATTCATGTCTTTAAAAAAAGTCAACAAAAAGCCTTCTCCCCATAATCTGCAACAAGAAACATCGTCGGCATGTTTCACCCGATTATCCCGCAACCGGGAACCATAATGCTAACCCTAGATTTAAGATTATTATGAATCACGAAAAGGTATGCATTCTTCTAATGATGATGTTAACAAGTTTCTGTTAAGGTTTCTATGCATCTTTGCGTATAATACATTAATGGTTAAAACACACAATTCAGTTGCCATTCGTCACTAAATCATCATCAAGACACACAATGCAGTTTCCATTCTTTGTGTATTATTATTTTTTATATAAAGATTCAAATTTGAATCACACACTTATTTGAGACGTTTAATGCAGTTGCCATTCATCACTAAATCATCATCAAAACCCTTTTTAATGGATCCATATTTGAGAGGTTTAGCTGTTGGATTATCGAGAATGTATTTTTCCTGGGTATTTTAGAATGTTTTTTATTTGATAATCTTTGTGATTTTAAGGTGACAATGAACAACTCGAACAACGAAGGAGAGGACAAACAAGCATGTAAGTTGGGTCGTATATTATTTTATCTCCTTTTAGTTTGGCAGCTGTATTTTTATAGTTTCTTTGTACTATCGTATAAGCTACTACCAGAACGCTCATTGATAGTTTAGAAATCTCTATCATGCCTCTTATAATGATACTAGCATGGTACCCGTGCAATGCAGCGATAAGTAATAAGTAACGATTTTTTAGCAATCGATTTAACGTTAAAATGTAAAAAAGTTGAATTAAAATAAATAAAATCACTAAAAATGAAAAAACTAATAATTTGTAAATATATCAAAATTGATGTTAAATTAAAGAGATTTTTTTTAAAAAAAATATGGTGAAATTAGATTATGAAAAAAATAAATGAGTTAAAAGATATTTCAATTTAAAAATAAAAGTGGTTTGTTAAGAAGTTGTTACAAAAGAAATGGATTGTCAAGATTTGAAGTTAGGTTTGGATTAAAAATGATCTAATAGTCAAATTATTAATATGTTTATCTTAATTTTTGGTTTGCAGTTAGGATGTGTATATCCACCCTTTATGTATTAGTATAGATACGCATAGAAATAATATCTGAATCGATGGTGTGTTTCTTGGTGTTAATTGTATCTCTTTTGTTATGGTGGTTATAGTTTCTATGGATGTTATCTGTAGATCAATGATGTTGAGCGCCATGAGCATGCCATGGACAGGGTTATATCATAGCATTGGCCACGAGTTTAAGTGGGCAGCTGAAATGTTTTCACGTAAAATGCGGTTTCGACCCACTTACATAACACTTAGCTAGAAACGACTCGCTCTTGATATTTCCAGTGAGCATGTTGGCAAATGACTAGCTTTAACAGGTGAAAAAAGGTAAATTGAATCAAATGCAACAAAGGCTGAGCTTCTACCACTCATCTTCGTTGACATAAGGAGCATAAAGTCATCAAGGTTAGTGTTCTTTTTATTAAATGATTATGGTTTTTATAGCTTCGTTGGAAGTTAGGATATATATAATAGAGTTAAGGGTCTTATCGGGTTGCCAAAAATATTCCTCAACCAAACCCTATAACGAATCGAGCTAGCAAGTTCCATGTATATCAAGTTAGATCTAAGTAAAAGTTTAAAAGCAAAAAAAGAATAGCATTAGCAAGAGCAAGAACAAGCACAATGCATTTAACAAAACTTTGAACCATTCTTGAAGTAAGTGACTTTTAGCTATTGTAGCAGTAGGCAAATTCCAACTTCCATCAAAAAATAAAAACATACCACACTCGAAAACTTACAAGCCATCGAAGAAATATCTTATCAAGTATATCACCCAGCAATAATATATATAAAAACCTGTATGTCTGTTTTAAACTTAAATTTTCATGTACTGTTAGAACTTTAAAAAAGTTACTATATTTTTTTGGCTTCATAGGTTCTGAATGACAAAGAACATATTATTCAGCATATTCATATTTTATGAGATTTTTATTAGTTGATACTTAGCATACTCATGTGATGATTCACTGGATGATGATTGCTAATAGAAGTGGATTACTACATGTTCTAAACATTTTCATTTGATGAAGGTAATGTATCATGTTCTATGTATCATGTTCTGTGTATCATCTTCTATTTTGCGAGATCATACCAACGCCAGATCACTATTTCTTACACCAACTTTCATTGAATTTGAAATTGACGCAAAGTATCTATTACCTATACTTCATTTTCTATAATATCAAACAGAAAGCATATTGGTCATATAATGAGAATGATGGTGGTTGGACGTGTTACGTTTTCTTTATTTACTCCCGACCACATACTATATGGGTCCACATCAATTTGATGGCCCAAATAAAGTGACTTGCCTATAAAGCATGCAAAATTTCGAAAATAAATTATTCTCGACTTATTATAAAAGATACCATTTTGAGCATTTGTTTGATCTACGACTAGATAAAATGATTGCGCGTGCATAAATTTACATATCTAAGGGCCTTATAATGACCAAAATAGATTTTAATGAAAGTACAACTTGGAATATATAATACGAGTGATATTTCAGCAGATTGTTAGGAACAATATTGTAAAACTTGATTGGAGTTTAAAGAAAAACGAATGTTCTAAATGAGAGATAGTGAAATGTGATTGCGAATTTGTGATAACACACCACATAGAAAAAGGTCCGACAAGTGAATTAAGCAACCTTATGTTCTCCTTTAGTTACAACAATAACATATCCAATGCTGTTAGAGCGAAAGGTGAAATGTAGATCGATCATGTGAGGTAGTTTCCCCTTTCAATTATTTTATAATTTATTTGATTACCGTTACATTTCTATAAAGTCTTTTATTCGAGATGCATAAGGCTTACTAATGTATTTCCGTAATATCGTTTTTATTTAACTTCTTTGCTTATTTTATATTGTATGGAAGCATTTCTTGTGTCTGTGTCTTTTGCGACTAAACCAACACAAGCCATAGACAATCTCTCGGAAAATTCGGTTTGTATTTCACAACGTGTTATTCACAGTTATATATATGTAGCCGTCTCTCGCGTTAGGAGAAAAAAAAAGATTCAAGATGTTGATTCGTAACGAAGACGTGCTACACAATTTATGATCATATCTACATATACACGAATATCATCACATTCAAAGAATAAATGATTGATGTTTTTTAGTTTATTTTTTGTATTTTTTTTGACTATTTTGTTTCATATAATGGATGTTTGATTATTACCAACAGTATATTTTACGTATGTTTATTCGGATGTGGTCCTTTCGAATTTATAACTTCATAATACGCAATATCATTTACTATCTTTTTTAAGGTCACTTAAAAATACCCGTGAATTTCACGAGTCTTTTAGCTAGTTGATACATACAACACAGCATATCAATCAATGAAAAACAAACAATTTAATATGCAAATATGTAGGGGTGAACATGGTTCGGTTTGGTTCGGTTTTGTATAAAACCGAAACCGAACCAACAAATTTCGATTTTTTATTTTTAGGAACCATTCGGTTTCGGTTTTGTGTCGGTTTAGTTTTTTGGTTTTCGTTTTATTTTCGGTTTGGTTTTTCGGTTTTTTGGTTTCTATATGATTTATCGAGCTTCGTTTTACAAGTCGATTTTGAATATACCATAAACCGACACGTTAAAAGCTTTAAATAAACAATAACAATAAGAAACACAACATTAACAATAAGGAAAAAATATCATATAAAATCTTTAAAAAATCACTTATGTGTATAAATCAACACAATAGCAACGATAAAAACCTAATTAAAAAAAATCGAGAAGAAAACTTATTATTTAGTCATGTTCAATAAGCATATGAAACTGATTAGTTATTAAACATGATAGAATTAATCTAGCATAGCATATTCATCGTCCATTAGCTTCGACGTGAACTTATATATATATTCTCATGTTTATAAAGATCGGTTCGGTTTATATCGGTTTTCTTTAATGCTAAAACCAAACTGAACCAAAAGCTTCGATTTTTTCAAAATGCAAAAACCGAACCATCGGTTTTTCAATCGGTTTCGGTTTTTTATGTTTCGATTCTTCGGTTTTTTCAATTTATGTTCGGGTTTTCGGTTTCTTGCACACCCCTACAAATATGTCTCGAGCATAACTAGCCATGAATTGGGTATCAATAAATATCCGCATCTCATTATTTTTGAGATATTTGTTAAAGAAGATGAACATGTAACTAAAGGTGTAAACGAGACGAGACAATTCATGAGTTATTCGAGATTAATTAGCAAATTATTTAAAATCGATTTGATATAAACGAGTCAAGCTCGAGCTGTTTGAGTATATTTTCGAGTCGAGTTCGAGCTCCAAAATACTTAGCTCATGAAGTTCGCGAGCCTTATCGAGCTTCTATTAAATTATATTTTTACCTTTTTATAAATCGAGTCGAGCTGAGCTTGATACGTCGAGCTGAGCTTGATACGTCGAGTATTTATTAAGTTCGAGCATGAGATGCAAAAATAATCGAGCTCGAGTCGAGTTTCGAGCTCGAGCTTTATATGGCGAGTCGAGCTCGAGCTCGAAATATAAAGCTCCGGTCGAGCTCGAGCCGAATTTTGAGCTTGAATTTTAGTATTTGAGTCGAGCTCGAGGATCACTCTTACTTGTAACTAAAACTTGCTACATAAAGTACCGATTGGGTTTTGATTATATTGCATAACAAAATTTAAAACATTTTTTTAATAAAATTTATGACATTTACTTGCTAAATTAAATGTGAAAAAACAAGTAACAAGAAGTGTGCTAAAAATATTTTCGATCAATTTCTATAAAAAAAATTTCCCAAAATTATTTTTATCAACTCTTACTAAAAAAGAATAAGCAATAGAGATGATCAATAAAATTCTAAAAAGTTAATAAAAATAAACAAAAGTTAGTATGCAAAAGACTAAAGAAAAGTTATAAGTTTTTTTTATTTACTTTTATATTTATTATGTTATAATAAATAAAAATTATAATGACTTAAATATTTTGTAAATATTATTATTAAATATAACTTATAGTAAATACATGTCTTTTTAATTAGCCGGTTTATTTCAACAAACTACTCTATTTCTATTTCCACTAAATACATAATATCTTCCTTAAGTGTCTTTAATGTTTGAAGTCAACAATAATCATGAAAAACGATTTTGTTTTCAACATGTAATTGATGTAATGACTAATAATGGTATTATAACCTTTTTAAGGTTTATAAAGGTGCTTATATGTTCTTTTCAAAATTACCATTTTGATCTCTTTAGATATCGCATAAATAAAGCTCATCTTAAAGACTCATGATAGTGTGGCGGTTTACCATCTTATATAAGACAGACCTAAAAATTTCAAGTCCTACGCCATAATATAATATTTCTCTTCATTGACATTGCGTCAAAACTAGAAAGGATGAGATAAATAATTCGATATATCTCAATGTATCTACTTTTGCATAATTTAAACGATGATCCAATAGTCATGATATGATGGTGGAGTCTAATCATGCTTGTGTATGTCGTTAGTGGATATATTTAAAAAGCAACACGTTGTCATTGCACCCGGGGCCCCTTATACATGTGTATTCAGCTTTAAATTAAGTACAAAAATAGAATAAAAGTACGCCCATAGTTTTTAAGTAAAAATATATTTTTTTTAAGGAAATACAGAAATGCTTCTTGTGGTTTGCTCAAAATACACGCGGTCTTTTTACTTTTTCGAAAGTGCAGGAAACCTTCCCAACATTAAGGAAAAGTAAGCAGGCGGCCTCCCCAGCGTTTAACGCTGTTAACTTTGACTCGATATATAAGGGCAGTACCGTCTTTTCTATATTAATAAATTAATAAACACTTCTCCCCTTCTTTCTTATAAGTACCGTCAACCCACAAAGGATTTTTCCAGAATCCCCCCAAATTGCAAACCCTATTTTTTTAATAAACACCAAGAATCGATTCACCAAGAATGAATTGTTTTTGTGGTAATTAAAGCATTGTTCGTACGTCCTGGACTGATACAAACCCAGGACGTCGATTTCGATCTTGTTCAACGTCTCATTGTCCATTTTTCTCTTGGGTGGATCCTCCGATGTGTGCTCGTGTAGTTGTTATCATCTCTGGATTACTAAGAGCTAGAAACACAATGGAAGCAAATATGGAGGCGGTTGTTGCTGCAAACAGAAGACTCAAGAAATTGTTTGTGTGTAGTTGGTTGTTTTTTTTGTTTGGTTTTTAGTTTCAATGTAATTGGCCAAGTAATGTTATTGAACTTCTTATTGGCCACATAATTATGTAATCGTCAGTTTTCCAGATTTGAATGAAGTTCTATTAAAGTTCTATGTTCTTGTTCATAAGATTAGCTAATGCATTCATTCATTCTATGGTAAAAAACCATTACATGAAGTCCCAAAATAGAAAACATTAGCATACATAACAAAAAACATACGCATAAAGATACTACTAAAAGCACATAAAATCATCATAGCACTTTAGATTTTGCCATTTCCCTTGTCCTTTTCATCCTTTTTGATTGCCACATCCCTCTTCTTTAGTTTGTCTTCAATGGAAGACCAAGTCCTTTGACTGGCAAGTCCACGCACGACCCCAGTTATGGCTACATGGCTTTTGGTGATTGCCTTTGAGGAGGTACTTTTGCATACAGGTATGTACTTAGCAGTTTGACTGGATTTGCTAGTAGGTGTGATTGGCTTTGATGATTGGCATTGATTGTCAGTATCTTCTAAACTTTCTTCATTGGATTCACTAGCATCAATAGAGAGTTCATACCAGTAATCATCATCCAGATACTCAAAGTAATCCACATATCCAATACCAAGCCACCAACTCATCTGAAACATTGCCATCCTTAAATCATTTTGAAATAGCTGGTGTTACAATATGTCTAGGTCTTTGTGGTGATCCAAAAGGTGGAAGGTTTGCCATTGATAGAAAAGGTGTGATGAAAGGAAGTGACTAAACAATTGGCTAGTCACTCTTATTTAACTTGTGTGGTAAGTGGGAAAGTAATTGTGAGACTTTACTCCATCTCTTCAACTACTTAGTCAGTATTATAAATGGGTTAAACAAAATGGTAAGACCAATGTTGACACAATTTACAATGGGTCAAAATGAAAGAAATAACAATCCAAGCATGAATTGTTGTGACTGAGTATGGACTATGAACTAAAAGTCATGAAGAAACTTTGCACAGATTACTACTTTCAACATAAAATGCATAACTAGTAAAACAAAAGTCATAAAGAAAGCAATCATTCATAACAGTAAAACAAAAGTCAACAACTGAAACATTGAAACACAAGTGTTTGAAGCAAACATAGTAGCATAGTAGCAGGCTGTGAACTAAAACAGTCATAGTACACAAACCATTATCCTTAGAAACATTACAGATAACAAACATATTCATTTAATTCTTCTTGCAACCATTTTATTCCTTTTGCCCCTAGGAGTAGGTGGCTATGAAATTTGAGTAGCAGCACTTGAAGTTCTTTTGTTTCTTTTTCCTTGAGTAGCAGCTTGTGAACTGTGTCCTTGAGTAGCAGGTTGTGAACTTTGTCGTTGAATAGCAGGTTGTGAATTTTATCCTTGAGTAGCAGGTTGTGAACTTTGAGCTCCAGCAGCTGGTGTCCTTTGAGTAGCAGGTTGTGAACTTTGACCTCTAGTAGCTGGTGTACTTTGACCTCCAACAGCTTGTGAACTTTGACCTCTAGCAGCTTGTGCACTCTGCCCTACATTACTTGAAGTACTTTTGTATCCCTTTTTATTGTGACATGTACCAAGACAATTGCTACAAGTAACACTTTTTCCTTTTCTAGTGAGCTTACCTCCTTTGACCATTTCAACTTCACATTTGCTCTTATTTCTTGATTTGGGTGGTCTTCCAATTTGTGGGTGCACTTTGGGTGGTAGCAATGTTGTTGGACAGTCAAATTAGACCACATGTCCCTTCCATTAACTGGATTTATCTTGTGAGAGTATACATTCAACCAGGTTTGAAGCTTATAGGATTCATGTACTCAATCTTCAGGTATACCAACTTCATAACCATTTTCTGCCATATCATTAATGGCATCAATGGTATGATTAAAAGGGATTCTAGAAATTTCCCACCTCCTACAGCTACAAGTCTTTTGGACCAAGTTTACTACATACTGCTCTTGATTTGGACCTATGACTAGACCCATAACCTAATACAGCTCTGGTCCATTCCAATCAACAGAACACTGTGTGGCAGCCAACTTAATCTTATAAAAAATCTTAGTTAAAGCTGGAGTAAGTGGACCATCAGACTTCTCAATCACCTTTTGTACAATGAAAATTCTCTTCATTAAGTATTCTCTTACATTTTCTAGGGCAGTTACGATGGGTCTATCCCTAGCATCTAGCAATTGCCTATTGAAGACTTCACATACATTGTTTATTAAGACATCATAGTGTGCTCTTCCTAAACAAATGTTCAGTTAATGGACAAAATGTATAGTGTTAATATTTAGAGATGTGAATACCTGAAAAGTATGCTCTACACCAATGTTCAGGTGCTGTCTTGTTTAACCATTCATAACAGTTCTTGTATTTTTTCAACTCATCCATATTATTTTCAAACCTAACAATTGTTGTTGATGTTGCACACTTCTAAAGAATTTCTTTTTACTCAACTTTTTTCCCAGTTTGGTTCATGTTCTCATTGATGTTCCTCACACAATATATGTGCTCAGCAGTTGGAAAAAGCTTAGCAAGTGTTGGTAATAATCCCTACATTCATACAGAATACATACATTGGATTAGAACTAGTACTTTGGACAGAATAAATACAATGAATGTAATTAATTAGTTACCTTTTGCCTGTCTGAATTAAAAGTGATATTTGAATTGTGTAGAAACTAGAATGGGGGGTTGCATAGTTTCTCTTCGGTTTATGTCATAATTAAAATTCCTTTCAATTAGGTTTGTCTCAAAAATACCTTTTACTTGAAAGCTAGTTGCATAATGATTAGGTTCAATTTTAATGCATTAACAATGACTAATAGTAGATGTGAATGATGTGATAATAATAGTAAGTAAAGAGTAAGGAAAGAAACAACCTAATAGGAAGACACCAAGATTTATAGTGGTTCGGGAATGAAGCTCTATTTTCGTTCCTACTCCATTCTATCTTCGTTCCTACTCCACTCCTCGAGTACACCTTACTCGAGATTTCCACTATATCCACAAGCTCCCTTCTTGGCGGAGAAAACCTTACAACGTCGCTTACATTATTTTCCGACGCTAAGCTAAATGCCGAGACCTAATCTTAGCTAGGACTAATTTACACAACGTCGCCCACTTCACCATTTTACGACACAAGGCTAGATGTCGAGTTCTAATTAAAAGATAGAACCAATCTTCACAATGTTGCATACTTCACCATTAAACGGCATAAGGCTAGATGTCGAGTTCTAATCGAAAGGTAGAACCAATCTTCACAACGTTTCCTACTTCACCATTTTACGACACAAGGCTAGATGTCGAGTTCTAATCGAAAGGTAGAACCAATCTTCACGACTCTTCACTTTGAAGCTAAGTGAGAACTTCACAAGACACAACTACACATCACTTTATAGTTTAGTGAAAACTCACAAGACACAACCACATCACTTTATACTTTAGTGAGAACTCACAACTCACAACTATTACAACTCAATAAAACACATATCCAAGTATACTCATGTAACTTGGATCTACACAACACAAATCCATGTATACACATATACAATGGATTTACACAAGACTAGATCCATGTATTCACAATTACATTGGATCTACACAAGACTCAAATATAACAAATGATGAACATGACTAGATCTTTAGGAGAGGTTGATCTTCATCAAGGCTTCATCAAGGCTTCATCAAGGCTTCATCTTTAATCACATCACAAGTGTGTGAGTGATCTTCTCTTTGGACAAGGTAAAGAAGGAGATCAAGGGGATAATCATAAGTAAACATACTTAACACATTAAGTGATCATTTACAAATGATTAGGAATTAGAAAGGAAACGGATAGCAGAAAGAGTGTCCAAAAAGGATTGTGGAAAATGCAAATTTGATCCACTATTTATAGGAGACACATGCCAATGGCTCTCTGGGCGCAGTTCCTTAATTGTCCTGTGGTTCCTTATCACTAAAGAACCGTATAGGTATTTAAGGATACGTGCTCATAGACTCCACTCTCTTTTGTCTTCTAGTAGGGGAGTAATATCTGAGGTAAGTTTTTACCTTTAAAGGATATTCCTATAGCATTTGGAATATGCCATATTCAAATTTAAATTTTCCGTTTTAATAAAATATTTTCTTAAAAAGAAAGTTTATTAAAAAATCTTTTGTCACATTTGACAAAATGTAAGTTTAGGATTAATCACTTTTATAATCACTAATCATGATTAAGATATGTTAGTGCAATACTTAAATGGTTATTACCTTGATGATAGTGTTTGTTAAATGATTCGTCTTATGATTGTATTTGACGATAAATGTCTTTTTAATTTGGCGCGATCAAAACTAAGAAAGATTAGTTAATACTAATAATGTTTTTAGGCATTACTGTGCATTAACAATCTCCCCTTTTTTATTACAACAAACTATAAACGTATTTATGTAAAATCCAAAATAGTTCAAATTATTAACGAGTTTATCACTATCATTTCTCCCCCTTTGTCGAAGCAAAAAGGTTAACATAAGCCGATGAGGAAGAGAAGAAGTGACTTTGCTAGAAGCTCCCCCTTGGTGTTTACTCTCCCTTGCTTGGGGTACCAAGTGAATGAGCTAGGGTGACATGCTACATAAAGGTTAGTAGAGAGAAAAGAAACATTTATGTTTATATAGTCACTACCTACTAAGTAACTTGAGAGGGAGAAGGAAAAGAAATCTCAAATCAAAAGTAAGTATTTGCTAAGAATGTCGAAAAAGGTTTGACAAAATCAAAGTTCAATTGGTGGAATAGAGGTAGAAAAGAAACATCCACATCAATTGAAGTGATAATATGTCAAAAGGTTAGAAACTTAGAATTGGTGAAATCACCCACAAGCAATTGTAAGTTTTAACCATGATCTACTCTAAACAATGTGTGAATATGAATTGATGGGAAAGGGCGTAACACACATAACATTTATATTATAAAATTATGAAAGAGAAAACAAAGGAAATATTCATAAACACAATATGAATAATTAACACAACAAATAAGGAAAATAAACAACATAAGCATAAACTACTCTAGTAGTGGAAATCCTCCAAGATTGCTTAAGTTGACTCAAACAACTAAAACATAAAGTGTGCTTTAATTGGAAAAATAAGACGACGAGGCATCATTCGAATATTTGTTCACGAGAACAAATACTTTGAGAGGAGGTCAAGTGAGAAGAAATTCAAGAAAATTTAGCTTGTCATACACATGAGCAAGTTCAATTTGTTGAAATCGACAACAAGCACACGAGCTTCCATGATGCAGAAGAAAGTCGTTAGATGGGGGAGGACCATCAAGGTGAGAAGGTGGTGGTGGAGATGGAGATAATGGATAAGAAATTTTTTCATAATGCCTAGTGAGATTTGGGAAAGAGGATAGGTCATTGAGAGGAGTTATGTTGCAAGGTTTAGATGGTGGTGGAAGAACTTCTCTTTTTCTGGTAATTGGATCGATTGAGAAAGTCTCATTCCAATACGCAATGGGAGAGAAAGAAGTCTTGCAAGGTTTGGAAGAAGAGGAATCATGATGATCCTTGTTCTTCTTGACCCAAATAGGTCGAAACGAGATTTTCGGTTTCTTGGAAAGCTTAGAAGAAGAAGCTTTAGGTTTAGAAGATTGTGACAAAGAAATGTCAAGGTTAAGATTAGGAGAGTTAGACACTGTGAGAGATGAGAAGAAGAACTCCCAAAAGAAGAGAATTTAAATAAAATAGACAAGGTAAATATTTTAAATTAAAACAAAAGTTTTCAAGGAATGTTTAGCCAAAATTGGTAAACAAGGAATCTTGAAAAAGACTGTGGTCAAAGAAGAAAGACCAAAAACGAACCAAAAATGGCTTGCTTTCCGCGGTTCTTTAAAAGAACCTGCAGTTCCTTATATATAAGGGACCGTGCGATCTTTGGGGATCCGCATACAATGGACATGAAAATGCAATTTTAAAAAGTTTTGAGAAAAAATAAGACTTTTTCAAAAAATTGCAAATCTTAGATTTTTACCTCTTTTAGCACTAGATTATGCTTTGATTGCACAAAAGGCAACACACTCACAAAGAGTGTCTTGACAAATGGTGACAAAATATTTAGATATCATTTTGATCCAATTTTAGTCAAGTTTTAAGAGGTTGTGATAGATTTAGGTTCAATTTTAAATAAAATTGAAGTTGATTAGTGTGAGTACATAGGTTAAAACACACAAAACTTAAATCCATAACACATCTTCATGAAAACTCATGAAGGAAAGGAAATAGAAGAAATGAAATACAAATTAACTATTACAAAGTTAGTTAAACTAGTTCTTGATAAATAGTCTTCCTAGGCTTGATTTTCTTTTGAAAACATTTATTTTTATAAAATCATCATTCATCTCCTAGGAGGTAGAGGCATGGAGAACAAGGTAAGAAAGAAGTCTTGCGACCTCCTATGAAGTCCAAACATCTCCATTCTTAGGTTTTGAATGATGTAGTTGTTATAGAGGCAACATGGACAATTAGCACCATGAGCTTCTAAAAAACCAAAGAAGTATAGATAACCCCTAAAGTAGAAAATGGGAACACCTAAAAGAGGAGTGTTTGAGGGAGGAGGAGGCATGGTGTCTAAGGGTGAGATAGGTGAATTTGGTGGGGTCAAAGGTGAGGTAACCAATGTCTCAACAAAGTCATTAACAATGGAAATGTTAATCCCAAACTTAGATCGATTTAGCTTTGTGTTAACGAGATTAAATCAAGTATAACACGTAGAGAAACTTTGTGTTATGACATCTAAGTGTTATGCAGAATTAAAACTTAGAACAAAGAACAAATCAAAATACAATGTATACCAAACTTTCACTTGTATTGATAAACGATGAGGTACAATGAAAGTGTTAAGAATGTATATCAATAATAAACCCTAAGACCTCCTTTTATAACATAAGGAGTCTTGAACAATAATCAACCTATCAACTATTCTAGAAAAAGATAAACATAGAGAATACAATGTTGAACATATCTTTCCTAAATATACAAAACGTGTTAACTAAGCAGTTGTCTTGTAATCAGGATTTCCTTTGTCAGCGCCTTGATTTGTCTTGTCAGTGCTCAATCTGTCAGCGCCTCAATTACTCTTGTCAACGTCCAAAATCCCTTTGTCAGCGGCCAAGTGACTTAGCTAATTTTATTCCCAACAATCCTCCCCTAAACTTGATACTTATACTAATATTCAAGTTTCTGAATAAAAATAAAATACAAGAGAGGATTCTTACAAATAAAACCTACTCCTTAATCTGAGCATATATAAACCTTAAAAAGTTCATGCTAACATCACTGGTGTAGTCAACTTCAAGCCTGGTGTAGACCAAATTCTTCAACAATTCTTGTGATAGAGGATATTTATGATCTATCAACAAGTATTCTGCAAACCTTGTAGTACTTAGATGGTAAACACCATCAGATGAATACAAGTGCCACTTCAACTCACTTAAGTCAACTATATCCAACCATACTAGATCAGTAGCATCATGGTCAAACATTCTTCTGAATGTTGCCCAAATATTTATTCCATTCATTGATGAAGGAGTTTCATCCTCATACACCTCCTTCATCAAACTACAAAGAGTTTATATGTCCTCTCTGTCCATACTAGCAAACAAAGACACCAAAGAGGTAAATGTATGTACCTTATCACCAGCCCTAGTGATCTTCCAGAATCCCACATAATCTTCTTCATACTTGACTTGAGAGATGAAGATACCATTTTCTTTCTGTTATACTTGCATACCTAGAAAGAAGTTCATCTCTCCCATTGCACTCATTTGAAATTTGTCAGTCATAAGCTTGGAGAAATCGTCACTCATCTTTGGATTTGAAGATCCAAAAATGATATCATCAACATAGACCTAGACAAGGTGAGAATCTTTTCCATTCTGCTTGGTAAAGAGAGTTTGGTCTATGGTGCCCCTCTTGAAACCATTTTCCACATGATAAGTGGATAAAGTACCATACCATGCTCTAGGGGCTTGATGAAGGCCATACATTGCCTTTTTTAACCCTATAAACCTTGTCTGGATGCTCTGAATCTTCAAAACCAAGAGGTTGTATAACATATACTTCCTCTTGAATTATGCCATATAATAAAGCACTCTTGGAATCCATATGATAGACTGTGAAACCCATGCAAGAAGCATAGGCTAGAAAAATCCTTATTGCTTCAATCCTAGCAACAGGTGCAAAAACCTCTTCGTAGTCAATGCATTCTTCTTGTGTGTAACCTTGAGCAACCAGTCTGGCCTTTTTTCTGATCACAATGCCTCTCGCATCTATCTTGTTCCTTAAAACCGAACGTGCTCCAATTGGTCTCACATGCTTGGGACAGTTTACAAGCTCCCAAACATCCTGAATTGCAAACTGATGAAGCTCATCTTACATTGCTTCAACCCAGCTTGGTTCTTGAAGAGCATCAAAAATCTTATTGGGCTCATTCTGTGACAGAAAGCAGACAAATAAACATTCTTGAACTAAAGGGGTATCATCCTTTTTTGAATATTGGCAATGAATCCTCCTTGAGGATTCTTCTTTCCTCTTGTTGGAATTGGTGAATTGATGGGACCAATGATTTGAGTGGGAGGATGAATTTTGGATACTTCAGTAACAATGCCTCTTCCAAACAATGTGTTGTCATGCACTATAGACTTCAAGGTGCCATAATCCCCATCATTATGAAAACCATACCCACTTGAACTAGAAAGCATGTTGTCAGCATCTGGATTGGTGACGCTGACACCTTCATTAGGCATGGAATCTTCGACACATTCAAGTACTTCCTTGTCAATGGATGAAAGCAAGCTGTCAGCGGCTAAATCAGGCGTGTCAGTGGTTGAACTACTTTTGTCAGTGGATGGAATACTTTCACTGACTTGCTCTTCTTGTTGTTTTCTCTCCACTTCTTTCTCAGCAGCGGATGCTTTAAGTAATTCTTCACTCCAAATGAGTAAGTCCACAAAGAAAATGTGGGAGTGAACTCATCTGCTTGTGATCCTGTCACCTTTGTAGCTTGTGTACCTGCATTATCAACAATAGATTCTTCCACAATCTTTGGAGAGTTCTCCAAGACAACTGGATTAGTAACAAGCAAGTAATTCATGGATCTATATAATGGCTCTAAATCAAAAAGCCAATCTGGTCCATTTGCATGATCACTAGGTTTACTTTCCAAAAAGTCAACATGCACGTTTTCTGTTATGACCTTATCCCTCTTGTAGTAAACCCAAAACCCTTTGTTGTTCATTGAATAACCCACATAATATCCCTCATCACCTTTTAAATTAAACTTACCTAGTTTGTCACTAGTATTAAGAATCACTACATGACATCCAAAGGGTCTAAGAAAATCTATATTATATTTTCTATTCCAAAAGAGTTCATAGGGGGTCTTATTGTGAATTTTGTTGACCAATGCTCTATTCTGAACGTAACATGCAGTATTCACAGCCTCATCCCAAAAAGCAATGGGTAACTTAGCATCTGCTAACATGGTTCTAGCTGCTTAAATAAGGGTTATATTTCTCCTTTCAGCTACACCATTCTGTTGTGGAGATCTAGCTATACTAAACTCCCTAGTAATCCCCTAATCAACATAGAAGGTATCTAATAGGTCATTTCTAAACTCACCACCATCATCACTTTTAAGAATGTTAACTGTTCTGATTTCTTTTCCATCTAGTTAATAAAATTGATTAAGGTTTTGGCAGTATCACTTTTCTTGACTAAGAAGAAAGTCCATGTAAACCTAGAATGGTCATTAGTGACCACAAAGACATAAGATTTACCATTTAAACTCTCTATATTAGTGGGTCCAAATAAGTCTACGTGAAGCATGTGTAGGGGTTTATAACTAAAATGAACACTCTTAGACTTAAATGAGGCCTTGTGATGTTTTCCCTTAAGACATGCAACACAATTATGATCATTGTGGAATGCTTTTGAAGGCAATCCTCTAAGAATATCATGTCTCACAAGTCTGTTCATGTTCTTAAAGTTAATGTTCCCTAACCTTCTATGCCATAAGTTACTCTCATCTACTGAAGCTTTAGCATATAGACATGACAAGTATTACTCATTTTAATCCCTTGTAGATTGACATTATAAATGTACTTATGTCTAGGTGTTATAAATTCAATGAACTTATCAGCAGGTAACACATAGTCCTTACTCAAAACTAAGCATTCAGTACCAGTAAAAAGAACTTTATTTTTGTTGTCACACACTTGTGACACGCTAAACAAGTTATAGTCAAGTTCTTTTACTAGAAAAACTTCATCAAACCTCAAGTTGTTAGTGATAAGAGTGCATTTTCCTGATATTGTCTCGAATCCTCCTCCAAAGTACACTTTATCACAATCTGGAATAGGATTTAAGTTTGTCAAATAATCTTCCTTTCCAGTCATGTGCCTTGAGCATCCACTATCCCAATATCCATGATCATTTATGCCCTGCACATAAAGAAAATAAATCATTTTTCTTTGGGAACCTAATACTTGGTTTTACCCTAGTATAAAAATCTTATCGTCCGAATCCTTTCGAATTGAAAACCGGTCTTAAGTGCGACTCAATTGTCTTTTGGTGAATCAAGAGAATGGTTTGGTTTGTTTTAAACTATTTGCAAGTAATTAAAGTGTCGCTGAGTAAAAAGGAAGTTAAAAGATTAATATTAAAATGACAAGTAAAATAAAAGCATGGAAACTTAGAGGTGACAATGGAAAAGTACTAACACACTAAATAAAACTAACACTTGGAAGATTTTCTGAAAATAAAAAAAGTACTATAAGAAAGTAAGATCGAAAGAAACCAAAACAAGCCAAAAGAGGCCCGATCGGAATGTATTCCGATCGGTTGATCGGAATATGGGTAAAATACCCAATCGGAATATCCGCAACACTGTCAATCGGAATACGGGACTAGGGACCCAATCGGAATATGAAACAAGGGTTGCTAATCGGAATGAGCAAAGACTCCTCAATCGGAATATGAAGCAATGGCAAGATCGGAATATTTGCAGAACTATCCAATCGGAATATCGGGGATGCAAAATCTGAAAGTGCAAAACCCTTTTCCGATTGGACTCAATCGGAAAGGGTGGTCTGGTGGGCCGGTCGGAAAAACCAATCGGAAAGGGGAGTTGTACCCCTTCCTAAAATTGTGGAAATCGGTTATAAGCTAGTGAATAAGCTATATAATAAGCTTATCACAAAACTAACCCGAATCTATGACAAAACCAAATCAAATAAGCACTTTTATCAACTTATTTGACTCAAAATTAATCAACTTTTTGGATCAAACAATAAAAACATAAACTTTTTAAGGAATATTTTTATAAAGTAAATAAGCTAATCATAAAAATAAGCCAATAAGCACAAAATTCTTAAAGCTTAATCAAATGAAAACTTATAAGATGATCAAAAGATTAACTTTTTAAGCACGAAATCAATTAGAACAACACGGATCACATGATAATCGCACCAAAATCAATCTTAAATCAAAGAAAAGTAGAATGAGATTAAGAAATAAAAGCTTAAAATAGAACTTGATTAATAAAAATAAGCAATACAAGGTGTTTATTCTTGAAAGATTAAAAGAAAAGATGAAGTTTAGTGAGAGAAAGTTTAAGACTTTCTCTCTCTAAAACTAGAGAAAACTAAAAAGTGAAAAATTAACTAAAAACTCTAACTCTCCTCCTAATGACTATTAGGAGGGTATTTATAGGGAAGGTGGAAGGAGTGCATGTGTTGGATCTTCTTTCTTGCTTTCTTCACGTTTTCTCGACTCGACTTTAATTCTTTGTCTTTGTCGTCTCGGGATTTGAACTTGTCTTTTAATTTTCTTCTTCTATAAGACTTAAGTTCTTCGACTTCGTTAAACTTCCGTCTTTTGACTTTTTCTTCGATAAATCTTCAGAATAGGCCTTGGACTTCCGTTCTTTGTGCACTCTTGATCTTTTGACTTCGTCTTTTCCCGTTTTCTTCGATAAAAGCCCGTGAAAGCCCGTGTTTTCTTTCTTTTTAATATTTTGGTCCTAAAACACAATAAAAACACAAACCACGCATAATTCCGACTTTTACGACATAAATCACACGTTTTGGTCTTGTTATTATTGGAAATAAGTGGTAAAAGGATAAGTGTTTTCACACTTATTAAATCCTCTACACTTGACCATTGCAATGCCCTCATGCAATGCATTAATTTTTAAAGCACGGTTTACATTTTCCATCATAAATACCCCACTTTGGCCTTTATTAAATACTAAGCATAAAAGATAGAAATAAGCAAAGAAATTAAAAAAAACTTACATTGGGTTTTGGCGGCCATGAACGTTTATCATCCTCAAGTTTCACGTTCCCCATACCAAGCTTAAAAACGAGATCATTGTTATTATAAGTTAGCAAACTATCACAAACTCATGTGGGCCAATTATTCACTTAGACTCCCTTATTCCTAGGTGTATCTCTTATATTTTATTTTTGTCTTGAATGATCACGAGGATGCATTGTTTGACTTATTTCGATAGTTATTTAGTCCGAAAATAAAGTGAACGATTTAATCAATAGTTAGCTAAAGGACCAAATCTTTTAAAACTGCTTCTCGGGATATCAAAAAGTTCATATCTTGGCATAACTTGGTTCGCGATTTGAGACCTTTCTCGGGCCGATATGTGGCAGCGACTTCATACTTCGAATCTTCGAGAGACGTTCTTGAAATTATGGTCTTCTCTTCATAATAGGAATTTCTTCACTTGAAGTTTTTGAGAGATTCTTCATCTTTAGACCACGACTTCTTCATTTTTCTCCAATCTTTATTTTGGACTTTGATATACAACGATCCGCCTCCTTTTAGGACTTGGATCTATTTATCCTCATACCTTGTTAGGGTCTTTTCGGATAGACTTCTCCATGAATTTTGGGGAGTTTTTTCTTTTCGTCGTGTGTCTCGATCCTTCATATTGATTTTCGATAAATGATTCTTCACATCACTTTTGGATTTTTAGCAACAAAATGTAGCCCTCATGCCTTGTTAGGGCCTTTTCGGACTCGCCAATCTTCGCGCCCCGCTTCATAAGTTATGCCTTGGCTATGAACTCTCGTCATTACCGAGCAACTTTTAAACGATCTGGGGCTAGAAGCTAAGTAACCTTTTAAATCGTACAACCTTATTTATTAGCAGATTAATTTATTAACAAGCGGAGGGAGAATAGGCTCATAATTAACTCACATAAATTCACGAAAGAATACCGAACTTATAATTGACTCTATCATCTCTCGTTCTCCACAGTTTAAAATCTCAAGGAATGAGAATCGTGGATGCTTAGCCTATTAAATCAAAGTTTTGGGTTTTCGAGTCGCCTATAGGATCTTGCAAATTCTTAGACTTTTTCAAGTTTAGAAATCGCGTTTTAAAGTTCCCTTGATAAACGACTCTCTAGGATCAATTATAGGAACTTGCGAAAAGTTCTTGTTCTTAACCCGTGAGAGTTAAGACTTTCGCGTTTTATAGCTCCCTATATAAAAGCCTAGCAAAACTTGACTTAAACATGTTAAGGATACTAGCTAGAGCAAACTTAGATAAGTAAACTCGGGTTGAGTCAAAATGTTCACGACTAAGAAAAATCTAAAACCACTTTATTGAAAATTTATTCTAGAAATGGCAAGAAACTAATCATGATAAAGGAAAATACAACTATACAACTTGGCCAAAATAGATTAAAAATTTTGAAAAATGTCGAAAAATCAAATTTTCCGGTTAAAATGAGGGCAAATTCATGGAAAAGACCACTTACTTCGATAGAAGTCCCCCCTACACTTGAGATAAACATTGTCCTCAATGTTTAAGCATGTGGGAGTAAACTCCCCTACACTTAGGACATTGTGCACTTTGTTTAAATCTTGCTAAGGAAAGGACAACTAAAGTGAAGTCAATATGAACATATAGAATATGAAATATTGAATCACAAGAGTTTAGGATAGAACCGGGAAGATGAGAACACGGTATCACGGTTCGTCAAAAGTCATCAAGATGCTCTCTGAAGCTTTAATCCCTGCACAACACAAGAAACAAGACAACAAACATATGCGGGGCTCCCCCTACACTTATTATGAAAGTAGTAAAGGATAGAACACGGGTTGCCTCCCGAGAAGCGCTTATTTTTGTTCACCGAGTCATGAGCCTGACTCGACCCAATTTTAGTTCATGGGGAACGTGGTGAGGGATGGAATCATCTCCTGAGAGATGTCCTCACCAAAGTACAGCTTCAAACGCTGGCCATTCACCTTGAAATTGGGCCCATTCGGCTGAGAAAGCTCAATGGTCCCATACGGAAAGACTTTGGCGACGGTGAATGGACCAGTCCAGCGGCTCTTCAACTTGCCAGAGAAGATCTTCAACCGAGAGTTAAAAAGTAAGACTTGATCACCAACGTGGAACTCTCGGTTCTTGATTTTAGCATCGTGGATCATCTTCGTCTTCTCCTTGTAGATCAGCGAGTTCTCATAAGCTTCATTCCTCAGTTCATTTAGCTCGTTGAGTTGAACCTTGCGATGATCACCGGCTTTGATGATGTCGAAGTTAGCCCACTTCAAGGCCCAGTGCGCCTTATGTTCCAATTCGATGGGTAGGTGGCAGGCTTTCCCGTACACAAGACGATAAGGTGTACAACCGATCGGGGTCTTGTAAGCAGTACGGAAAGCCCACAGAGCATCATCTAACTTATCGGCCCACGCGGCACGATGCTCTCCCACAGTACGCTCCAAAATTCTCTTCAAGCCACGATTGGAAATCTCAGCTTGCCCATTGGTTTGGGGATGATAGGCGGTGGAAAGACGGTGAGTGACACCATACTTTGCCATGACTCTTGCAAATTGATCGTTGCAAAAATGAGTCCCGCGGTCACTGATGATAGCACGAGGAACACCAAATCGAGCGAAAAGTTGCTTCAAAAAGTTCACAACCACCCTCGCATCATTCGTAGGAAGAGCCTTAGCTTCAACCCATTTAGAAACGTAGTCGACGGCGACGAGGATGTACTTGTTCCCTTTGGATGATGGAAATGGCCCCATAAAGTCGATGCCCCATACGTCAAAGATTTCACATTCCTGTATGAAATTTTGAGGCATCTCATCCTTATGTGTGATCTTGCCTTGACGTTGGCAAGCATCACAATGCTTAACCATTTCGTGAGCGTCACGATAAATGGTGGGCCAGTAGAATCCTGAATCAAACACTTTCTTAGCGGTGTAGTTGGGACCAAAGTGACCACCGGTAGGTCCTTTGTGGCAAGCTTGGAGGATGTTAAAAGCTGCCGGTCCGTCAACACATCGACGAATAATCAGATCAGCACACTGTTTGAATAGATAAGGGTCATCCCAAAAGTAAGTCTTAACATCGTGCAAGAACTTCTTCTTTTGTTGGGATGTTAACCCTTGGATGAGAATACCACCCGCTAAGTAGTTTGCAATGTCCGCAAACCACGGGGTGCCATCAAGATTGAGATTTATAGACATTAAGGTCTCAAGGGGGAAAGAGTCATTGATCTCTTTGTTCGGATGATCCCCCTGATATGCATCCTCAAGTCGACTCAAATGATCCGCGGCCAGGTTTTCGGCTCCCTTCTTGTCACGAATTTCAATGTTGAATTCTTGAAGTAGCAAAACCCAGCGAAGAAGTCTTGGCTTAGAATCGTTCTTAGTCATCAAGTACTTCAACTCGGAATGGTCCGTGTATACGATGGTGGTGGATAAAACAAGATAGGGGCAAAATTTCTCAAAAGCATAGACAACAGCTAAAAGCTCTTTTTCGGTTGTCGTATAATGCAATTGAGCCCCCGTCATTGTTTTGCTAGCGTAGTGGATTGGTTGGAAGTGTTTATTCACTCTTTGGCCCAAAACCGCACCAATAGCAAAGTCGATAGCATCGCACATCAATTCAAAAGGCAGCTCCCAATTAGGGGTAACCAAGACCGGTGCCTTAGTTAGCTTATCCTTAAGAAGATTGAAGGCTTCGAGACACTCTTTAGAAAAGATAAAGGGAGTATCTTTTTCCAAGAGGTGGGTCATCGGGCGAGCGATTTTAGAGAAATCCTGAATGAATCGATGATAGAAGCCCGCATGACCCAGAAAACTTCTCACACCCTTCACGGTTGAAGGTGGAGGTAATTTGGCTATGACATCTACTTTAGCACGATCGACTTCAAGACCGGCTTTAGAGATTTTGTGTCCTAGCACAATGCCTTCTTTGACCATAAAATGGCATTTTTCCCAATTCAGAACAAGGCGAGTGTCTTCGCACCGCTTAAGCATACGTTCCAAATTGGCAAGGCAAGAAGAGAAGGAATCCCCAAAGACCGAGAAATCATCCATGAAGACTTCCATGGTTTGCTCAACCATGTCATGGAAGATAGCCAACATGCACCTTTGGAAAGTCCCGGGGGCATTACATAAGCCAAAAGGCATTCGTTTGTAAGCAAAGGTGCCATAGGGACAAGTGAATGTTGTCTTCTCTTGATCTTGGGGATCGATGGGTATTTGAAAATAACCCGAGAAACCATCAAGAAAGCAGTAATATTCATTACCCGCTAAACGTTCAAGCATTTGGTCCATAAAAGGTAGAGGGAAATGATCCTTTCTCGTGGCATCATTGAGTTTGCGGTAGTCTATACAAACTCTCCACCCAGTAACGAGACGGGTAGGAATTAACCCGTTGTTTGCATTGGGCACAACGGTGATTCCGCCTTTCTTAGGCACACAATGGACTAGACTAACCCATGGTGAATCCGAAATAGGGTAAATCATACCCGCATCAAGAAGTTTGATAACCTCTTTTTAGATGACTTCATGGATTTTAGGATTCACCCTTCGTTGACTTTGAATTGTGGGCTTAAAGTCGTCCTCTATGAGAATTTTATGTGTGCAAAAGTGAGGATCAATTCCACGGATGTCGGAGATTTTCCAAGCGATAGCTCGTTTATGCTTCTTCAACACAGCGACAAGTCGGGCTTTTTCGTCTTCTTTCAGATCCTTTGCGATGATGACCGGTAGCTTCTCGTCGTCTTCCAGAAAACGTACTCAAGATGAGGCGGTAGGTCCTTAAGCTCAAGAGTAGGAGGATTCTCAATAGATGGTGAAACTAACGATGGATCATCATTAGTCACCTCTTTAGGGGCAGGAGGAGACAACGGGTCCTCATTGAGAAGTCTCTCAATAGTACGAATGTCTTCATCCCAATTGGTGGACAAATTATCATACTGAATATCGAGAGGACCCAAGCTAGCTTCGAAATCATCCAAGTCACTTTCTCCAAAAGGAGTCAATGCTGGAGCAATTGAGGCAACGGTCTCAACATTGGGTAGAGAAGAGAGAGTACTTTTGCAAGCATCATGAAAATGTTCTTGACAAGCCTCATCGAGAACATCAATAGCATTAACACTCTCATATGAATAAGGTTGCTTAGAAATCTTACCCATGTTGAATACAATTTTATCGTCACCAACTCTCATGATTATTTCGCCTGCGGCTACATCAATGAGAGTGCGACCGGTCCTCAGAAATGGACGTCCAACGATTAATGGAACACGGGGATCCATCTCGTAGTCAACGACAACAAAATCCGCCAGGAAGGTGAATTTGTCGACGCCAACAAAGACATCTTCGGCTATCCCCATTGGATAAGCAACCGTACGGTTGGCTAATTCCAAAGTCATTTTAGTGGGGACTAGCTCGGGGAGAGATAATTGCTTCCAAACACTTAAAGGCATTAAGTTTATACTGGCGCCTAGATCGGCTAGGGCCATGCAATTCTCTACTCCCGGGAAGTTGCAAGGAATCAAGAAGCGACCCGGATCACCAAGTTTGGTGGGCAATTTCCTTAAAAGCACTGCGGAGCAGTTCTCATTAAGGTGGGTCTGAGCGATATCAAGAAGCTTTTCCTTATCACTTAAAAGATCTTTAAACATCTTAACGTATTTGGGCATGTGAGCGAGAGCCTCGGCAAAGGAGATGTTAAAATTCAGTTGTTTAAACATTTTAAGAAAGTTTGAAACTTGAATATCATCCTTGCTCTTTTGCTTCTCTTTCCTCAACCTTGAAGGATAAGGTATGTTGGATGAAGAAGAAGGCTTTAATGGAATAGGATCACTCACAACCACGGGTGATGGGGAAATTGGGATAGAAGGTGAAGGAGGTGAAGGAAGTTGCTCGTTTTCCTTGTTCACAATCACGGGTGGAGGTGTAGGAAGCTCGGGTTCCATATAACCTTTTCCACTTCGAGTGGTGATTGCTTTCATCTCCCCTCTTGGATTCGCAACGGTATTACTCGGAAGAGTACCCGAAGAAGAGGGTTGATTACTTTGGATGAGCGAACCAATCATATCACGAAGGTGAAGAGCTTGATTGTTAAAAGAGTTTTGCATGTTGGCATTAATATCATTGCTGTGTTTGGCCATGTCATTCCTTAGCTCGGCTCGAATATCGCTCCCTTGTTTCACCATGTCATTCTTCAAGTTGACAAACTGACTCTGAAGATTCGTCACCATCTCACGATTAGTCTTCATGAACGTCTCGACGTCTTGGTTTACGGCCATCGGTTGATTGAGAGGTGGAGCTTGAGAATTTCCTTGAGTTGGGTATGGGTTTCTTTGGGATTGATATTGATTTTGAGCACGAGGTTGGGATTGGTTATTTCGGTTAAAGCTTTGTTGTTGGTTTTGGTTTGCAGGAGGGAAACCAGGAGGAGCAAGATAATTGTTGGAACGATAACTTAGCAAGCCACGGTCTCCTTGAGGGCGGGCTTGATAACCTCCCGTGGGATAAGTGCCGTAAGCTGCGTTAACGTTTTCAGAATAATTGCTTTGGGTAGAAGGACAATCATTATAAGAGTGAGGGCCACCACATGTGTCACAAGAAATAGCAACAGCTTTAGCTTGTTGAAAGTGGTTTGTGGCCATGGCCATGAAATTCTTGTTCATTTCAGCGAGTTGTCGAGAAATTTCAGACATTTCAGGATTGGAGGTAGTAGAAGAAACATTGACTCTCGAGTTAGATCTTGAGGATGCGGATGAATCCCAATTCTTGTGGTGAGTAGTCATGTTTTCGATCAACTCTCGGCACTCCTCCGGTCTCCTTTTCATAAAAGTACCACCGGCGGCGGCATTGATCGTGTCACGATCACGAAAAGTGAGACCATTGTAGAAGGTGTCAATGAGAGTGACGGGGAGCATATTGTGATTAGGACAGCGGTCGATCAAATCATTGTAGCGTTCCCAAGCATCGAAAAGCGATTCATCATTCTCTTGCATAAATCCACTAATTTGGTTACGAAGGCTAGTGACCATGGATGGGGGAAAGTAGCGCGATAAAAAGCGTTGAGTCATGTCGTTCCACTTATGAATAGAATTCTTAGGAAGACGGTCAAACCATTTTTCGGCATGGTGAGAAAGCGAGTGGGGAAAAAGTTGAAGGCGAAGGTCATCCATAGAAACACCGGAGCACTTCATGCTTTGGGTCATGGTAATGAATTTGTCGAGGTGTTTGTTGGCATCATCATCCGGAATTCCACGAAACGGGTTCGTTTGCACTTGCTGGATTATGTGATGCTTCAACGAAAACTCCTGAGCCGTGACGTGCATTGGCGCAATCGGGCCTCCGCGTCCGTTCATGGTGGGTTGGCACAATTCCTCCATGGTTCGTAAATCAGGTAGAAGGACATTGTTGTTGTTGTTGTTGTTGTTGTTGTTATTCAAATTGTGTTGAGGTGGGTGATTATTGTTGTTGTTAACACCAGCCATATCTAAATCTTCACGAGTCTCGGGCTCAGAATAGTTCGTAGATCTAGTACGCATGCACCTACAGAAGAAAAATATACACAAAGAGAATATCTATATAATCTTTTTGGTGCAAAACCTTTTGAAAAGAATTGCTTTTAATGATTTTTTTCAATGTTTTTGTATTTTTGAAGAGTTTTATATTTTTTTTTTTTGGATTTTTTGGAAATTTTTATAGCAAATGAAAATAACGTTCAAAGAACGGATCCCAAAATTCAATGCGTCTCTCACTAGAAACCGTTTATCTTAACGAAAAGAGCCGGCAGCGGCGCCATTTAATACTTGGTTTTACCCTAGTATAAAAATCTTATCGTCCGAATCCTTTCGAATTGAAAACCGGTCTTAAGTGCGACTCAATTGTCTTTTGGTGAATCAAGAGAATGGTTTGGTTTGTTTTAAACTATTTGCAAGTAATTAAAGTGTCGCTGAGTAAAAAGGAAGTTAAAAGATTAATATTAAAATGACAAGTAAAATAAAAGCATGGAAACTTAAAGGTGACAATGGAAAAGTACTAACACACTAAATAAAACTAACACTTGGAAGATTTTCTGAAAATAAAAAAAGTACTATAAGAAAGTAAGATCGAAAGAAACCAAAACAAGCAAAAAGAGGCCCGATCGGAATGTATTCCGATCGGTTGATCGGAATATGGGTAAAATACCCAATCGGAATATCCGCAAGACTGTCAATCGGAATACGGGACTAGGGACCCAATCGGAATATGAAACAAGGGTTGCTAATCGGAATGAGCAAAGACTCCTCAATCGGAATATGAAGCAATGGCAAGATCGGAATATTTGCAGAACTATCCAATCGGAATATCGGGGATGCAAAATCTGAAAGTGCAAAACCCTTTTCCGATTGGACTCAATCGGAAAGGGTGGTCTGGTGGGCCGGTCAGAAAAACCAATCGGAAAGGGGAGTTGTACCCCTTCCTAAAATTGTGGAAATCGGTTATAAGCTAGTGAATAAGCTATATAATAAGCTTATCACAAAACTAACCCGAATCTATGACAAAACCAAATCAAATAATCACTTTTATCAACTTATTTGACTCGAAATTAATCAACTTTTTAGATCAAACAATAAAAACATAAACTTTTTAAGGAATATTTTTATAAAGTAAATAAGCTAATCATAAAAATAAGCCAATAAGCACAAAAGTCTTAAAGCTTAATCAAATGAAAACTTATAAGATGATCAAAAGATTAACTTTTTAAGCACGAAATCAATTAGAACAACACGGATCACATGATAATCGCACCAAAATCAATCTTAAATCAAAGAAAAGTAGAATGAGATTAAGAAATAAAAGCTTAAAATAGAACTTGATTAATAAAAATAAGCAATACAAGGTGTTTAATCTTGAAAGATTAAAAGAAAAGATGAAGTTTAGTGAGAGAAAGTTTAAGACTTTCTCTCTCTAAAACTAGAGAAAACTAAAAAGTGAAAAATTAACTAAAAACTCTAACTCTCCTCCTAATGACTATTAGGAGGGTATTTATAGGGAAGGTGGAAGGAGTGCATGTGTTGCATCTTCTTTCTTGCTTTCTTCACGTTTTCTCGACTCGACTTTAATTCTTTGTCTTTGTCGTCTCGGGATTTGAACTTGTCTTTTAATTTTCTTCTTCTATAAGACTTAAGTTCTTCGACTTCGTTAAACTTCCGTCTTTTGACTTTTTCTTCGATAAATCTTCAGAATAGGCCTTGGACTTCCGTTCTTTTTGCACTCTTGATCTTTTGACTTCGTCTTTTCCCGTTTTCTTCGATAAAAGCCCGTGAAAGCCCGTGTTTTCTTCCTTTTTAATATTTTGGTCCTAAAACACAATAAAAACACAAACCACGCATAATTCCGACTTTTACGACATAAATCACACGTTTTGGTCTTGTTATTATTGGAAATAAGTGGTAAAAGGATAAGTGTTTTCACACTTATTAGAACCCAAGCCTTAGTAGACTTGGATCCTTTGGTTGTTTAACAAGAATGGACTTGTTTCTTGTAACAACCCCCTATTCATTCCGTTTAACATTAAACACCCAGTTTGTCCCAACATACTTTTCAAGATATTTAAACCTATTACAAGTCATGGAGACACCATTAGAAGTTGATGGTTGTTCTTGTTTTGGTCTCCATGTTAAGTTGGATGATGCCTTAGACCCCTGTCCCTTAGGTTGTAAATACTTAGTACTACTAGATCTAACAATGGGTCGATAGCTGCTAGTTGTGGCATTTTCATACCAAACCTAGTTCTACCAGCGACTGGTTTTGCCCTGTCAGTGGATGAATTGTTCCTGTCAACGGGTGAATTAGGGTTTGCTACAGGAACCCACGTTTGTTAGACCAAGTGTTGGTCTTTTGAAAGGGTCTTTGGCCTTGGGTATTAGCTGCCTTAGAGAAGTAAGGAGCTGGTCTAGTGGCTTGAGGTCTAGTATGAACATAAGGCTTAGGGTTGACTTGAGTTGACCTATTGTCAACAGCTGGTTTATATCTGCTGACATACTTATAGGCCAGATGTGAGAAGCTCCCACATGAATAACAAGACTTTCTAAACATAACCTTAGGTCTAGGTTCATAAAATCCAGTCCCATTAACACTAGCTTGACTCTTTGGTGATCTAGGTTTTTTATACATTTCAGCATACTTAACACTAGATTTGCTTTTAGGTTGTGAGCCAAGGTCAACAGGTTTGCTAGTAGTAGGGTTAGTGATAACAATGGGTTTAAGGTCAGATTTTTCATCACTAAGAAGTCATCCCTTAACAAAGAGAGTAGGGTTGGTTTTCTTCCATAGGTCAAGGTCAGTCACCCTTTGCTTCTATTCCTCAACTGGTGTGAGAACTGGTGGTGGTGGAGTAAATTCATCCACTTGAAATTATGGAATACCAGTCCATGACAAGTCTTTCTTAGAAACTCCATAGAAGTCACCTGCTGGGGGTGGAACAGCATCATATTCGTTTGCATGCATCCTAATCCCAGACATGTCTTTAGGGTTTCTCTGTTCACTTATAACCTTTTCTAGGGTTTGACTAGCTTTTTCAAACTGTTCAATTTTAAGCCCTACATTCTCTTTATCTTGAATGGCCTCATCTAGCTTAAGTTTTAATTCTGTGTTAGCTTTTAGGGTAAGAAGCTTTGTCCTCATAACTAAGTTCTAGATCTCTTTTTAGAACAGTTATTTGATCTTTTAGATTAAATTCCATGTCTTTATATTCTTGCACCATCCCATCTGATTGTGCAAGCCTCCTTTGTAGTTTAAAATAGCGATATTTAACCCAAGAATATCATATTGTAACTTTAAAACCTTTTTGTTAAGTTTATCAGTGTTAAGTCTACAACCTTTACTACAAAAGCATCCTGATGAAGAAGAAGATTTGGCAATTAGAGCATATTGAACATGTTCTTCATCCTTTTTAGTAACCAAAGCTTGATTCTCCGCCTCATTCTTGTCCAGAAAGCTGCAATCAAATCCAAAGCCATCAATTCCTTGCATAGCTACCATAACTTTAGGTTTATCATCTTCAACCTTGATGAACTATCTAAAACTCTGTCCTCCATCATTCCTCTTAGGAGATCTACATTCTCTAGCAAAGTGTCCCATTCTATGACAATTAAAACACTCAACTTTGGATTTATCAAATCCAGCAGTCTCTATGCTATTGAAAGTCATCTTTCTTCTAAATCTCTTATTCCATCTACTGGCTCTTATACTGCTAAGATCCATATTCCACTTGAATCCATCTCCTCAAGATCAATATCACTAATTTGCTGAAGATCTTCAAAAGAAATTGATGATCCATTGGGCAAAGAAGCAATATAAGCATATGCATTATCCAAATCAGTTCATGCTGGCTTAAGATTTGGTGAAACATAGTTGTATGTGTTAGTGTTTGTAGAGCCGCTGTCAAGAGAAATTGGTCTGGTGACAAAGCAAGAGTTGTCAGCTTCTAAGGAATCATTGTGAGAGATAAAGGCCATGTTTCTAGAAGATGGTTTACTTCCTTGTTTGAGCAAGACTTCATATTCCATAACTTTCAATTGATTATAGATGTCATCAAAAGTCATATTTTTGTAGGCTTGAGTGGCAATCATTGATTTGACATGAATTTCCCACCCATCTCCAAGAGCTTCAAGGAAAGCAGCATTAATGTCATCATCTTTAAATCCAGCCTCCATGAATGCCAGTAATACAAAGCTTTTGGCTAAGTATAAAATCTTATCGTCCGAAGTCTTTTCGAATTGATTACCGGGTAAGAGTGTGACTCAATTGTCTTTTGGTGAACAAGAGAATGGTTTGGTTTGTTATCTATTTTAAACTAATAGCAAATAAATGTAAATGTCGTTGAGTAAAATTAAAGTTTTAAAGATTAAACTAAAATAACGAGTTAAAAATAATTGCTTGAAAACTTAAAGAAAAGATTAGAAAAATATTTGAACACTTAATAAATCTAACACTTAGAAACTTTGCAAAAACAAGAAACTAAACCATTGGAAAACAAACAATTACAGCCAAATCGGAATATTCAAAATGCATTAATCGGAATGTGTAATCGGAAAACACTGGTCGGAATGTGCAATAAATGAGGCTGATCGGAATATTGGAAACAAATCAAATCGGAATATCACTAATCCCTTCGTCGGAATGTAGACGAAGACAACCAATCGGAATGTGTTAAAGTTTCCCCAATCGGAATACCACAAAATTGCCTCAATCAGAATATCACTAATTCACCTGTCGGAATAATAAACAAAGGATCCAGATCGGAATGTTCTTTAAGACTCCAATCGGAATGGGTAAAACCCTAATCCGATCACTACGATCGGAATGCAGAGGTTGCCAATCGGAATATTGTAAACCCTTTTCCGATTTGGTGATCGGAAAGAGGGGTGTGGGTGCTTGGTCGGAATGCTGCGATCGGAAAGGGGTTTAGACCCTTTCCGATTTATGGGGGATTCGAAATAAGCCAAGCAATAAGCTATTATGATAAGCTTATCACCAAAACTAGAACGAATCAATTATGAAACGGATCAAATAACCACTAAATACAACTTATCCAAACTTAAAATAGACAAACTTTTAAATCAAACAATAAAAATATGAACTTTTTAAGAAAACTTTTAAAAAGTAAATAAGCTAAAAGAAGCGAATAAGCCCATAAGCACAAGAATCTTAAAGCTTAATCGAATGAAAGCTTATGTAGGAACAAAAAGATTAACTTTTTAAACACAAAAAACATTAAGAACAACACGGATCAAATGTATTTTGCACCAAAAGTTAACTAAAATCAAGAAAAGTAGAATGAGATGAAAGATTAAAAGCTTAACTAGAACTTGATTAATGAAAATCAACAATACACAAATGTTTAATCTTGAAAGATTAAAAGAAAGAAAGATGAAAACTTAGTGAGAGAAAGTGGAGAACTTTCTCTCTCTAAAAACTAGAAAGAAAAGTGAAAAATGAAAAATTAAAACTAAAGACTAACCCCTCTCCTAATGTGTATTAGGAGGGTATTTATAGGGAAAATGGAAGGAGTGCATGTGTTGCCTCTTCTTTCTTTCTTTCTTCACGTCTTCTCGAGATTTGAACTTGTCTTTATAATTTTCTTCTTTAATTTAGACTTGAGTTCTTCGACTTCATTAAACTTCCGTCTTTAGACTTTTTTTTCTTCGATAAATCTTCAGAATAGGCCTTGGACTTCCGTTCTTTTTGCACTCTTGATCTTTTGACTTCGTCTTTTCCCGTTTTCTTCGATAAAAGCCCGTGAAAGCCCGTGTTTTCTTCCTTTTTCATCTTTTGGTACTAAAACACAATAAAAACACAAACCACGCATAATTCCGACTTTTACGACATAAATTACACGTTTTGGTCTTGTTATTATTGGAAATAAGTGGTAAAAGGATAAGTGTTTTCACACTTATTAAATTCTCTACACTTGACCATTGCAATGCCCTCATGCAATGCATTAATTTTAAAACACGGTTTACATTTTCCATCACAAATAACCCACCTTGGCCTTTATTAAATACTAAACATAAAAAGATAGAAACAAGTAAAGAAATTAAAGACTTACATTGGGTTTTGGATGCCATGAACGTTTATCATCCTCAAGTTTCACGTTCCCCATACCAAGCTTAAAAACGAGATCATTGTTATTATAAGTTAGCAAACCAACACGAATTCATGTGGGCCTGATAACTCGATTTTACTCAGTTTAAAAAGATTAAAGTTCGTTGTGTTGGTCTAATCGAATTGATCTAGGTTCTCTATGTGACTCAGTTTTATTTTGGTGGAACAAAAAGGTTGTCGTTGTAGTATATGAAAATGTGCAAGACAATTAAAGTAAAAGTGCAGTAAAGTAAATCTAATTCTAATTAAAATTAAAGTGCGATATTTAAAAACGTGACGGAAAGTAAATTAATTAAATGACAAGAATTAAAATGAGAATGCCAAAATTAAACAAGTCAAAACAAGAAAAACCACTCCAATCGGAATATATTCCGATCACCTCAATCGGAATGTCACAACCTACATGTCGGAATAATGATCGGAACCCTCTGATCGGAATATGTCACCTTTACCTGATCGGAATGTCCAAACAACACCTCGGTCAGAATATGGAGATGAGTACCAATCGGAAAGCTGTCACTCTTACCAAATCGGAATACCCACCAATCCTTACCCTGATCGGAATACCAAGATCACCCCAATCGGAATGTGTAGTGAGGTCCAGATCGGAATGATAGCCAAAAGCCCAGATCGGAATACCACAAACACCCCCCAATCGGAATGTTAAAACCCTTTTCCGATTTACCCCAATCAGAATGCGAAGGAAAGTACTAAAAATAAGCTAGAACAATAAGCTATGATTCTAATAAGCACAAGACTAAAATCCTAAGGTAAACCGAATGAAAATAAGCTACTAGACTGAAATTTAAAAGCTTTTAAGACACGAAATGAATAAACTCTAAGAAAAACAACTTTTTATATAAAAATAACTTTTATAAAAACTATATAAACTTGAAAATAAACAAAATAAGCTATAAAATTAAATGATTTAAAACAATCAAAAGCATAAAAATGAAATCTTTAAACAAATAAACAAGATCAAAAGCATATAAATCAAAGATTAGAGAAAGGTAGAATGAGATCAACAAGATAAAGTAAAGGAGCGAGTAATTAAAGAAACACTTACTTGAAATTAAAAGGTAATTAAGGTGCAAAACATGTATTTAAATGTGCAAGTATTTAAAGGTGCAAGTAAATAAAAGTGGAAGAGATAGTTTGTCAAGCTATCCAACAAAACTAAATGAAATGAAATGAGAAGTATTTATAGGTGATTAGGGGGATGGTTAGAGGAAACTTCCTCCCCTCCTTCCTTTCTTCTTAATTGCGCCCTTAAGTCCTTCCTTCTTAATCCTTTTGTTAATCTTGGAATTTGATGACTTTTGGCTCGGGATTTCTTTGGACTCGTCTTTTAATTCTTCGATAAATAAGACTTGAGTTCCTCGGATTTAAGTAACTTCCGTCTTTTGACTTTTTCTTCGATAAATCTTCAGAATTGGTCTTGGACTTCCGTTCTTTTGGCACTCTTGACTGCTTCACCTCGTCTTTCATCTTTTTCTTCAATAAAAGTCCGTAAATGCCCGTGAATTCCCGTGTTTTCTCCACTTTTCACCTTTTCGTCCTAAATCACAACAAAAACACAAACCACGCATAATTCTGACATAAAAGACATAAAATACACGTTTTGGCTCGGTTATTATTGTAATTAAGTGGTAGAAAAGATGGGTGTTTTCACACCTATCAAATCCCCTACACTTGACCATTGCAATGTCCTCATGCAATGCATTAGTTACAAAGCAAGTTTACATTTTTCATCATAATCAATCCATAGTGGCCTTTATTAAGGAGATAGAAAACTATAAATATTCAAAGTAAAGAAATCAAAAGCATACGTTGGGTTTTGGAAATGTTGTAAATGATCATCATCCTCAAGTTTTCACTTTCTCCAAACCAAGCTTAAAAACGAGATCATTGTTATTATAAGTTAGTAAACTAACACGAACTCATGTGGGCATATTATTCACTTAGACTCCCTTATTCCTAGGTGTATCTCTTATATTTTATTTATGTCTTGAATGATCACGAGGATGCATTGTTGACTTATTTTGATAATTTATTTAGGATGAAAGCAAAGTAGGACGATTTGATCAATAGTTAGCTAAAGGACAAAATCTCTTAAAACTGCTTCTCGGGATATCAAAAAGTTCATATCTTGGCATAACTTGGTTCACGATTTGAGACCTTTCTCGGGCCGATATTTGGCATGTACTTCATACTTCATATCTCGAGAGACGTTCTTGAGATAATGGTCTTCTATTCGTTAATAGAGTGAGTTTCTTCACTTGGAGACTTTTGATGGGTACTCCAACTTTGTTGACCACGACTTCATGATTATTTCTTCAATCTCTAATTGGGATTTTGAGATACAACGATCCGCCTCCTTTTCGGACTTGGATCTATTTATCCTCATACCTTGTTAGGGTCTTTTCGGATAGACTTCTCCATGATCTTTATGGGAGTTGATTGCTTTTCGTCGTGAGTCTTGATCCTTCATATTGATTTTGGGAATAATGTTTTTCACATCACTTTGGATCTTCAGCAATAAAATGGAATCCTCATGCCTTGTTAGGGCCTTTTCGGACTCGCCAATCTTCGCGCCCCGCTTCATAAGTTATGCCTTGGCTATGAACTCTTATCATTACCGAGCAACTTTTAAACGATCTTGGGCTAGAAGCTAAGTAACTTTTCAAATCGTACGACCTTACTTATTGCAGATAATTTATTAGCAAGTGATGGGAGAAAAAGATCATAATTAACTCACATAAGTTAATGAGAGAATACCAAACTTGTAACCAACTCTATCATTTCTCGTTCTCCACAATTTAAAATCTCAAGGAATGAGACTCGTGGATGCTTAGCCTAATAAACCAATTAAGGTCTACATGGTTAAGGATACTAGCTAGAGTGAACTTGGATAAGTAAACTCGGGTTGAGTCAAAATATTCACAACGGGCCTAATATATCTAAGATATCTAAACTTGCTAAAACCATTTTATTAAAATAAGAGAAAAATAGCAAAAATAAAGGGAACTACAACTAGGCCAAAATAGATTAAAAATTTTGAAAAATGTCGAAAAATCGATTTTCCGGTTAAAATGAGGACAAATACAAGGAAAAGGCCACTTAACTTCGATAGAAGTCCCCCCTACACTTAATATAAACATTGTCCTCAATGTTTAAACATGTGGGAGTAAACTCCCCTACACTTAGGACATTGTGCACTTTGTTTAAATCTTGCTAAGGAAGAGACAACTAAAGAGATTCCTATTTTAATATTGAGAAAACATAAAATAGTGAATCGAAAAGAGTTTAGGATAGAACCGGGAAGAAGTAGAACACGGAATCACGGGTCGTCAAGAATCATCAAGAGTGGATCATTGAAGCTCGAATCCCTGATTATAAGAGGAGAGGAGAGAGCAAACACCAACGGGTCTCCCCCCTACACTTATGATAAAGAAAGCTAAAAGATAGATGCATGGGTTGCCTCCCAAGAAGCGCTTGATTTTTGTTAACCGAGTCATTAGCCTGACTCGTCCTTGATCATCAACGGAAGAAGCATGAAACATATCCACCAGGATCAAAGACATAGTTCTCGTCCATCAATAAGCACAAGCTTAAGGCGAACAAGGCAAGCCAAAGAAGAGTAGGCAAGGTTCCCTTAAGCAGTGATGGAGCACGGTAGAAGCAAGGTTGAAGTGGTGCAAGCAGATTTCCATAAGTTCCAAAGATATTTCCTTTTATTTCATCAGGTGGATACTGAGATGGCTGCAGAATGTCAATACGGGGTCGAACACCTTTTCCTTTAGGGGAAAATAGCACTCAGGCTCAGCAGAGTGGGAAGAAGATCCGCGAAGAAGCACAACCTTGTCCCCAGAAGTGGGACAAAGAGGTGTTAAATCATACGTGCTGCGGATTTCGGTGTCGACCAGTTTCTTCTCCTTTGAAAGAATGTTCTTCAAATCCAAAGTAGGATCAAGACGATAATCTTCAAAGTCAAAAGGAGGCGCATCACTCTCATGAGGGAAGTAAGTGTTAAGAAATGCAGAAAAGTCTTCCTCAAATGAGTAATCGTCCAAAGTAGGATCGAGTAATGGTGGAGGATCTTCATCGTGTGAAGAATCGCTCGAAAGAGTATCGGCCTCATCAAAATCATCGAAAGTGGGCAGCTCGGGATACTCAGAAGTAAGGTCATCAAAATCATCCGAATCTGAGCTAGAATCATCATCATCATAAGCATCAAAGACCGGTGGAGAATCATAAATGGGAGAAGCTTCCAAAGTAGAGTGAGAATCATCCACATCATCATGAAAAAGTGGATTATCAATGCAAGAGTCAAATAGAGGATTGTTGTAGACGACAAAATCATCGAGCACATTAATCATATTCACTGATTCTCGTCCATAGTATTTGCCTGTAAGCTTCCCCATTTTGAAATTTTGTGAGTCATTCCCGACTCTTAAGATTAACTCACCTTAGACAACATCCACTAAAGCACGTCCGGTTCTCAAGAATGGCCGACCAAGTATTAAAGGAATACGAGGGTCCATTTCATAATCAACTACGACCAAATCGACCAGGAAAGTAAATGCGCCAACTTTAATGAACACATCTTCGGCTATACCAATGGGGTAAGCGAGAGTGCGATTTGCAAGTTCAAGAGTCATCTTTGTTGGAGTGAGGTAGGGCAATGATAGTGTTTTCCAAACACTCAATGGCATCAAATTAATACTGGCCCCGAGATCAGCAAGGGCAGTAAATTCTTCAGTTTTGTTGAACACGCAAGGCAACACAAAACGACCGGGATCTCCAAGCTTTTCCGGAAGTTCTTTAAGAAAAACTGCAGAGCAGTTTTCATTTAAGCGTGTGTTGGCGAGTTCAATAAGCTTCTCCTTCTTGTTAAGCAATTCCTTAAATGCTTTAACAAATTTGGGCATGTGGACAAGTGCTTCAAGAAAACTAATGCTGAAGGACATTTGATAAATCATCTTGATATAGTTTGTCACTTGAGAGTCCTCTTTTGTTAGCTCGTTGGTCTTGCCTAAGCGAGAAGGGTATGGGATATTGGGTTTATAGGTGGAAGGTGAAGGTGTAGTCTGTAAAGGTTGAGATGTTGAAGGGTCCTTCCTAGAGACATCGTCATGACGAGGCGGAGACGGTAATGGTGCACTAATACTAGGTGTAGGAGGAGTAGGGACACATGATGGTGGAGGAGGTGTAGCTGATGAAGGTGGGATTGGTGGTCCTACGATGGTGACTCCACTACGAGTAGTAATAGCACTCACATTGGCTCGCGGATTAGTAACGGTATTTGAAGGTAGAGAACTCGAAGAAGAAGGTTAAGCAGGAGGCAAGAAACTAGCAAGCATATTCTTCAAATCATTGGTTTGATTGCAGAAGGAGGATTGAATATTATCTCGAAGCTCGGATCTTATCTCGTTACCTTGCTTTGTGATATCTCCTTTCAGATTGATAATTTGGCTCTGCAGGTTCTTGATTTGCTCACCTTGGGTTCTCATGATGGCCTCAACATCCGGATTACTGGGTGGGGTTTGTTGGGCGGGTGGGTGATAAGGATTAGAAGCTCTTGGTGGGATTTGGTTGCTTCTATTGTAGTTGTTGGCGGGGTTTTGGTTTTGAGGAGAGAAACCGGGTGAAAGGTAGTTGTTTGATCGGTAACTCAGCAGATTTCTATCCCCTTGAGGTCGAGCTTGGTAATTTTCCGGTGAATAATTACCATAAGCTGCATACACATTTTCCGGATTTCCTTGTGTCGAAGGACAATCGGTGTGTGGGTGTGGACCGTCGCATGTTTCACAAGAAGGTGCAACAGCTTTAACTTGTTGTTGTTGTTGGTTTGAAGCTAAGAGTTGCATACTTCTGCTCATTTCAGTCAGCACACGGGTGAGTTCGGTCATATCAGGGTTTGCTGAAGTGGAGGAAACATTGACTCTCGGATTGTTCCTGGAAGAAGCAGAGGAATCCCAGTTTTTGTGGTGAGTAGTCATGTTCTCATTTAACTCTCTACACTCCTCGGGTCTCCTTCTCATGAATGTGCCACCGGCGGCTGCATTAATCGTATCACGATCTCGAAAAGTCAAACCGTTGTAGTAAGTATCGATTAAGGTCACAGGGAGCATGTTGTGGTTTGGATAACGATCAATCAAGACATTATATCTTTCCCAAGCATCAAAAAGAGATTCATCAGGGTCTTGCATGAAACCGCTGATTTGATTTCGAAGGCTTGTGACCATGGATGGTGGAAAGTAGCGCGACAAAAAGCGTTGAGTCATGTCATACCAAGTGTGAATTGAATTCTTCGAGAGACGATCAAACCATTTCTCGGCATGATGTAATAAAGTATGTGGAAAGAGTTGTAGGCGAAGTTCATCCATTGTGGCACCAGCCAACTTCATGCTTTGGGTGATTGTAATGAACTTGTCGAGGTGTTTGTTGGCATCATCATCAGGCAATCCACGGAATGGGTTAGTTTGCACTTGCTGAATCATGTGGTGCTTCAACGAAAACTCAGGAGCGTTGATTTGCATCGGCACAATCGGTCCTCCTCGTCCAAACATAGTAGGTTGACAAAGTTCCACCATGGTCCGAAGATCGGGCTGTGGAAGAACATTGTTGTTATTATTGTTGAGGTGCGGTGGAATATTATTGTTGTTAACACCTGACATAGCTAAATCTTCTTGAGGCTCGGGCTCTTGATAACTAGAAGATCTAGTACGCATACACCTGAAAATGCAAAAGAAAACAAAACCAAACACAAAGACAATATATATACACAATAAAGATAAAATCTTTTTGGAGTTTTGAAATTTTTAATTTTTATGGATTTTTAACAAATTTTAATTTTTATGATTTTTTGAATTTTTTTATGCAAGAAAAGTAACGCTCACAAGTGAACGGATCCCAAAAAGCAACGCGTCTCTCACAGAAAACCGTTAATCTTTACGAAAAGAGCCGGCAGCGGCGCCATTTGATAACTCGATTTTACTCAGTTTAAAAAGATTAAAGTTCGTTGTGTTGGTCTAATCGAATTGATCTAGGTTCTCTATGTGACTCAGTTTTATTTTGGTGGAACAAAAAGGTTGTCGTTGTAGTATATGAAAATGTGCAAGACAATTAAAGTAAAAGTGCAGTAAAGTAAATCTAATTCTAATTAAAATTAAAGTGCGATATTTAAAAACGTGACGGAAAGTAAATTAATTAAATGACAAGAATTAAAATGAGAATGCCAAAATTAAACAAGTCAAAACAAGAAAAACCACTCCAATCAGAATATATTCCGATCACCTCAATCGAAATGTCACAACCTACCCGTCGGAATAATGATCGGAACCCTCTGATCGGAATATGTCACCTTTACCTGATCAGAATGTCCAAACAACACCTCGGTCAGAATATGGAGATGAGTACCAATCGGAAAGCTGTCACTCTTACCAAATCGGAATACCCACCAATCCTTACCCTGATCGGAATACCAAGATCACCCCAATCAGAATGTGTAGTGAGGTCCAGATCGGAATGATAGCCAAAAGCCCAGATCGGAATACCACAAACACCCCCCAATCGGAATGTTAAAACCCTTTTCCGATTTACCCCAATCGGAATGCGAAGGAAAGTACTAAAATAACCTAGAACAATAAGCTATGATTCTAATAAGCACAAGACTAAAATCCTAAGGTAAACCGAATGAAAATAAGCTACTAGACTGAAATTTAAAAGCTTTTAAGACACGAAATGAATAAACTTTAAGAAAAACAACTTTTTATATAAAAATAACTTTTATTAAAACTATATAAACTTGAAAATAAACAAAATAAGCTATAAAATTAAATGATTTAAAACAATCAAAAGCATAAAAATGAAATCTTTAAACAAATAAACAAGATCAAAAGCATATAAATCAAAGATTAGAGAAAGGTAGAATGAGATCAACAAGATAAAGTAAAGGAGCGAGTAATTAAAGAAACACTTACTTGAATTTAAAATGTAATTAAGGTGCAAAACATGTATTTAAATGTGCAAGTAATTAAAGGTGCAAGTAAATAAAAGTGGAAGAGATAGTTTGTCAAGCTATCCAACAAAACTAAATGAAATGAAATGAGAAGTATTTATAGGTGATTAGGGGGATGGTTAGAGGAAACTTCCTCCCCTCCTTCCTTTCTTCTTAATTGCGCCCTTAAGTCCTTCCTTCTTAATCCTTTTGTTAATCTTGGAATTTGATGACTTTTGGCTCGGGATTTCTTTGGACTCGTCTTTTAATTCTTCGATAAATAAGACTTGAGTTCCTCGGCTTTAAGTAACTTCCGTCTTTTGACTTTTTCTTCGATAAATCTTCAGAATTGGTCTTGGACTTCCGTTCTTTTGGCACTCTTGACTGCTTGACCTCGTCTTTCATCTTTTTCTTCAATAAAAGTCCGTAAATGCCCGTGAATTCCCATGTTTTCTCCACTTTTCACCTTTTCGTCCTAAATCACAACAAAAACACAAACCACGCATAATTCCGACATAAAAGACATAAAATACACGTTTTGGCTCGGTTATTATTGTAATTAAGTGGTAGAAAAGATGGGTGTTTTCACACCTATCAGGGCCAATTATTCACTTAGACTCCCTTATTCCTAGGTGTATCTCTTATATTTTATTTTTGTCTTGAATGATCACGAAGATGCATTGTTTGACTTATTTCGATAGTTATTTAGGCAGAAAATAAAGTGAACGATTTAATCAATAGTTAGCTAAAGGACAAAATATTTTAAAACTACTTCTCGGGACCTCATAAAGTTCATATCTTGGCATAACTCGCTTCACGATTTGAGACCTTTCTCGGACCGATATTTGGCAGCGACTTCATACTTCAAATCTTTGAGAGACGTTCTTGAAATTATGGTCTTTTCTTCATAATAGGAATTTCTTTCACTTGAAGTTTTGAGAGATTCTTCATCTTTGGACCACGACTTTTTCATTTTTCTACAATCTTTATTTTGGACTTTGATATACAACGATCCGTCTCCTTTTAGGACTTTGATCTATTTATCCTCATACCTTGTTAGGGCCTTTTTGGATAGACTTCTTCATGATCTTTAGGGGAGTATTTGCTTTTCGTCGTGTGTCTCGATCCTTCATATTGATTTTCGATAAATGATTCTTCACATCACTTTTGGATCTTTAGCAACAAAATGTAGCCCTCTGTTAGGGCCTTTTCGGACTCGCCAATCTTCGCATCCCGCTTCAATAAGTTATGCCTTGGCTATGAACTCTAATCCGTACCGAGCAACTTTTAAACGATCTTGGGCTAGAAGCTAAGTAACCTTTTAAATCGTACAACCTTATTTATTGCATATAACTTTATTAACAAGCGAAGGGGGAATAGGCTTATAATTAACTCACATAAATTCACGAAAGAATACCGAACTTATAATTGACTCTATCATCTCTCGTTCTCCACAATTTAAAATCTCAAGGAATGAGACTCGTGTATGCTTAGCCTATTAAATCAAAGTCTTGGGTTTTCGAGTCGCCTATAGGATCTTGCAAATTCTTAGACTTTTTCAATTTTTAGAAATCACATTT
The DNA here is from genome assembly GCA_025667525.1 of Glebionis coronaria. Classification (NCBI taxonomy): domain Eukaryota; kingdom Viridiplantae; phylum Streptophyta; class Magnoliopsida; order Asterales; family Asteraceae; genus Glebionis; species Glebionis coronaria. The sequence continues at coordinate 70,770,150 of CM046877.1, read as the reverse complement.
TAAAGTTCCCTTGATAAACAACTCTCTAGGATCAATTATAGGAACTTGCGAAAAGTTCTTGTTCTTAATCCGCGAGAGTTAAGACTTTGGCGTTTTATAGCTCCCTATATAAAAGCCTAGCAAAACTTGACTTAAACACGTTAAGGATACTAGCTAGAGTAAAATTAGATAAGTAAGCTCGGGTTGAGTCAAAATGTTCACGACTAAGAAAAATTTAAAACCACTTTATTAAAAATTATTCTAGTAAGGCAAGAAAATAAACATAATAAAGGAAAATACAACTATACAACTAGGACAAAATAGATTAAAATTTTTGAAAAATGTCGAAAAATCAAATTTTCCGGTTAAAATGAGGGCAAATGCAAGGAAAAGACCACTTACTTCGATAGAAGTCCCCCTACACTTGAGATAAACATTGTCCTCAATGTTTAAGCATGTGGGAGTAAACTCCCCTACACTTCGGACATTGTGCACTTTGTTTAAATCTTGCTAAGGAAAGGACAACTAAAGTGAATTCAATGTGAACATATGAAATATTGAATCACAAGAGTTTAGGATAGAACCGGGAAGATGGGAACACGGTATCACGGTTCGTCAAAAGTTATCAAGGTGGATCTTTGAAGCTTGAATCCCTGCACAGCACAAGAAACAAGACAACAAACACATACGGGGCTCCCCTACACTTATTATGAAAGCAGTAAAGGATAGATCACGAGTTGCCTCCGGAGAAGCGCTTGTTTTTGTTCACTGAGTCACGAGCCTAACTCGACCTAATTTAGTTCATGGGGAACGTGGTGAGGGATGGAATCATCTCATGAGAGATGTCCTCACCAAAGTACAGCTTCAAACGCTGGCCATTCACCTTGAAATTGGGCCCATTTGGCTGAGAAAGCTCAATGGTCCCATATGGAAAGACTTTGGCGACGGTGAATGGACCAGACCAGCGGCTCTTCAACTTGCGAGAGAAGATCTTCAACCGAGAGTTAAAGAGTAAGACTTGATCACCAACGTGGAACTCTCGGTTCTTAATCCTTGCGTCATGAATGATCTTGGTATTCTCCTTGTAGATCAGTGAGTTCTCATAAGCTTCATTCCTCAGTTCGTTGAGCTCGTTGAGTTGAATCTTGCGATGATCACCGGCTTTGTTGATGTCGAAGTTAGCCCACTTCAAGGCTCAGTGCGCCTTATGTTCCAGCTCGATGGGGAGGTGACATGCTTTCCCGTACACAAGACGATAAGGTCTACAACCAATCGGGGTCTTGTAAGCAGTACGGAAAGCCCACAGAGCATCATCTAACTTATCGGCCCACGCGGCGCGATGCTCTCCCACAGTACGCTCCAAAATTCGCTTCAATCCACGGTTGGAAATCTCGGCTTGCCCATTGGTTTGGGGATGATAGGCGGTGTAAAGACGATGATTAACACCATACTGAGCCAAGACTCTTGCAAATTGATCATTGCAAAAATGAGTCCCGCGGTCACTGATGATAGCACGAGGAATGCCGAATCGAGCGAAAAGCTGCTTTAAAAAGTTCACAACCACCCTCACATCGTTCGTTGGGAGAGCCTTAGCTTCAACCCATTTAGAAACGTAGTCAACGGCTACGAGGATGTACTTGTTCCCTTTGGAGGATGGAAATGGCCCCATAAAGTCGATGCCCCATACGTCAAAGATTTCACATTCTTGTATGAAATTTTGAAGCATCTCATCTTTATGTGTGATCTTGCCTTGGCGTTGGCAAGCATCACAATGCTTAACCATTTCGTGAGCGTCACGATAAATGGTGGGCCAATAGAATCCAGAGTCAAACACATTCTTAGCGGTGTAGTTGGGACCAAAGTGACCACCAGTGGTTCCTTTATGGCAAGCAGCAAGGATTTGCAAAGTTGCCAGTCCATCAACACATCGTCGAATGATCAGATCAGCACATTGTTTGAATAGAAAAGGGGCATCCCAAAAGTAAGTCTTAACATCATTCAAGAACTTCTTCATTTGTTGGGATGTTAACCCTTTGATTAGAACACCACCCGCTAAGTAGTTTGCAATGTCGGCAAACCACGGGGTGTCGTCCAGATTGAGATTGATAGAAATTAAGGTCTCAAGGGGAAAAGAGTCATTGATCTCTTTGTTCGGATGATCCCCTTGATATGGATCCTCAAGTCTACTATGATGATCCGCGGCTAGGTTTTCAGCACCCTTCTTGTCACGAATTTCAATGTTGAATTCTTGAAGGAGTAAAACCCAGCGAAGAAGTCTTGGCTTAGAGTCGTGCTTAGTCATCAAGTACTTCAACGCGGAATGGTCCGTGTATACGATGGTGGTGGATAAAACAAGATAGGGGCGAAATTTTTCAAAAGCATAGACAACAGCTAAAAGCTCTTTTTCGGTTGTCGTATAATGCAATTGAGCCCCCGTCATTGTTTTGCTAGCATAGTGGATTGGTTGGAAGTGTTTATTCACTCTTTGGCCCAAAACCGCACCAATAGCAAAATCGCTAGCATCACACATCAATTCAAAGGGTAGCTCCCAATTAGGGGTAACCAAGACCGGTGCCTTAGTTAGCTTATCCTTAAGAAGATTGAAGGCTTCGATACACTCTTTAGAAAAGATAAAAGGAGTATCTTTTTCCAAGAGGTGGGTCATCGGGCGAGCGATTTTAGAAAAATCCTGAATGAATCGACGATAGAAGCCCGCATGACCCAGAAAACTTCTCACACCCTTCACGGTTGAAGGTGGAGGCAATTTGGCTATGACATCTACTTTAGCACGTTCGACTTCAAGACCGGCTTTAGAGATTTTGTGTCCTAGCACAATGCCTTCTTTTACCATAAAATGGCATTTTTCCCAATTCAGAACAAGGCGAGTGTCTTTGTACCGCTTAAGCATATGTTCCAAATTGGCAAGGCAAGAAGAGAAGGAATCCTCAAAGACCGAGAAATCATCCATGAAGACTTCCATGGTTTGCTCAACCATGTCATGGAAGATAGCCAACATGCACCTTTGGAAAGTCCCAGGGGCATTGCATAAGCCAAAAGGCATCCTTTTGTAGGCAAATGTGCCATAGGGACAAGTGAATGTTGTCTTCTCTTGATCTTGGGGATCGATGGGTATTTGGAAATAACCCGAGAAACCATCAAGAAAGCAGTAATATTCATTTCCCGCTAAACGTTCAAGCATTTGGTCCATAAAAGGTAGAGGGAAATGATCCTTTCTCGTGGCATCATTGAGTTTGCGGTAGTCTATACAAACTCTCCACCCAGTAACGAGACGAGTTGGAATCAACTCGTTGTTAGCGTTGGGAACAACGGTGATTCCACCTTTCTTAGGCACACAATGGACTGGACTAACCCATGGTGAATCCGAAATAGGGTAAATCATTCCCGCTTCAAGAAGTTTGATAACCTCTTTTTTGATGACTTCATGGATTTTAGGATTCACCGTTCGTTGGCTTTGAATTGTGGGCTTAAAGTCGTCCTCTATGAGAATTTTATGTGTGCAAAAGTGAGGATCAATTCCGCGAATGTCGGATATTTTCCAAGCGATAGCTCTTTTATGTTTCTTCAACACGGCGATAAGTCGAGATTTTTCTTTTTTTTCAGGTCCTTTGTGATGATGACCGGTAACTTCTCGTTGTCTTCAAGGAAAACGTACTCAAGATGAGGAGGTAGGTCATTAAGTTCAAGAGTAGGAGGATCCTCAATAGATGGTGTAACTAACGATGGATCATCATTAGTCACCTCTTTAGGAGAAGGAGGAGAAAACGGGTCTTCATTGAGAAGTCTCTCAATAGTACGAATGTCTTCATCCCAATCGGTGGACGAATTATCATACTTAATATCGAGAGGACCCAAGCTAGCTTCGAAATCATCCAAGTCACTTTCTCCAAAAGGAGTCAATGACGGAGCAATTGAGGCAACGGTCTCAACATTGGATAGAGAAGAGGGAGTACTTTTGCAAGCATCATGAAAATGTTCTTCACAAGCCTCATCGGGAACATCAATAGCATTAACACTCTCATATGAATAAGGTTGCTAAGAAATCTTACCCATGTTGAAGACAATTTTATCGTCACCAACTGTCATGATTATTTCGTCTGCGGCTACATCAATGAGAGTGCGACCGGTCCTCAAGAAGGGACGTCCAACGATTAATGGAACACGAGGATCCATCTCGTAGTCAACGACAACAAAATCCGCCGGGAAGGTGAACTTGTCAACGCCAACGAAAACGTCTTCGACTATCCCCACTGGATAAGCAACCGTACGGTAAGCTAATTCCAAGGTCATTTTGGTGGGTACTAGCTCGGGGAGAGATAATTGCTTCCAAACACCTAAAGGCATTAAGTTTATACTGGTACCTAGATCGGCTAGGGTCATGCAATTCTCTACTCCCGGGAAGTTGCAAGGAATCAAGAAGCGACCCGGATCACCAAGCTTGGTTGGCAATTTCCTTAAGAGAACGGCGGAGCAATTCTCATTAAGTTGGGTCTGAGCAATGTCAAGAAGCTTCTCCTTGTCACTTAGAAGATCTTTAAACATTTTTACGTATTTGGGCATGTGAGCGAGAGCCTCGGCAAAGGAAATGTTAAAATTCAATTGTTTAAACATTTTTAGAAAGTTTGAAACTTGAATATCATCCTTGCTCTTTTGCTTCTCTTTCCTCAACCTTGAAGGGTAAGGTATATTGGATGAAGAAGAAGGCATTAGGGGAGTAGGATCACTCACAACCTCGGGTGGTGGGGAAATGGGGATAGAAGGCAAAGGAGGTGAGGAAAGTTGCTCTTTTTCCTTGTTCACAATCACGGGTGGAGGTGTAGGGAGCTCGGGTTCCGTATAACCTTTTCCACTATGAGTAGTGATTGCTTTCATCTCCCCTCTTGGATTCGCAACGGTGTTACTCGGAAGAGTACCCAAAGAAGAGGGTTGATTACCTTGGATGAGCGAACCGATCATATCACGTATGTTAAGCGCTTGAGTGCTGAAAGAGTCTCTGATGTCTGCGCGAATTTCATTGCTTTGTTTGCCATGTCATTCCTTAGCTCGGCTCGAATATCGCTCCCTTGTTTCGCCATGTCATTCTTCAAGTTGACAAATTGACTCTAAAGATTCGTCACCATATCTCGATTAGTCTTCATGAACGTCTCGATGTCTTGATTCAATGCCATCGGTTGATTGAGAGGTGGAGCTTGGTAAGCTTGAGAATTTCCTTGAGTTCGGTATGGGTTTCTTTGGGATTGATATTGATTGGTAGCACGAGGTTGGGATTGGTTGTTTCGGTTATAGCTTTGTTGTTGGTTTTGGTTTTGAGGAGGGAAACCGGGTGGAGCAAGATAGTTGTTTGAACGATAACTTAGCAAGCTACGGTCTCCTTGAGGACGAGCTTGATAGCCTCCCGTGGGATAAGTACCGTATGCCGCGTTAACGTTTTCAGAAAAATTGCCTTGGGTAGAAGGACAATCATTGTAAGAATGAGGACCACCACATGTGTCACAAGAAATAGCAACGACTTTAGCTTGTTGAAAGTGGTTTGTGGCCATGGTCATGAAATTCTTATTCATCTCAGCGAGTTGTCGAGAAATTTCAGTCATCTCGGGATTGGAAGTAGTAGAAGAAACATTGACTCTCGGGTTAGATCTTGAGGATGCGGATGAATCCCAATTCTTGTGGTGAGTAGTCATGTTTTCAATCAACTCTCTACACTCCTCCGGTCTCCTTTTCATAAAAGTACCACCGGTGGCGGCGTTGATCGTGTCACGATCACGGAAAGTGAGACCATTGTAGAAAGTATCAATGAGAGTGACGGGGAGGATGTTGTGATTTGGACAGCGGTTGATCAAATCATTGTATTGTTCCCAAGCATCAAAGAGCGATTCATCATTGTCTTGCATGAATCCACAAATTTGGTTACGAAGGCTCGTGACCATGGATGGTGGGAAGTAGCGCGACAAAAAGCGTTGAGTCATGTCATTCCAAGTATGAATAGAATTCTTTGGGAGACGGTCAAACCATTTTTCGGCATGGTGATAAAGTGAGTGGGGAAAAAGTTGGAGGCGAAGGTCATCCATAGAAACACCTGGGGACTTCATGCTTTGGGTGATGGTAATGAATTTGTCAAGGTGTTTGTTGGCATCATCATCCGGAATTCCGCGAAATGGGTTAGTTTGCACTTGTTGGATCATGTGATGCTTCAGCGAAAACTCCTGAGCCATGATGTGCATTGGCGCAATCGGGCCTCCGCGTCCGTTCATGGTGGGTTGACACAATTACTCCATTGTTCGTAAATCAGGTAGGGGGACATTGTTGTTGTTGTTGTTATTGTTATTCAAATTGGGTAGAGGTGGGTTATTATTGTTGTTATTAACACCAGCCATATCTAAATCTTCACGAGTCTCGGGCTCAAAATAGTTCGAAGATCTAGTACGCATACATCTGCAGAATAAAAATATACACAGAGAATATCTATATAATCTTTTTGGTGCAAACCTTTGGAAAAGAATTGCTTTTTATGACTTTTCAATGTTTTTGTATTTTTGAAGAATTTTATATTTTTTAGGGTTCTTGAAAATTTTTAAAGCAAGGAAAATAACGTTCAAAGAACGGATCCCAAAATTCAATGCGTCTCTCACTAGAAACTGTTAATCTTAACGAAAAGAGCCGGCAACGGTGTCATATAATACAAAGCTTTTGGCTAAGTATAAAATCTTATCGTCCGAAGTGTTTTCGAATTGATTACCGGGTAAGAGTGCGACTCAATTGTCTTTTGGTGAACAAGAGAATGGTTTGGTTTGTTATCTATTTTAAACTAATAGCAAATAAATGTAAATGTCGTTGAGTAAAATTAAAGTTTTAAAGATTAAACTAAAATAACGAGTTAAAAATAATTGCTTGAGAACTTAAAGAAAAGATTAGAAAAATATTTGAACACTTAATAAATCTAACACTTAGAAACTTTGCAAAAACAAGAAACTAAACCATTGGAAAACAAACAATTACAACCAAATCAGAATATTCAAAATGCATTAATCGGAATGTGTAATCGGAAAACACTGGTCGGAATGTGCAATAAATGAGACTGATCGGAATATTGGAAACAAATCAAATCGGAATATCACTAATCCCTTCGTCGGAATGTAGAGGAAGACAACCAATCGGAATGTGTTAAAGTTTCCCCAATCGGAATACCACAGAATTACCTCAATCGGAATATCACTAATTCACCTGTCGGAATAATAAACAAAGGATCCAGATCGGAATGTTCTTTAAGACTCCAATCGGAATGGGTAAAACCCTAATCCGATCACTACGATCGGAATGCAGAGGTTGCCAATCGGAATATTGTAAACCCTTTTCCGATTTGGTGATCGGAAAGAGGGGTGTGGGTGCTTGGTCGGAATGCTGCGATCGGAAAGGGGTTTAGACCCTTTCCGATTTATGGGGGATTCGAAATAAGCCAATCAATAAGCTATTATGATAAGCTTATCACCAAAACTAGAACGAATCAATTATGAAACGGATCAAATAAGCACTAAATACAACTTATCCAAACTTAAAATAAACAAACTTTTAAATCAAACAATAAAAATATGAACTTTTTAAGAAAACTTTTAAAAAGTAAATAAGCTAAAAGAAGCGAATAAGCCCATAAGCACAAGAATCTTAAAGCTTAATCGAATGAAAGCTTATGTAGGAACAAAAAGATTAACTTTTTAAACACAAAAAACATTAAGAACAACACGGATCAAATGTATTTTGCACCAAAAGTTAACTAAAATCAAGAAAAGTAGAATGAGATGAGAGATTAAAAGCTTAACTAGAACTTGATTAATGAAAATCAACAATACACAAATGTTTAATCTTGAAAGATTAAAAGAAAGAAAGATGAAAACTTAGTGAGAAAAAGTGGAGAACTTTCTCTCTCTAAAAACTAGAAAGAAAAGTGAAAAATGAAAAATTAAAACTAAAGACTAACCCCTCTCCTAATGTATATTAGGAGGGTATTTATAGGGAAAATGGAAGGAGTGCATGTGTTGCCTCTTCTTTCTTTATTTCTTCACGTCTTCTCGAGATTTGAACTTGTCTTGATAATTTTCTTCTTTAATTTAGACTTGAGTTCTTCGACTTCATAAAACTTCCGTCTTTAGACTTTTTTTTCTTCGATAAATCTTCAGAATAGGCCTTGGACTTCCGTTCTTTTTGCACTCTTGATCTTTTGACTTCGTCTTTTCCCGTTTTCTTCGATAAAAGCCCGTGAAAGCCCGTGTTTTCTTCCTTTTTCATCTTTTAGTCCTAAAACATAATAAAAACACAAACCACGCATAATTCCGACTTTTACGACATAAATTACACGTTTTGGTCTTGTTATTATTAGAAATAAGTGGTAAAAGGATAAGTGTTTTCACACTTATTAGCCAGCTTGCTAGTGATGTCTTAAAGACGACTTCTTATCTCACTTAACTTTTCATTAGGTCGAGCTTTGAAGAGAGTAAACTCCATAACTAACTGCTTCTTCCTTTGTTTGAGAGTGTCCTCATTACCACCATAGGTGATCTCAAGGGCTTCCCAAAGCTCTCTAGCAGATTCATACTTTCTGAATTTGTGTTGGTTCTTGCTTCTAAGGGCTAGTTTGAGTATGCTCAAAGCCTTAATATCAAGCCTTCTGTCAGCTACCTCTGCAGTAGAGGTGGCTCTTCCATCTTTAGGTCTAGGAAGCAATTCTTCAGCCTTAGCATTGGCTGTTCTCCTTTTCTGGATGGAGTCCGATATCTTTTGTGCCTGGTTGAACTTGTTTCCAAGCTCAACAACCTCCTAAATGATATAGTTATCCACTTGGAGAAATTGCTCAAAATTGAACTTCCATAGTTCAAAGTTATCAGGGTCAAGCACGGGAATTTTAAGGTTGTGATTAGATGACCCTGAACTTTGGGTTTTTGAGGTTGAGGTTGACATGATGATTTTAGGGTTTTGAAAAATTAGGGTTTTATACGATTAGGGTTTTGGTGTTCTTATGATCAAAGTTCCTCAACAAGATCTAATATCACTTGTTGATCTCAAACTTAGATCGATTTAGATTTGTGTTAACGAGATTAAATCAAGTATAACACGTAGAAAAACTTTGTGTTTATGACAATCTATGTGTTATGCGGAATTAACACTTAGAACAAAGAACAAAGCAAAACACAATGTATACCAAACATTCAATTGTATTGATAAACGATGAGGTACAATGAAAGTGTTAAGAACGTATATCAATAATGAACCCTAAGACCTCCTTTTATAACATAAGGAGTCTTGAACAATAATCAACCTATCAACTATTCTAGGAAAAGATAAACACGGAGAATACAATGTTGAACATATCTTTCCTAAATATACAAAACGTGTTGACTAAGCAGTTGTCTTGTAATCGGGATTTCTTTTGTCAACGCCTTGATTTGTCTTGTCAGTGCATAATCTGTCAGCGCCTCAATTACTCTTGTCAGCGTCCAAAATCCCTTTGTCAGCTACCAAGTGACTTAGCTAATTTTATTCCCAACAGGGAATCATTTGGAGAGGTTGAGGATTCACATCTAAGAGAGGACAAGGAGTGAATGGTGAGGACAACTCATTCATTCTAGATTGGAATGAAAAGGAGGTAGACCTGTGAGAATGGTTAGTACCATGGGTTGAGCTTGTCTTGCATGGTGCAAGAGGTAGTGAGGGTGATGAGGAGATGAGAATTGGATAAATCTCACTCTTAGGTGTGTGAAAAGATAAAGAATCAAGTTTAGGAAACTAGTTTTGTCTTCTTCTACACTACCACCAACTTTTTTTTCTTTTCACAATTTCCCATTTCTGGTACTTGTACGTTAGAGTTGTTCAAAGTTGGCACAACACCATTGCAAATGACTCTAATTCTTCTCCTATCATTCCTAAGAAAATGGAGATTCCTCCTTGCCTCAGCAACATGTGTTCTGATCAAGTCTTTTGCTATATCCCTATTTGGATATTAGTTCCTAACATAAAAGTTAATTTTGGAACCAGAGGACTTGTGTTTCCTTTTTAACTTTCTAAGTCCTAAACTAAGTGCATCTTATGGTATATCATCCTTTAAATCACTATCTAATTTATCAAAGTCTAACACTTCAAAATCATCCTCTATGACATTGACATTAGGTTGAATAGGATCAACAGAATCATTCACATCATATTCTAAACCTAAAATTATCCATATTAACTACAACCTCATCAACTATGTGATCTTCATCTTCTAGCTCATCATCACTATCAGAATCTGACTCAGAATCATCCTCAGAGTTACTGTCTTCTTTTTCAACAATCTCAACATACACATACATTATCTTATGCATATTCACATAACTTAATAGGCTTCTAAAGTCTTTATCATTGATCAAAGGTTTAATTCCTATATCTAAGTGTTTTAATGGTAGCTTGTAAAAAACGCACCTCAGTTTGCATTTCATAACCTAGACTATTCAACACGGAATTCAATATATCAATCTTGAATGTAGAAACCTCGACCATGTCGACGAAACATACCTCACCATCAACATACTTCTTATGAGGAGAATCAATGAACTTCTCGTAGTAATGCACCTTTAAAGAAAATAAACTCTTGTAGGTATTTGTAAAACGTAATACAAAGCTTGAATTATGCAATTGAAATAAAATCACAAAAATAGAAAACGATTATGATTTACCATATAATGAAATATCGAAATCCTCTCCTTCTGGCCTAATTGAAAAGTTTTCGAACATTTCATACCTTTGAAAATGGTTATTTGGGTCACTCATAATCTTGAACAAAGGTTTTATCAATGGGGAAGAGAAGGGTGGATGAAACGTTTTTTTCTATTTGGGGAAGGGGATTTATTCAAACGGGTTCTAAACCCGGTTAAATTGGTACGGGTCATACCCTGCTTAGCTAAAATGGGTTTATTAATAGTTTAATATTGAAAAGACGGTCATACCCTTAGTCCAACTTAGATAACGAGTCAACGTTAACGTTGGGGAGGCCGCCTGTCCACTTTTCCTTAACGTTGGGGAGGTTGCCTACACTTTCGCAAAAGTGGGGAGACCGCCTGCATTTTGAGCAAACCACAGGGAGCATTTCTGGATTTCCCTCTTTTTTTTACTTTAAAAAAGACAAATATTTTTTGTCAACTAATCAACTCAGTTATGTTTTTGTTACGTATTCAAATAATCAACCTTTTTTATTCAAAAATATAACTTAAATTACAAATATAACCTCAGCTTTATCTTTTTTCTCTCATCCTTACCACTTCATCACCACCACCACTATCAGTCTACCACTTCATCACCACCATCACTACCCATCATCATAAATCTTATCGATCATTAAATTTTTTTTAATTCAAAACATAACTCATATCCAAAATAAATATTCGGATCTTAAAAAAAATATCATTAGAATTCATAAGAAATCCTAGAAAACACATAGTAAAGACTTTAGCTATTAGTAAAACTGCAATCTTGATCGAACCCAAAACCGACTGTCCACCGACTTGGGTATCCATTAATATCTCCGACAAGTTAAGCAAACACAATAATCGGAATCTTGAAAGTCAAGCTTACATCATACCCTACCACCTTCTAACAAACATAAAGAAAACAATAAATGATCTTCAATTGCAATAAAAACAAAAAAAATATGAAACATAAACATAATTAATTGATCTTAAATTCCTATAAGACTAAACTTTATTAAAAAAATAGTAGAAGCCCGATTAGAACCAGTGTAACTGAGCATCATAAACACACAATTAACTTCACTAACCAATGATATTTTTTTTAAATCCGAATATTTATTTTCGATATGAGTTATGTTTTGGATTTGAAAATTTAAATGGTTAATAAGATTTATGATGATTGGTGGTGATGGTGGTGATGAAGTGGTAGATTGGTAGTGATGGTGGTGATGAAGTGGTAGATTGGTAGTGGTGGTGGTGATGAAGTGGTAAGGGTGTGAGAAAAAATATAAGGCTGAGGGTATATTTGTAATTTAAGTTATATTTGTGAATAAAAAGGTTGATCACTTGGACACGTGTCAAAAATATAAGTGAGTTGATCAGTTGACAAAAAAAACTTGTCTCTTTTTAGAAGTGAAAAAAAAATATCTTACTTGGGAACCATAGGTGTACTTTTAGTCTACTTTTGTACTTAACCACATCGACCATCAAAGATTTTTATATTTTCTGTCGCGTTAACTTTCTTTTTTTTTCCGACCTACAGACGCTTTATTTTTACAACAATAACGACCAAATTCAATTTTTTTAATACATAAAAACATTACATTAAATTAAAAACTTTACATTAATTAAAAAACATTGCATAAAAATTCAAATAAAATAAAACAATTACAATTAATTGCGGTTATTCCAAATGTTTTCTACTAGATAGAATTTTAGTTGTAGATGAGTTGTTTCGTTTATTATCTCCAGGGTAATTTCCAGCGATTCTTCATGTGTATATATCGAATCTTGATCACCATGTTGTTCGTTTGGATAAAATATGGGTGAAATCTCCGCCCCGTTGTGTGTAATTATCAAATTGTGTAATATGAAGTATGTGTACATTACGTCCGATATTCTACGTCTTGACATTCTCCGGGCTAGGTGCTTAATTAGGTTTCATTTCTTTTTCACTACACCGAATGCTCGTTCCACATCTTTTCTTGCTGCTTCGTGCTTCGTTTTATACATTATCCTTTTCTAATCATTCGTCCCCGAAATTTTTCTAGACTTAATAAGAACCGACTAGTTCGGATATATCCATCCAGTAAGATAATATCTCCACGGATAATACACGTTGTTGGCCACAAATCCCACATCTGGTGCTTTCCTTGATTTAAGATCATTGAAAAGAGGGGATTGACATAAAACATTTACGTCGTTATTCATCGTGGCTACACCAAAGAACGCATGCCAAATCCATAAGTCTTGAGAGTTGATCGCTTCCAATAGAATGAAAGAAGTTGGCCATGATCACCTCTACAAAATTGAGCTTTGTATGTAACTGGACAATTCTCCCACGACCAATCTGTACAATCGATACTTTTAATCATCTCATGAAATCATGCTTTTCCTTGTGGCGAGCATAGAGTTTTTCTTTTTCGGTTTACGTCCGCTTTCGCAAGAACTTCTACCATATAATTTCATGATAGCCTTACAAAATTTTCGAAGATATAGACGGGTTGTTGTCGCACCCATTTGCAAATATTCGTCAAGATCATCAGGAACGGCTCTGTACGCCATTTGACGAATAGCGGAAGTGCACTTCAACAATGGCGAAAGATAATCTCGACCCCTACAATCAACTGAGTTTCGAAAATAAGGATAGTTATGGTTTACCTCACAAACAATTCATAAGAATAGTTCTCGATCCATTCATAACCGCGTACATAATGTCTCCTCGTCTACTGTGGCCAATGAGAAAAATGAGCCGCCACTAGACAATTATGCGCACCGTCGTAATCTCTATTTATGTAACTTCGTTGGGTTAGAAGGTTTGATGCTTCGTAAGCCATTTGACAAGATTTCGTAAATATCGCAAGCTCACTAGTAACTTCATCCTCGTCGTCGGAAGAGTCAGCAAAAAATAATTCTTACGACATTGTAATTTGAAGAATTGTTATTCTAATGTATGTGAAAATGATTGTATAAATGAAGTTTTCAGGGGTTAAATGACTAAATTTAACATTAAAAAAATTTATTCTTATTTAAAATGTAACAGTAATAAAAAAGGTAATGAAAGGAAAAGAAAGTTTTTTTAATGGATTGACCCGTCGATTCACAACCGACGATCGAGTTGAGTCGATTGTCATAACGGGGTTGACCGACTGCGACATCGGTCGATCAATTGTGGGTCGGTAACGTTGCACCAAGCCTTAAATTATTTTTCTGGTAGTGATTATTTATGCTTTTAAATATTCTATGTTTAAAGATAATGTTTAACTTGAAGATCATGATTAATGATATTTTAGTGATGGAATTATGTAAAAAATAAATTATATATTTCATATATCACATGATAAGTTGGTTATTTAATTTTGTTAATGTCGTATACAAAGTGAATGTTCAGTAAATTGTTTAGCAAAAAGTTTATTTATGTTCGTTTATTTAAATGATCGAACATGAACAATATTTTACGTTCGTTTACTTGGATAAGTGAACATGAATATAAGTCTCTTCCGTTTATTTATCTTCGTAAACGTATGACTATTCGTTTGTTTACGATCATATATATGTTTAGTTTGTCTATCGTATTTTTCAATTATATATATACCGAACAAAAACACTTACTGTTGGGAATAAAATGTTCAAGACTTGCCACTGATAGAGTTTCTACTTGTCACTGTTAGAGCATTGTGTAGTCGTTGATAGAAGAGAAGAACATTGTGATGTTTTGCCACTGTCAGAAGAATCCGTGCAACTGTCAGATATGCATGAATATGTATTCTAGAAGGATATACGCGTATATGTTATTTACTTTGGTTATATTTGTAGATCTTCCTTATTTAGCAGATAATTTTCTTATTGTACAAGGCTCCTTTTGTCTATAAAAGGAGGCCTTAGGTCTAGATGTTGAATATACTTTTCCATAATTTACGTATACATCGTTACGACCATTGTAAGCCTTAAGGTTTGGCAAACCCTAGGATAAGTTAAGTGTGCTCGTATTTGATAATATTAAGGTTCAACGTTTGGTTTAATCTTGTGTTGTGTTCTTACCCAATTTTTATTTTCCGCATAACACTTGGTTTTTTAATCAAAGAAAGTTTCTCTAAGTATTATCCTTGATTTATCTCGCGTAATACAAATCTTAAATCGATCTAAGTTTGGGATCAATAAGTGGTATCAGAGCTTGTTGAGAGACTTTGATCTTAAGAACAAAACCTTAATCACCCATCCCTATCACTAAACATGTCTACCTCGAAAAACTCACCAAACCTTACTCCCGCCACTAGCAACATCAAACTACCAATCATTTGTGGAGTCTTGGATCATTAGACTCAATGGTAAAAACTATTAATCTAGGATGATCATTGTTCATATGAGATTAATCATAGCGGAACAGAACAAAAATCATAACAAGGTGTTTAAACAACAAGATGAATTTTCACCAACGATTTTTTGCATTAAACATTAACAAACAATCACTAGGCGTGTATACATTGAATCCCATGCCAAGTACATGACTCACAATTTAGGTTTACATTGTAAGAGATATTGATGAATAAAAACCTACGTTTGCCATTCTTTATATAATAGAATCCAAACTTACAAAGGAAACTAGATATTGACTAAATATTTTATTTTCTAGATGTGATCTTCTAATAAGTTTGTCCACCGGCTTGTAGAATTTTCTTTTATCAGATTTAGTCCTTGTCTTTGTGTTTTGACTTCTCAACTCATAAATTTGACCCAACAATCGTCCCCTAGTTGATGATGTCAAAACACTTCCCCTTACGCAAGAATCCTTTGTACGTGGCACATGATCTCCAGACAGTTTCCCCTTAAGTATAAAACCTCTTCCCCTTTTTGACACATCAATAGGGGATGTAAGGAAATATGCAATCTTGAAAACTAACCATATGTAGGATCTATGTAACAATCTTGAAGACAAATAGATATAACCACCTTGCTGTAGAAGTAGATTAACCCAAATAAGTGTTGCATGTCTTATACTAACCACATGACTCCAAAACTCACACCACTGATTATGAGTAGACCTAGATCTCTTTGTCAAATAATAACAAATGTGAGGATTGAGCATCATTTTACATAAATCTCACACCCTTGCTAATCTTTGACAAGTCGTAATCATCATTCGCAAAAAAATAAACAAGTTATCATAAAGCCAATGTCCGTCAGAAACACGACTTAAGGATATGATAAAACACAAACCCGCGAAAATATACTTCGAATATCAATTTTATCATAAAAATTCTTCCCCCTATCATATACTTCTATATGAAAAATATCCGAGTCATTAATATCAGAACGATATTCTATATGAATTATGATATTCCATGTACCTGTGTGTATATAAAACTCGATACGTGTGCAAGAACCAAAATCATAAACAAAACAGCAGCAAATCCTTTGTCGTCTGATATTGTTTGTCGTCCCAGATATACTGGATATGTGTTGTCTGATAAGGGACAACACTAACAGGGGGAATAAGTAGATCTCGGGTACATATAGCAGTGGGAATAGTTTCCACTTTGGCTAACAGTGGCAACATAACAAGCAACAATGGCTAGATCTTTGACAGTGGGAACGTAACAGTAGCTAAGGCTACCCACTGTTGTCCAACAATGGCTAAAATAAGGCTAATAGTAGCAACCATCAGTGGAAACGTGACAAACAGTGGGAATAATAACCATCAGTGGCTACGACTACCCACTGTTATCCAACAGTGGGTACATATGAAACAACAATGGGTGCGAAAAATAATAATAATATCAACCAAATATCACCTACTATATGTTTCGTACCACATGTATCTCCCTTTGCTTTCAATGCTCTTTGTGCACAAGTGATATACGAACAATATTAAACAACAACTTCCTTTTGATCACCACATGTACTTCGTCCACAGTAGCATAAATCAATAAGACGAGAACAATAGCTTACCACATGTGAGCAATTTGCTGCTACAACGAGTTACAACATCAACACCTGATATAGTTCAATTAAAACATATATAAGGTTTATGCAAACCCTAATACAAAAATCCTTTTATTAATCATAGCAACAATTATTCAACCTAGAAACTGCCGATCAAAAAAAATAATTATTCAACCTAGGGTTTATTCATAAAAACCCTAAAATTCTTCTACAACAGCCAACTTTGACGACCTATATATGGCGATTAAACACTCCAATTAAAGATCCCAACGGTGACAACATACCTCTATATGTGTAGAAACAACATAAATTTTTTTGTCAAGATACGACGGTTATTGAATGAGATAACGTCGTTTTACCAAGACTGTTCATAGAAAAAATGCCCATAAAAATCTTTTCTGCAGTGAACTTCAACGACCTGTATCTTTTTCTTGAGAGCTCGAATCGAAGATCGCTCCGGTAACATCGTAGACACATATGCCAAGAACCTACGCTTAGAATTTCAATCCAATGGTTAACGAAGGAGTTATAGCCTTTTTACTGCTGATTTGCACACAAATCCTAACAGAAAACCCTATACGAGTTTCTTTTTTATTTTACAACACGAACACATTGTTAGATCCTAGATATCAGGACCTTAGGCTCTGATACCAATTTTGGAGTTTATGGATTATTAGTCAATGGTAAAAACCATTAATCTAGGATGATCATTATTCATATGAGATAAATCATAGCGGAATAGAACAACAATCATAACAAGGTGTTTAAACAACAAGATGAATTTTCCCCAACGATTGCTTGCATTAAACATTAACAAACAATCACTAGGCGAATATAAATTGAATCCCACGCCTAGTACACGATAAACACTTTAGGTTTACATTGTAAGAGATATTGATGAATAAAAACCTACGTATGACATTATTTATATAATAGTTGTCCAAATTTACAAAGGAAACTAGATATTCACTAAATCTTTTATTTTCTTGATGTGATCTACTACAAAGTTTGTCCACCGGCTTGTAGAATATTCTTTTGTAAAATTTAGTCATTGTCTTTGTTTTTTACTTATCAACTCATAAATTCTACCTAACATCCTTGATCCTGAAAACTTTGAACTATGAGAGTTTAGGATCAAAAAATACCTCATGGCGGATCACTACATCCTATGGAAAATCATTTAGTTTGGAGATACCTTCGAACCAAAGCCAAAGATGGTTTATAATATGGTTGATGTTAAGGAAGTTAAAGTTCGAGAGGAAGCTTCTATATCTGGATCTACAAAAGAAAGAGCCACATCTGTTGAAGAGATTGGTCAAAGAAAGAATGACATGAAGGAAATCAGTTGTCTTCAATTGACACTTGATCAAAAACAATAATATAAATTCAGGAAGTATGAGACAACTCAAGAGTTGTAGCTGGAAACTAAGAAGACTTTTGGTGGTAATGAAGCTACTTTGAAGAAAAGGTTGACAAAGGAGTTTTTTGCTTTCAAAGATTTTCCAGGTGAGAAAACTTAGTGATGTCAGGAATCATTTGCAATATCTCACCAGCAAATTGGAGTTCATGGGAGTGGATTTGGATCAGGAAGAAATAAATACCACGTTTCTAGAGAGCTTGATGACATCAAGTTATAGTTCGTAGGAGTAATAGTCTTTCATATGCTTGGCATGTTCAAGTACTGGTTTGGGTGAATAGAGATGATAAAAATTCTAGAGAGCTTGACGACATCTAGAATCACTTGAAAGTCATTTAGCCATGGATCTTGAAAAAGAGTGGAACTAAATCAGGATCAAACTTTAGAAATATAACATCTATCTCTAACACTGGGCAATCTCCTTCTAACAGTGGATACTTATCTCACGACAGTGGGAATAGTTCTCATAATGGAAAGAACTCAGGTTTCACTGTCTCTTCACACAATAATCATTCTTCAATCGACACTAATAAGCCTACTAGATTTGATCTTGATACTGTATGTGCATTCATTGCTATTCAACAAGAGGGTTCTTAAGTGCTATATGAAGAGCTTGAACAAATTGCTAATCTTGAGCTTTAAGAGATGGATATCAAGTGAAATATGGCACTTATCAGCTTAAGAGCCAATAGATTCTACAAGAAGTATGGTACAAAGATCACCTTTAAGAACTCAGAATTTGTAGGGTTTGACAAACCTAAAGTTGAATGTTTTAACTACCATAGAATAGGACACTTTGCAAGAGAATGCAAGTCACCAAGAAGAGATGATAGAGGAAAAGGTCTAAGAAACAATGTTAGAATTGAGAAGGTTGATACAAATGTTATGGTTTCTATTTCAAGCAATTGATGGAGTAGGATGAGATTGGAGCTTCATAAAAGAAGAAGCTGTCATGAATCAAGCTTGGATGGAAAAGGAAGAAGTTGAAGATGAACTCGTTGAATTTGCATTTATGGCCAAATCGTCTTCAAGTTCTGATAATGAGGTATATAATGTAGTAAAGGTTGTAGGCAAAACACTAAGGATCTTCAAGCTGAAGTTCAAACTTTAAATGATAAGCTTAGACAAATGAAATCTGACCTTTAAAACTATTGAAGAGGGATTTCACAATCTGATGGTAGGTTAATAGAATATAAGAAGATGGAAGTTGACCTTTGTGATAAAATTAAAATCTTGGAAAGAGACTTAAAACTTTGTAATGAGTCTAATTCAATTCTAAGGTCAAGGATAGATGAGGTCGCTAAATCTAAGGAGAACATAGACTTTAAATTGAAAATTTTGATAATGCTAGTAAATCTTTAGACCAATTCTTAAGTGAATCTGGAAACCCTAAAGATAGATCTAGGGATGGTATGGACAAGATGAAGTATGTTGTTGTCCTACCCCCTCCTGGTGATTTTTATGGGGTGTTCAATTGACAAGATTTGTCTTCGACAGGTCTTCCTGAGCTACAAAACAAATTTGATGACTCCAAAACCTCACTGTGTTACCCCGTAGTCATTAGAGATTTTGAGAAGCAACTAATAGACTTAGCACAATGGAAAGTTGATAACCCCTTCCTCTTTCTTAAAGGTGGGGTCCTATATGAACCTGAGACCACTAAGTCTAAACCCATTGTGATAACTAGTACCATTGATGGGAAGCCCATTGAACTTGGTTCCTGATTGAAGTATTTTTAGTCACTTACTTTAGGAAAAGTAAGAAACAAACGATAAGTATTAGGTAATTACGTTTAGGAAAACGTAAAATTCGACGTTAAGTTCGTTCTCGAAGGAGGTGTGGTTGGTTGGTCAAAATAAAACGTTTTTGGATTAGTTTTGTTTTTGGAATGAGAACATATTAAAATAAAAGACGGATTACGCTAAAAAATTACACTACGTCGAATAGTGTTTTCACACAACACGAGATGAAAAATAAAAATTTTTAAAAAAATTCTAAAAATGTTTCAAATAAATCCTAAAAATTATAACAAACAATAAAAAAATCAAGAAAATATTTTTTAAACCTTTTAATTAATTATTATTTAATTTTAAAAATCTAATTAAAGACCTAAACTTAAAAATAAACAAGAAAAAGTCAAATTTCTGATTTTACCATTTGTAAAACTCAAACATATTTTATAAAAGATAAAAATAATTTTTGAATAATTTTAAAACTTAATTTCCTATTTTTAATTTACTTTAAATAAAAAAGATTAAATAAATGATTGAAAACAGTAAAAGAAAAGGGAAAAATCTCAAACTTGCATAAAAGTCTTAAATGATGTCTAAAAGAAGGGAAAAATAAAAGAAAGAAGTCAGCTTAATCAAATAAGCTAGAAACTTTATATTAAGCTACGACTTATTTAAACTAAGGAAACAAAAAAACGTATAAAGGAAAATAGTGTGAGACCTTAACAAATATACGGTACTAGCACACTCATAAGGAATGTTACTCCTCCACGAGGGGTCACGTGTTCGAAACCCAGGCTAGCTACTTTTTGCACTTTTTTTTTCAATTTTCTTTTTGGATAGTTCAACCCCACAAGCAGTTGGCTTGTGGAGAGGTGAAAATAAACTAAAAACAATGCAAATTAAGCCACCGAAAAGCCAAATAAGCAAACAGGTTAAGCTACAAAAAGCAATACCGGGATTCTATACTATTAATATCGGGCAACCAACAGACTAGCATATCAGATATCGGATACAAAAGAAAACAGGAACTCGGACATATGCAACTAGCTGATTTTTTTGTGAATTTAAGATTAAGCTACAAGCTACTAAAAGACACCAAACATAAAAATAACAAATAGCAGACCAAGATAAAGTGATTACTTAACAAGAACCTACGTCGCTTAATTCAAATATAAAAAATGAACCAGAACTATGATCTGATGTGGATTATTGGTTTTTAGGCAAAATATTTGCAGATTTTGTTTTACAATACTCACCCTAGCACCATCCTCATACAAGATATGTATAACACTAACCTAGTGTTGTCAGTTAACAAACAACACACAGTGACAAGAAAATCAGATAGCTTACAATGATATGGCAGAACATTAATCAAACTTGCAAAATCCAAATCTTACACTAAACCAACATATTTTCAAGAAAAAAACAACTATATTAAATACCACTAAAGTGTGCATGCTAAGCTAGTTAAGATTTATGTCACCCAAACCCTAGAACAAACAGAACAAAACACCCTTTTATGATGGCATATTGTAATTTTTTTAAACAAAGATTAAATTTAAGCTATGAGCAGGCAACACAAACAATTAAAACATGAAATAAAACCCTAGTTAAGCAGAAATAAGCATTAAACTAAAGAGTATAAACACATAAACATAATTCCACATAAACATCCTTTTAAGAAGAAATCTTGCAATGAGTTTTCTAATCCTAACCATGAGGGATGTACATCCACACCCCTTGATTTGAGAATATGCACTAAGTGCAAGCTATCATGTGAATGAGATTATGAAAGAAATAAACCTTGGACTACAACAGTCCAAGGAAAAAGCTACTACAACTTTTTTAGTCTTCTTTTTTGTTCCTGTTTTGGATCACAACAAAGACAAGGAGAGTTCAAGTAGATAAGCTGAATACAAGGCTTATTTGTAAAGTAAGCCTTGTGTTAGCTTAATCTACAGTAGGTAGCAATAAAACAAAACCTTAACAGATTTTTAAAAAACTTTTGGAACCACTTTTTGCAAACATAAAAGGTAACAAACAAGAATGTAACTCTTGCTTATACTCAAACTATAAAAGTGATTTGTCAAATCAATTATACAATTATCCTATAAGCAAAAGGATCTCAAAAACTTTGACAAATTTCT
Source organism: Glebionis coronaria (assembly GCA_025667525.1). NCBI lineage: Eukaryota > Viridiplantae > Streptophyta > Magnoliopsida > Asterales > Asteraceae > Glebionis > Glebionis coronaria. Next base: position 70,748,204 of record CM046877.1, on the reverse strand, counting down.
TTCACAAAATCTTTTGATAAAACACTAACTATATTTTTTTGCAGAAAATTAAAGGGTACGAATTTGAAAGAACAAGTAATGAAATTGGAACACAACAGATTGCAAGGCCAAGATTAAACTTTAACTATTCAAAAAATTGGATTTATAAAATGTTGGAACAAGAAACTATGAACAAGCTAAGTGCCTTTATATAGAGGCTTACAAGAGATTTCTAGAAAGTGAAAAATAAACTAAAACCCAATTGTTCTTCCTTTTCTGCCCTTTAGTTTTGAAAAGATGCCAAGTAATATGCTTTGATGCCATTTGATTTTTGTTCAATCCTTGCTCATGTGACTTCTGCCATAGATAGTGATGTCGCCAGCTTTGATGAGATGATATTGAGCGTATATTATCATGTGGAGAACAAGTAAACACCATCTAGCCATCCATCTTGTCCCAATTTGGGAATCGTGTGGAAGGGATGGGGCAGGGAACCCTTGGGGAGGCCATGTGGGTGAGATGGCAACGTTTTTGGGGGTGGGGTTATGTTCAAAAAGTGTTGAATTAGTGACCTGGAGAAGCCCAATCATTAACCCTTTGTTTTAAGGTAGATTGTAATTATGGTTTTTGGGTTTTAGGGAAAGATAATAAAGGGGGATTTGCTCTGGTGAGTGGATTAGTGGGGGTGTATGGCGCCCTGTTAGTATTAATTAATATTAATTCAAAGTTAGTATTTATTAATACAACCAGGTTGGAAATTTTTGGTTAAGATGGGTAAAAGTGTTGGGCTGGTCGGGTATGGATTGGATATGGGTTATATTTGTGGTTGTTTTCACCCTTTGTCTTCTAGCAATTTTTCAAATCACCCAAAAATAATTTGCAACTTTTTGGCAACTTAAACCTTTGTTAATATCTTTGAGACATGGCCAGTTTTAGTCCTTATTCCATAATAATACTTTTAGAAAGAACTAAATGTGAAATAATTTGCATGTTTAATGGTTGTTTTTTCTAATTCTTCAAACTTCAAAGACTTTACTTGTATAAAATGATTCTTCAAGGACCATTTATGACAAGTCTTCAAAGTTGAGGGACCAAACTTGTACATCTTTAATTATTCAAGGTTTTTCCTTGGAAAATCAACATTCGGGTCTAGTTCTTTGCGAGACTTTGTTTCCCGTATTCGGTTTTGCTTGAATCTTGTGATCTTTAGGTGAATTCATGATATTCGTCTTTAGAATCACACATTCAACAAAACAACAGGTTTTTATATTTTTCTGTATTTTAAGCATGAATGAGGCGATGAGACTATGTATAATTAGAGTCTCGTCAGTTCCTCTGTCAAAGGAATACCTAGCATCTAGTAACACTTTGTTGTAATCAGAAATACTTGAGGTATAGTTTCAAAAAAATATCTCAGAAGTAAAATGGTATACGAGGATGTGACTTGCTAATAATCACCCCTTTGTTACTAGTACCGTTAAACCATGGATGTGGTTCATAACTCATTCCATATAGTTTAACTTTTAGTTTCACGTTATAAAATCTGATTCCAATATACCAAATGTAAACAAGTATAATCTTGATTTACCCTTTGGGCATGGCCATGCAATTATCTGATTAATTTTGGAAAGGCCCAGTGGTACCAATCTACACTATTTCAAGTAGAGGAACAAATTCTATTTTGACTGCAAGTGTCTGTAGATCGCTGCTTCACAAAACTTCAAGTTATAGCCTTTATAACTACCTTTTGCAAGATAGCGTTTAACCTATGATCAAGAAGTAATATTCACACATGCACAAAAATTTTTGCATCTCAAGTCTAAGGACGACTTAATTAACATTTTCAAAAATTTACTCATGACAAGGATCTAAAAGTAATATTCTAAAGTTCGAGGTGTTCAATATGCAACTTTTATGAATAACACATGAGTTTGGTGGGAATCATCAGTTATATTCAAATGATATAACCAACACTCGCATTTGTCTTAATATAGAAAATTATCCCATATTGCTAACCGATAATGGACATATTTAGAAAATCAAATATTCAATGATTAAACATACAGATATAGGACAATAATAATTGTATGAAGAATAACAATTACCAAGTATCTTTATTCATCATAAAGTAAAAATTATCTTACAATACCAATTATTCAAATACTAAAAATAGATGTGCATGAAAATTTTAGCAAGTTGAAGTTTGATGTTTCTAACACTTCCAACTTTCCATTACAAGAAAGCTAAATAGTCATCTAAGTAAACATTTCGAATACTTGTTTCAAATTTCACAAATTGTGAAAGATTTGAAAAACAAGATGAGTGTCTTATGTCACATGCTCATACTATTGCAAGTTTCATAGTATGAGGATATTGTCATACCTTGTATAAGATATTTAAAATCACTGATATTCTGACAGTCATCTTTACAGTTTATTAAAATGTAAAGTATTCTTATTCCTTAATGTGTAAGGCAACAATACTCTTTGTTGAGCATATCTAATTCACATATTTATCATAAATGATAAAATCTTACTTTACTAGATTGATTATCCTCTAGCATCAGTGTACACATACAATACTATGTTTAATAATTCGTAAAAATTTGTATTAAAAAGAATCTAAATACTCGTCGTCAACTCATTTTTCTCTTGTGCAAAAGTAACAACTACTCTTATACATAATATAATATAAATGAATCCTTAGTTAAAACATAAGAATTCCATTCATGTAATAAATTATATCAAGTGAAATATATCATTCAAGACTTGCTTTAATGATGTATTGAATTGTGTTAGACTTAAATACCACATATGTTTATTCCAATAAACATTTATTTCAAAGCCATTCGTTTTATTCCATAAATTCTCAAATGAAGTTTTATTCCAATCTTAAGGATTTTCTAGCTTAGATGGAAAGATGTCTTCAATATGTTATACAACATATGAATTTAAAACAAAAACATAATGCTCCCACTTAATGTCAAGTGTACTCAAAACTATCTCAATTTAATCAAAATCATATTGTAACTAAATTCTAGATTCAGTTTCTAGATGCACGATTTAATCCATACTTAGATTATTTCTCTTGTATACTCAATAAATGTTTTATAAAATGATAACCCTTTTAATTACACATCGTCCTCACTTAAGGTAATCATGATGGATAATGCTATGAAGCTTAATTTCCATGTTCCATATACACAGAAGTATGAATGACAATTAATTATCTCTATTTAAGTAATGCGTATAAGGAAGAATGATTTAATCACAGTCAATTGCTTGAGTATAATTAAAAGCTTTCTATTATTATCCAAGCATTAATTTTGTATATCATTTTGTTCTTGTGAGTCTTTCTTCAAAAGAAACTCATTCCATCCTCATAGGTTTATAATTAGGCGAAATTTAAATCAAATTCAAAAGATTGATTTTCCCTCTAAGGACTGCATCTTATCATTCATAGCTCTAAGATATTTATCAGATTCAAGATATGATAATTTATCTTAGCAGTTAGTAGATTATAAAGATCTCCTAATTTAAATTACTCGGCATTGATATTAAAATATCAATCAAGTGATGATGCATATTCACAGATTTACGAATGAGAGTAACATTTACTTTAGTTTGAAATTTTCATGCTTAACCGAAGTATGACATCAACAAGTTGATTTTTGAAAGGTTATGTATTTTGCTCCTGAATATCTTCTAGATTTGCTATAGCCCCTACTTACTTTTGTAAGTAGGAATAATTCTCCAAATACTAAGTATCTAAGAAGCGATAAATTGTTCTTAATATAGAAACTACAAAAACACATTTTAAATTATTATATCAAGTTTGTTAATAGTATGCTTCATAAGATATTAACAATTTAAAAAACTTTAATCAAGACATATTGGGATTCCTCCCAATAACCCTAATTAGGGTTTGTAATAACCCTAATTCTTGCATCACCTTTTAACCAATAACCTTAGGAAAGGTTTGTGTTACGTCAAGCTAGGAAGAACACTAAAACTCCATCGTTAAGCTAGGAAGTGTAGGAAATCGAAAAACCCAAAAGGTTTTAGGATTCAAATGGTTTAAATGGAACAACCGAAAATCCCTAATGGTTTAGGGGTTTCATTTGTGGGTTTCCTTAAATACCTTCTAGGTTTGAACTATATTTAGTGTATTGATGACACACGCAATTTTCTAACCTTGATAGATCTTGAAGGTAGAGTAACTAAAGTTATCATAAATCAAACTATATGAATATAGCTCGTTTCAACTCTTTCGACATACCATAATAATTTGGTATTCTATGTGTATTGGAACTGTGAGACTACATCAGAATTCCATATATAATTTAATTCTCTCTGGATCAAATACTTGTCAATTGGGTCGTGCCAATTACAAAACAATATTTTAAATCCAAGTGCATGATATAATGTATATGCTTTGAGTAATACATGAACCATGTGTTTACAAGAAAACAGAACAGTTCAAGGTTTATATTTTCATGTATTTACAAGAAAACAAACCATATCAATTATACATTATAAGTCTTTGAATAATTCAAAGACCTTATGTTTATGTGTTAAAAAGAAGATATAACAATTTTACTATGTACTTTATGCTATAAGTCATTGGGTAATTCAAGGACTTTATAATTATGTCTTAACAAGAAACATAATTATAATTACTAAAGTAATCATGAACGCAAACTCTTGAGTTCAGTAGTAATTTCAAGTTAATTTTATACTCCAAAATTATGATTTAGTATAAGTTAACCATAATTATATTTACTATACATGTATTAAAAAATTGAAGTAGCTTTTCATTATATCATGACATTTGAATGTAGTAGGGCAACAAACACCTTGTTTGTTTAAGTCCTAGTAGAATTATTAGCTTTTTTACCTTGAGGAAAGTGAAACCAATTTATATGTTGTTCCTTGCACACACTTTGAGATTTCTCCCACTTGTGTAAGGCACAACATTATATTATGAAGACAAGCAATACAACATGTGCTTGGTTGTGTAAACAATATTATTGTGTCATAGATATTATAATTAGATTTAGAACCATAACGTTTAATATGGAATTGTGGATTATTATTCTATATATAACGTTTCAGAAAGCGATATCAAAAAGGCAACATGTCATCATATAAAATAAAATGCAATTTCCTTTAAGCAATGGTCGTTCATATTTGGAAGGTAATAAATTATTTCAAAGAAAGTTCGAATTAATATGGGTGACTAACAAGAAAAAAAATCTTGTAGCTCCCATTGAAATTGACAACATTACATGAATACAATTTTAGTAATAAAACGCAATGCTCCCACTGGATTTGTCAACATTGAAATGTTACATCACCAGTACAAAGAAAATAACAATTTATTGACTTCCCTAATCTTTGAAAATGCCTACAAGTATCATGTACTTAGGTATTGAGCAAAGTATATGAAATTCTACTTACGTGAATGAGGGACTAGCCATTCATGCTTTCAATTTACTTGAGTATTTAACATGTAATTCCTCCTTTATCATCTACATAGCCACAAGGGTATTTAGCACGTTAAGGAATAACAAGAGTCCAAGAAACATACCTAGCAAAGTGCTAGTAAATTCTTTACTCTTTGCGGTTTAAACTCATACATCATGACAAGTGCAAGATGTCATTTATTTTGGTACCTATAGACAAAAGTACTCAAGATACACAAAAATATGTTATCTTTCAAAGATTTCAGAACCGGATTAGAATAATGAAATATTAAAAGTGAGTTTAAATACAATCGATAATGATTCGATTATCATTATATCTTATTCTTGTCAACAAATGAGGAGAGATATGAGTTAGTCTCGCTTTTCTTACCAGGAAAAGAGACTATGTTTGTTTTTTATAAGAAAACAACTTTAGTTTACGATTTATGTTGCAATAACACAATTAATCAGAACATAAAAAGTTTAATTTAGCATTTTTGATAATTAAATTCTTAATAGAATTAATTACCCAATTAGTTACTAAGACTAAAATCTACTTGTCCTCCCACTCCATATTATAAGGTTTGGCCAACTAAGAATAAGTAGGGCAATAGGCAAGCGTCGAGCATTAATTGCATTAAAAAGTGTAACTCTTAGAATTTATGAGACGATTCATGAAGTTTATTGTTGTAGAGTGTTTGAATTGGATGTCCTCACAACTCTTACGAGTACCAATGGACATCTCAAGCAAACTTGTTCTACAAATAATAAAGTCATGAGTATGTTTTATCTCATCTTATGCCTCGGGTTCTGAATCTGAATGGGAACTCGATTTAAGTCGTACCATTGTAAATCATGCAAAAATTAGCATAGATCTGACCTATGACAAAATTCGCCTTGGGGATAAAACTCACCCTAGATGTGACCTGATTAAAACCAACAACAAGTTCTTTTACATTAGATGGCATAGACTTAAATATTAAATAGGTATCACATATGTTTTGAAAACAGTAATGTCAAAAGCGGGGAAAAAAATACATGCAACCATCTTTTTAGCACAAGTTAAGAAAAACCCTTTGTCAACTTAAGTTTAGGCGTGCTTTACCGCGAGAAATAATTAAATAATGATCAAACCCTATATCCTACTCTTCATGTGCCCGAATGCACAAGTGCTTGGGATAATTATCAAATAAATGCCAAAACATCTACGTGACACGGGAGAAAATTAAAGATCATTCAAACCCTAGATGGTTTGACTAAAACACGAAGTGTAGTAGTAAGATCCATCATTAGTAAAGCACAAAACGATTGTTTTTAAGTATTACAAGATAATTAAATTTTGCAAATCACGTCGTTGAGAAGATGGTTTATAAACCATCATTACGGTATGTAAGACCAACTCGAGTGACAATATATTTTCGCAAAGCAATTAGCTTATAATAAAACCAAGTTTCATAGATCTTATGTCCATATTAACTTTTTGTTAAAAAACGAGTTTTAACAAATAAAACATTGCCGATTCGCAAGAAAAATAAGTGCAATTAATGTGACATAGTTTTAACGCTAGTTTCGATATAAGTAGAGATCCGTTGTTATAAAACCTAGAATCTTGTATAATTATGTTTTGCAATTCATAATGGAAAACAAATAAGCACATAAAAACAGACAAAAAGAGTGGTAGATGTGAAGACGGACTCTATATGAAAGCAGTGACATATAAGATCCGAGATCTCAATTGAGTCTTCCCCAATTGAAGAACCAAAAGACCCCCTTGATAACCAAGGGCAATCACATGCATCAAATAAATTGATTGCGTAAGTCTTTTGACTGGATAAACAAACAATCATAATATGTTATTAACCGATTCAATTTAAACCTACCCATTTTATTGGATCTAGATCAAGATTAAAACTTTATGGCAAGAATACATGTTATTGCCATAGAAAATCAAATAAAACGAGTATTTAAGCGGATCTAGTGTGTTTATTCTATGTGTAACCTATAAACACCAAAAGATTTGACTCGTGATGCCACTGTTGGAATTTTAGAACTAGTCAAACCATTATCTACGAATATGCAGCGAAATGAATCTAGTTGTATACATATAATTAACACATAAATAAACATTAAATATTAACCTCTTTGTTTAAAGATATAAATCAATAAACGGGATATTGATCATAATTTTTGAAACAACGGTTAAATTACCGTCTCTATGGTTGCTCACACTGCACGACACACGAGCACAAGATACTAGTTCTTGCTTCACGATCAACATCCTAACATTACGTGTTCTTGTTTAATTATCAACCCAATCCAAAGACGATATCTATTTGAATCGGTAATAAACAAGAGTAAGAAAAAAGGACCACCAAGTGATTTGCACACTCCTTGTTTTGATTGGGACACTCCAAAATATAATGACTTGACATTTATATCCTTACATCAATATTACTCATATGGGTCAGGTTATAAAGACCCCCCCCAAAACTCCCATCTATACCCCCCCTGATTTTTTATTTTTTTTTATTTTTTTTTTATTTTTTTTTATTTTTATAATTTTGGTTTTGTTATAAAACTATGAATCGAAAAATACGGAATCAAAAAAATAAAGTTTAACAGGTCAAAACTGTTAAACTGATAAAAATACGGAACAGAAACTGATAAAAATCCTGTCCAGCAAAAACCTGGGAGACAAAAAGTACACAATTAGTGTACTTTTTGTACTTTTTTTTTGGGTAGCGAAATTTACGCACAGGGCCATTAATGGCTGGTCTTTTCTTGCAGAGGCCATGAAAAAGTGGCTTTTCCAAAATGGCCTTGATGCTCGGGTGTAAGGTAATACGAGGAACTTTTTGGCCACTTGTCACGCTATCGTCCGTCTAAATAAAAAAAAAGGCCTCGTTTTCATCGAAGGGACGCAAGGGACAAAGGTTGTGTTTGTGTCAGCCTTGGGGTGTTAATGGTGGGCCCCCGTCTGATTAATATTCTGACAATTTGATGCTCGGTGGTTTTGTAACCCGAGGTTCATTTGTATATAATTCATGCTCACCCGAGCTTCATTTGATACGTACTACTTTCAAATAATATCTCAAAACCTTTCACCCGAGTTTTATTAAAAATCAATTTTTTTAGCAGTTAGGTTGTGCCAAATCCACAATCTCTCAATACCAAAAACCCGAGTTTTATTAAAAATGGAAGTTTTTAGCAACTCGGTTATGTTTAAATCATAATCTCTTTTATATACTCCCGAGCATATTTAAATATAGCGGAGCAACTAGAGTCTAGTTGGTGGTTTTTTGTTCATTCTACTTTATGGCGGTATGTTATTTAATAAATATTTAATTTCATTATTAAATTTTAATGTTTATTTGTTATACATTATTGATATGTTTTTATTGTAAAATTTTAGGATTATAGTGTTACGTTGACGTGTAGAAGCAAGTTATCCTTGTTACCGTTTTTCAGAGACAGATTTACAAACACACCAAAAGAACGTTTGTTTAGGCAATCATGTTTTGGTTGGTTGTGGAATTTGCCAGAATGCGTAGAGACTGGTCTTTTAATACATTTCTTTGCTTGTTGTCAAACGGATTTTGTAGAAGAAGAGACAGAAAATGTTCCGTTATGTTATGATGTTGGTGGTCATATTATAAAATTTGGCAGGGAAGAATTTTGTTTAATGACCAGTTTAAAATTTGGTGTACAGTTTAATGGTAGTTATTTAAAGGGTCCAATGCCTTTTAGGAGACGTGTTTTTTCATCAGCTTATGATACTCGTCATATACTCGTTAGGGATTTATATAGATTTGTTAAAAGCGATGCATTTGAAAACCTAAATGACTATGATGCTGTACGGATTGCGTTGATAGCTGTGTTGGAGTTGGTGCTACTTGGGCATGAGTCTAGTTACGTTGTCCCAGAATGGTGCTTTAGGTTAGTTGAAAATTTAGATGCATGGAACTTGTATCCGTGGGGTTCGTATGTTTGGTCCACATTGTATAATCAGTTAAGGAATGCCGTATACGTACGTGCCGAACACCACCACGCGAATGTAGACAGAGACCAAGACGATGAACCACCCAAGTATCAATTAATGGGTTTTACATGGGCTTTCAAGGTATGTATAATGTTGTGTTTTTTGTAACTAAAATATACTACGTGTATAATTTGAAAACCATTTATTTTCAGGCTTGGATGTTGGAGAATTATAGCGTTAAAGCGGCAGAATATTTCACACGGCTTGATGGTTATCCCCGATCAATCCGGTGGTTTCGAGAAAAAAAGTTTTTTCGTAGACAAATTCCTACTTTAATTGAGGTGAGTTCTACGAAACTTAGACATTCCTATTTGGCAATAATGTATTTCATAAATTGTATATGTGTTTAATTAATCTTATAATATTTCGCAAGGGTGTTATACCAAACGAAAGGTTGTTTCCCGACGAAGTTGAGATGTCGACAGACTGGTGGATTGATAGCCTTAGATATTTCAATAATGAGATTCATCAACCGCCCCAAATACCTGAGTTTGATAACCGATATAGTCGGGATGATGTACCAGCAGATGTTTACTTAGTTATGATGGAAAAGGATCGAATTATCCAAGAATTGAATGCAAAAATTATGGTAAATGGTTAACATGATGTACGTAAATGTCTATCATCGAAAACTTGACGTATAATTATTCCAACTATTTTAATGCAGGCATTACAGGGTTGTGTCCAAGTCTCACCAAATAAAAATGTCGTTAATGAATCTGTTTTTGGTGGGTTCGGAAATGAGTTTAATGGTACTCAATATAGTGGTTTTGTTAACATTGAGGTAATTTGTATTTTTTAATATAAGTGTCATGTTACTTTTACTTTTATGTTAATTAAAAATTACTTCGAAAATATTCTATGTTAGGACCAACAACAAGATGGTTTAGGTAATTTTACCCCCGTTGGTAGCCACTTCTTTGACGATATTCGAATTCCGTCGCCATATACGCCGTCTAATAAAGTGACTCCAAACGTTTCGTTCGGGCAGCCTGCTAAGCCATCCTCAAGTCATAGTATGTATGAAATGAATAACCCGATGCCACACGAGGGTTTTGGTGGGTGGTCTAAGGTTGATCGAACATTTGAGGGTAGCTCTTCACAACATCGTGATATTCGTGACATACACCCAGTAAGTAAATCATTAGTATTATTATATTATTTATACAAGTTAATAATTTAAAATGTTTAATTTAAAAATTGTTAAATTGTTAATAATTGTCAGGAAATGATAAACCGTGAAAGAAGAGCACGTCGTCCAGGACCACAAAAAATGAGTCCATTTACATCTCTTCCGCCCACAAACAAATTAGGTCCTGGAAAACGTGGTGGAAAGTCAAAAAATAAGAGTGTGTTCGATAACATTACAACCTTTAATCTGGGTGATGAAGAGAACGGCGAATATTGTTTTCAGCTTCAAAATCAAAGTCAAGCCACAAAAGAATTTGTTTCGTTTGAGAATGTGGATCCCGCTAAGGTATTTATTTAGCTAAATATTTTTAAAACGTTATGTTAATGCATATTGATTCTTTATTTGTTTGCCATGTTTAGGTAACGCGAGGAATGTATGCAACATACGAGGATTTTATGGAGAACCCGGGAGATATATACTTGGATTGTCATGTCAAGGGTTTTCTTGTTATGGATACGTTCTGGTATGAACTGGTTCCTCACCTTGCCAATATAAGCATTTCAAAGCGTAGTTCTGTAATGGCTGGTTGGTTGTCAGATGATGTAAGTTTTTTTTTTGTGTTAAAGTATTAACAATTTATTTACTAGCTATTTAAAAAAAAATTTATTTTTGTTGAAACAGCAAATTAATTGTTGGATTGAGTTGATGGTTAGGCGTCGACCGCGTGGGGCTGATTGGACAGTTGCTAAAACTGGGACTGCAACGTATTACCCTGGATCAAATGTTTTTTATCTTTTATTTGATAGGTTCTTGATAGGAACTTTGAATGGTACAACGTGTCCATACCCAGCGTGGCATGAAGTACAAACTGTAAGTATTTCCATTTATATGTTATCATGGTAACATACATTTAATAGTATTTGATATAAATGATATGCGTTTTACTAATCATTTCTATATAAAAATGATTTACATTTGTAGGTGTTTATGCCAATCAATTGCGGTAGTAGTCACTGGGTAACCGCTATAATTAATTTAATTACTGACCAGGTGTTGATCTTAGACTCATTACATTGCGATAATCGAAAGGTTGCCCTGCAGAAGCAATTTTCAGAATGGTCAATTGTGGTGAACGACCTTTTGTATCGTCAAGGTTATTTTAGAAACCGCATACGTAGACCATATGATTTCAAAGTATCCTACAACGAGGTCAATTTTCCAGTACCACAACAAGGAAACTATATGGATTGTGGGGTAATAACATGTTGGTTGATATACAACCTTTCTCAAGGTAGAGTCCCTAAAGTTGTAGGTGAAACTAATGCATACTTTCGCCAAGTTAGAGAAGAAATGTCGAAGAATTTCTATACCCATCGTTGCGAGGATACAAGGGATTGTGGCTATACACAGAATTTGGTTGTTTGAATGTTAGCTTTCAATCTCTAAGTGTTAAAAATAAAATTATCTGGTTTTTATTTTATTTTGTTGAAATTGTATGTTTGTTGTTATTTAGTAATATTCATAAATCAAAGTTTTTAAGAAAAAAAGCTCCTGGCATAGATGTGACTTATCAATTAAAAAAAAGCTACTGACATTGATGTGACACAACCCTGACATAGATGTGACTTATCAATTAAAAAAAGCTACTGACATTGATGTGACACAACCCTGACATTTAAAGTTGTTAGTGTGACAATACAATGAATTTATGTTTGTCTTCTAAAAAAATTCCCGACCTTAATTTTTTTAACCACTATATATACATATGTTAAATGCCAACATATTTTGTTAAATAAGTCAATTAGTATGGCTGAAGATAACAATTCTCGTTACCCAAAGAATTTGTACAATTTTGTTGGTTCCGCCACACAACCTAATATGGCACGTACTTCCTCCCCAGGTCGTCTAATTGCTTCACAACCCAACCAGCCCCTTCCTTTGACCCCGGTTGTTTTTCCAACTAGTGTTGAAAAACCATTGAGGATCATACCAGGACCGGCTGGTATTCTTCAGCAAGCAAAGTATAAAAAAGCAACAGTGACAAAAGAAGTTGGTGATGTTGTTGGAACATCTACCCAAGATTATGTGAAGAAAATAGTTGAAGATGCAAGTGAGGATGATCATTTTACGCGTGACCCATGGATATGCGCAATACAGTATTTAGCTGATGAAGGCAGTAGTGTGATCGGTTGTTTAGGTGACATAAAAAGTTTTATGACACCTAAAGGGAAACTTGAAAGAGTTGTTGCGGTAGTTAAAAGTTGTAACCTAAATTCAATTGGCGACCTAAGTGTAACACTTAAAGATACGTCTGGTGTTGTTGCTGGTACAGTTCATCACAAAGTTATTGAAAAAGAGGCATACAAAAAGTCAATAGCAGTTGGAGCTGTGTTGATACTTAAAAACGTGTCCGTGTTTAACCCCAAACCAATGGAATATTATCTTAACATCACCTTGAAAAACATTGTTACGGTGTTTGACAACAATGTCATTTATGGTTATTTTTAGTTTATGTTTTACCTTGTGTTCTTTGATAAGGAGATGTTGTATGTGTACTATTAGTTTATGGCTGTATTTGTGTTGTTTTCTAGGGTTTCATTGCTGAATAAATTAAATAATTGTTACGGTGTTTGACAACAATCTAGTGTGTCATTGCAAACCATATATTACATTGATTAGAAAACATTGTACAGTACATAACATAGTAACTTGCACGAACACAAAACACAAAGACATATTGTAAACACTGAAATTATTTGAAAAACACATAACGTCTTAATAGAAACCTAATTGCCGTATATAACTTCATTTTGTGGTCGGTCAACCAGAATTAAGGATTCCTTGTATAGACCAACGATGAATGAGTCACGATTTCCTTGCATAGCTCCAAGGTTTTGAAATGCTTGCGAATTTTGGTTGTACACTTGCACAACATTAAGAAACATTACTCTGTTGACATCAGCATCAATTATTGGCTCTCCATCAATTGTAAAGCCTAATAATTTTGGCAGATCATAATAGGGCATCACACGAGTGAATAGTAATGTAGTTGAATTAATAAAACCAGCATCATCAATTCCTAATAGCCATGCACAAATAATCCTCACATCTTCATGAATGTAACTTCTAGAAATTACAAGTGAGGTTCCAAGATTAGTAACATAAAACGGTGGGGGAATCATTGAAGTAATAGTTTCAGGAATGTTTTGTACATGAAATCGTCTAGCAAGTAAATCAAACGAGACAATTAAGTAAACTTTATCTGAAAAAATACCATCAGGATTTAAATATTCAGAGCCCACCCAAAATTTTTTACCACCAACCACTGCTTGCCCTTTCCTTTTTATTCGAATGCTATCACGTGGTAAACGATCAATAGGAATACTGGTCCATCTATTTGACCTTAGTGTAAACACATGAACGTACCATGGTCCCTGTGAGTATAGTGGGTAGTTTATTTTCAAAAGGGTTGTGTCTAACGTTCTTGGATGAACACCAAAACCAAATATCATTTTTGGTGAATTTGGTTGAGACACGAAGTTTGGTAGAATAATAGAAACACACTTTTGTATTGAAGGGTTCCACAATACAAGAGCCATATCATCAGCATACGCGAAGCACCATATACCTTCTGAAGTCGCTATTGGCTTAAGAGCATTTAGATTTAATTGAGAATGAATACGTGTGCAAAATCGATCATTATGCACCGCATACAAGTATCCATCATTTCCTTGCTTATATGCCAAATATAAAAAAAAGGATTTGTGGTGCGTGAACCATAACTACATATGAAGTCCCTACCTTGGATCTCATAACGCCATCTCCTACAAACGTTGCGAAAACGAACTAAATCGTCAACACCAGACTTGAGCATTATTTCTCTTTGAACTTCAAACGGTATATAATCAGACATTGTTAAATTATAAATATTTCAGATATCACAACTTGGAAATAATCAAAAACTTCTAAGAATTTATATTTGTGTTATTTAAATTAAAAATATCATTGTTTATTCTGACGTTGATTAGACTATTCACTGACAGTTACATTGTCTCAGGGATTCTTTCCCGAGTATAAAAATATCATTGTTTAATCTGACGTTGATTAGACTAGTCACTGACAGTTACATTGTCTCAGGGATTCTTTCCCGAGTACAAAAATATCATTGTTTATTCTGACGTTGATTAGACTAGTCACTGACAGTTACATTGTCTCAGGGATTCTTTCCCGAGTATAAAAATATCATTGTTTATTCTGACGTTGATTAGACTAGTCACTGACAGTTACATTGTCTCAGGGATTCTTTCCCGAGTATAAAAATATCATTGTTTATTCTGACTTCATTATATCAATTTAAATGGATCTATTTAAGTATCAACTTAAATTTCTTTTGTTAAACAAATACACATAATCTTTTTAGAAACTTAAAAAAATGTCTGACTACATTCCCTTTGACATTCAAAGAGAAATCATGGTTAGGTTGCCTGTAGAATCTTTGTGCAGGTTTCGTCTTGTATCTAAGCGATGGAAATCTTGCATTGATCGACGAAGTTTTATTCGTCGGTTTGGTTCGCGTGAAGTTGATTATTGTAGTTTCATCTTACAATTTAGGGAAACAGATGAAAGTCAAATGTACATGGTTGATGCTGACTTAACATTTACACCAACAAATTCTACAGTTAATGATCCTGCTCTGAAGGCACTTGCAACGTCAGAGGGGATTTGGTGTTTTTTAGTTACCAATGATGTTGCACTTCTGTTATGGAACCCGTGTATGTCAAAGTCGGTAACCATATTGACACCATTCCAACAACTTGAACCTCCTGCTACTAAAAGAATTTTAGGGTTTGGGGTGTATCAACCAACACAAGATCCAACTATTGTCAAAATTAATTATGCTATAAATGGTCAGGGTGCATGGTCTGTATCAGTATTTCGAATGACTACCCGGTCATGGACCAATCTTGACTCTGTTGGTTTTCCTGATGCTACAATTAGAATTAAGAGGGGTAGTCAGGCAGTTGTTGATGGTAAAATATTTTGGTCAGCTTGTGAAAAATACGTTTGTGATCAAGGTTATCTTCACAGAAGGTACGTGATCGTGTCATTTGATTTGCTTACCAATCAAATCTTAGTCCAAGATGTTCCTCAAGAAATCATTAATCACATTCCACCGCCATTCACGGTTACCCAATCTGAAAACACTCTTGTCCTTGGTGGTAGTACAACTTGGGAATACGGTAGGAGTGCAATGGCATGGGATTTATTTTTGAACAGTGGAATTGTTAGTGTTGGTCCATTGCATTATTTTCTCCCTATGCCAATTGAACATAGACCCAAAATTTTGGGATTCACAAATGATGATACCCCAATTTTTGAGATGAGCATTGGTCCATACGGTCAACCACACATACTAGAAACATGGAATCATGAAATGGGAACCTTTAATAACAACGAAGCTATTGAAGGAATCCCGGGTTCGTTTATGGTTGGCCCGTATAAGGAATCTTTATTCCTTTTAAACCGTCCATTTAGTGATATAATTGCATAATGTATTTTACCTTTATGTATTGTTTAAAAAGTTGTATTTCTATGTAATAGGTTATGTTATTTCAATTCTGTCTTAATCAAAAACTTAAAATTTGATTTTAAATATTTATTTCGTAATGTAATGTTTAAAATGAAATTTTTTATTTATTAATGTTTACATAAAAAAAAATTGTCTCTGTCATTTTTTGATGCTCTCTATAAAACACTCCCGACTATCTTTTTAATTATTACTGACAATGATTAGACAAGTCTCTGTCATTTTTTGATGCTCTCTATAAAACACTCCCGACTATCTTTTTAATTATTACTGACAATGATTAGACAAGTCTCTGACATTTTTTGAAGCTCTCTTTAAAACACTCCCGACTATCTTTTTAATTATTACTGACAATGATTAGACAAGTCTCTGACATTTTATGATGCTCTCTTTAAAATACTCCCGACTATCTTTTTAATTATTACTGACAATGATTAGACAAGTCTCTGACATTTTTTGATGCTCTCTTTAAAACACTCCCGACTATCTTTTTAATTATTACTGACAATGATTAGACAAGTCTCTGTCATTTTTTGATGCTCTCTATAAAACACTCCCGACTATCTTTTTAATTATTACTGACAATGATTAGACAAGTCTCTGACATTTTTTGATGCTCTCTTTAAAACACTCCCGACTATCTTTTTAATTATTACTGACAATGATTAGACAAGTCTCTGACATTTTTTGATGCTCTCTTTAAAACACTCCCGACTATCTCTTTAAATGAGATATAAATGTTTATCTTAACAACGATTAAACCGTAACTTTTTAAAATGTATTCAAAGCAAAAATCATTCAAATGTATAATTCACTTTCGAGATCAGGAACGGGGTGCTATGTTGCGTGCAGATATGACGTACTCAATGTTACTTGAGATGATATACAACAAGTTCAATTTGAATCCCGGTGAAAAAATACAACTTTCGGTCAAACTATCTTCAATTGATAGTATGCTAGATATTACTGACGACAATGAGGTATCTTTTTTTGTTGAATGTGCTTGTTCGTCTCCTAACGAAATACCCAACTTGTATGTTCGTTTACAAAAAAAAATGTTTAATTTTTTCGATGATAACGATTTTCAAAACAAAGAAGAACAAACTGATGAAGATTCAGAAAATGATATTGTAGATTCTGGATATAAAAATGAGGCTGATTTTACAAAACGAGGATCTTCATTTGCTTTTTTATCGGACGAAGAAAATGACAACAACGTAGATATTAATAACGAAAAGGTTGATTCTGGATATAACAATTATGCAAATTTTACAAAACCAGGTTCATCAAGTGCGTTTTCTACACTTGAAGGAAATGAATATGATGATAATTCATCTACACATGATAATAATACTACTCAAAAACCGTTTTCAAATAAATGGAAAAATTTCATGTCAAACTTACCTAACCTCCCAGAAACCCCTTTTTATAAGTCAAAACCTACGATATCAAGGGATTACAATAAAGATACACAGGTTTACGTTGGAAAGGTGTTTTTAAGTTTGGAAGCCCTAGATTTGGCGGTTAGGCTGAAAGTTATAGAATCTGGTTATCAATTTAGATCTAAAAAATCAAACATCAATACTCGTGTTTATCATTGCTATAACTTTAAAGAATGCGACTGGATTATTCGGGCAAGACGTTGGCCAAAAACAGATGCTTTTGAGATTACAAGCATGACTGATATTCACACATGTCCAAAAACACAAACTTTTCCAAACCACAGAAACGCAAACAAAAAAGTTATTGGTCACATATTTAGAGAAGAGTTAAAAGACGATAAGCGTGATTTTAAAAGTAAAGATATACAAAAGGCCATCATGTCAAAATATAAAATAAGTATATCGTATCAACAAGCGTGGAGAGGTAAGGATTATGGGTTACACATGATTAGGGGATCGCCTTATGATTCCTTTAAAATGTTACCATATTATTGTTACAATTTAACAAAAAAAAATCATGGAAGTGTCACACGTATCAAGACAAACGAAGAAGGAGTTTTTGAGATGCTGTTCATTGCCCTAGGTGCTCAGGTCAGTGTTTTATTTTATATATTATTCATTCATAATTATACTATTGATGCAATTTTTTATATGTTAATTTTTTTTTATTTTTTTACCTACAGATCCGATCGTTTCTTAACCAACTACGCCCTTAGCTTATAATCGACGCTGCACATTTGAAGGGTTTGTATAAGGGTGCAAATTTGTTAGCTGCGGGGATGGATGGAAACAACCAAATTGTGTCGATCGCTTTTGGTATATGTCGAGGTGAAACTGGCACAAACTGGTCGTGGTGGATGTCGGTACTTAAAGAATGTATTGGTGAAAACCCAAATATGATTTTCATATCCGACAGACATGCAGCTATAGCTTTGGCAGTACGAAACGTGTTTCTATTAGCGTTTCATGGTATATGTTGTCGACATCTAATGATGAACCTATCGTTGAAAAAGAAGAGGACCAAAAAAATTTACTGGAAGATTTGCAAGGCTTACACGGTGGAGGATTTTACATACAACATGAACATACTTCAAGCAGTTCAGCCTGATGCGTACCAGAAGTTAATTGAAGCAGGTCCTCAGAGATGGTCAAGAGCGTATTCTCCCCGCCCCCGCTACAATTATTGTACTTCTAACAGTGTCGAGTCTGTTAATAATTGTACAAGAAAGACAAGAAGGATACCTATAACAATGCTGACAGAGTCGTACCGGCAAATGGTGCAAAATTGGTACTACGATCGGCGTGAAGCTGCAGGTAGTAATGTTCATAATTATAAATGTAAAACTCTAAAAAAAATTATATATAATCAATAATCTGCCTTTTTTCTACCAGCAAATATGAAGTACGAAATCACAAATTGGGCGGCGGATAAGGTGGAGAAAAGGAAGATTAAAAGTGCAACATGGATCGTTCACGGCGTCAATCAATATCAGTACCAGGTTATGGATGGTCATTATACCCGATTGGTCTACTTTGGAAACCATACATGTGAATGTCGTAAATGGCAGATTTCAGGAATACATTGTGGGCACGTGATAGCTGTAACTAGATTTTTGCATACAACAGATTGCGTACAATTTGTAGCAGATTGGTTTAGAAAGGAAAAATACCAAGCCACGTACGCAGAATCCATTCACTTTGTTGGAGATGTGCATGAATGGGAGTTTCCTTCTGATATACTCCCCATTATACCTCCTCAAATGTATAGCCCACAACCTGGCCGTCCTAAAAACACCAACAGAATATTGTCACAAGGTGAGTTACCAAAGGGTATACATTGCACCAGATGCAATGAAGGGGGACACAGGCGTGATCAGTGCAAAAAATCATACATCCCACAACCACCAGTAAAGACTCGCCGACAACAAGTTCCAACAACAAACAAAAATAATGCTAGTCCCGTCGACGAATTTAACGAGAACACTTTTAACGATTTCGGACAAAACGCTTCACATCCATTTCAACCTAGTTTTCATAACTCATACCCAACAGATCATTTCCAAACGCATAACCCTGAAGTACCACAACCATTTCAACCTAGCTTTCATAACTCATACCCAACAGATCATTTCCAATCGCATAATCCTGAAGTACCACATACTGATAACGTTTATGGGGGACAAAGCTTTAATCACAACATATATCCCTCACAACAGTATGATCATACAGAGAGAAATGACTATCAGAACACATCTTTTGCGAACGAACAATACAATTCACAACAATACACCTCACAACACCTAGATGATATAAACCCTAACAACTCTAGTTGGTTCAACAACTTTGGTTTTTAAGACACTAATTTGTTTTCCGTATTCTCAAATTGTATTTGGCCTTGTTTGGTGTATCTTGTAATATAGTTCCTTTAACGAATAAATTTATTTCATATAATCAAACAACCACAATGAATTATACCATGCCATATCATTTATTATAGATTAAAAAGGTGACAAGACATTACATTCTGACATAAAAGGACTAAATGCGCACATCTATATAATGCACCTTCAAACAAACAGATATCACAATATCTAGTAACCCATTTTCATATTCCAAACATGAAATACACTATCCGCTTGCACTATTATGAAAGGTTCTCTTCACCCCCTGGAAGAAAATTTGTTGGTGGTCTCATTGCAACAATTGACCAAGTCGACCTTCAGACTTTTTCAACAAATAAAATAAAATTTATTTTGACCAACAATATAGGATACGATCCTACCTCCTCAACATTTTTATACATAAAAAAACCTAATTGTTCTCTAGATTCAGGCCTGCACTCATTCGACGATGCTTTACAAGACCGTGAATTTATCCAAACATATACGCATGTTCCTGGAACTGAACTACATGTATATGTGTCTCGTGTCAAATTATCACCTTTGGTTGTGGCGGAACAAAACATCGACAAGGGTAACAAGCAGAGAAAACAAGATAAGCCTTCATGTTCAAGAAAACTATTTGAGTAATTTGTAATAAGTGGGGACATCTTCATTATTATATGGAATGAATTTGTAACACACTACTTTGTAATGAATGCCCAACTTGTAGCTTTCAAAATGACTAGTCTTATCAATCCTACAACTGAAATAAATAAACTAGTGTTTGCATTTCATCTTCTTGTTATATATATGTACTTACATTTAGACTACAATCCATACTCATCTTTATTTCAATCTTCTCAAAATAAAAACATGTCTACCTCAAATCAAAATACATTCAAATTTCAAGTCAACCACAATGGCCAGTTCAAACTTAACCCCCTAAGATATGAACACGGTTCAGTAATAGATGTTAGTGTTCCACCAATGTTGTATGCAGATATGGTTAGTTACATAAAATCAAAGCTAACTGTTCTATATTACACCCATATAACAATTGACAACATATACTACACACTACCACAAATCAACAACTTACAAGGTCTGAAAAAACTCAAGAGCGATTACGATATCGATGTTATGTACGACATTGCTAAAGTTGTTGGAACACTACAGATTTACGTTTCTCATCAACCGGTAGATTTAACCACGGCGTTGATTCCAAATGACGGTTCACTGGAGGAATCGTTAACAGGTATCATTTCTGAAGAAACAAACCTAAAACTACAAGAATCACTCCGGTATCTACATCAAATGCAGAAACAGAAGAATAAAAGGTTAGATCAAAATAGATCGTTCCAAATAGTTACAAACACAAAACCAGCTACACCATATACCCAACTCAACTACAATTTTCTAGTTCACAATAGTGGCCAATTGGTAATAGATGCAACTAATAACCCAACATATGTCAACGGTGGTACGATGATGATCAACATACCAAGAATGAAACTTAAAGATATTAAACAATATCTTTTCAACATTATTTCTTACAAAATTCATGCTCTTTATTACAAAATAAATTATTACGAGAAATCTCACACAATCAAACTAAGAAACAACTATGACATGCATGTCATGTTCGACATCTCAGCAGCGCACGGCATGTTGGAGATATACATCGACCATGTAGGTGTGGATTTTATTATACCAAACTACATATGTTCAAATGCTTCCCTTGCAGAAATGATGGCCGATGTAATAACAAGTTACGAAGGTGAAAATGAAGATGAAAATAAGGAAGTAACACAAAATGATTTCACAAATGACCAAATGATTGAATGGGCAGAACAAGAACACCTGGAGAACGAGGAGATTAAGGAAATTGCCCGCCTCAGACCTAAAAGGTTCCTCTTATCTACTAACTACAACTAACATCATTTGTTAGTAGTACTACATCATTGGTTAGTAGTATTCAAAGTGTCTTTGTAATATGCAAACTTTAATGTTTAATATATTATTTTTATTTTATTTATGTATCAAATGTCATGCGAATATTATTACATTATTCATCACATGTACTATGACATTTGTTTGATTCGAATATCTAAATTAGTACATCAAATCACTGACAATGTCGTTCATCTCATATGATTTTTCCCGGGTATATCATTGCCTTAGCTGGATGGGCACATGCTTTCACTGCTTTAAATGTCAAGGAATCTGTGGACCATTTTTCTCAAATTATTTGAAGCAATTCTGATATCATTATTATAAAGCTGTGATAGCAACTACACATATTCATAGTCTCTATATATATCTTCAAATTAATCTCTAACCCACACAATAAACATACAATATTTCTCCCACACTAACATAATATGGATGCTTCTTCAAATCAACTTAGAATAGATGTTATTCAAAGCATAGAAAGGGATCTACAGCATGATATCACACTTGCACACAATTTGGTGACAGAATTGAATTGTTACTTCCAACGAATGCGTGCACGTGAACCACGAATTAGGTTGGTGGAGTCTATGCAAATGACAACAGTTACCAGTTACGGGTTGCATACACTTCTTATGGCTCAAGAAGCAGATCAACGTATGTATGACAACTTGAATGAAGCAAGGAAAAATTTGATTATAACTATTGCTAAGAAGGAACGATTAATTCGTAACTACAGATCGATATAAATTATCCAATCCTGTAACAACATTAACTTCTTACTTTCATCTTTTGTGTGTTCCGTTGTTTTTAGTAATTCTAATAATATTATGTTTTAAAACAACCGTGAATGTATCGAGTAATTAATGTTTTATCATTTTGCAAATTATAGTATTTAACTACTAATTTGCAATTCTAAATATATCGTAACATATATCTCAACCATGCATGTACAGGAAATTAGTATATATTCTTTTTTAAACATAATATTTTGTTCCTTTCTTTATTATTTTTTTTCTTTTTTAACGTTATACAATTTTTTTTTCATCAAAAAAATCACGAGTGTGATACTTTGCCCATTAATATAGTATTCAAAATGGCAATTATATTTTTTTGGCTTTATAACTACGTGAATAGCTCTTTAAAAACTACTCAAATTGCCAAAAAAATTTAGTTAAATAAAATCGTAAAGATAAACCAAACATGCGCAAAGTAGGGGATACACACGGTTTTTACTAACTTTCTAAACATTTGTTAAACTTATTAATTTACAAAACTCAAAAAAAAAAAAAAAAACAAAAATGAAGCTCGGGAGCTAATAAAAACGACATACAAATTGTCAGTATTAAATAGTCCGGGTCCCGCCACTAGCTGACACAAAAACTGCCTTTGTCCCTTCGATGAAAACGAGGCTTTTTTTTTTAATTTAGACGAACGATAGCGTGACACGTGGCCAAAAGTTCCTCGTATTACCTTTCACCCGAGCATCAGGGCCATTTTGGAAATCCCACTTTTTCATGGCCTCTGCAAGAAAAGACAAGCCATTCATGGCCCTGTGCGTAAATTTCGCTTTTGGGTAGGGGGGTACCAATAGGGGTACCCTACTCATATTCATTCTTACAAGGGTATAAGTGTCAAATCAACATATTTTAGAGTGTCCCAATCAAATCAAATAATATGTAAATCACCTCCCATTGCACATTGCATGCATGATTTACATTAACATATATATATATATATATATATATATATATATATATATATATATATATATATATATATATATATATATATATATATATATATATATATATATATATATATAATACAATCATGTATACTAATATTTATGCTTTCTGTTGGTCAAACAAGAAGAAACAATCGCATGTCACAAATAATGAGGTTTTTGATAGATATCGTATTTCTTAGAATGTTTTTTGTGTCATTTCATTCAAAGATTGCATATGTATTTATAATAAATACATAGCTTTGCAAACAAGCTAACTAAAACTCAACCTTAATGGACCCAAACCCACAATAAGCTTTGGGCCCATTATATTATCTAACATTCCCCTACAGTTTGAACGAGAAACTTCTTGACAGATAAACTGGAATATATGTTGAAAGCACCTTCTTTTATCATCTTGTTTGTTGTTTGTAGACACGGAAATAAAATTGTATTCGACGGCATAATTGTCACTGCTTGCGGCTTCCTCTTTTGCGTGACTTGCTTTGCCTTTAGGTTAAGAGGGGACATTTTTTGACCAACTATATTCGGTAAATGACAATGATCTTCGACGGTAAAACAAAAAGTAACGGTGATGATAGAAAAAATATTATTGATTCTTTAATCAATATAATAGGAGATGTGTTATGACAGCTAGGGTTTTGGATGCTAGGGTTTATTGGATAAAAAGGCTAATTATTGAAATCAATAAAGCGAAATAAAATTAAGTGGGATCCTCTGAATCATCGGTGCGTGACATGTGATCGGAGGATAACTAACTTGTTATAGGTTGTATATAAAGGTCTGATACCATGATAGATATTGTATTGTTTGAATGTTTTTTGTGTCATTACATCCTAAGATTGCATATATATTTATAATAAATACATAGCTTTACAAACAAGCTAACCAAAACCTAACCCTAATGGACCGAAACCCACAATAAGATTTTGGCCCATTATATTATGTAACAGTTTGTGATTTTGCTTAATGAAGTTTTAGGTTTTGTTGTGAAACGTTTGTAGGACGAGTAAATGGATAAAACATGGAGTAGAGGTGTAAATATAACCTCTCAACCTTAAACTAAAATTTGGTTTTTACTCCAAGTTATTATTTAATAATCTATCATTTTCTAAATGCGATACATACACTTATTGCTAGTCTCTTCTAAATTCTACCAACAAAAGAAGAGAACGAGAGATTTTCTTTTCGACTTTTAAGCCATTCTCTTTAATATAAGATTTAATAATTAATTTATAACGTCTAACGGTTAAATTAACGATCATTTAAATAATTATCGTGAAACATATTATATATTTAATAAATATAATCGGATTACATATATTAAATATATAATAAACATACTCTTTCCCGTTTGGTTGGTTGAATGTTTTTGATGTAATTGCAATGTATAAAAGGAATTGTAATTTGAATTTTTTAAACATATCATGTGTTTGATTTTAGTAGGATGTAATGTAATTAATTATAAATTTATTTAATAATTTTGTTGGGTTAGATATTGTAATTTTAAATTTACAAAATTAGTCATTAAATTTACAAAGTGGAGATAGATGTAGAGTAGATGTGGGGTTATTTTTGTAATTTGGTGTCAATTCCTTTGCAATGTGTAAACATTCCTCCACTAAAGTCATGTAATTGACATTACATTGAAATGATGGGTCTAACGTAATTAAAAGAATTACAACTACACATATTATTCAAGCAAACACCCTTTGTAATGGAATTACAATTACAATTACATTGAATTACAACGAATTCGGTGAACCAAACGGGCCCTTTGTGTATTCGTGTGAGCCCGATAAAGTAACGTATTTTCGAGCGTTTAAACGAACCACAATCCAACACAATTAGCCTTTATTGTTAGTGTAAGACATGTAAAGAATTAAGAAAACAAAACAATTGGATAAGTACAAATAATATCGACAAGAAACATAAAAAATGTTGTCAAGTGTGGCAGATCACAAAAGGTTGGACATTCGATGTCGACAGGTTGTAGCCGTGATACGTCGGCAACGCAGCTGCCACACGGTCGTCATGGGCCATGCATTCAAACACTCGTGTTTTTTTCTTTATCAACATAGACAGCAGATCGGTAGGTCACATGGCTTCTTTAGGAGGACCACCTTTGAATTAACTACTTGTTTATAGCTCACATGAGTACGTTTCTTAGTTATCATAAAAAAATTTATTTCACAAAGTACTGAATGCATGTGTTTCTACCACACATGGTTGTCGAAAGACGAAAAGTTGAGCACTCACATTTCCATTTATTAGTACCATATTAGTGAATAAAAATGTGGAGTGCATGTTATTTGACTATAGGGCTGTTTTCTTTAAAGTTACCTCGTGTTTGTTCAAACATAAAATATTCTCTCCGTAAGTTATTATGCTAAGAGCATTTGTAATGAAAGATTTGATCATAAGTTTTTTACTATTTGACTTCTCATTATTGAATGAGAAGGCTTGTGAAAGGATTTGAAAAATAAAAACACTTGAAAGATTATTGATGCTCTAAGATAAATACTTTGAAGCAATAGTTTTTCTACTTGAAAGATTGTTGCTTTATTAGAACTGGTAAATTTTATTCATTTTAATAAATGTGTATTTTTTTAATATTTTTCAAAAAAAATGGACATTTTTTATTTATTCTTTATTATTTATAAGTTAAACGAACGTACATATAAACTTATGAGCTTAATGGTGCACATGTAAAATACTAATTATGCTACTCAGCAGATATTTTATATTTAATTTTTTTATCCCCGGTTTTTAAACAAATATTTTTATTTTTTAATTCTACATATTTATATGTTTTTTTCTTGTTTTAACTTGCGTCCGTTTAGCTCGCCCGTTTAATCCGTGCCCGTTTAACTTGCGCTCGTTTGACACGCCGTCCGTTTAGCTTTTGTCACCTCTATCTCAGATAAATACTTTGCAAAGTATGCGTTTTGGAATAAAAAACTGTTAATTAATCGTGAATGATATTAACCTTCCAATGTGGTCAAGTGTTACCTGCCTATACAGAATAAAAAAGTTAAAACGAATATGCAAGTGTAATAAAAAAAGAGAAAAGTGGCTGCACATTTAGGCCGACATATTTCTAAGTCGACTGGCGCCGCCAGCAATTTCGGCCGATCGTGTGGTAAAGTTGTCTTGTTTCTTCAATCTAGCTTCTTTATCTCATTCGCCCACTTGATTCTACCTTTGCAACTTGTATAATGTCAATACTCTATAATATGAAATCGACATTTCTACTCAACTAGATGGATTCCTCGTATATTGTTTAGCGGCTGATAGGGTGTAGTACAAATAAGAATGAATGAGAACACAATGGCATGCAAAACTCCTTGGTACCCGGTTGCACTTGTTCATCCGGTTTACTGTCTAGCGCAATTTTTTTATTTGTTTTTATTCTATATTTTTGTAAGTTCAACATTTTTAACTTATTAAACTTAAAAAATTTTATTCCGTAATTTCAATTTTTCATTTTTTAACGTAAATAAAATTATAAAAATAAAAAAACAAAAAAAAAACACACAAAAAATAGGGGTGGGTATGGATGGTTTTTCTGGGAGGTCTCAATAACCTTTCTCATAACTGAATCTGTGATTTTCTAAGAACACAAGGTGTGATTGGTTCAAGCCGTGGAAAAACACTATAAATTTCTCACGATATGGTTAATTTTGTCTAAATGTTCGCACAACACTAAAACATTCATACCTTCCTTGATTGGCTTGAGCCATGAGAATTAAAAAAAGAAGAAATTAAATACACGAAAACGCGAGAACCGGTACGATTCTAACTTTTTCGTGCGAAAACGCACGCCGTCCCCTAGGCGCGAGACACGAAAATTCGAGACGAGGTGTGGTTTTTGGCGTTTTCCCTTCGCGTTTTCCCACGACGCCACAACATTTGTCCCCGTACCCTGTGCTCTAAAGCATAATGCACATCTGATTGAATGTCTTATGAAGTTCATATTATAGTTTCAAAAAAAGAAAAAGACAAAAACAGTAGCGCAGCTGTGTAAAATTTTTCTGTTCAAAAAAAAAAAGCTGTGTGAAATTTTTAATAGCGCGATAAACTAGACACTTGAAATTGCAACTTATGTACCTACTAGGAAACCATACTTATGTTACCAGTTTGAGTTTAATGTAAGTGAAACCATAGATGGCATTGAGTTTTAGAAATTATAATAAAATAACAGGGATATGTTATAAAATTTCTCACAACACAGAAGCGGTAGCTTAGCTAGGGCAAAATTTCTAGGAAGGTCGAAGTCTAATCCACGAAACTTAAACCATATAGTTTATTGAGAAAGTTCATGGTTTATTATATAAACTATTTATTAGTACAAAGATATAGTGTAAATATCACAAATGTTAGGGGACATGGCCCTTCTTAGTCCACACATGGCTCGGCCTATGCACAGAAGCAAATTTCATCACGTATTAGGACTGTTAGACGTCTAAAATAGAAATGAAAAGAGGCATGCCCGGTAGTTGAATAACATGTTTATCTCATGCATGTCGTTGAAAACGTGAATAGTTCGTATAAAAGAGTTAGACCGTAAGTGAAAAAGAAACAAAACACACTAGCTTTGAATGTAATTTTATTTTAATAATACGATGATTCGTAAATGAAGGTATCCGAAATGTAGACTGATCAAATAGCTAACAAACCTATTTCAAAAAAAAAAAAACTAACAAACCAATTGCTAACTTTATCCAAAAACTACACATACTTTTGACTGATGCCGAATAACTTTGATTGAAAATCTATGCCTCGAAAAAAAATGAAAGATTTTTATTACGTACAAGTACTACTTATACTTTTCATATGTATTGGAATTACAACAGTCAACAGTAGTAAACTAAGTAAAAAATTTTAAGATCATTTTATACTTACATTACGTAATAATTATATGGTTTTGTTAAATGTTCAAAATTTTCTACTAGAGGGGACGGAGTGGCCACGGTGTGGCTCGCTGTTGCCCTGCGTGGGTCGCTTGACCACACCGTCTGTTACAGCGTAGAAGACGTCGTGGCTGTAGCCACGGGCGTTGAACTTTGTATAAAAAAAATCATTTTACCCCCTTCTGCATTTTCTACTAGTAAACCTTTATGTTTTGTTTTTTGTAAATACCACCCCCAACGGTTATAGTACCGTTGGGTTTAAAAAAAATTCATATTTTTTTTTAAACCTATCCCAACGGCTATATGACCGTTTGAGGCTTCTTCTTTTTTTTTTTTTTGAAAACCTCTCTATATATACAAACCTAACTTTTTTTGTAACTTCTCACAAAAATCAAATTTACACACACACAAAAATCAAATTTACACACTCACAAAAATAATGCCGTACCAACCTTCCGCGTTTGACATTGATGATGGACCGACATTGATATGTTGGTTAGCGCGTATAATTATTATAATTACTTGCAAGAACAAGAAAACAAACCCCGACTCACCCGAAATGTTATTGAACGTGATCGTGAGAATGCCCAAGTTCGTTTGAGGGTGGATTACTTTGACGAGCCTTGTAAGTATCCGTTACACATTTTTCGTAAAAGATATCATATGAGTCGAACATTATTTTAAAAAATTGTCCATGATATTGAAAATTATACGGCGGATCCTCTTCCAAAACACTTTGATTACTTTAGAGTTCGGCCCGATTGTGCCGGTCGAATGAGTGCAGGTGTTATTCTCAAATGCACTGCCGCCATACGCCAACTGGCATACGGCAGCGTGCCCGACCAGTTTGATGAATATTTGCAGTTGGCCGAACGTACTGTAACTGAAAGTTTGTTTTACTTTAATATGTGTATTTTGGATCTGTACATGAACAACTATTTGAGAAAACCAACTCTTGAAGACGTTCATAAAATTTATGTGAGGCATAAGAATGTTTATGGTTTCCCGAGAATGCTTGGAAGCATTGATTGTATGTACTGGGAATGGAGAAATTGTCCAGTATCATGGCAGGGATAATTCAGGAGGGGTGATAAGAAATACCCAACAATTATGCTTGAGGCAGTTGCTTCTCACGATTTGTGGATTTGGCATGCGTTTTTTGGTGTAGTAGGCGCCAATAATGATATAAATGTTTTAGACGTTTCTCCATTATTTGACGACCTTTTTAATGATATAGCACCCGTTGCTCCGTATTGAGTAAATGGGGTTATGTTTCAGAACGGGTACTACTTAGCCGACGGGATTTACCCACAGTGGCTAGTTTTGTGAAATCGTTTTCGGTTGCAAGTCAACCCAAAAACATACATTTTAAAAGAAAACAAGAAGGAGCACGAAAGGACGTAGAACGTGCTTTTGGTGTTCTTCAAGGTCGTTGGAGAATATTACATCAACCGGCTCGATCATACAGAGTAAACACCATCAGTAGAATTATGTATAGTTGCATCATATTGCATAACATGATTTTAGAAGATCAAAAGATGGCGATTGGTCAAGAACATGAAGCCGAATTTCGTGTCGATGATTCTAATGATATTTTTGTTAATCCATCGACAAGAATGCAACGTCGATGGATAGATAGGCATGACACGAACCGTACCAAATCAAAAGAGTTACGAGATAAAAATTCACATCTTTCACTTCAACGAAACCTTATGGATCACCTTTGGGCACGACGTCTACAAGATGAAGATGAAGACGAAGAAATGGAGGATTAGCCTTTTTATTTTATGTCATTTGTATTTTTTTATTTTATATGTTATGTTTTTATTTATGTTAGGATTTGAATAAATGTAATTGTTGAGGGTATTTTTGAAAAAAAATGAAAATATGGCTAAATTGGTGTGGAAATTGTGTCATGATAAGATGGTTGTTTTTGGTGTGGATGTGGTGTGAATGTGGAAGTGAAAAAGTTGACGTGGCGGGGTGTTTTGGATCACCACATCTTCACCGCTATCGCTCCAAGCGCCACTAACGAATGCCGTGTGGTTCTTATCACGAGCGGGCTTTGGACACTCACCAATGAAGTGATTTGGATCACCACATCTAAAGCAACTCCTATCACCTTTTTCGTTCTTGACAAACCGATTCTTTGACAATGGTTTCTTGTCATAGTTTGGTTGCCTAACGTGTTGACCTCGTCTCTTGAAGAACTTCTTGAAATCTCTCACCGCCAATGCATACTCCTCGTCATCACTTTCCGAGGAACTATCATGGTCACTTTGTGCCTTCTTGGCCTTAAGTGAAAGAGATTTCCTTTCACTCTTGGTTTTTACTAATTCCGAGTGCTTCAAAATTATCATCTCATGAACCTTCAAGTTTCCTATGAGTTCATCGAGTGATAAAGTTGAGAGATCTTTCGACTCTTCAATAGCCGTGACTTTTGCTCTCCACTTTGGATGTAAGGCCCTTAGAAACTTCATAACATTGTTCTTGCTAGAAAAACCTTCATCAAGTGCTTTTAGACTAGTAATAATGGTGTTAAACCTAGCAAATGCACTATCAATAGTTTCATCTTCTAAGATGACAAATTGTTCATATTGTTGGACAAGAAGATCGATTTTACTTTCTTTGACTTGGCTATTACCTTGGTGGGTTACTAAAAGAGTGTTCCAAATATCTTTAGCGGTTTCGCACATAAAAATTCTTTCATACTCTTTCTTAGGCAAAGCATTATAAATCACCATTTTAGCCTCATTATTTTTTGAAAGTTTCTTTTTAGTATCATCATTAGCTTTGTCAAAAGTGACTAATTCTTTTGTTTTGGAAACTTCATTAAATTGAAAGGGTAAAAAATCACCATTGGTAATAACATGCCAAAGATCTAAATCTTTTGATTTCACATAAGTTTCAAATCTATTTTTCCAATAAATAAAACTATCGGTTTCAAAAAGTGGTGGTCTTTGCATAGATTGTCCTTCTAGGTACTTGTTGGAATCCATAGATCGATTCAAGTTTTAAAATACAATATACTTTAAAAATCCTTGAGTAACCCGCTCTGATACCAATTGTAGAAACTAGAAGGGGGGGGGGATTGAATAGTTTCTTAATTATTTACTTGTTAAAATATGGTTTCCAAAAATCCTTTTTCAAAAACTTAGGCTTGAGGAAATATGTGAAATCTTCTTATTCACAAATATGAACAATGATAGTGTAGCTAAACTAATACTAACAAAAATATATCCACAAAGAATAAAAAATGATAGTATAGCTAAACTAATACTAACAAAAATATATCCACAAAGAATAAAGAATGATAGTGTAGATAATCTAATATTAACACATGTATATGCAAAAAGTAATAAGGAATGTAAAGAGTTAAGGGTAAAGAAAGATCAAACCGAACACCAAGGATTTATAGTAGTTCGGCAACGAAGCTCACTCCTCGTTCCTACTCCACTCCTCGAGTACTCCTTACTCGAGAGTTCACTACACAACAAGCTCCTTATGGTGGAGAAAACCGTACACGTCGCTTAACCAATTTCCGACTCTAAGCTAAAAGTCGAGCCCTAATCGTAGCTAGGACCAATCTACACAACTATACTTAGTACATACACAACTTTCAAATAGACACAACTACTTGGATCTTCACAACTATGACACAACTACAAGAATATACAAATTGATCTTCAATAGATCTTTGGTGGTGGACTCAACACTTCACTAGGATAGTGTTCTTCTCTTTGCACTTGGAGAGGAAGAGATGGAAGAACAAGATTCACTTCTTAAACAAGTAATAATCAAACAAATGATCAAACATTTGAGTGATTAAAGAAGGGGGTTGAATCTGGAAATAAATGTGCAAAAGAGGTGAGGTGAAAAGCTGAGAATGGCCAACTATTTAAAGGACAAAGGAGCCAACGGCTATATCTGCCCGTGGTACCTTATCACAGCTCGCGGTACCTTATCGATAAGGTACCGCCTAGGCGCTAAGGTACCGCCGGACTAGACTCCGCTCCTTTTTGTCCTTTAGTGGTGGAGGTCTTATCTGGGTATAAAAATATCCTGAAAGGATATTCTTAACAGCTATAAGAATATGCCATTTTAAAATTTCAAAATAATTAATTTAATAAAACATTTTCTTAAAAATAAAGTTTAATAAAAACTTGTCACATTTAATAAAAAGTGAGTTTTAAGAAAAGATTAAATCACTTGATCACTTGATTAAGGTTAGTACTTGTTTATCCATACCTTAAGTGAAAATGGGTAAAATGAAAAATACTTGAACTCAAGAATTCGTTTTTCGTTGTTTTCGTAAATGCTTGTTTTTACATATTGTCGTAATCAAAACTAAGCGAGACCGAAAATGCAAGTAACGTTTTTAGTTATTATTGCATTAACAATCTCCCCCTTTTTGATTCCGACAATACATAAACTCAATCACACAAAAACAAGATTTTCGAAGACGAGTTTATTCATTTCTCCCCCTTTGTCGAAGCAAAAAGGTTGCGTAATCCGGTGTTGAAGAAACGGACTTTGCAAAGACTCCCCCTTGGTGCTTACTCCCCCTAGCTTGGGGCACCGAGGAATCGAGATATGGTGACAAGCTACATAGAAGGGTTAGTTGAACAAAAGAAACAACCAACAATATATACCAATAGGTCACATAAAAAATAAAATAAAAAGAGAAGAAAACACAAAGACAAAGATCCAAGATAGGTTACTAAAAGAAACATCATACAAAGAAGTATGGAAAAAGAAACAAGCCAAAAGCATAAATCTAATCCTAGTTATTCTAGAATTCTAAGATTTGCTTGAATTTGGTGTCTTAAGGATAAGCAATCAATGGTTATATGAAAGACAAGGTAATAGCGGAGGGTGGTGGTGGTGGCTTGTTGGAGATCTCATAATCAAAGTGAAGAGGAGGCTTGATTAAGAGACTCTTGATGTAGCTCAACTCCTCACAGATGTGTGCCATAGCAAGATGTTGATATTGACAACAATGACAATATGTTCCATGGTGCATGACATTATCATGAGAAGGAGGAAGAACACTAAAGGGTGGTGGTGGAAGAAAAGAAGTTCCACAATCATATAAGAAATGTGATTAAGAGTGTTCTTGGGTGGGTTTGGATTGAAAGCAATTGGAGAAAATGAAGGAGATTCAAGGCTCTTATTGGGGGAATAAGACATTTTGGATGTGAAGTAATGCAAAATGCTTATGGTTTAAATAAGGAAGGCTTAGGGTATTTTTTGGGGTGGTCAAAGGGTTTGAAACAAAGATTCTCAAAAAGGTTGGAGCAAATCTGGAGTTTCAGACAAAAACCCGAAAAGGAATCCTACTGTAGGCGGTTCCTTATCTATACTGGCGGTACCTTATCAATAAGGTACCACGGTTCACATAAGGAACCGCCTGCAGAAGCAGGGTTTGGTGTTTGAGGAAGATTTTCAGCAAATCTTATTTTTCTAGTCTAACTTATCATAGGATATGCTTAAAAGCAAAGATAGACAAAGAAAACAAATGCAAACTTACCAAATAGAGATTTGACCAAAATACATGGATTAAAAAATCAATGTAGGAGGTGTGTAAGACAAGACCTTAAGTCATGACACAATGATCCTCCATGATTCAATCTTGTTCTTGCTATGTTTGAGAGAATCATACATATGAATTATGTAAGCTCTATATTAATAGCGAGAATCTATGAAAAATTGTTTTTAGATTGAATTAACAATGTCAAACGAATTTCTTAACCATTTTCGAAAGAGACTTTGAGAGTTTTGAAAAGGTGATGAGAAGATTTTTCAAAAGGAGTTTATAAGACTCAAGAACTCAAAGTGGTAATAGAAAATACACAATAAGAAAGGAATTTAAGGAAGATGTTCCATTAATCCTAAACCTAGACGCAAGTAATTGGAAGGTTCCCTCTTAAGTGGCTTAGTGAAGATATCGGCTAAGTTGTCTTCGGAGGGCACTTTTTCAATAGTAATTTTCCCCTTTTGAACATTATCCCTAAGGAAATGGTGTCTAATTTCTATGTGTTTGGTTCGCGAATGTTGCACGGTATTCTTGCTTAGGTCTATAGCGCCTTTATTATCGCACATGATGGGAACATCATCAAGAGAAATCCCGTAATCAACAAGCGCTTGCTTCATCCATAGAGCTTGTTGGCATGCTTTACCGGCACTCACATACTCGGCTTCCGTGGTGGATATCGCAAGAGCGGTTTGTTTCTTGGAGAACCAAGAAGTTAAACAACAACTCATGAAGGTACAAACTCCACTAGTGCTTTTCCGGTCCACATAGTCTCCCGCATGATCCGAGTCCGCGTAGACGATGGTTTCTACGCCGGTCCCTTTAGGATACCATAATCCTAAATGTATAGTGCCTTTAATGTATCGGAAGATACGCTTAATCGCTTCAAGGTGAGAGGTTTTGGGAGCCTCTTGGAAGCGAGCACAAAGGCAAACACTAAACATGATATACGGTCGACTTGTCGTTAGGTACAACAAACTACCAATCATACCTCTGTATTTGGTGTTGTCTACCGACTCACAATCATCATCTACGGTGAGTTTAGTATCCGAGGCCATAGGGGTTTTCATTGGTCTAGATTCTTCTAATATAAATTTCTTTAGCATTTCTTTAGCGTACTTAGATTGACTAAAGAAAATACCATCGTCCATTTGTTTAATTTGGAGTCCTAAAAAGAAGTTAAGTTCTCCCATCATACTCATTTCAAACTCATCATGCATGATTTTGGCAAAGTCATCACACAATTCTTGACAAGTTGAGCCAAATATAATGTCATCAACATATATTTGTACGATTATGAGGTGAGAACCTTTCTTCTTTGTAAAGAGTGTATTGTCTACCATACCCATGGTATACTCATGTTTAACAAGAAACGCTTTAAGTCTATCATACCAAGCTTTGGGTGCTTGTTTGAGTCCATAAAGTGCTTTCTTAAGATTGTAAACATGGTCCGGTTTCTCAAAATCAATGAAGCCGGGAGGTTGAGCCACATATACCTCCTCATTGATCAAACCGTTAAGAAATGCACTCTTTACATCCATTTGTTGAAGCTTAATATCTAAGGCACAAGCGTAGACTAAAAGGATTCTAATTGATTTAATCTAGCTACCGGTGCATATGTCTCGTCATAATCAATTCCTTCTTGTTGATTATAGCCTTGAGCTACAAGTCTAGCCTTGTTACGAGACACAACACCATTCTCATCTAGCTTATTCCTAAATACCCATTTGGTTCCTATAATGGTATAACTTCTAGGTGGAGGAACAAGTTCCCAAACATCATTGGCAACGAATTGATTCAATTGTTCTTGCATCGCAATGACCCAACTCTCATCCGTCAAGGCTTCTTTAACATTCTTAGGTTCAATCAAGGAGACAAAACAAAAGAAGTTGCTTTGATTTTGGACTTGAGATCTTAGGGTCCTTTGATTTAAGTCACCAATGACATTATTGAGAGTATGATCCCTAAACTCCTTAATGTTTACTTCCTTTTCAACACTAAGGTCTTCAACTCCTATTTTTCTAACCTCTTTGGCTTTAACTACTTCTAATTCATCCAAGTCATCATCAACCAATGGTGGTGTCTTGGGTGAAGGAGGGGTTTCATCAAAGGTTACGTTGAGTGATTCTTCAATAACCCCTGAGGTTTTATTTAGGACTATGTAGGCCTTACTAGTTTGGGAATAACCTAAAAGGATACCTTCGTAAGACTTTGGGTCAAACTTGGTAAGGTAGTCTTTGGTGTTGAGGATAAAGCACTTGCTTCCAAACACCCTAAAGTATTCTAATGAGGGTTTCTTACCTTTAAGAATCTCATAGGGGGCCTTTCCTAGGAAAGGTCGAATAAGAATTTGGTTGAGAATATAAGTCGATGTATCTACGGAATTGCACCAAAACTTTTGAGGCAAAGATTGCTCGTTTAACATCGTCCTACTCATCTCTTGGAGAGTCCTATTCTTCCTTTCAACTACCCCATTTGATTGTGGAGTGCGAGGAGCCGAGAAGTTATGGGTAATACCATGAGCTTCACAAAAGGCACCAAATTGCACTTCATTATCAAATTCCCTACCATGATCCGTCCTAATAGAAACAATTAAACATCCTAGTTGATTTTGAATTCTTCGACTAAAGATTTCGAAATGATCGAAAGCTTCATTCTTAGATGCCAAAAATCTAGTCCAAGTGAATCTAGAATAGTCGTCAACTATAACTAGGGTATAAAGGTTACCTCCATAACTCCGTATGGCGGAAGGTCCAAAAAGATCCATATGTAGGAGCTCTAAGCACCGAGAGGTCGAAACCAAATTCTTGGCTTTGTGACTTGAGTGAACTTGCTTCCCAACTTTGCAAGCATCACAAAAGTGACTACCAAACTTAATCTTGGGGAGGTGTCTTACCAACTCCTTAGAGACTAAAGATTGAATTAAACGCATATTAGCGTGACCTAATCTTCTATGCCAAAGAGTAGAGCTATCATCTATAGTCGCAAGACATATGTTGTCTTTTGACTTCTTATTAACCTTCATGACATAAAGCCCATGCTTTCTAACACCTTTTCCAATGACTTTTCCATCTTTTACGATTTAACTGTCATGTTCGGAAAAGATGGCCTTACACTTATTATCACAAATTTGACCTATACTTAAAAGGTTAAAACCTAATTTATATACGTGCTCAACATTTTCAATGGTCATGGAGTCAAGAGAAACCGTACCTTTGCCAATGATATTACCACGTAGACTACTAGCGAATGTGACGTTACCTTCATCATATGCTTTGTAATGCGAGAACAAACTTCGATTACCCGTCATGTGTTTAGAACATCCACTATCCTTAATCCACTCATCGGGCTCCAAATCAATTCCCAAGCATATCTAGGTAACAATACACAAGATCAAACATTTGGTCCCCAATATCTCATGGGTCCAAAATTGTTAGTTCCAAACATCCCTTGCATTTGGTTGGGATGCATGAATGAGGTGGGGATTCCCCATGGAGAACAAAATAGAGGAGGGTAGTAATTCATGTAACCATTTTGTTGCTTATTACTTCTCCTAGGTGTGTTTGATCTAGATTTAGAGTTATTACTATTCTTTCTAGGTGTTGGAGTTTTACTTCTAGTTCGTGAGTTCTTTTGATTATCTCTTGTAGGTGTTGTCGTTCTACTTCTAGGCTTAGACTCATTCCGTACTCTAGGTGGAGTAGAAGATAATCTAGATAAACTTCTATTTCCCATGAGAGGTTTACTTAACGGCTTATAGAACTTACTAATAGTATTGTCGTCAAGTATGGGTAATTGAACCTTATTAACAGTAAGATGCTTTGGTTTTTCATTTAACTTAGATTTTTCAGAAAGTTCAGAATTTTCACAAAATTCAACTTCTGGTCGCGGTACCTTATCTATGGCCGCGGTTCCATAGCGATAAGGAACCGCGCCATAAGATGTGGAACCGCGTCCAGAAGATGTTTTCTGTGAAAACCTGACTTGTTTTGGTTCACTAGTTGAGGCTTCATTTGAGTTAAAACCTAGACCAAGTTTTTCCTTAGAATGAACTTGTTTGATTAACATATCATCAAGAGCACTAGTACCTTTCATGAACTTTTCCAATTTAATGGAGGTGCTCTTGAGATCATCATTCTCTAATCTAAGTTTCTCACAACTTAAGCAACCTAAATCAACCTCTTAGTTTTTCTCAAGTATAGCCAATTTCTCCCTAAGTTCATTAATCTCATTTTCAAGCTTAGTTTTGGTTGATTTTAAGGTCTTATTCTTTTCTATGAATTTAAGACTAAGTTTGTGTAAGCTATCATATTTGCCTTCAAATTCAATATCATCTAAAGTAGAACTATCATTGCTATAATATTCGGTTTCGGAATGTACCTCTTTAGAAGTGTGAGCCATAAGACATTTCTCCTCTTTGGGGTTGTCATCATCATCTTCACCGCTATCGCTCCAAGCGCCACTAACGAATGCCGTGTGGTTCTTATCACGAGCGGGCTTTGGACACTCACCAATGAAGTGATTTGGATCACCACATCTAAAGCAACTCCTATCACCTTTTTCGTTCTTGACAAACCGATTCTTTGACAATGGTTTCTTGTCATAGTTTGGTTGCCTAACGTGTTGACCTCGTCTCTTGAAGAACTTCTTGAAATCTCTCACCGCCAATGCATACTCCTCGTCATCACTTTCCGAGGAACTATCATGGTCAATTTGTGCCTTCTTGGCCTTAAGTGCAAGAGATTTCCTTTCACTCTTGGTTTTTACTAATTCCGAGTCCTTCAAAATTATCATCTCATGAACCTTCAAGTTTCCTATGAGTTCATCGAGTGATAAAGTTGAGAGATCTTTCGACTCTTCAATAGCCGTGACTTTTGCTCTCCACTTTGGATGTAAGGCCCTTATAAACTTCCTAACATTGTTCTTGCTAGAAAAACCTTCATCAAGTGCTTTTAGACTAGTAATAATGGTGTTAAACCTAGCAAATGCACTATCAATAGTTTCATCTTCTAAGATGACAAATTGTTCATATTGTTGGACAAGAAGATCGATTTTACTTTCTTTGACTTGGCTATTACCTTGGTGGGTTACTAAAAGAGTGTTCCAAATATCTTTAGCGGTTTCGTACATAAAAATTCTTTCATACTCTTTCTTAGGCAAAGCATTATAAATCACCATTTTAGCCTCATTATTTTTTGAAAGTTTCTTTTTAGTATCATCATTAGCTTTGTCAAAAGTGACTAATTCTTTTGTTTTGGAAACTTCATTAAATTGAAAGGGTAAAAAATCACCATTGGTAATAACATGCCAAAGATCTAAATCTTTTGATTTCACATAAGTTTCAAATCTATTTTTCCAATAAATAAAACCATCGGTTTCAAAAAGTGGTGGTCTTTGCATAGATTGCCCTTCTAGGTACTTGTTGGAATCCATAGATCGATTCAAGTTTTAAAATACAATATACTTTAAAAATCCTTGAGCAACCCGCTCTGATACCAATTGTAGAAACTAGAAGGGGGGGTTGAATAGTTTCTTAAATATTTACTTGTTAAAATATGGTTTCCAAAAATCCTTTTTCAAAAACTTAGGCTTGAGGAAATATGTGAAATCTTCTTATTCACAAATATGAACAATGATAGTGTAGCTAAACTAATACTAACAAAAATATATCCACAAAGAATAAAGAATGATAGTATAGCTAAACTAATACTAACAAAAATATATCCACAAAGAATAAAGAATGATAGTGTAGCTAATCTAATATTAACACATGTATATGCAAAAAGTAATAAGGAATGTAAAGAGTTAAGGGTAAAGAAAGATCAAACCGAACACCAAGGATTTATAGTGGTTCGGCAACGAAGCTCACTCCTCGTTCCTACTCCACTCCTCGAGTACTCCTTACTCGAGAGTTCACTACACAACAAGCTCCTTATGGTGGAGAAAACCGTACACGTCGCTTAACTAATTTCCGACTCTAAGCTAAAAGTCGAGCCCTAATCGTAGCTAGGACCAATCTACACAACTATACTTAGTACATACACAACTTCCAAATAGACACAACTACTTGGATCTTTACAACTATGACACAACTACAAGAATATACAAATTGATCTTCAATAGATCTTTGGTGGTGGACTCAACACTTCACTAGGATAGTGTTCTTCTCTTTGTACTTGGAGAGGAAGAGATGGAAGAACAAGATTCACTTCTTAAACAAGTAATAATCAAACAAATGATCAAAGATTTGAGTGATTAAAGAAGGGGTTTGAATCTGGAAATAAATGTGCAAAAGAGGTGAGGTGAAAAGCTGAGAATGGCCAACTATTTAAAGGACAAAGGAGCCAACGGCTATATCTGCCCGCGGTACCTT
The DNA here is from genome assembly GCA_025667525.1 of Glebionis coronaria. Lineage (NCBI taxonomy): Eukaryota > Viridiplantae > Streptophyta > Magnoliopsida > Asterales > Asteraceae > Glebionis > Glebionis coronaria. The sequence goes on along the minus strand of CM046877.1, from coordinate 70,707,664 downwards.
ATCACAGCCCGCGGTACCTTATCGATAAGGTACCGCCTAGGCGCTAAGGTACCACCGGACTAGATTCTGCTCCTTTTTGTCCTTTAGTGGTGGAGGTCTTATCTGGGTATAAAAATATCCTGAAAGGATATTCTTAATAGCTATAAGAATATGCCATTTTCAAATTTAAAAATAATTAATTTAATAAAACATTTTCTTAAAAATAAAGTTTAATAAAAACTTGTCACATTTAATAAAAAGTGAGTTTTAAGAAAGGATTAAATCACTTGATCACTTGATTAAGGTTAGTACTTGTTTATCCATACCTTAAGTGAAAATGGGTAAAATGAAAAATACTTGAACTCAAGAATTTGTTTTTCGTTGTTTTCGTAAATGCTTGTTTTTACATATTGTCGTAATCAAAACTAAGCGAGACCGAAAAATGCAAGTAACGTTTTTAGTTATTATTGCATTAACAGAATATTATAAGAGTGGAATGGTAATGAATATATCATTACTGATATTGTTGTTTGGTTTGTATAAGTTAGGTATGAAATAATTTAATAAAATTTTTAATTTTAAAATATATGTGGTGGAGAAATTAGAATTTTAATAAATATGTGGTGGAAAAGTAAAATACATGAAATCCACGGCAATGAAATATGAAAGTCACCTTTACCTACAACTATGGATCTATGGGTATCCAATCATAACTTCATTCCCATAGGCATTAATCAAACATATTTATTGATTACCATAATCATTCCACTATTCCCATAATACATACCAAACGCACCCTTAGTTTTTCTTTTCTAGTTTTGCATAGATCAAAGTGTTTTGAGCTGTTAATGATATTAATATTGTATTGGTTAATTATTTTTTTATGATTAATTTTGTTTCTGAATCTATTTATTGTAAGTTAATGAATCAAGGAGTGGTTTGTTGGATTCACATATGATACCTTGTATTTTTACACGGTATTAAAGCCTTAGCTCTTAATATTGTGATTCTTGATTCTAGGGTTTGTGATTTTTTGGTTTTTGGATCTTGGTTTTTGGTGGTGTCGTATGGGATTTTTGATAGGTTGATTGGTTTATTAAGGTTGTTGTGTGGTTTATTTGATCGTTTTCTGGATTAATTGATTTAGAGTTTTTTGAAACATTAAGTTGATTTTTTTGAGTATTTTTATTGCTTGGTTCATCTACATGCTTGACTAAGTGAATCAAGCGTGTAGGTGATTTATCTAGTTATCCTCCTCTTTGTTGCTCTGTAAGTCTTCTTTCATTCTTTTTTGCTCACAAATTATGTTAAAAGGGGTGCAAAAAGGTTCGGTTGACATCTTGATCCTCTAGTTTGACTGGTGTGAATACATGCTCTGGCCAACTTAGTCTTCTTAACACGATTTGGTGATCTTATCTACGTTTTATTGGTTATTGTCTTGATTCTTTTTCATGTTCTAGTTTTTTTATTTGTTTATCTGTCCTTTGTTGTTTGTTTTGTTCTCTTATATGTATGTGTTTAGTTACATATTTGACTCTTATTTTTGCCGATCTTATTAGTAATCTTTATATTTGTAATGTTCTTTATTTGCACCGCTTTAATTCTAGTAATATAATTTTTGTGAAATTAACTGATACTAAAAAATATAGAGCATGGTCTGTTGCTATGAAATTGGCTCTTGATATTATAAATAAAACTTGACTTATTGATGAATCTTGTGTTAAGACTACTAATGCTTCATTGAACCTTTGGCTAATCAATGAGATATATGTAATTCTATTGTGCTTTCTTGGTTGTTAAATTCTATATTTAGAGATTTTTACCTTAAACAATTTTTTTTAAATGCTTTTGAAATTTGGGCTAAGTTAAAGGAAACTTGTGATAAGATTGATGGTTCTATTCTTAGTTTGTTAAAGAAAATTCATAACTTCAAACAAGGTGAATTAATTGCTTCTGGATATTATTGTGAGCTTAATTCTCTGTAGAGAGAATTTGATATCATACCTAAACTTTCTAGATTTCTTGTGCTGCTAGAGAAGATGTATTGAAACATAACCAATTAATAAAACTTATGCATTTTTTCATAGGTTTTAATGATGTGTATCAACCTATTAGGAGTAGTCTCTTTTATAGAGAGACACTTCATGAGACTAAAGATGCTTTTGCTATTATCTCCAAAGATGAGTCTTAAAGAGGCATTGTCTCTTCCTCTTCTAGGTCTATTGTCAAACCTCATGTTTTTTGTTTTGTTTCTAAAACTACTAATTGGACTAATAACAATAAGAGGTTTGATAATAGTAAGTAGCTTAATAATTTTGGTAACAATAATACTAATAACAAAGGTCCTAAATCCTAATTTAACTTGTGAAAATTATAGGAAGACTAGGCATACCATTGACAGATGTTTTGATATTATTAGTTACCCTCCTTGTTATGTTAAGAATACTGCAACTAATCGTAAGTCTTATAATGCTAATACTACTACGACTTCCAGCGAAAATGATACTACGTTATCTTTCCGTAATAAAAAGATGATGTAGTTGATGAATCTCATCAATGAGGCGCCTTCTAGAAGCATGCAGGCTAATCTGGCTGGTAGGTGTAGTTTCATGAACAATAATGTATTTTAATACTAATTTCAAATATTTCTATAATAGTAGCACTATTCTTTTTCAGATTACCTTGGGATGGATCATAGATTTAGGAGCTAATCAACACATGATTGTTTCCACTAAAAACATGTTTCGTATTATTGATGTTTCTGGTATAAATCTTACTGTTAGTTACGCCCATGTTACTCTAGTTTTATTAGATGTGTTGGTTGTTCTTAAGTATTGTGTGAGTCTGATGTATGTTAGTAAACTTATAAAGATATCAAAATGTTTGTGGGATTTAATAAAAAAATATTACATTCAGGATTGGCAACAAAATCAAATTGTGGGGACTAGCAGTGAAAATAGTGGTATATATATGTTTGACACTTACTCTGTTTCTAATGTTATGTGTCCTGCTATAGGTAATCAGTTTGTTGTCTTCCATATATCTATATATGTTTGGCATTATAGGTTCGAGCATCCTTCTGACCAGGTTGTGGATGTCTTACAACATGATCTTAATTTCACTAAAGATTCTAAAATCTCTCCTTGTGACATCTCTCACAAGTCTAAGTGGACTTGATAACCATTTTCATTAAGTGATCACTTGACAACTAAGATTGGTGAATTAGTTAAGCTGGAGTGATGGGGTCCCTAAAATTTTGTGAGTAAGAATGGGTTTAGATATTTCTTAACTATAGTTGATGATTATGCTAGAGTTGTTTGGATTTATTTTGTTAAAACCAAAGATGAAGTTTATAATCATGTTTTGAGTATTATAAATCTAATTCTTAATCAGTTCAAGTGCAATATTAAAACTCTAAGATCTGACAATGACACTGACTTTCTTAATAATAAAATGTATATTGTTTTTTATATCCTCGGTACAGTTCATCAAACCTCATGTGTCTATACTTTTTAACAAAATGACATTGTTGAGAGAAAGCACAGACATTTATTGAATGTTGCTTGAAGACTTTTGTTTCAAGTGGTATTACTCTGTTTATATTGACTAAATGTATTTTGACAGCTGCTTATCTCATTAACAGGTTGCCTTCTTCTGTTCTTAATGGTGAATCTTCTTTTGAGTTTGTATATAGTATTAAACCTAACTCTCTCATTTGAGAAGCTTTGGTTGCTTATGTTACTCATTTATTCTTAATAATTTTGATCAATGTTCTTTTAGGTCTGAAAAATGTGTTCTGGTTGGTTATCTACTATTAAAAAAGCATACAAAGTTTATAGTTTTAAGTCCAAAATTGATTTTTATTCTACAGATACTAAATTTCATGAACTACTTTCCCTAAAAAAATGAATGAGTCCTTGCAAAATCTTGAAAATGATTCTTCTCATAATAGTTTTGATTCCTTAAACTTTTTTTGATGAGAAACATACCGACAATCTTAATTTTAGTGTTGATGATGAAGAGATAATTCCTAATGCATCCGATGATGATGACAATGTGCATTCCTGCACCAGAGATTCTAATATCTCTGATGACAGTGAGACTGACTTTGTAACTTCTATAAATGAACATACTTCCTTTGAGGGCAATGTCTCTTTTTGATTCTAATGCTCAAAATGAGATTTTAAAGAAAAGTAGTCAAGTGAAGCCTCAGAGTAGAAGGTCTGATAGGCAGACTAAAATGCTTGCCAACTATATTTATTATGTAGTCAATATTAGCAGACTTTATGGCCTTGAAAAATATGTGACTAATGCTAATCTGAGTAGAATAAATTATTGTTTGTCTCCTATCTTAATATGTCGACATAGCCTACTTCTTAGCATGCCAATAAATATCCTAGGTAGATTGAGGCTATTAATAATGGAATTTTTAAACAGGAATAATACTTGGACTATTTGTGATCTTTCTAGTGGAAGAAATTTTTTTAGTTCTAAATGGTTATGGATAATTAAGTATAAGTTCACTAGAGATGTTGAGAGGTATAAAGCCAGGCTGTTAGCTAGAGGCTTCAACCAGAGGGAGGGATTTGATTATATGGAGACTTTTAGTCATGTGGTTAAGATGCCTATTATTAGATGTATGCTTAATATTGCTATTTGCAAAGGTCGGGATTTACTTTAACTTGATGTTAATAATGCTTTCTTATATGGTGATTTAACTGAAGATGTTTATGTGACTCTTCATTCTGGTATTGATTCTCAAAAAGGCAAAGTTTGTAAATTGAATTCTGTATGATCTTAAACAAGCTCCTAGGAAATGAAATGCTAAATTGACTACTGATTTATTTTAAAATGGATTTATTCCGTTAAATTTGATTATTCATTGTTCACTAAAAGATATAAAAGTATATTCATTGCTTTACTTGTATGGGCGGACCCAAAAATTTTTATGAGATGTTGCAAAAAAAAATTAAGAGGGCGGTGCAAAGATTTTTAGGCTAAATTGAAGTAACACAAACTTTTTTTCGTGTTGCATATATAAAAAAAGTAACAGTTTTTAGAAAAAAAAAAACACACTTCGTAACCGTAAATTGGGTGTGGCCTGTGCTACACCCGGATCCCATGTGGGTCAATTGTTTATGTGGATGATATTATTATCACTGGTAATAATGTTGCTAAAACTAGTAAATTTAATGAGTCTCTTAAAACTAAGTTTCGGATTACTGTAAAGACTTAGGAAAGTTGAAATACTTTCTTGGTATTGAAGTTTTAGGGTGTGTTTGTTTTTATAAAAAATGTCTAAATCCCATCTGAATCTGACCGGTCAGACGTGGTCAAAATTTTTAGTTGTTTGTTTTTTTTAAGAGTCATAGGCGGGCAGATGTTCTACCTCTGACTGAGAAGAGCTGGTGGCCATGTCTGACTGGCTCTTAACCGTGCTCCCACGGCCATAGAAACCCTCATAACCTCTTAAACCCACCAAACGATCATCGGTCTTAAACAAAAACCAATAACAAAACATTACCCGAGACCTTGTTATCAAGATCTTAGCCGTGTCTTTGTGTTACTTAAGATTAAGGGATACAAAAAATCATAAGGATCACTAGTACTCGTTTATGGTTTGGATTTGTTTATAATTTTTTAGTGACAAACTAAATTTATTTCTAGAGTGAAAATTTGAGAAACATAAATATGAATATGGTGGCCGCGCATGTTATCGAAGATGTTATCTAGGAGAGGTTTACAACATTAGGTTATATAAAGTTATAATTTGGGTCAAAGTATTGTGGACTGCTTTATTTTTTTACATATAAAAATCATTTGTCATGGGTAAACATAACTATATGAATTTTGCTATTATAAAGTTAACTCTATGTAGTCTAATCCTTTAATACATACAAAGAAACATACAATAAAAAATATTCAGACATTTATAGAAAACAAACAACATTATTAGATTCACATTCAGACTTAATTACCGCTTCTTATCAATAATATGTGGTAGTTAAATTTAGACCTAAAACTTCTTAATGAAACAAACACCACCTTAGATAATGATAAGGGTATTTGTCTCAATTAAAGGAAATAATATCTAGAACTATTACATGAGTATGGTTTATTAGTTGTTGAAATGTTGAAACTCTTTTGCTTGAAAATACTACTTTGAATCATGTTAAGACTGATGATGATAAACTTGTTGTTGATTTTGGCAATTATCAAAGGCTGGTTGGTAAGTTAGTCTATCTTACTAACACCATGCCTAATATTTTATATGTTTGTTCATTATCTTAGTTAGCATATGCATGCTTCTTTTCCCTCACATCTAGATGCTGCCCTGAGAATTTTAAGATGTCATAAAAAATCTCCAAGGAGTGGTATTCATATTATAGTTATGGTAATCTTAAGCTTAAAGCTTATGCAGATTCTGACTGTGCCAAATGTCCAGCAACCAGAAAATCTATTTCTGGTTATTGTGTGTTTTTAGGCGATCCATTAGTAAACTGGAAAAGTAAGAAGCGGTCAACTTTATCCAAGTCATCTACAGAATCTGAGTACAGAAGTAGGGCTTCTGCTACTTGTGAAGTTATCAGGTTATCTAACATGCTTGGTCAAATGGCTTTAAAATACTTGTTGCTAGTGGTTCTATACTATGCTAATAGTGTTGCTTTGAAGATTGTTGCTAATCCATAATTTCATGAGAAATCTAAGCAGCTTGAGATTGATGTGCAACTTGTAAGAGAAAAAGTTGCTAGTGGAGTAATCAAAATGAGAAGATTCATACTTCTTAGCATATTGTCGATGTTACAGAAGCTCTTGGTTCTTAACAACACAATGAGTTGTATTGTAAAGTTGGTATGCTAGACATGTTTCAAGTGTAAAAACTTACGAGGGGATGATAAATGTCCAAGTTTTTCTTATAGAGTTGAGGGACTGATTATATCAAACCTGAAACTCTATTTAAACCAATCCTAAAGTTTGCCTATGTTTGTATGTCGGCATAAAGTGCGAGGAATAAAGGTGTGCAACTCTAAAAGATTAATGGGTATATAAGCTAGAGTCCAGCTAAGGTTTTTTTATCTTTCTCATTGTTATCATTTGTTTTTCTCTCTGAACGGATTAATCTTTCCCTATTTTTTGTTGTAAAGGTCAAAGCGTTTTGGTATGTTAGTAATATTAGACTTGTATTGACTGATAATCTTTTATGATCAATCCCTTAACCTTTGTATTGTATTGTAAGTGAATCAAAAGGTTGTTGGTGGATTCACGGATAATACATTCATTGTATTTAGACAAGTTTCTTCCATAGACAAAGCAACTTGAAGACCAATTAGGGCCATAGCTCCTTTAAGATTTGTTGTATTAACACAAAATACCCCTCTAATAATAACTCCTTACATTGTAACTATATTTTGAAGGTAAATAATAAGTTTGACCCTTTTAAGTTTTATGATTAAAACTTTGACCATTCTACAAAACTAGGCTAGATCCGTCTTTCGGAGAAATATTTACTCCGTAGTATTATTAACATAAGTAAGAGCATCTCCAATGACAAAAGCTATAAAAGACTTTTTACAATTTTCAAAAGCTTTTGAAAGTGCTTTTCACCATTGCACAAACAACTTTTTGAAAAAGTTTTAAGAAAGTCTTGGCTTACACCAAGTCTTTGATAAAAAAATTGTTATTAAATACATTTTTCTTTTAATACATTAAATATAAAAAGTTTTAAAAACTTTTTGCATTGCATATGCTCTAAGTAATTTTATCTTCAAAAATATTACGGGGTAGAAGTTTAACCTAATTCAATGAGAAAATTCTTAATATAGTTTGTTGCTCAATTAACTTTTCGTTGTAGCCCAAAAAAGATGTTAATCTCATATGGGTAGGCAACAAGGACAATTGAGGTAAATCATGAAAGAATGCCATACTTTACAAATTGTCCTGTTATGCAATGTTTTAAAACCCGGGTCTTAAATCGACCCGGTCGAGTCGCCGGGTCCGAGTCAACCTGGGTCGACCCGGGTCAACCCGGGTTAACCCGGTTTTCTAATAAATATTTTTTTTATATTTTTAACAATTAACAAAATTATACTTATAAAAACCTTAAAAACTTATGTATATTGAAAATATAAATTGTTTACCAACCAATGTAATATGTAAAAATAAAATTTTGTCGCAAATACGTAAAATTTAAATTTTTTTTCCAAAAAAAATACGAAAAATTCGAAACCCGGCTGGGTCTTGAAAACCGGGTTGACCCGGGTCAAGCCGGGTTTCGAAAATATGAAAACCGGGTCAATATGACCCGTTTTTTCGGCCGGAACCGGTTCAACTGGTTGATCCGGCCGGGTCGACCCGGGTCTGAAAACATTGCTGTTATGCCTCATTTTTCTTTGTTACCATGACATTGTTGCTCCATTTTTTGATACTTACCGGAACATTTGGTGAATTCTTCCACAAGTTATTTAAATTTTTCAGTGTCTTTGCTTAGACTCGCACAAGAAAGACAACATATAAATACATAAGTAAAAAAATTTGAGTTTTGGTCCTCTTAAAGATTTTTCCTTAATTAAAAAGAGTATAAGCTAACTACAATTATTTGCTCCACCTGTCACACATGGATAATGATGATTAGCGAATTTTTAATTCATAAACATAAAGTCGAATATGATTCAAAAGAATCAAAACGTACAATTTTAATAATGTATGCATATTATATAATAGATCGTACTTAATTATCAATGTGGTATACATAAATTGTTTTCCTCAGCTGCTTGCAGAAACAAAAACAAAAAAGACTTGGTTAAACAAGTATAATAATACATGTAAATCTAGAAACGGTACGAGCTGAAATATATATTTGATTAATCCAATTTTAATAAACAAATTTTTAGTAGACAAGTCCAAAAACCAACTTGACAACTAGTACAAAATATCCAGACACACAGAAAATGACACTAAAATAAATTAAGCACGTGGGTATCCAAGTGTAATTTACAATAAGCCATGACGTACCCACGCTTTCGCCACGTGTAATCCTCAATGGACCATGTTTTACTCATGTCTTTATCCAAACCCCCTTTATCTTTCGCAAACTGTCAACTTCACCCCCTCATCCATATCACACCTTATAAATAACACACACACAGCAACATAGACTCAAACCATCATCATAAAAAATGGAACTCCAAGCTTCAATTTCCTTCATATACTTCACCTTCACTGCCGTTTTCTTTCTATTTTCATTGTCACTATATATACTTCGTTTAAATCGAGTTTGCAACTGTGACGTCTGCACCGCGTTCGTAACTCGGAGCTGGACGTCACAATTTGTGAACCTTAGTGATTGGTTTGCACATCTTTTAAGTAAATCACCAACCGGTACAATCCATGTTCATGTACTTAACAACGTTATCACGGCGAACCCTGATAACGTTGAGTACATGATCAAAACAAATTTCGAAAATTACCCTAAAGGGAAAGCTTTTTCGGCTATCCTAGGTGATCTTCTAGGTCGAGGCATATTTAACGTAGATGGTAAATGTTGGAGGTTTCAACGAAAACTGGCGAGTTTGGAACTTGGTAGTTTGTCCATTCGATCACATGCTTTGAACGTTGTGGTCGAAGAGATCGAAAATAGGTTAATTCCGTTTTTTACAAACGTTATTGATGAGAATGAACCGGTTTTGGACTTGCAAGATGTTTTCAGGAGGTTTTCTTTTGATACCATATGTAAATTCTCATTCGGGCTAGACCCGGGTAGCTTGAAACCCTCGCTACCAGTTTCCGAGCTCGAATCAGCTTTTGATTTGAGCTCAAAGCTTCTTGCGGGGAGAGGAGTGACACCTTCGCCTTTAGTATGGAAGTTCAAGAGACTTTTTAATATCGGAAGTGAAAAAAAGTTGAAGTCATCTATTAGGGTTGTGAAGAGACTTGCGGATCAAGTAATCAAGAAAAGACGAGAATTGGGTACTTCATCGAGCAACGATTTGTTGTCGAGATTCATGGGTTCGATAAGTGAAGATGATTACCTTCGAGACATAGTCATAAGTTTTTTGCTAGCGGGACGAGACACTGTCGCGTCCGCGCTAACAAGTTTCTTTTTTTTACTATCACAAAACCCCAAAGTTATCGAAAAGATCCGAGAAGAATCGGATCGGGTCATGGGTTCGAACCGTGAAACGTTACCCGGGTTTGGAGACTTGCAACAATTACAATACTTACAAGCCGCATTGCATGAAAGCATGAGACTATACCCACCAGTACAATTTGATTCTAAGTTCACGAAACAAGACGATGTGCTTCCTGATGGGACTTTTGTTTCACGAGGGAGTCGGGTCACGTACCATCCGTATGCAATGGGACGGATGGAACGTATATGGGGACCCGACTCATTGGAGTTTAAGCCCGAAAGATGGATACTAAATGGGGAGTTTAAGCCACAAAGTGCTTTTAAGTATCCGGTTTATCAAGGCGGTGCTAGGGTTTGTCTAGGCAAAGAAATGTCATTAGTTGAAATGAAATGTGTTGCATTGTGTTTGATTAGAAGGTTTGACGTGCGCGTGGTTGAACCGACTCGTGCGTTACGGTTTGCTCCGGGACTTACTGCCTCAGTAAGTGGTGGACTTCCCGCGGTTGTCCGGCAAAGAGACCTTGCGTAATGTGGCATGTAGATAGATAGATAGATATGATGCTTAATAGCCACCCTAGCTAATTTTGTAATTTGTACAAAATTTATTATGTTTCTATTATATTTTATTAACATAATTGTGTAATTAGACTAGTAGTGGTGCAAAGAACTTTTGTTTCCTTAGTCAAGCTCGTAATTAAGATAAATGATAAAACCAAAGCTTGATTAAAAAATAAAACCTGATGACAGTTTTTCATGGGATAACCCAAGATTGAAAGTATAATTCAATATAACCACGGACATTTAACTGGGTCGTAGATCTTTCATTTAAATGTTATCTACAGTCTGTTCAGGCTGCTATACAAGTCATCACTACAATAATACTGAGGTCTAGGGACGACCTTTTTTTAGAGTCAACTTATTCGTCCCTAGATTAAGGGGGGACCCACCATTTTTACAAGAAAAACTTGGTCAAAATAGCTGTGGGGACAAAGTGGAGACCACAAAACCTAGGGACGACTAAGTCGTCCATAGGTGAAAAATTATATATTTTATCTCTTTTAATTGTATAAAATTATTTAAAATTAATATAAATAGTTTTTTTTTAAAGTTTAAAATGAAAGTGAGATCCACATAACCTAGGGACGACTAAGTCGTCCCTAGGTTAAGAAAATGTATTTTCCCAGTTTTTTTTATCTTTTTTATATATTTAAAATTATTTAAAATTAATATAAATACTTTTTTTAAAAAGGTTTAAAATAAAGGTGGGGTCCTTGTAACCTAGAGACGACTAAGTCGTCCCTAGGTGCAGGAAAATTTATTTTTCCGTTTTTTCCACTTGTATTTATTTAAAATTATTTAAAATTAATTTAATTATTTTATTTAAAAAAAACTTTATTATAGTTAAAAATAACTTTATACATATTTAAAAAAACTTTATATATATTTAAAAAAAACTTTATATATTTAGAAAAAAATTATACATATTTAAAAATAACTTTATACATATTAAAAAAACTTTATACATATATAAAAAAAACTTTATACATATTTAAAAAAAACTTTATACATATTTAAAAAAAAACTTTATACATATTTAAAAAAAAAATATTTATTTAAAAAAAACTTATACGTATTTAAAAAAAACTTTAGATATATATTTAACACTTAAACACGCGTTTAATTAAACATATATATTACAGCGATAAAAGATTCATAAATAAGAAAAAAACACATCACAAACTAGTTAAAACTAAACGTACAGATTAACATATAATAATAAAATACAAATTAACACATTAAAATAACAAATAGATTACTACTCAAAGCTAAGATTTTCCATTTCATTTAAAAGCTCATGAAGTATTGCAGCCGATTGACATGCGTAGTCTTCAGGATGCCTTTCCATTTCTAGTCTTGTCTCTAGCATCTTTATCTTTAGATCTTTGATCTTGCAATTAGAGCACTAGTGGGTGTAGATTGAGAAGGACCTGTAGAAGAACTTGGATGTGAACCTTGAGGTGTTGAAGATCCAGGGGAAGATCTTATACGGAGTTCGAGATCAAAATCATCCTTCCATTTAAAATATTTACATCCATAATCATCTATTTTTGGTTGTTACAAAGTAAACAAATAACATGACATGTCATTTTAATAAACACACATATTACATAACTAAAACATTTGATTGTTTACCTTCGAAAGAGGACATGCATAGTAAAGTTTATCAAAGCTATGAGGTTGATGTGACTGTCTCAACACAGTATATCCCTTTCTACGTGTACACTTATAAGCTTCAAGCGGATCCATCTTATGCAAAATCGGGTGGTGGTGGTGGTGAGTTTGGTATGAGAGGATAAGAGTTTGTGAGGATAAGAGCTACCATAAATAAAGATATAAATTTAGGGTCGACACATTTAGGGACGACTTAGTCGACCCTAGCTTTCCCGACAACATTTTCCCGCCAGCATTTACCGCCAACATTTCCCGCCAATATTTGATCACTTAAACATGCTTAAGCTCGGTATTTTTAGCTTAATGGTCACCTCAGAGCAATAATAACATATTGTCTTACACTCTTACTGTATAACAGTAACATATGGACTCATCGGTTGAACCTATAACGTATAACCGTAACATATAGAGTCATCGGTTTAACCTATAACGTATAACCGTAACATATGGACTCATCGGTTTAACCTATAACGTATAACCGTAACATATGGACTCATCGGTTGAACCTATAACGTATAACCGTAACATATAGACTCATCGGTTGAACCTATAACGTATAACCGTAACATATGGACTCATCGGTTTAACCTATAACGTATAACCGTAACATATGGACTCATCGGTTTAACCTATAACGTATAACCGTAACATATGGACTCATCGGTTAAACCTATAACGTATAAACGTAACATATGGGCTCATCGGTTTAACCTATAACGTATAACCGTAACATATGGACTCATCGGTTGAACCTATAACGTATAACCCTAGCATATCGACTCATCGGTTGAACCTATAACGTATAACCGTAACATATGGACTCAACGGTTGAACCTATAACATATAACCGAAACATATCGACTCATCGGTTTAACCTATAACGTATAACCCTAGCATATCGACTCATCGGTTGAACCTATAACGTATAACCGTAACATATGGACTCATCGGTTAAACCTATAACGTATAACCGTAACATATGGACTCATCGGTTGAACCTATAACGTATAACCGTAACATATGGACTCATCGGTTGAACCTATAACGTATAACCCTAGCATATCGACTCATCGGTTGAATCTATAACGTATAACCGTAACATATCGACTCATCGGTTGAACCTATAACGTATAACCCTAGCATATCGACTCATCGGTTGAACCTATAACGTATAACCGTAACATATCGACTCATCGGTTGAACCTATAACGTATAACCCTAACATATCGACTCATCGGTTGAACCTATAACGTATAACCGTAACATATCGACTCATCGGTTGAACCTATAACGTATAACCGTAACATATCGACTCATCGGTTGAACCTATAACGTATAACCGTAACATATGGACTCATCGGTTTAACCTATAACGTATAACCGTAACATATGGACTCATCGGTTAAACCTATAACGTATAAACGTAACATATGGGCTCATCGGTTTAACCTATAACGTATAACCGTAACATATGGACTCATCGGTTGAACCTATAACGTATAACCCTAGCATATCGACTCATCGGTTGAACCTATAACGTATAACCGTAACATATGGACTCAACGGTTGAACCTATAACATATAACCGAAACATATCGACTCATCGGTTTAACCTATAACGTATAACCCTAGCATATCGACTCATCGGTTGAACCTATAACGTATAACCGTAACATATGGACTCATCGGTTAAACCTATAACGTATAACCGTAACATATGGACTCATCGGTTGAACCTATAACGTATAACCGTAACATATGGACTCATCGGTTGAACCTATAACGTATAACCCTAGCATATCGACTCATCGGTTGAACCTATAACGTATAACCGTAACATATCGACTCATCGGTTGAACCTATAACGTATAACCCTAGCATATCGACTCATCGGTTGAACCTATAACGTATAACCCTAACATATCGACTCATCGGTTGAACCTATAACGTATAACCCTAACATATCGACTCATCGGTTGAACCTATAACGTATAACCGTAACATATCGACTCATCGGTTGAACCTATAACGTATAACCGTAACATATCGACTCATCGGTTGAACCTATAACGTATAACCCTAACATATCGACTCATCGGTTGAACCTATAACGTATAACCTTAGCATATCGACTCATCGGTTGAACCTATAACGTATAACCGTAACATATCGACTCATCGGTTGAACCTATAACGTATAACCCTAGCATATCATCTCATCGGTTGAACCTATAACGTATAACCTTAACATATCGACTCATCGGTTGAACCTATAACGTATAACGGTAACATATGGACTCATCGGTTGAACCTATAACGTATAACCGTAACATATCGACTCATCGGTTGAACCTATAACGTATAACCGTAACATATGGACTCATCGGTTGAACATATAACGTATAACCGTAACATATGGACTCATTGGTTTAACCTATAACGTATAACCCTAGCATATCGACTCATCAGTTGAACCTATAACGTATAACCATAACATATGGACTCATCGGTTGAACCTATAACGTATAACCGTAACATATCGACTCATCGGTTGAACCTATAACGTATAACCGTAACATATGGACTCATCGGTTGAACCTACAACGTATAACCGTAACATATCAACTCATCGGTTTAACCTATAACGTATAACCGTAACATATGGACTCATCGGTTGAACCTATAACGTATAACCGTAACATATCGACTCATCGGTTGAACCTATAACGTATAACCGTAACATATGGACTCATCGGTTGAACCTATAACGTATAACCGTAACATATCGACTCATCGGTTGAACCTATAACGTATAACCGTAACATATGGACTCATCGGTTGAACCTACAACGTATAACCGTAACATATCGACTCATCGGTTGAACCTATAACGTATAACCCTAACATATGGACTCATCGGTTGAACCTATAACGTATAACCCTAACATATGGACTCATCGGTTGAACCTATAACGTATAACCGTAACATATAGACTTATCGGTTGAACCTATAACGTATAACCCTAACATATGGACTCATCGGTTGAACCTATAACGTATAACCGTAACATATGGTTGAACCTATAACGTATAACCGTAACATATCGACTCATCGGTTGAACCTATAACGTATAACCGTAACATATCGACTCATCGGTTGAACCTATAACGTATAACCCTAGCATATCATCTCATCGGTTGAACCTATAACGTATAACCGTAACATATCGACTCATCGGTTGAACCTATAACGTATAACCGTAACATATGGACTCATCGGTTGAACCTATAACGTATAACCGTAACATATCGACTCATCGGTTGAACCTATAACGTATAACCGTAACATATGGACTCATCGGTTGAACATATAACGTATAACCGTAACATATGGACTCATTGGTTTAACCTATAACGTATAACCCTAGCATATCGACTCATCAGTTGAACCTATAACGTATAACCGTAACATATGGACTCATCGGTTGAACCTATAACGTATAACCGTAACATATCGACTCATCGGTTGAACCTATAACGTATAACCGTAACATATGGACTCATCGGTTGAACCTATAACGTATAACCGTAACATATCAACTCATCGGTTTAACCTATAACGTATAACCGTAACATATGGACTCATCGGTTGAACCTATAACGTATAACCCTAACATATCGACTCATCGGTTGAACCTATAACGTATAACCGTAACATATGGACTCATCGGTTGAACCTATAACGTATAACCGTAACATATCGACTCATCGGTTGAACCTATAACGTATAACCGTAACATATGGACTCATCGGTTGAACCTACAACGTATAACCGTAACATATCGACTTATCGGTTGAACCTCTAACGTATAACCCTAACATATGGACTCATCGGTTGAACCTATAACGTATAACCCTAACATATGGACTCATCGGTTGAACCTATAACGTATAACCGTAACATATAGACTTATCGGTTGAACCTATAACATATAACCCTAACATATGGACTCATCGGTTGAACCTATAACGTATAACCGTAACATATGGTTGAACCTATAACGTATAACCGTAACATATCGACTCATCGGTTGAACCTATAACGTATAACCGTAACATATCGACTCATCGGTTGAACCTATAACGTATAACCCTAGCATATCGACTCATTGGTTGAACCTATAACGTATAACCGTAACATATCGACTCATCGGTTGAACCTATAACGTATAACCCTAGCATATCGACTCATCGGTTGAACCTATAACGTATAACCGTAACATATCGACTCATCGGTTGAACCTATAACGTATAACCCTAGCATATCGACTCATCGGTTGAACCTATAACGTATAACCATAACATATCGACTTATCGGTTGAACCTATAACGTATAACCCTAACATATCGACTCATCGGTTGAACCTATAACGTATAACCGTAACATATGGACTCATCGGTTGAACCTATAACGTATAACCGTAACATATCGACTCATCGGTTGAACCTATAACGTGTAACCGTAACATATCGACTCATCGGTTGAACCTATAACGTATAACCGTAACATATGGACTCATCGGTTGAACCTATAACGTATAACCGTAACATATCGACTCATCGGTTTAACCTATAACGTATAACCGTAACATATGGACTCATCGGTTGAACCTATAACGTATAACCCTAACATATCGACTCATCGGTTGAACCTATAACGTATAACCGTAAAATATGGACTCATCGGTTGAACCTATAACGTATAACCGTAACATATCGACTCATCGGTTGAACCTATAACGTATAACCGTAACATATGGACTAATCGGTTGAACCTACAACGTATAACCGTAACATATAGACTTATCGATTGAACCTATAACGTATAACCCTAACATATGGACTCATCGGTTGAACCTATAACGTATAACCGTAACATATGGACTCATCGGTTGAACCTATAACGTATAACCGTAACATATCGACTTATCGGTTGAACCTATAACGTATAACCTTAACATATGGACTCATCGGTTGAACCTATAACGTATAACCGTAACATATGGTTGAACCTATAACGTATAACCGTAACATATCGACTCGTCGGTTGAACCTATAACGTATAACCGTAACGTATCGACTCATCGGTTGAACCTATAACGTATAACCGTAACATATCGACTCATCGTTTGAACCTATAACGTATAACCGTAACATATCGACTCATCGGTTATTAATTATTACAAACTAAGTATAACGTATATTTTAATATTAATTATAATAATTTATTTTGATTTTTATTATTAATTTATATTATTAATTTTATTACATAGAAGGTATAATGTATTTTAAATGTATTAAAAACACCTAGGGACGACTTAGTCGTCCCTAAATATCAAAGAAAGTCGTCCCTAAAAAAACCCTCCAACACTTAGCAAAATTTTGGGAAAGTTGAAATTTTTGGTGAAAATTCTAATAACCCGCTTTGGGTTTGATTTTTCTCGGTATACACCTAGGGACGACTTAGTCGTCCCTAGGTTTAAATGGTCGTCCCTAAGTTTCAATAATAAACGAAAAAAATAATATTTTTAATTAACCTAGGGACGACTAAGTCGTCCCTAAGTTACAAAGCATAAGTCGTCCCTAGGTGTAAATTTCAGTAAACCTTATCTTCATCTATCTCATTCTTCACTGCTAAATAAAAAAAACCCGGGGATAGACGACGCGAGCACATTCATCTTCACCATCTTCATTCACCAATTCAACCACCCGCCACCAATTCAACCAACCCACCACCACCACTTTCATCTTTACCAACCCACTACCACCATCTTCATCTTCATTCACCACCAATTCGACCCACCATCACTTGCACACGAGCACATTCACCACCAATTCGGAATTAATATATATTTCGGCTTATATATTGTCAAGGTATTTGATTTCGAATTATATATTTTTTAATTTGATTAATTTTTGTAGTTTAATTGTTATTATTGTTTATTTTTTATGGTATAATGTTTAATTTTGATTATATATTGTCAAGGTTTTTTTTTTGCTTTAACTCGACCACCGGACCACCACCAGTCACGACAGCAGTCACGGCGCAGCAGCAACCACCGCACCACCACACTTTGTTTAAATAAATATAAAGGTAATTATTTGTTTAATCTATTAATTTTGTTTATGTTTAATTATTATTAATTTTTTTAATTTTTACTGCCTAGCTAGCAACCACCCACCACCACTGCCGCCGCGGCAATAGTAGCAACCACCACTGCAGGCAGCAACAACAGCAGTAGCCACCACCGCCGGCAGTAGCAGTAGCCACCACCACCACCAAAGGTGATTTTGGCTTAATATTTCGGCTTATGATTTCGGATTATATTTAACCCACACGTCCTGTATCGGCCCACTACCAACGTAAAAAATCGTTATATTTTTTTATAACACTGATATTTATAATTTATGTCACTTGAATTTTTACGAGTAAATAACATATCTTTTGTAGCTTCAAATCGCTTTGTGACCAACCTAGGAAGATTAAGGACGGCGTACAGAGATAATCACGAAAAACCTTTGCCAATTGGCTTTGAATTTAAAGATCTGCAAACCTTCCATTTTCTGGGCAATCATGCATCCTTGTTGTCTCATCTTATGGGAGAATTAGTCCGGTCACTTCCCCTGAACTACGAATGGGACGAAATTCCAGAATCTGATAAAGCTCATATTTATCCTACACTTGAGGTCAAAATTGTTTATTGTACTTATATTGTTATTGTTACTGACATTTAGATATGTGTGTTATATTTAATTTGTTTGTTTATTTAAATTCATATGTTTTTATGTAAACATATTTCGACCTCCAGCCATGGTACAATGATCGTACTGGGGTGGTTTGTGGCACTGGTGTGTATGAGGTGTCGACTCGGGTTAGGCTTGCGTTGGAACTCCAACTGAGGTTGCTGTATAGAAAATACAAGAACAGGATCAAGAAAAATTATTATTCGAAATATCAGACGCCCGCACTGGCACAAGAACATATACCGCCGGAGAGTGTGTGGGACAATAGAACCGAAGGTGAGTGGGCTGACTTGGTTGAGTGGTGGTCAGACCCAAAGAGGGTGGCAAGAAGTCAGGTTAATACTGTTAATCGTTCCAAAAACACGGTACTGACCACTCAAGGCAAAAAACCATTCGCCCGAGGAAGGAATGAATACGTAAGACTCTTTATAATTTTTGTGATTTTATTTAAAAGCGTTTATATTGTTTATTTATTATAGCTCGTTATTAATTTATTTAATATTTTACAGAAAGTCTAGGAAGGGGTCTACGAGGAGCTGGTTGAAACATGGAGGAAGGGGCACTCAGGTAATGGCACGTTTAAAAGTAAAGAAAACGAGAAAAGATATGTAAGTAATATATAACTCTTTACATGCCTTAGTAACTAATTTCATTTGTTTTAAACCGTTTTTTTTCTTTCCCAGCAAAAGATGAAAGCCCTCAGTGACCAAGTGAAAGCCAAGGTCGTCCCGCACATGTCTGATAAACAAATAGTGGCTGAAATCATGCCAAGTCAAAATAAGCAAAATGTGTCGGGACAAGGCAGAAAGTTACCGGGTGGTGCCAATAACACTTCTCGCAGGTTATATATCCTCAATAAAACAAAATGTAAATCAATTGTTCATATTTATGTCTTGTTGTATATAATGAAAAATTGTTGTTGTAACTTATCGCAGGCGGGGTGCTCCAGCTCGAACAGATTTTCCCTCTCGTAGTGAATTTCAGGAAATGATGGAACGAAATGAGCGACAGATGGAGCTGCTGAGGAAAGAGAATCAGGAGGCGCATCAACGGGCTTACTTGGCAGCGTTAAAGGCAGATGCGGCGCAACAATATACTCAGACGTCGTACCAGCATATGGCGCAATATCAGAGTCAATTGGGTGAGTTTTTCCAGAACTACAACTCATCAAATACTGATCACCCAATTAACCCTCCTACTTTTGTACCCCCGCCCCGACCCTTTGTTATGCCCACCCTAGCTCTTGATTGGGCTCATTTAGTCCAACCCCCTATCCTTGGGCACAACCAGTGCAACCTCCTTCCATCGACCCATACCGACCATCTTTGCCCGACAATCTCCAACCACTCCAACCTCCCTATACCGGCACTTATCCTATTGCTATCGTCACCAACAATAACACATTTAACCATTGTTATCGTCCCACCACACACTCGACTCATGAGATCGGCTCTACTTCACAATCCATACCCGTAGGTTCTCGTGTAATCATAAATCCCCATCAGCACGATTACCGGTCCGTTGATGAGTTGGGTCGAGATAGGAATGTACAAAACAGTGGTGACGACTTATCAGGCGATGACGAGGGGAATGACGAGGGGGATGACGAGGGGGGTGACGAGGAGGGTGACGAGGAGGAAGGTGACGAGGCGGGTGACGAGGAGGAAGGTGACTTTTCACCTAACGAGCATGCGGAGTAGAGGTTGCGGTAGTATTTTTCTTATTATGTATGTTTAATAAAGTTTGAGACTTGTAGCGTGTGAAACATTTGATTTAGGATTGAATAAGTGTATTTGATGAATATTGTATCGTGAAGTTGGATAATTTATCTTAATATGGTATTGTAACGTTTATTGATTTGTTATTATTCTGTATTTGTCGAATTCTGTCATTTTGAATTGTGGATTTTGTCCGGAAAAAGTTCCGAAAAAAATCTGGAAACTGCAAACAGCCCAGTTTTTTTAGCCCCCAGGTACACCTAGGGACGACTTAGTCGTCCCTAGGTTAGTCAATTTCCACCAGGTTTTAATCCTAGGGACGACTTAGTCATCCCTAGGTTTTAATATTGCCCAGGTGTCAAAACCTGGGGACGACTTAGTCGTCCCTAGGTTTTGAATACCTGGGAAATATTGAAACCTAGGGACGACTAAGTCGTCCCTAGAATAATAATTAACCTTTTTTTTCTGAAAATGTTTTTTTGGATTTTCATAAATAAGATTTTATTAAAAATAATAAAAAAAATAATTTTTATGAAAAATTTAAAAAAGATTATTTTTATTAAAAACCTAGGGACGACTTTGTCGACCCTAAGTTTCGAAGACAAATCGTCCCTAGGTTAGTCAATTTATTCAGCGTAGTGGGTAGTGGGACCCACTGAGTCGTCCCTAGGTTACAAAGGGTGGTTCGTCCCTAGGATTCTAGAGACGAATTTTTAGGCACTAAATCCTAGGGTCGACTTAGTCGTCCCTAGGAATTTAGGGTCGAAACAGGTCCTACCTAGGGACAAATAAGTCGTCCCTAAGCCTCAGTATTGTTGTAGTGCATGTTACCCCAAATTCGTGATGAGATCCGAGCTGAATATCAAAATGGACCTCAACAGAATAACAACCCTCCTGCTCCACCACCTGCCACTTTAGCCGCTTGGCTAGATTTGTTTAACAAGCAGAAACCCCGACTTTTTTAGCAGACTATAGCTCCAACTGACGCGGAAGACTGGATCTATAATGTAGAGAAATTTTTTGGAGCTATGGGTTGTGGTGATGCTTTCAAGGTTAGGCTTGCAGTTTACAAATTTGAGGGTCCTGCTCTGCATTGGTGGAGGTCTCAGAAACTGTCCAATGGGGGAGATGCTTGGGAGCTTGCATTGACCTGGGCACGTTTCAAGACGATGTTCTATGACCAGTTTTTCCCGCATGCGCAACAAGCTAAACTGAAGAGGGACTTCCACGTCATTCGTCAGAATCATGGCGAGAACAATATAGAGTTCATGCACCGATACCTCAGGATGGCTGGATTCTTAGGGGAGGCTGCGGGTACCGCAGAGGAGCAAGCGAAGCAATTTCGCTGGGCTCTTCACTCTAGGACTGCAGATAGGCTGGTGAGTGCCACATTCACTAATGTGTCACAAGTAGCTAATGCAGCTCGTGATATTGAGATGATTTTCGAGAGGGATGAGCTCGAGAATGTAGAGCGTCCGGAGAAGAGGTACATCTCATCCAACAGACTTAAAACAATTTAACTCCCATTATTACTTGTCAACTTATATGTTATGTCTTATCCAATTATAATCTTACAGACACAGAGGAGGAGACCGATCCCAATCGGCTACTCCACATCAGAACTACAGGAACCACGGTCAGTCATATGACCGTAATTGATCAGATAAGAGGAGCGGTGGTGATAACTACCGCGGCAGCTCAAACTCATCTGGCAACTACAGGTTATTCTTTAAGCTCCGGAAATACTAGACTATCGTGTAAAACAGATCTTAGATTTTTTTGTAAATTCCAACAGAGATGCTGGACAGGGGCGTGACCAGAACAACAGAGGTCAGCAGTTTGCCCGACCGACAAATTCTGGTAATTTTAAATTTCAGCCAAACAGCCTTATTTCAGTTAAGTTATCAGAATCATGACACGTGTTTATCCTCGTAAATCAGGTTCTCAGCAAACCAGAGCTGCTTCTACCGGGCATTCTTATCCCACTTGCATCACATGTGGGAAGAAACACACGGGACCTTGTCGTCGTGGTACGGGTAGTTGTTACAAGTGTGGTCAGCCGGGCCATTTGAAGAGGGATTGCAAGAGCGGGGATGCTGCCGGTACCTCAGGCCAGATTCCTCAGATTTTACCTCCACCACCACGAATACCACCAACCACTGGTCGTGTCTACACTACTACCCGTGAGTAAGCAAATAAGACCACAGGTACCATTAATGGCATTTTGTTTATACACAGACAGTCTGCCTGCGTGCTTTTCGATACAGGCGCCACACACTCAGTTATATCTACTTCATATGTTGTTAGAATAAACATGACCCCTACGCCACTAGACAGTGTACTTAGTATATCTACCCCCATGCGAGACTCTGTACTCATTACCCAGGTGTATAAGGATCTCCTTCTTGAGTTTGATGATAACATCCGTCCAGTCAGTGCCCTTCCTTTAGATATGTGTGAATTCGATATTATTCTAGGTATGGATTGGTTGTCGGTTCATCGTGCCACCATAGATTGTCATGCTCACCGGGTCATCTTCGGTGATGTCCAGACACCAGAATATATTCACCGGGGTTTCCTCCCAGGGAAACATGTTCAGATCATTTCAGCTCTACAGGCCCGTACTTTACTATACCATGGTTGTGAGGGTTTCCTAGCTATAGTTCATGACACGACTTTTGAGACGCCTTCAATTCATGATCAGCCAGTTGTGTCAGACTTTCCAGATGTCTTTCCAGAGGAACTCCCAGGCTTACCTCCCATGCGAGAGGTAAAAATTTGGTATCGATCTCATTCCAGGTGCAGAACCAGTATCTAAAGCTCCCTACCGTATGGCTCCTGTAGAGCTTAAGGAACTGAAAGATCAGCTTCAGGAGCTTCTAGAAAGGGGTTTCATTCGTCTAAGCGTGTCACCTTGGGGCGCTCCAGTTTTGTTTGTCAAGAAGAAGGATGGTAGTATGCGATTGTGTATTCACTACCGTGAGTTGAATAAGCTCACTATTCGTAACCGTTATCCACTTCCTCGTATTGACGATTTATTCGATCAGCTTCAGGGTGCCAAGCACTTCTCAAAAATCAATCTACGATCAGGCTACCATCAGCTGCGTGTAAAAGAGCAGAATATATCCAAAACTGCTTTTCGCACGAGGTACGGTCATTACGAGTTTGTTGTTATGCCATTCGGTCTCACGAATGCGCCTGCAGTATTTATGGACTTGATGAACAGAGTCTTCCACGAATTTTTAGACAAGTTTGTGATCGTATTCATCAATGATATCCTTATTTTCTCCAAATCCAAAGAGGAACATGAGAATCATCTCCGTACAGTTTTGCAGATTCTCAGACGAGAAAAGCTATATGCTAAATTTTCGAAGTGCGAGTTTTGGCTGAATACAGTGGCGTTTCTGGGTCATATTGTTTCTGCAGAAGGAATCACTATGGATCCTGCTAAGGTGGAGGCTATCACCAAATGGCCAAGACCGATGATGAGACTGCTTTTATACATAGTCTCATCGTCCAAATCGGGCTTAAAATGCATAAAATATCATTAAAACTGCCAAATATATGCTCGTGTTTGTTGCTTGTGTATTTTAGGTACGGATATTGAGGAAATGAAAAAAGATCACAAAAATCAATCAAAAACGAACACGGGAAACGAAGCCGCACAATGAACCGGGCCCAAAAATGGAATTTCCAAAAATGACCTTGAAGAATTGAAGATTGGCAACATTGGTCCCTCATTTTTGAAGATTTGGCAAGAAAGGCCCTTGGAGAATTCATTTATACAAGATACATCCTTGGATTTTGAAGACATGTCAAGAAAAGCCCTTGAAGATTGCATTTATTGCATAAATAGTCCTTGTTTTAAGTTTGAAAACATGATGTGCCAAAATTGACAAGTTATGCAAAGTTGTTAAAAGGAAAAATGAAGTTGTGGGCTGTTTTATACAAAGTAAACAAATGAAGAGACTTTGAGGACTGTTTTTGCCAGACAATCAAACCCACCACCACCAATCATCCTGCCACATCACACCCTACACCCAATCACACCCCTCCACCTCACCATCACCACCCACGCCATTTCCCACCCAACTCAAATAATCAGTTAATCTGATTATTTAATTTTTCCCTCTAAACACAATATTTAAAAAACTTAACCCCCAAACTGGATTAAACCCACC
The DNA here is from genome assembly GCA_025667525.1 of Glebionis coronaria. Taxonomy (NCBI): domain Eukaryota; kingdom Viridiplantae; phylum Streptophyta; class Magnoliopsida; order Asterales; family Asteraceae; genus Glebionis; species Glebionis coronaria. The sequence continues at coordinate 70,682,622 of CM046877.1, read as the reverse complement.
CTTAAACACCCCATAAACCCTAATTTTCCCAGACACAATTAACTTTAAAACAAAGGGGTTTTTGATAATTGCTTCCAGATCATTGATTAACCTCCCCCTAAACCAATCCCACAACTCAAATCCCTTCCCAACACCACCACATGGGCAGTGGGACCATCCCCTGCGCCGTCCCTTTCTTCCCAAAACCCTATACCAGACAAGATCAAGGGTCCTCATCCAAACTTGTTCCCAAAGGCTTATTAAACATCCAGGATCATCAAACAACAGCTGGAAGGATCACATGCTTGGCAGAATCACAAGATGGCAACTTTTGACTCATTGACCAAGGGGCTTTTCTGGAATTCCATCCATTAGGGTTTTAGCTTATTAATATTTTATTCATGATCTAGTAGCTTCTATTAGAGCTTATAAAAGGAGTGTGCAACATGTGCATACCCCTTTGTTCCAGAATTTTAGCAAAAATCTTGTAATTCCTTTTTAATCATTATAAAGTTGGTGTTTTTTTAAATGTAATTCCTTTTATGATTTATTAAAAGTTGGTAAATTTTTGAGCTAAAATTCTGAGTTCCATCATTATTTTGTAAACACTTTGTGTTTTTGAGTTTTCAAAAACGTTTCAAATTGGTTTTAAATTTCAGAAAATCCAAGGTCCAAGGAAGTGAAAGTGGAATTGGATGTTTGGTTTTCTGATTTTGGACTTGTTTTAAAAACGTATTCATTCGTTCCAAGATTTATTGGTTTGTAAAAGATTTTTGGAAGAAAGAAATCAGATTTTTCTTGTTATTCACCTTTGTTGATCTTAGCAGATTTTCAAGCTTGTTTTCCAAGGTTCAGCTCAAGCCCCAGCCTGAAAGGAGGTGGCAAAGCAGCCATTGTGGGACCTGGATGTAGGTCCCACAAGGTAAAACCCTTGTTAACTTATTTTTAGTTTTCAAGTTTATGATTTATGAGATTATGTGATTTTGCATGAAAGTTGTTCAAGTGTTGATTTTGAGGTTTGATTATGCTCACTAGTTGCTTGTATGCATGTTAGAAGCTAATCCAATCAGTTTTGTTAAGATTTAAATAGATTTGATGTGTAAAATTTTGATTTCTGAACATTAAGGAGTGTTTGAGTTTGCTGTTTTAACTAGTTTAGGTGACTCTTTATTGGTTAAAAGCAACTTTAACAAACCTTAACTAAGTAGTCTAGGTTGTATTGATAGCTTGTTTCAGTTTTGATGAGGTATTAAACAAGTTTGTATGCTATATCTTTGGTATAAACAGTCAAAACCAGTAATCCACTTTTCTGTTTATTATTGAGTGAATTTTGCCATCAAATCTTGATCATTGCTAGAGATTAGGTTAATCTAGGATTATTGATAGTTTCTATGTGATGTGGTGAACTTATTTGCAAGATTTGAGGCTTTGAAATTCACTTTTGTGCAAGTAAAAAAGGGTCTACTGTTCATCAGAAACCTAGGTCCTTAATCAGAAACTTCAATTGGCATTTGTGTGTGATTTGTGTGAAGTGACTTGTGTTTTTTGTGTTGCTATTGACTTCCCACAACCCAACTGGTTGTGGGGGTACCTTGTTGTCCAAAGAAAAGCTCAACAATAAGCTTTCCTAAGCTTATTGGTCAACTGACCATTATTTTGCACTATCAGTGGGAACATAGTTCCCCCTGCTAATACACAAGTTACCACTGCTGCACTACCAGACAAAACAAGGTCACATGTCCCTTTCAGAAAACTGATTTTTTGTCTTTAGTGCATGAAAATGAGAATTAGGACTTGAAACCAGTTTTGTTATTTTTCTAATTTTAATTTTGATTTTTCTGTTTAATTAGTTTTTAATTTACTGTTCATTTTATATTTTTTAGATTAAATTGCATTTTTAAATACTTTTTAAGTTTCTGTTTTTGGCATTTAGTGACAAAAATTGTTATTTTTCAGTTTTATCATTTTTCATAGATTAAGAAAAACATTTTAAGATTTTTAGTTAAAAATTTTTTTACTGTTCACTTTTTATTTATTTTTTAGAATTAAATTAGTTTAATTAGGGTTTTATTTGTTAACTGTTTTGTCTTTTAGTGAAAAATTTTATATTTTTCAAACTTTTTCATTTTTTTACTGTTCTTTAGAGTAAATTAAAAATTTTAAAATTTTCAATTATTTTTAGCATTATTTTATTATTTTTTATGATTATTTTAGTTCAAAAATAGTTTTTAGTGTTTTAAAAAATAGAAAAATAGTTTTTAAAATTTAGGAAAAATACTTTTTAGTCTTTAAATAATATAAGTAACTTATTAGTTCAATAAAATAATATTTTGGACATTTTGATTAATTATATTTAATTTTAGGGCTTTAATTAGCATTTAAAATTGAATATTTAATTAATAAAAGGTTTTAAAATATTTTTATTGGATTTTTTTTTTGTTTATATTATTTTAGACTTAGTTTAACTTTTAATTAATTTTTAGGTTAAAATTTTTAATTTGTAGCTTTTTACGGTTTTACGTGAACGCCTTTTTCGTCTTAGCTCGATCCGTCTACGTAACCGTCATTCTCTTCTCACCCCATTTCTATTTTCTTTTTCTCAACAATATAATCACAAACATTAATCAATTCATTACACAACACACTAGCCTCCTCGAGAACGAACTCACTTCATTTTTGGGTCATAACTTGTGGTTTTCCTAAACTACTTGTTAATACTTACCCTAATTGCCTTGTTTTCCTAAACAAGTGTGATTTTCCAACTATCATTTTTGGCGCCGCTACCGGGGAGGCGTGTTGTGTTTTGATTGGAATTGTTATTTTTATATACTAACCATAATTAGTATTCGTATTAGTAGCACTCTACTAATACGTGTTATCGGTTTTCGGTTTTTGTGTGAATACTATTACTATATTGTATACGTAGAACAATAAACTCACAAGTACTCCAAATACGTGAGAAATCACAACCTTGACTTGGGAGGTCATTACCCAATCATTGTATTCGAATCTCAAACCAAAGAAAAAGGCAAAAATAGATAAATACTTTCGTGAAGCTCGATCTTGAAAATACAAACTATAAGGTGGGTATAAGGCGGTTGTATTTCACGACCTAAAGGAAAAAGGCTCTTAAGTGCTTCGCGCCGCCTCATTTCCTCCGCTTGCTTGTGCGTATTTTTATTTTGAGAGCTAATCGAGGGTTTTGCCGCCCAAAGTATTATTACTATCATATATATTTTCTTGGTTTCCATTGATTAAACCCTCTTGAACGTTTTGGTGTTCCACCAACGTTCTAAAGTCATCGAAGGCGTTCACTTCATGTGATCGTTTTCATTCCTTGAGGCTTCTTTAATCAAGAGATTTGATTAAGGAGGAGATTTGTAGATTTGTGTCTACTTAATACATTTCACCAAATTCCAAATGTTAATACAATCAAAAACCACAAAAAAAAATTGAAAAAATACAAAACACCAAAAAGAATCTTCTTTGCTCGTCCCCTCGTTGTACGTGGCGTTTATGCTAACTTGTAATCAAGCAAGACGTGCACGTAAACGAAAGAACAAAACTCCCACTCCCAATCTTTCTAGTGAGGAGTCTCCTATTGATGAACCCATTGTAAGAGAAGCACCAACCATGGCGAATCGAACTATGATGGAGTTACTTCAAGCACCCACCGAGGGTTATGGAGAGGCTATTGTGATTCCCGCTATCCTTGCGAAGAATTTTGAGGTGAAAACGGGTTTGTTGTCGATGATCCAAAACAACAAATTCCGTGGTGATGAGAAGCACAATCCACACAACCATATCCGCCAATTCAATCGTCTTACCGCCACTTGCAAATTTAAGGATGTCTCGAATGACTCGATTAAGATGATGCTTTTTCCGTATTCCTTAGCGGGGCCCGCTAAAATTTGGTTAGAGAAAGAGCCACCCAATTCTATATTGACGTGGAAGGATCTCGTTTCAAAATTCGTGAACCAATTTTTTCCGCCCTCTAAGACTACGCATTTGAAAAACGAGATTTCAAAGTTTTCACAAGAATCAAATGAAAGTTTTTCAACGGCTTGGAATAGGTTTAAGGAAATGTTACATGAATGTCCTCATCAAGGTTTTTCCGACTTGCATCAAATTGACACGTTTTACAATGGACTTAATGATCATGAAAGAGATTATTTAAATGCCGCCGCGGGTGGTAATTTTTTGTGTAAAACGGTCGAGGAAGCTTTGGTGATTATTGAGAATAGGTCTAAGGTTTATAGCCCTCGTAACACACCGAGTGTTGCCAAATTGGGCTCATCATCGTCTCGTAGCATTAATGCCTTGCAAGATGAAGCTAACGAGGAAAATCGGTTTTTTGATAGATTTGCTAACCTTATGTCCCATTGGAAAGCTCAAGAAGCTTCGAATTCCGCTTCGGTTAAAGAGGTTTCTAAGAGTTGTTTGTCGTGTGGTGGAGCTCATGATCTTTCCGAGTGCATTACCGCGGATGGTAACACTTCGAGTGCTTATGTAGCCACGGGAACTTATAACCAAAACGGTCAAGGTTCCCGCCAAAATCAAGCTCCACCAAATCAAAATGCTAATAACTATCGAAACAACAACCAAGGTGGTAATTATCAAGGCAATCAACGTAACTACAACAAGGGTAATTAACAAAGTGGAAATGGGCAAATTTCAAACCAAAACCAAAACCGTGATTTTCAAACTACTACACAAGGTTTTCAAAATGATCACACCAAAAATCTTTAAGGAAATTTTTTGAATTATGCTAAGGCAAACGATGCTAAGTTTGATAATATGCAACGTGAAATGGTTAGCTTAAGATCCAAGTTGAAAAACGAGCTTAAAAACGAACTTGCTAATGAACTTAAAACTCATGCTAATAAAATGGAAGGAAATGTTCAACGACTCCAACAAAATCAACAAAAAATAGAGCAAGGTCAACATGAGATTAAGCAAGATTGTTAAAAGCGGATGCTAGGCAATCCAAGTTTGAAGACCGAATGGGAAAAATGTTTGAAGCTATCATGTGTAAACCTTCTTCTTCGGGTGGTCTTCCTAGTGATACCATCGTGAACCCGAAAGGAGAAATGAAGGTTATTACTACTCGTAGTGATAAAACTTTCAAAGAACCCATTTCTCGTCCAAGTACTTCTATGGAGAAGGAAAAAGAGAAAGAACCCGAGGTGGTGGTCGAAAAGGAGCAAATTCCAATCCCACGAAGTACCGCTCAAACCACACCTACGGTTGAACCAATACCAACCATGGAACCCGAGATTCCAAGGCTGATGCCTATGCCCCAACCCACACCACCCTTACCTTACCCTTCAAGACGAGACAAGGAAAAGGCGCAAGAACGAAATAATTATCAATTTGAACTTTTTATGAAAATGTTTCGTGACTTGCATTTTAATATAAGTTTTGCCGACGCCTTGGTCATGATGCCTCGATTTGCCGCGAACTTCAAAAGTATGTTGAATAACAAAGAGAAATTGCAAAAATCGTCTAGTTGTTCATCGGTTTTTCTTAGCCGCATACCTCAAAAAGTCGGTGATCCCGGCAAGTTTTTAATCCCATGTGCAATACAAGATATGGAAGAATGCTACGCCTTGACCGATCTTGGTGCTAGTACTAATTTGATGCCTCTTGAGATTTTTAAGTCGCTCAATCTTCCCAATCTCACTCCTTCAAGAATGTCAATCGAGATGGCCGATCATTCTATGATTCTAGCTTGTGGAGTAGCCGAGGACGTCTTCGTGAAAGTTGGAAAGTTCTACTATCCCGTAGACTTTATTGTTGTTGACATTCCCATCGATCCTAAAGTTCCTCTAATTTTAGGTCGATCATTTTTGGATACCTCGAGAGCACTTATCAATGTGCATTCTAGGAAAATCACTCTTCGTTTCAATGAGGAAGAACTCGTCATTAATGCAACTCAAAACTCCACACTTTCTCATGTGTATTCTATCACGTCTTTGTACAATGTCAATCCCATCAAAAACATTTGCAAAAAGATTTCAAAAAGAGTTTTAGGAGTTGATGATAAAAATGAAGTTCCGTCCCCTCCGCCGGTGGAGGTTAAGAGTGTTAAGCCTACGATCCCAATCACGAATGATTCTTCGGATGATGAATATGTTGATCCCGATGGGGGAGTTTTCTTTGTTGACAAACGTTTTGAGAACGTACCACCACCTTTACCAAAACGGTTTTCAAATGTGAGAATTTTTAGTGTGACTAACATTGCTTTAGAAACACCAAATATTTTCGACATAATCAAAAAGGGTTTTTATAAGGAGAGTTTAAAAGATAAAAATGGAAAAGATTTTAAATGTGATTTAATTGATTTTTCTACAAATCTAACTCCGTCATCACCACGTGTTTTGAGTGCTACAAGCTCGTCTACTCCTTTTGACGATGCTTTGTGTGGTTTTAGTATGGGGGAAGCCCCTTATGTTCCCTTCCCTTTCTCCACCGAGGACGAGATATTTGATCCCGGAATTGCTTATAAAGGGAAATCTCGGTCTTCCACCGATGCAATAAATGGAAAATCTTTCTATTTGATTGGTGCGAGTCTACCTCGAGTAGCTCAATGTTTTTATGACTTACCCATTGTCCCACCCTTCTATTTCTTCTCATCTATTTTCTTGAAACCCTTTGGGTTTGTGTTGACACATGATGAAGTGGCGTTGATTTGTTTTTCCAATGAAAACGAGAACGCCATCTTCGATCCCGGTATTTTGCACCATCAAAGGACTTAGTCCTTATTACCGGTTGTTTTTGGGCCTTGTTTATCATGTAAGCCCCACTAAAAATTGACCACACCAAGATAATCCCTAAATGATCACATTTATGGGGATTCGAGTCGAGCTTTTGACTCGGTTATCAAAAACAAGGTGCCTCATGGGGGAGACCCATGCTTATCCATGTACATATTATTGCTTCTAATTAGTTTAATGTGAGGGGATTTGTGCCCTTCCAACCTTTGTTTCGTGGTTGTTTGTGAATTGTGGTCTTTAGATCATGATCTTCACGATTGGAGCCTCTCGTGTTCGTTTATGGGAGCACTCGATCGTTTGCTTTGAAGACTTTCTCAATATCCAAATGATATATCCTTTTGATGTTCTAACCTTAGGTTTATAGCACACTTCATAAACGGCTATTAATTTATTGGTTACACCCTTTCCATGCTAGATTAGGCATTCGACTACGTCTCTAGTATGGGGGTGTTTTGCACCCCTAGACTCGAAACATTGAGGACAATGTTTAACTTTAGTATGGGGGGGGGGGGGGGGTGAATATATACTTGCCTTGCCAAACCTTCACGCTTTCCAAAGTTTATCTTTTTGTTTATCGTTTTGTTGCAAATAAGGCTAAAAATGGCCAAAATTTTAAAATTTTTCTCATGTTTTATAAGTGTTTGAAGACACGAATGTAGATTTTCCGATGGCGAGAATAAGAGTAATTTTTGACTCGACCGTGCGTGTTGAGCACTTAGCTTTGATTCCTTAACTTCACATTAGGCTAAGTCTCTTAAATGAGGACGAGAAATGATAGAGTTAATTATAAGTTACTATGCTAAACGTAGAGTACTCGTATTCTTTCAAAAACTCATGTGTTCTCGTTGTTTGCTTATTCTCCCTTCGCATGTAAATATTTTTTGCTTAATAAATATTGACTTAACGGTTTAGTTAGGATTGTTGGGTTTCTAGTCTTTTCTAGTAGCTTCCGTTTAATTAAATTGGGAAGACATTAAGGTATCGCCAGCGTCACGGTTTTGAAGTATTGGCACCCGAATAATCAAAAGCTTCACCCAATAATAAGATTTCAAGTGCTCACCAAAATCTAGCAAACAATTTGAAGCCCCACAAGGCCGAAAAATCTATGCAAAATTGAAAGTGAATCAAGCCTTAATCTTCGAAGCTTTAAAGATCCAAAATTCGCTTTAGCGTGAGGATATACGTCTTTGGCTAATAAAACCACCGATGAGGCGGATAATAAAAGGCAACGCAAGACCGAAGTCATAATAAAAGCTTCATGGAGAAGTTGAATAAAAGATGGAGGTAAACCAATGATAATAAGGCCCTTCCGTTAGGGGGCGTATAAAAGTCTTGGTAATAAGTCTCATGTTCAAAACTGTTATAAAACCGTGTTTATCGATTCTTCTTGTCAACTTAATTTTTTGACATCGTTGTCTATTAGGAGGGGTTATTGATTTGATGGTCTTAGTTACACCGTTAGGACTCTATTTTTAGACCTAAATCTCTATTATCGCATAAGTCAACAATGTATCCTCGTGAAACATTCAAGACAAAATAAAATATAAGAGATACAACCTAGGAATAATGGGAGAATAAGTACGTGAATAGGGCATATGAGTAGTGTTAGCATTACTAACTTATAATGACAATGATCTCGTTGCATGCTTGCATGGAATTAGGGTGAAAATCGAGGACGATGAAATTATTTCTAACGAAGCATTCATGTGTTCTTATTCTATGAACCTAAACGTCCCATTTTGCGATGAAAATCATACATTATGTCTAAAACACAAGTAGTAGTAATAGTAGTAGTGTAGCTTGTTTTTCATTCAATAAAGTGAATAAAAATGAATTTGGAGGTGCTACAATACTTTATTCTAGCATTGCGTGAGGGCACGGCAATGGTTTAGTATGGGGGGGTGATGAGACTGCTTTTATACATAGTCTCATCGTCCAAATCGGGCTTAAAATGCATAAAATATCATTAAAACTGCCAAATATATGCTCGTGTTTGTTGCTTGTGTATTTTAGGTACGGATATTGAGGAAATGACAAAAAGATCACAAGAATCAATCAAAAACTAACACGGGAAACGAAGCCGCACAATGAACCGGGCCCAAAAATGGAATTTCCAAAAATGACCTTGAAGAATTGAAGATTGGCAACATTGGTCCCTCATTTTTGAAAATTTGGCAAGAAAGGCCATTGGAGAATTCATTTATACAAGATACATCCTTGGATTTTGAAGACATGTCAAGAAAAGCCCTTGAAGATTGCATTTATTGCATAAATAGTCCTTGTTTTAAGTTTGAAAACATGATGTGCCAAAATTGACAAGTTATGCAAAGTTGTTAAAAGGAAAAATGAAGTTGTGGGCTGTTTTATACAAAGTAAACAAATGAAGAGACTTTGAGGACTGTTTTTGCCAGACAATCAAACCCACCACCACCAATCATCCTGCCACATCACACCCTACACCCAATCACACCCCTCCACCTCACCATCACCACCCACGTCATTTCCCACCCAACTTAAATAATCAGTTAATCTGATTATTTAATTTTTCCCTCTAAACACAATATTTAAAAAACTTAACCCCCAAACTGGATTAAACCCACCCTTAAACACCCCATAAACCCTAATTTTCCCAGACACAATTAACTTTAAAACAAAGGGGTTTTTGATAATTGCTTCCAGATCATTGATTAACCTCCCCCTGAACCAATCCCACAACTCAAATCCCTTCCCAACACCACCACATGTGCAGTGGGACCATCCCCTGCCCCGTCCCTTTCTTCCCAAAACCCTATACCAGACAAGATCAAGGGTCCTCATCCAAACTTGTTCCCAAAGGCTTATTAAACGTCCAGGATCATCAAACAACAGCTGGAAGGATCACATGCTTGGCAGAATCACAAGATAGCAACTTTTTGACTCATTGACCAAGGGGCTTTTCTGGAATTCCATCCATTAGGGTTTTAGCTTATTAATATTTTATTCAGTATCTAGTAGCTTCTATTAGAGCTTATAAAAGGAGGGTGTAAGATGTGCATACCCCTTTGTTCCAGAATTTTAGCAAAAATCTTGTAATTCCTTTTTAATCAATATAAAGTTGGTGTTTTGTTAAATGTAATTCCTTTTATGATTTATTAAAAGTTGGTAAATTTTTGAGCTAGAAATTCTGAGTTCCATCATTATTTTGTAAACACTTTGTGTTTTTGAGTTTTCAAAAAGGTTTCAAATTGGTTTTAAATTTCAGAAAATCCAAGGTCCAAGGAAGTGAAAGTGGAATTGGATGTTTGGTTTTCTAATTTTGGACTTGTTTTAAAAACGTATTCATTGGTTCCAAGATTTATTGGTTTGTAAAAGATTTTTGGAAGAAAGAAATCAGATTTTTCTTGTTATTCACCTTTGTTGATCTTAGCAGATTTTCAAGCTTATTTTCCAAGGTTCAGCTCAGGCCCCAGCCTGAAAGGAGGCGGCAAAGCAGCCATTGTGGGACCTGGATGTAGGTCCCACAAGGTAAAACGCTTGTTAACTTATTTTCAGTTTTCAAGTTTATGATTTATGGGATTATGTGATTTTGCATGAAAGTTGTTCAAGTGTTGATTTTGAGGTTTGATTATGCTCACTAGTTGCTTGTATGCATGTTAGAAGCTAATCCAATTAGTTTTGTTAAGATTTAAATAGATTTGATGTGTAAAATTTTAGTTTCTGAACATTAAGGAGTGTTTGGGTTTGTTGTTTTAACTAGTTTAGGTGACTCTTTATTGGTTAAAAGCAGCTTTAACAAACCTTAACTAAGTAGTCTAGGTTGTATTGATAGCTTGTTTCAGTTTTGATGAGGTATTAAACAAGTTTGTATGCTATATCTTTGGTATAAACAGTCAAAACCAGTAATCCACTTTTCTGTTTATTATTGAGTGAATTTTGCCATCAAATCTTGATCATTGCTAGAGATTAGGTTAATATAGGATTATTGATAGTTTTTATGTGATGTGGTGAACTTATTTGCAAGATTTGAGGCTTTGAAATTCACTTTTGTGCAAGTAAAAAAGGGTCTACTGTTCATCAGAAACCTAGGTCCTTAATCAGAAACTTCAATTGGCATTTGTGTGTGATTTGTGTGAAGTGACTTGTGTTTTTTGTGTTGCTATTGACTTCCCACAACCCAACTGGTTGTGGGGGTACCTTGTTGTCCAAAGAAAAGCTCAACAATAAGCTTTCCTAAGCTTATTGGTCAACTGACCATTATTTTGCACTATCAGTGGGAACATAGTTCCCCCTGCTAATACACAAGTTACCACTGCTGCACTACCAGACAAAACAAGGTCACATGTCCCTTTCAGAAAACTGATTTTTTGTCTTTAGTGCATGCAAATGAGAATTATGACTTGAAACCAGTTATGTTATTTTCTAATTTTATTTTTGATTTTTCTGTTTAATTAGTTTTTAATTTACTGTTTATTTTATATTTTTTAGATTAAATTGCATTTTTAAATACTTTTTAAGTTTCTGTTTTTGGCATTTAGTGACAAAAATTGTTATTTTTCAGTTTTATCATTTTTCATAGATTAAGAAAAACATTTTAAGATTTTTAGTTAAAAACGTTTTTACTGTTCAGTTTTTATTTATTTTTTAGAATTAAATTAGTTTAATTAGGGTTTTATTTGTTAACTGTTTTGTCTTTTAGTGAAAATTTTTATATTTTTCAAACTTTTTCATTTTTCTACTGTTCTTTAGAGTAAATTAAAATATTTAAAATTGTCAAATTATTTTTAGCATTATTTTATTATTTTTTATGATTATTTTAGTTCAAAAATAGTTTTTAGTGTTTTAAAAAAAATAGAAAATTAGTTTTTAAAATTTAGGAAACATACTTTTTAGTCTTTAAATAATATAAGTAACTTATTAGTTCAATAAAATAATATTTTGGACATTTTGATTAATTATATTTAATTTTAGGGCTTTAATTAGCATTTAAAATTGAATATTTAATTAATAAAAGGTTTTAAAATATTTTTATTGGATTTTTATTCTTATTTATATTATTTTAGACTTAGTTTAACTTTTAATTAATTTTTAGGTTAAAATTTTTAAAATTTGTAGCTTTTTACGGTTTTACGTGAACGCCTTTTTCGTCTTAGCTCGATCCGTCTACGTAACCGTCATTCTCTTCTCACCCCATTTCTATTTTCTTTTTCTCAACAATATAATCACAAACATTAATCAATTCATTACACAACACACTAGCCTCCTCGAGAACGAACTCACTTCATTTTTGGGTCATAACTTGTGGTTTTCCTAAACTACTTGTTAATACTTACCCTAATTGCCTTGTTTTCCTAAACAAGTGTGATTTTACAACTATCAACCGACATCTGTCACAGAGATACGTAGTTTTCTTGGGTTGGCGGGTTATTACCGCAGGTTTGTGGAAAACTTCTCATGTTTGGCGTTACCATTTACCCAACTTATGCGAAAAGGTGAGAAGTTTATATGGACCGAGGAGAGAGAAAAGAGTTTTGAGGAACTCAAGCATCGATTGATCTCAACACCGATACTTACTCTTCCATCCGGTACAGGTGGTTATCAGATTTACAGTGACGCTTCAGGAAAGGGCTTAGGTTGTGTTCTTATGCAGCATGGGGAAGTCATTGCTTATGCTTCGCGTCAACTGAAGCCGTATGAGAAAAATTATCATACTCATGATCTAGAGCTCGCAACAGTCGTTTTCGCCCTTAAAATCTGGAGGCATTATTTATACGGTGAGTCGTGTGATATCTTCACCGATCACAAAAGTCTCAAGTATATATTTACCCAGCGAGAGCTGAACATGAGACAGAGGCGATGGTTAGAACTGCTGAAAGACTATGACACTAATATTCAGTATCACCCAGGAAAAGAAAATGTGGTGGCAGATGCCCATAGCAGAAAGTCAGGAATGATAAATGGCATCAAAGTTCAGGAAGAAATTATTCGGGACTTAGAGCGGTATGATATTGAGCTCTTAGTACGCGGACAGAGGGGATACTGGGCTAGTCCGAGGGTCGAACCAGATTTACTCTCTCGGATTAAATCCGCACAAAAGGATGATGGTGAAATTTGGGCGATTGTCCAGAATATTGACCAGCAGACTGAATTTCACTTCTCACTTCTGGGGAGGTTTGCATAAAGCCTGGGGAACCAGGATCAAGCTCAGTACAACTTTCCACCCACAGACGGACGGTCAGTCAGAGCGTACGATCCAGACATTGGAGGACATGCTACGCGCCTGTGCATTAGAATGGACAAGACACTGGGATGACTATATTTGCTTGGTCGAGTTTGCCTACAACAAAAGTTGGCATGCCAGTATCAAGCGTGTTCCCTTCGAGATGTTATACGGCAGGAAATGTCGTGCTCCTATTTGTTGGGATCAGGTTGGAGAACGTTTGATTGAGGGACCAGAATTAATAGAACTGACCAATGAAAAGGTCGCCATTGCTAGGGCAAAACTGCACGAAGCGCGTACTCGCCAGAAGAGTTACGCCGACAAGCATCGCAGAGATCTATCATTTCAGACTGGGGATCGTGTGTTCCTCAAAGTATCACCCGCATGCGGCGTCAGACGTTTTGGCCTCAAAGGCAAGCTCAGCCCTTGTTACATCAGACCGTTCGAAATCCTTGAACGTATCGATGAAGTGTCATATCGGTTGGCGTTACCACCTCAGCTTTCACACGTCCACAACGTGTTTCATGTATCATTACTCAGAGGGTACAACTATCATGAGCTTCACAAAGTGAATTATCCACTCGATCAGATTCGGGAGGATCTATCTTATATTGAGGAACCCGAAGCAGTTTTAGATCGCCAGGATCGAGTTATGAGAAGGAAGACCATTCCTTTCGTCAAAATCCTGTGGAGGAACCATACCGAGCGAGAGGCCACTTGGGAAACAGAGGAGTCTATACGGACTTCTTATCCTCACTTTCTGTGATAATCCGTCAATTTATGGTTGATATTTTATTCTCAAGTATTATTTAAAAACATTACTTTTAATGTTATAATATGAACTCACTTATTATTGGGAAGAAATTTGGGTTTACGTCTTGAAGCAGCATCAACTACGTCTAAACCGGAGGATTCTACGTTACGTGCCTACGTTTACATACACCATTTTTGGTGACAGTCTGACAATTTAGGAAATAAATTTATCCGTGAATATTATTTTGGGATTTTAAATTTGTGTTGGTTCATAAACTCACAAATTTATGAGAAGAGATTAGGACTTACGTGAATAATTTAACGTCCTTTACGACTAAACCGGAAACCTTAGGGTTACATATTTACGTTTTTGAACTCCGTTTTTGATGAGACAATTTTTATTAGATTGGTTTTGTGTCGTTGATTCATAATTTATAAAAACGTTTTTCGTAAAACGACCCGAGGGCACGCAAATCGAGGAAACTAGAATCGAGGAGTACCCGTAAATAATTGGGGATGAGACAAAACAAGTTTTGCCCCATCCCCAATATGGGATGGTTTAAGCTTCAACAACACACCTCATGTGTGTAAAATTGTTAAGCTAACTAAGGACACATGTCCTTAGTCTTGCACCAAAACCATCCACACCTTAAAACTACTAACTAAAACCATTCTCTCACATAACACTCATGCAAACCACCAATTTTCTCTCATCTCTCTCCCTATGAACGTCCACTCTTCATCCAAAACAACCCTCATTTGATCTTGATTCAACCATAAATCATATGTTATTTACACATATGATGAAAACCCATTGAAGATATATTGATTGGAGGTGATTTTAACAACTAGAAAGGAGTTTCTATGGAGATTAAGGGCTGATAGTGAAAGTGAAAGTAAAAATCAGACTTGTGAAAATTAAAGTATATAGTATTATAATAGCACTCAAGTAAATAATATATAAAATGTAAACTTAAAACCCACTAACTTATATATAATATTTATATAAGTATGTACAATAATAAATAAATGAGACATTTTATAAAAATGGCAATTTGATAAGTTTTATAAGTTATAAAACTATAAACATGATTTTTACGTCTTTTCGGCTAAAACCGTAAAATTAACGTTTTCGTCAATTAAAACTTAGATGGTCGGACCCGTCTAATGTGAACTTTTTATAACTCATACACTGATATATAAGTACATATTACAAGTAAAAACCGATAAAACCCGAGCTTTATAACATACGGACATTAACGGGCCAAATTAGCCTTATTGGACTATTAATCCAACTAATTTGGCTAAACACTAATAAACTTGCTTAATTGGGCTTAACCCACTTGGGCCCAACATGTAAGCATAGGACTGATATAAAAGTGTAATTGGGCTAATATAATATATTGGGCTTGTAATGGGCCCACTGGGCCTCAAAATGTAAGTAAATTGAACTAGTATAACTAGTCTAGAAATGTACCAACACATGACATTTTAATATGTATAAAGATATAAACTCCCACATGATCATGATATCATCATATATATTTACATAGTTGTTGTTTTTATAAAGTCATTGGACAAGAGTCTAAGACGAGTATTATTTGTCTAGGTTTCCGTGATTGAAGCACGTACCGTACATCCGAATCACCGATAACCGCCCAATCAACGTGAGTTCATAGCCTTGCACTCTTTCAAATGTTTTTATGAAATGTTTTATAAATCCGCGAGGGAGATAACATGTTAGTTTTGATAAAATAGGACACCATTTGTACCGATTGTTTGATTATTTATTTGGACCCGAATGATTGTACGACCAGATGAATGATTATATGACCCGATGTTTGAAATAAAATGGATTATTAAAGTTAGGTTATGTCACTAAAAGTCCTATTAGCATGAATTGTGAACTACCGGGATTTGGTAGACGCTTATGCATATAATAGTACTATTTGGGGACGATCACCCCAGTTCGCGCCTTGACGGTTGATCCTAGTCGTGCCACATTGATTGGTAAGCGAATTTATGTATGAGAAGATTTACACAAGCGTGATTATTGTGACGACACGCTAATTTAGATGGGCAAATGAGTTTCGGGTTAGCTACCCGTTGTTTGTTGTAGTAAGGTAACAATGTCATGCGGCTTATAATAATCCAAAAATAACGAAATACTGCTATACGTACTGAATTACGATATATTGCCTGACTAGCAATACGGGGTCTTATTATTGATATTATGTTCGTGTTTTGGTTTTTCATAACCATATTCATATAACGATTTTTATTTAACTCTATACAACGTTATAAAACGTATTGTATGATGTTTTTACGACAATGGTTCGTATAATGATTTTGAAGGCAAAAGCCTATATTATGATTTTTGATAAGGATTTGTATGAAATGACTTTGGCTTTTTTATGGCCTATTACAGAGATTTGTACAAAATGATTTTCGGTAATAATTATATACCGATGATATATTAATGGTTTTATTAAACTCTATGAATTTACTCGGCGTTATCGCTGACCTTTTCTTTTAACATGTTTTATCTCAGGTACTTGAAGGTAATTCTCGGGAAGACAACAAGAATTCATGGCCCGCACTTAAATAATAATTTCCATTCAAATGCTTTGTAAAACCTGTATGATATACAATGACTTGGAACCTATGTAAATCTGATATTTATGAATGGAAATGCTTTATTATTAAACGACGCGATTTTTAAGCGTTGTCTATGATGTGAGTAATGTGCTATCCTGTAACACCAACGAGTCTTCCGCTGTATTGAATTGTATAAATTTGGGGGTGTTACAGTTTGGTACCAGAGCTCTCGTTATAGAGAACGAAAGATTTTTATAACTAAGGTTTTGAATAAAACATTTCAAAATCTCTTAACTATAAACATTTTCTAAAAATGTCTAAAAATCTTTTGACTATAACGGTGCCGAAGAATTCCCGAGTTACTGACAAGGCCAGACTGAGAAGTGTTATTTTAATATATATATATATATATATATATATATATATATATATATATATATATATATATATATATATATATATATATATATATATATATATATATATATATATATATATATATATATATATATATATATATATATATATATATATATATATATATATATATATATATATATATATATAACTTAGATTATATATATATGTTGTAATTTGATTACATATATTGTTTGATGATTTTAATATTTATACGAGGTATTTATATGACGTAGATTGTCACAAGAAACCCTAACTCCCCTAGCAAATCAGTCGAAGCTATTCCCGTAGGAATTCTAGCTATTCTAGATCTAAACCAAGTTGAGGATATTTATGATCCCAACAAAATGGTTGATATTCGTAGAAATGTAGATATTAGTTGATTGTGATATTGAAGAAGAATTGGCGAGATTAAAACTAATATCGATGTCATGACGATCTTTCCTTATAGAGTGGAGTTTGACAAAACCATTACCACCTAGAAAGATGTCATCTAATTCGGTGTCGCCCAATTCTTAAATTTGGAAATCGAAAGGGTGAATGTTGCACTTGAGGCTGTCAATGGAACCATTACCCAAAAGCCTCATGCCACTAGTACCTTTCCGAGAAGTCTAATTGAATGATCGAGTCATGTAATACTAGTGACTCATTTGATAATTATTGTTGTAAGAGATATAGGATTGGAAATTAAGTGTTGTTCATATTGAACTTTTATTGCCCTTTCAAGGTCTAAGAATAAGATTGAAAGTATTGGAAAATGAGTTAGGATGTTACATTGAGTATAAGTTGGTTAAAACTTGAATGAAGTAAAAATTCAACTTGTATGGAATATGAGATTGTTAAGAGGAAGTCGTTAAGTCTTGTGATTGAATTATAACGTTTTAAATGATTGTTAGTTTGTTAAGGGTTGTTCCTAAACCATTGTCCAATAACGAGAATGCCCAGTGTCCAATAAATAAATTAAAGAAATCTTCTTCTGAATTGGGACCGATGGATCTTTCGGGACATGTGGAACACCTAATGACTCTTGTAGATTAGTATTCATTGTAGTATCTTTTAAAAATCCCTAACTTAACTGAGACATCAGTTGGTAGGATGAGTTCTTGGAATTGTATGACATAGTGACACGTAATGTGTTACGGTACAATTTTGACTTGTTTGTGATTAATGAAAAGACTACCTTTGATTGCTAAATTCTACATGTAATGATGTTATCTATCTTTATTGCTTCATCCTAATGTTCGCATTAGTGATGCAACCATTGAGAAAGTACTCATCTCGAATTGAGTTACGTTGTGGATTATTCTCTTTGTATTCCTGAGTGCCATCGAGGTCATGAACCTCATGATTATTTGGCTAAGCTCATTTCCTATTATATTGTAGTTAGTTCTTGGTGAACAACTTTTCATCACTCTTTTGCAGATCACTCATTGTTTTTATAAGATAAAACAATATTCCTTGGGAACTTATAACCAAAACGGTCAAGGTTCCCGCCAAAATCAAGCTCCACCAAATCAAAATGCTAATAACTATCGAAACAACAACCAAGGTGGTAATTATCAAGGCAATCAACGTAACTACAACAAGGGTAATTAAAAAAGTGGAAATGGGCAAATTTCAAACCAAAACCAAAACCGTGATTTTCAAACTACCACACAAGGTTTTCAAAATGATCACACCAAAAATCTTTAAGGAAATTTTTTGAATTATGCTAAGGCAAACGATGCTAAGTTTGATAATATGCAACGTGAAATGGTTAGCTTAAGATCCGAGTTGAAAAACGAGCCTAAAAACGAACTTGCTAATGAACTTAAAACTCATGCTAATAAAATGGAAGGAAATATTCAACGACTCCAACAAAATCAACAAAAAATAGAGCAAGGTCAACATGAGATTAAGCAAGATATGTTAAAAGCGGATGCTAGGCAATCCAAGTTTGAAGACCGAATGGGAAAAATGTTTGAAGCTATCATGTGTAAACCTTCTTCTTCGGGTGGTCTTCCTAGTGATACCATCGTGAACCCGAAAGGAGAAATGAAGGTTATTACTACTCGTAGTGATAAAACTTTCAAAGAACCCATTTCTCGTCCAAGTACTTCTATGGAGAAGGAAAAAGAGAAAGAACCCGAGGTGGTGGTCGAAAAGGAGCAAATTCCAATCCCACAAAGTACCGCTCAAACCACACCTACGGTTGAACCAATACCAACCATGGAACCCGAGATTCCAAGGCTGATGCCTATGCCCCAACCCACACCACCCTTACCTTACCCTTCAAGACGAGACAAGGAAA
Organism: Glebionis coronaria; assembly: GCA_025667525.1. Taxonomy (NCBI): domain Eukaryota; kingdom Viridiplantae; phylum Streptophyta; class Magnoliopsida; order Asterales; family Asteraceae; genus Glebionis; species Glebionis coronaria. Next base: position 70,663,613 of record CM046877.1, on the reverse strand, counting down.
AGGCGCAAGAACGAAATAATTATCAATTTGAACTTTTTATGAAAATGTTTCGTGACTTGCATTTTAATATAAGTTTTACCGACGCCTTGGTCATGATGCCTCGATTTGCCGCGAACTTCAAAAGTATGTTGAATAACAAAGAGAAATTGCAAAAATCGTCTAGTTGTTCATCGGTTTTTCTTAGCCGCATACCTCAAAAAGTCGGTGATCCCGGCAAGTTTTTAATCCCATGTGCAATACAAGATATGGAAGAATGCTACGCCTTGGCCGATCTTGGTGCTAGTACTAATTTGATGCCTCTTGAGATTTTTAAGTCGCTCAATCTTCCCAATCTCACTCCTTCAAGAATGTCAATCGAGATGGCCGATCATTCTATGATTCTAGCTTGTGGAGTAGCCGAGGACGTCTTCGTGAAAGTTGGAAAGTTCTACTATCCCGTAGACTTTATTGTTGTTGACATTCCCATCGATCCTAAAGTTCCTCTAATTTTAGGTCGATCATTTTTGGATACCTCGAGAGCACTTATCGATGTGCATTCTAGGAAAATCACTCTTCGTTTCAATGAGGAAGAACTCGTCATTAATGCAACTCAAAACTCCACACTTTCTCATGTGTATTCTATCACGTCTTTGTACAATGTCAATCCCATCAAAAACATTTGCAAAAAGATTTCAAAAAGAGTTTTAGGAGTTGATGATAAAAATGAAGTTCCGTCCCCTCCGCCGGTGGAGGTTAAGAGTGTTAAGCCTACGATCCCAATCACGAATGATTCTTCGGATGATGAATATGTTGATCCCGATGGGGGAGTTTTCTTTGTTGACAAACGTTTTGAGAACTTACCACCACCTTTACCAAAACGGTTTTCAAATGTGAGAATTTTTAGTGTGACTAACATTGCTTTAGAAACACCAAATATTTTCGACATAATCAAAAAGGGTTTTTATAAGGAGAGTTTAAAAGATAAAAATGGAAAAGATTTTAAATGTGATTTAATTGATTTTTCTACAAATCTAACTCCGTCATCACCACGTGTTTTGAGTGCTACAAGCTCGTCTACTCCTTTTGACGATGCTTTGTGTGGTTTTAGTATGGGGGAAGCCCCTTATGTTCCCTTCCCTTTCTCCATCGAGGACGAGATATTTGATCCCGGAATTGCTTATAAAGGGAAATCTCGGTCTTCCACCGATGCAATAAATGGAAAATCTTTCTATTTGATTGGTGCGAGTCTACCTCGAGTAGCTCAATGTTTTTATGACTTACCCATTGTCCCACCCTTCTATTTCTTCTCATCTATTTTCTTGAAACCCTTTGGGTTTGTGTTGACACATGATGAAGTGGCGTTGATTTGTTTTTCCAATGAAAACGAGAACGCCATCTTCGATCCCGGTATTTTGCACCATCAAAGGACTTAGTCCTTATTACCGGTTGTTTTTGGGCCTTGTTTATCATGTAAGCCCCACTAAAAATTGACCACACCAAGATAATCCCTAAATGATCACATTTATGGGGATTCGAGTCGAGCTTTTGACTCGGTTATCAAAAACAAGGTGCCTCATGGGGGAGACCCATGCTTATCCATGTACATATTATTGCTTCTAATTAGTTTAATGTGAGGGGATTTGTGCCCTTCCAACCTTTGTTCCGTGGTTGTTTGTGAATTGTGGTCTTTAGATCATGATCTTCACGATTGGAGCCTCTCGTGTTCGTTTATGGGAGCACTCGATCGTTTGCTTTGAAGACTTTCTCAATATCCAAATGATATATCCTTTTGATGTTCTAACCTTAGGTTTATAGCACACTTCATAAACGGCTATTAATTTATTGGTTACACCCTTTCCATGCTAGATTAGGCATTCGACTACGTCTCTAGTATGGGGGTGTTTTGCACCCCTAGACTCGAAACATTGAGGACAATGTTTAACTTTAGTATGGGGGGGGGGTGAATATATACTTGCCTTGCCAAACCTTCACGCTTTCCAAAGTTTATCTTTTTGTTTATCGTTTTGTTGCAAATAAGGCTAAAAATGGCCAAAATTTTAAAATTTTTCTCATGTTTTATAAGTGTTTGAAGACACGAATGTAGATTTTCCGATGGCGAGAATAAGAGTAATTTTTGACTCGACCGTGCGTGTTGAGCACTTAGCTTTGATTCCTTAACTTCACATTAGGCTAAGTCTCTTAAATGAGGACGAGAAATGATAGAGTTAATTATAAGTTACTATGCTAAACGTAGAGTACTCGTATTCTTTCAAAAACTCATGTGTTCTCGTTGTTTGCTTATTCTCCCTTCGCATGTAAATATTTTTTGCTTAATAAATATTGACTTAGCGGTTTAGTTAGGATTGTTGGGTTTCTAGTCTTTTCTAGTAGCTTCCGTTTAATTAAATTGGGAAGACATTAAGGTATCGCCAGCGTCACGGTTTTGAAGTATTGGCACCCGAATAATCAAAAGCTTCACCTAATAATAAGATTTCAGGTGCTCACCAAAATCTAGCAAACAATTTGAAGCCCCACAAGGCCGAAAAATCTATGCAAAATTGAAAGTGAATCAAGCCTTAATCTTCGAAGCTTTAAAGATCCAAAATTCGCTTTAGCGTGAGGATATACGTCTTTGGCTAATAAAACCACCGATGAGGCGGATAATAAAAGGCAAGGCAAGACCGAAGTCATAATAAAAGCTTCATGGAGAAGTTGAATAAAAGATGGAGGTAAACCAATGATAATAAGGCCCTTCCGTTAGGGGGCGTATAAAAGTCTTGGTAATAAGTCTCATGTTCAAAACTGTTATAAAACTGTGTTTATCGATTCTTCTTGTCAACTTAATTTTTTGACATCGTTGTCTATTAGGAGGGGTTATTGATTTGATGGTCTTAGTTACACCGTTAGGACTCTATTTTTAGACCTAAATCTCTATTATCGCATAAGTCAACAATGTATCCTCGTGAAACATTCAAGACAAAATAAAATATAAGAGATACAACCTAGGAATAATGGGAGAATAAGTACGTGAATAGGGCATATGAGTAGTGTTAGCATTACTAACTTATAATGACAATGATCTCGTTGCATGCTTGCATGGAATTAGGGTGAAAATCGAGGACGATGAAATTATTTCTAACGAAGCATTCATGTGTTCTTATTCTATGAACCTAAACGTCCCATTTTGCGATGAAAATCATACATTATGTCTAAAACACAAGTAGTAGTAATAGTAGTAGTGTAGCTTGTTTTTCATTCAATAAAGTGAATAAAAATGAATTTGGAGGTGCTATAATACTTTATTCTAGCATTGCGTGAGGGCACGGCTATGGTTTAGTATGGGGGGGGTGATGAGACTGCTTTTATACATAGTCTCATCGTCCAAATCGGGCTTAAAATGCATAAAATATCATTAAAACTGCCAAATATATGCTCGTGTTTGTTGCTTGTGTATTTTAGGTACGGATATTGAGGAAATGACAAAAAGATCACAAGAATCAATCAAAAACTAACACGGGAAACGAAGCCGCACAATGAACCGGGCCCAAAAATGGAATTTCCAAAAATGACCTTGAAGAATTGAAGATTGGCAACATTGGTCCCTCATTTTTGAAAATTTGGCAAGAAAGGCCATTGGAGAATTCATTTATACAAGATACATCCTTGGATTTTGAAGACATGTCAAGAAAAGCCCTTGAAGATTGCATTTATTGCATAAATAGTCCTTGTTTTAAGTTTGAAAACATGATGTGCCAAAATTGACAAGTTATGCAAAGTTGTTAAAAGGAAAAATGAAGTTGTGGGCTGTTTTATACAAAGTAAACAAATGAAGAGACTTTGAGGACTGTTTTTGCCAGACAATCAAACCCACCACCACCAATCATCCTGCCACATCACACCCTACACCCAATCACACCCCTCCACCTCACCATCACCACCCACGTCATTTCCCACCCAACTTAAATAATCAGTTAATCTGATTATTTAATTTTTCCCTCTAAACACAATATTTAAAAAACTTAACCCCCAAACTGGATTAAACCCACCCTTAAACACCCCATAAACCCTAATTTTCCCAGACACAATTAACTTTAAAACAAAGGGGTTTTTGATAATTGCTTCCAGATCATTGATTAACCTCCCCCTAAACCAATCCCACAACTCAAATCCCTTACCAACACCACCACATGTGCAGTGGGACCATCCCCTGCCCCGTCCCTTTCTTCCCAAAACCCTATACCAGACAAGATCAAGGGTCCTCATCCAAACTTGTTCCCAAAGGCTTATTAAACGTCCAGGATCATCAAACAACAGCTGGAATGATCACATGCTTGGCAGAATCACAAGATGGCAACTTTTTGACTCATTGACCAAGGGGCTTTTCTGGAATTCCATCCATTAGGGTTTTAGCTTATTAATATTTTATTCAGTATCTAGTAGCTTCTATTAGAGCTTATAAAAGGAGGGTGCAACATGTGCATACCCCTTTGTTCCAGAATTTTAGCAAAAATCTTGTAATTCCTTTTTAATCAATATAAAGTTGGTGTTTTGTTAAATGTAATTCCTTTTATGATTTATTAAAAGTTGGTAAATTTTTGAGCTAGAAATTCTGAGTTCCATCATTATTTTGTAAACACTTTGTGTTTTTGAGTTTTCAAAAAGGTTTCAAATTGGTTTTAAATTTCAGAAAATCCAAGGTCCAAGGAAGTGAAAGTGGAATTGGATGTTTGGTTTTCTAATTTTGGACTTGTTTTAAAAACGTATTCATTGGTTCCAAGATTTATTGGTTTGTAAAAGATTTTTGGAAGAAAGAAATCAGATTTTTTTTGTTATTCACCTTTGTTGATCTTAGCAGATTTTCAAGCTTATTTTCCAAGGTTCAGCTCAGGCCCCAGCCTGAAAGGAGGCGGCAAAGCAGCCATTGTGGGACCTGGATGTAGGTCCCACCGCTTGTTAACTTATTTTCAGTTTTCAAGTTTATGATTTATGGGATTATGTGATTTTGCATGAAAGTTGTTCAAGTGTTGATTTTGAGGTTTGATTATGCTCACTAGTTGCTTGTATGCATGTTAGAAGCTAATCCAATTAGTTTTGTTAAGATTTAAATAGATTTGATGTGTAAAATTTTAGTTTCTGAACATTAAGGAGTGTTTTGGTTTGTTGTTTTAACTAGTTTAGGTGACTCTTTATTGGTTAAAAGCAGCTTTAACAAACCTTAACTAAGTAGTCTAGGTTGTATTGATAGCTTGTTTCAGTTTTGATGAGGTATTAAACAAGTTTGTATGCTATATCTTTGGTATAAACAGTCAAAACCAGTAATCCACTTTTCTGTTTATTATTGAGTGAATTTTGCCATCAAATCTTGATCATTGCTAGAGATTAGGTTAATATAGGATTATTGATAGTTTTTATGTGATGTGGTGAACTTATTTGCAAGATTTGAGGCTTTGAAATTCACTTTTGTGCAAGTAAAAAAGGGTCTACTGTTCATCAGAAACCTAGGTCCTTAATCAGAAACTTCAATTGGCATTTGTGTGTGATTTTTGTGAAGTGACTTGTGTTTTTTGTGTTGCTATTGACTTCCCACAACCCAACTGGTTGTGGGGGTACCTTGTTGTCCAAAGAAAAGCTCAACAATAAGCTTTCCTAAGCTTATTGGTCAACTGACCATTATTTTGCACTATCAGTGGGAACATAGTTCCCCCTGCTAATACACAAGTTACCACTGCTGCACTACCAGACAAAACAAGGTCACATGTCCCTTTCAGAAAACTGATTTTTTGTCTTTAGTGCATGAAAATGAGAATTATGACTTGAAACCAGTTTTGTTATTTTTCTAATTTTATTTTTGATTTTTCTGTTTAATTAGTTTTTAATTTACTATTTATTTTATATTTTTTAGATTAAATTGCATTTTTAAATACTTTTTAAGTTTCTGTTTTTGGCATTTAGTGACAAAAATTGTTATTTTTCAGTTTTATCATTTTTCATAGATTAAGAAAAACATTTTAAGATTTTTAGTTAAAAACGTTTTTACTGTTCAGTTTTTATTTATTTTTTAGAATTAAATTAGTTTAATTAGGGTTTTATTTGTTAACTGTTTTGTCTTTTAGTGAAAATTTTTATATTTTTCAAACTTTTTCATTTTTCTACTGTTCTTTAGAGTAAATTAAAAAATTTAAAATTGTCAAATTATTTTTAGCATTATTTTATTATTTTTTATGATTATTTTAGTTCAAAAATAGTTTTTAGTGTTTTAAAAAAATAGAAAATTAGTTTTTAAAATTTAGGAAAAATACTTTTTAGTCTTTAAATAATATAAGTAACTTATTAGTTCAATAAAATAATATTTTGGACATTTTGATTAATTATATTTAATTTTAGGGCTTTAATTAGCATTTAAAATTGAATATTTAATTAATAAAAGGTTTTAAAATATTTTTATTGGATTTTTATTCTTATTTATATTATTTTAGACTTAGTTTAACTTTTAATTAATTTTTAGGTTAAAATTTTTAAAATTTGTAGCTTTTTACGGTTTTACGTGAACGCCTTTTTCGTCTTAGCTCGATCCGTCTACGTAACCGTCATTCTCTTCTCACCCCATTTCTATTTTCTTTTTCTCAACAATATAATCACAAACATTAATCAATTCATTACACAACACACTAGCCTCCTCGAGAACGAACTCACTTCATTTTTGGGTCATAACTTGTGGTTTTCCTAAACTACTTGTTAATACTTACCCTAATTGCCTTGTTTTCCTAAACAAGTGTGATTTTACAACTATCAACCGACATCTGTCACAGAGATACGTAGTTTTCTTGGGTTGGCGGGTTATTACCGCAGGTTTGTGGAAAACTTCTCACGTTTGGCGTTACCATTTACCCAACTTATGCGAAAAGGTGAGAAGTTTATATGGACCGAGGAGAGAGAAAAGAGTTTTGAGGAACTCAAGCATCGATTGATCTCAGCACCGATAATTACTCTTCCATCCGGTACAGGTGGTTATCAGATTTACAGTGACGCTTCAGGAAAGGGCTTAGGTTGCGTTCTTATGCAGCATGGGGAAGTCATTGCTTATGCTTCGCGTCAACTGAAGCCGTATGAGAAAAATTATCATACTCATGATCTAGAGCTCGCAACAGTCGTTTTCGCCCTTAAAATCTGGAGGCATTATTTATACGGTGAGTCGTGTGATATCTTCACCGATCACAAAAGTCTCAAGTATATATTTACCCAGCGAGAGCTGAACATGAGACAGAGGCGATGGTTAGAACTGCTGAAAGACTATGACACTAATATTCAGTATCACCCAGGAAAAGAAAATGTGGTGGCAGATGCCCATAGCAGAAAGTCAGGAATGATAAATGGCATCAATGTTCAGGAAGAAATTATTCGGGACTTAGAGCGGTATGATATTGAGCTCTTAGTACGCGGACAGAGGGGATACTGGGCTAGTCCGAGGGTCGAACCAGATTTACTCTCTCGGATTAAATCCGCACAAAAGGATGATGGTGAAATTTGGGCGATTGTCCAGAATATTGACCAGCTGACTGAATTTCACTTCTCACTTCTGGGGAGGTTTGCATAAAGCCTGGGGAACCAGGATCAAGCTCAGTACAACTTTCCACCCACAGACGGACGGTCAGTCAGAGCGTACGATCCAGACATTGGAGGACATGCTACGCGCCTGTGCATTAGAATGGACAGGACACTAGGATGACTATATTTGCTTGGTCGAGTTTGCCTACAACAAAAGTTGGCATGCCAGTATCAAGCGTGTTCCCTTCGAGATGTTATACGGCAGGAAATGTCGTGCTCCTATTTGTTGGGATCAGGTTGGAGAACGTTTGATTGAGGGACCAGTATTAATAGAACTGACCAATGAAAAGGTCGCCATTGCTAGGGCAAAACTGCACGAAGCGCGTACTCGCCAGAAGAGTTACGCCGACAAGCATCGCAGAGATCTATCATTTCAGACTGGGGATCGTGTGTTCCTCAAAGTATCACCCGCATGCGGCGTCAGACGTTTTGGCCTCAAAGGCAAGCTCAGCCCTTGTTACATCAGACCGTTCGAAATCCTTGAACGTATCGATGAAGTGTCATATCGGTTGGCGTTACCACCTCAGCTTTCACACGTCCACAACGTGTTTCATGTATCATTACTCAGAGGGTACAACTATCATGAGCTTCACAAAGTGAATTATCCACTCGATCAGATTCGGGAGGATCTATCTTATATTGAGGAACCCGAAGCAGTTTTAGATCACCAGGATCGAGTTATGAGAAGGAAGACCATTCCTTTCGTCAAAATCCTGTGGAGGAACCATACCGAGCGGGAGGCCACTTGGGAAACAGAGGAGTCTATACGGACTTCTTATCCTCACTTTCTGTGATAATCCGTCAATTTATGGTTGATATTTTATTCTCAAGTATTATTTAAAAACATTACTTTTAATGTTATAATATGAACTCACTTATTATTGGGAAGAAATTTGGGTTTACGTCTTGAAGCAGCATCGACTACGTCTAAACCGGAGGATTCTACGTTACGTGCCTACGTTTACATACACCGTTTTTGGTGACAGTCCGACACTTCAGGAAATAAATTTATCCGTGAATATTATTTTGGGATTTTAAATTTGTGTTGGTTCATAAACTCACAAATTTATGAGAAGAGATTAGGACTTACGTGAATAATTTAACGTCCTTTACGACTAAACCGGAAACCTTAGGGTTACATATTTACGTTTTTGAACTCCGTTTTTGATGAGACAATTTTTATTAGATTGGTTTTGTGTCGTTGATTCATAATTTATAAAAATGTTTTTCGTAAAACGACCCGAGGGCACGCAAATCGAGGAAACTAGAATCGAGGAGTACCCGTAAATAATTGGGGATGAGACAAAACAAGTTTTGCCCCATCCCCAATATGGGATGGTTTAAGCTTCAACAACACACCTCATGTGTGTAAAATTGTTAAGCTAACTAAGGACACATGTCCTTAGTCTTGCACCAAAACCATCCACACCTTAAAACTACTAACTAAAACCATTCTCTCACATAACACTCATGCAAACCACCAATTTTCTCTCATCTCTCTCCCTATGAACGTCCACTCTTCACCCAAAACAACCCTCATTTGATCTTGATTCAACCATAAATCATATGTTATTTACACATATGATGAAAACCCATTGAAGATATATTGATTGGAGGTGATTTTAACAACTAGAAAGGAGTTTCCATGGAGATTAAGGGCTGATAGTGAAAGTGAAAGTAAAAATCAGACTTGTGAAAATTAAAGTATATAGTATTATAATAGCACTCAAGTAAATAATATATAAAATGTAAACTTAAAACCCACTAACTTATATATAATATTTATATAAGTATGTACAATAATAAATAAATGAGACATTTTATAAAAATGGCAATTTGATAAGTTTTATAAGTTATAAAACTATAAACATGATTTTTACGTCTTTTCGGCTAAAACCGTAAAATTAACGTTTTCGTCAATTAAAACTTAGATGGTCGGACCCGTCTAATGTGAACTTTTTATAACTCATACACTGATATATAAGTACATATTACAAGTAAAAACCGATAAAAGCCGAGCTTTATAACATACGGACATTAACGGGCCAAATTAGCCTTATTGGACTATTAATCCAACTAATTTGGCTAAACACTAATAAACTTGCTTAATTGGGCTTAACCCACTTGGGCCCAACATGTAAGCATAGGACTGATATAAAAGTGTAATTGGGCTAATATAATATATTGGGCTTGTAATGGGCCCACTGGGCCTCAAAATGTAAGTAAATTGAACTAGTATAACTAGTCTAGAAATGTACCAACACATGACATTTTAATGTGTATAAAGATATAAACTCCCACATGATCATGATATCATCATATATATATACATAGTTGTTGTTTTTATAAAGTCATTGGACAAGAGTCTAAGACGAGTATTATTTGTCTAGGTTTCCGTGATTGAAGCACGTACCGTACATCCGAATCACCGATAACCGCCCAATCAACGTGAGTTCATAGCCTTGCACTCTTTCAAATGTTTTTATGAAATGTTTTATAAATCCGCGAGGGAGATAACATGTTAGTTTTGATAAAATAGGACACCATTTGTACCGATTGTTTGATTATTTATTTGGACCCCAATGATTGTACGACCAGATGAATGATTATATGACCCGATGTTTGAAATAAAATGGATTATTAAAGTTAGGTTATGTCACTAAAAGTCCTATTAGCATGAATTGTGAACTACCGGGATTTGGTAGACGCTTATGCATATAATAGTACTATTTGGGGACGATCACCCCAGTTCGCGCCTTGACGGTTGATCCTAGTCGTGCCACATTGATTGGTAAGCGAATTTATGTATGAGAAGATTTACACAAGCGTGATTATTGTGACGACACGCTAATTTAGATGGGCAAATGAGTTTCGGGTTAGCTACCCGTTGTTTGTTGTAGTAAGGTAACAATGTCATGCGGCTTATAATAATCCAAAAATAACGAAATACTGCTATACGCACTGAATTACGATATATTGCCTGACTAGCAATACGGGGTCTTATTATTGATATTATGTTCGTGTTTTGGTTTTTCATAACCATATTCATATAACGATTTTTATTTAACTCTATACAACGTTATAAAACGTATTGTATGATGTTTTTACGACAATGGTTCGTATAATGATTTTGAAGGCAAAAGCCTATATTATGATTTTTGATAAGGATTTGTATGAAATGACTTTGGCTATTTTATGGCCTATTACAGAGATTTGTACAAAATGATTTTCGGTAATAATTATATACCGATGATATATTAATGGTTTTATTAAACTCTATGAATTTACTCGGCGTTATCGCTGACCTTTTCTTTTAACATGTTTTATCTCAGGTACTTGAAGGTAATTCTCGGGAAGACAACAAGATTTCATGGCCCGCACTTAAATAATAATTTCCATTCAAATGCTTTGTAAAACCTGTATGATATACAATGACTTGGAACCTATGTAAATCTGATATTTATGAATGGAAATGCTTTATTATTAAACGACGCGATTTTTAAGCGTTGTCTATGATGTGAGTAATGTGCTATCCCGTAACACCAACGAGTCTTCCGCTGTATTGAATTGTATAAATTTGGGGGTGTTACAGTTTGGTACCAGAGCTCTCGTTATAGAGAACGAAAGATTTTTATAACTAAGGTTTTGAATAAAACATTTCAAAATCTCTTAACTATAAACATTTTCTAAAAATGTCTAAAAATCTTTTGACTATAACGGTGCCGAGAATTCCCGAGTTACCGACAAGGCCAGACTGAGAAGTGTTATTTTAATATATATATATATATATATATATATATATATATATATATATATATATATATATATATATATATATATATATATATAAAACTTATATTATATATATATGTTGTAATTTGATTACATATATTGTTTGATGATTTTAATATTTATACGAGGTATTTATATGACGTAGATTGTCACAAGAAACCCTAACTCCCCTAGCAAATCAGTCGAAGCTATTCCCGTAGGAATTCTAGCTATTCTAGATCTAAACCAAGTTGAGGATATTTATGATCCCAACAAAATGGTTGATATTCGTAGAAATGTAGATATTAGTTGATTGTGATATTGAAGAAGAATTGGCGAGATTAAAACTAATATCGATGTCATGACGATCTTTCCTTATAGAGTGGAGTTTGACAAAACCATTATCACCTAGAAAGATGTCATCTAATTCGGTGTCACCCAATTCTTAAATTTGGAAATCGAAAGGGTGAATGTTGCACTTGAGGCTGTCAATGGAACCATTACCCAAAAGCCTCATGCCACTAGTACCTTTCCAAGAAGTCTAATTGAATGATCGAGTCATGTAATACTAGTGACTCATTTGATAATTATTGTTGTAAGAGATATAAGATTGGAAATTAAGTGTTGTTCATATTGAACTTTTATTGCCCTTTCAAGGTCTAAGAATAAGATTGAAAGTATTGGAAAATGAGGTAGGATGTTACATTGAGTATAAGTTGGTTAAAACTTGAATGAAGTAAAAATTCAACTTGTATGGAATATGAGATTGTTAAGAGGAAGTCGTTAAGTCCTGTGATTGAATTATAACGTTTTAAATGATTGTTAGTTTGTTAAGGGTTGTTCCTAAACCATTGTCCAATAACGAGAATGCCTAGTGTCCGATAAATAAATTAAAGAAATCTTCTTCTGAATTGGGACCGATGGATCTTTCGGGACATGTGGAACACCTAATGACTCTTGTAGATTAGTATTCATTGTAGTATCTTTTAAAAATCCCTAACTTAACTGAGACATCAGTTGGTAGGATGAGTTCTTGGAATTGTATGACATAGTGACACGTAATGTGTTACGGTACAATTTTGACTTGTTTGTGATTAATGAAAAGACTACCTTTGATTGCTAAATTCTACATGTATCGATGTTATCTATCTTTATTGCTTCATCCTAATGTTCGCATTAGTGATGCAACCATTGAGAAAGTACTCATCTCGAATTGAGTTACGTTGTGGATTATTCTCTTTGTATTCCTGAGTGCCATCGAGGTCATGAACCTCATGATTATTTGGCTAAGCTCATTTCCTATTATATTGTAGTTAGTTCTTGGTGAACAACTTTTCATCACTCTTTTGCAGATCACTCATTGTTTTTATAAGATAAAACAATATTCCTTGAGAAAAATTGAATTTTCATCACCATAAGGATTATTTAAAGTGAGATTTATAAATAATCGTTATCGAAATGAAGTTGTTTATGAAACATCTTGGAAAATTTAATTGTTTCCATGATAAAGAACATATCTGTAAATTCATTTTGAATTAAGCATGAAAATGTTTTTATTATAAAAATGATGATAAAATTTTGACGAACTGAGTATTGCATCGTTAATCTTGAAATTGTATATAGTTGCGCGCCTACATACAATTTGGAAGGGACCATGCAAGGCTGATTAGTAGTCACCATGAAAGTGTTAATAAACACTACATTTTCTTTGGAGTTGTGAAACATTAAAATTTATGAGATCTGCAAGAAGTGCAAATTAGGGACATATTGTTAGGGACACCTACATATGTGCCCGTACCATTTATTTTTCTGAGTCGAATTTACTCATCCGTGGAACTTGTCTTATTTGACAATTGATATTCCTTTCTTGTCCAATTCTCCCGTAGTGAGATTCTTAGGAAAAGTATCTGATTACCGAGTGTTGATACCCGATTGGATGTATCGACGTTCCTATTATTTCTTTTGATTAGGTTTCATTTGAATGACCTGGGTAACGATCCGAGGAGCTTTCGAATGCGTACTCAATTCATGAAAACATGGAATATATTCATATTCATTAAATGTTTTTGTTTGTATCTGATTTGAAATTCTCTCGCGTAGATTATGCGTTGACCTTACTCTTTTAATGGTAGTTGTGTCTCCATGTATCCTTGAATTTGTGAAGGATTATGAGTTATTATTAGTCTTTTGAGAATTTCACATCTTATCAACGGTGATAAAACTAGAAAGTTGATAGTGCCAGTAGAATGGATTGATTGATTATGACATGACGACATTGTCTTAATTGATGGGAACTCGAGTAGAATTCCCCTAAAAGATAAGATGTTGATTATCAAAAGTGATCTAAATAATTCTTGATGGATGACCATATCCGGCATTTAGATTTGAAATTATACCATGAATGGTTATGAACTAGTCATAGATCTTGTAATCTAGAAAGAACTTAACGTAAATGTATTAAAATATGTTTCTATTATCTGAAACTTTAGGAGGTATTTATTGGTGAATTACCTAGACTTTCGCCAATAAGGCAAGTTGAATTTGGTATTGATTATATTACTGGTGCTGCACCTGTGGCATGTGCACTGTTCGTCAGCACCATCTGAATTAAAAGACTTATCGTACAATTGAGAGATTTGTCGGAGAAAGCTTTTATTTTACAACCTCGTCATTATGAAGAGCTATTGTGTTATTATTCCTTATATTTGTTGAATTACAGTGAACTAAGTAAATTGACAATCGAAAACGATATCTAATACCCTAGATGAAAGATTTGTTCGATCATTTACAAGGTTCTAGCGTATGTTCTAAAGATTTGATCCACGACATGTTATCATCATCTTCGCGTCCGTAAAGAAGATTATCTATTCCAATCATTACATCCAGAACTTGCAATAAACATTATGAGTTTCATGTGATGTCGCTTGGATTGACCAATGCACGTGTAGTATCCATAAATTTGGTGAATCACGTGTGTAGGCTGTAATTTGATAAATTCATGCTTGTGATCATTAAGGATCATTTGTTTGTTTCTAAGAATAAGAAGGATTTAATAATTATTTATAGATTGCCCTGAATTGGCCGAATAATGAAAACCTGTACCTTGAATATTTAACATAAGATTTAAGGCTTGATCCGTTACATAAAATGACCGTTTGATTAATGATGGTAAGATATATATATATATACTGACTCTTCAAAGATTAGAGCTATTAAGACTTTGGGTTTTACCAAAAAGAAAATGGAAATATGTTTTGACAAATATTTTAACAAAGGATTTTAAAGGGATTATTCCCTTATACCCAAATCATTTAACTAAACTCCTGTTTAGGGGTAAATGATTGTGTATACCCCAAGACAACCTAAGAGGGATTGAGGAAATCGTTAAACCATGACTTAAAATTTGAAACGACAATTTTTGCTTTTCAACTAAGAAAATTTTTACCAAAAAATAAACGAAGGTTTTTCGAACATTTACGGATCTTACTTATTATTTCCGATAAATCAACAAAAAAAAATTGTGTTAATTAAATTCAAATTTATTTTGAACATTTTTATATAATTGGACAAACTGAGAAAATTTAAAAACTTTTTGCGTTTACGTTTCATAAAAAATAAATATTTATTATTTAATTACTTGTAGTAATTACCGACGCTTTAAACGTCGGATTGAGCAAAACTGATAAAAACAATAGTTGAGATAGAACTAAGACTTAGAAAATGTAAAGAAAGAATTTTCGAATAAATACGGTCATGATATTTATTTCATCGAGGAAGGTGAATAAAATTACTGACACATTATGTAGAAAAGATAAAGAACCAATTAGGACATGTTCCTTAATAATGAAGGTGCAAAATTCATTGTCAAACAATATAAAAAAAAATAAAAAAAATAAACAATGCTTGTAAGAAGGATAATATAGATAATAAAAGGGGTTCGCGGCTAATGTGAACCAATAGATTTGAGAAGCCGATGGTGTTAAATGATTCAAAAGGCTGCATATGGTGGTCGAAATATAGAGGATTTCGAGATTTTGTTATGTTGGAATCTCATAGGTTTAAGTATTCTATTCATGTCATTTCTGACTAAATGTATCTTATCTGAAGAAGTTGTACTAATGGAAAATTATGAAGGCAAGCATTGCCTCATACATTAGTAAACGTCTAGCTATTGCAAAGGTCATCATCTGAATTTGATTCGATTTGGGTCATCGTCGACAGACTGACCAAATCTGCTAATATCATTCCTGTTAATGATAGATTCTCGATGGAGATATTGACTCTTTTGTATTTAAGGGAGTTGTGTAAACGTAGTGTGCTTGTATCGATCATCTCTATCAAGATCCTCGCTTCCCATCGAATTTCTAGAGATTTGCTCAGAAGTCATTGGGAACGAACCTTGATGAGAGTACTATTTACCACCCCAAATCAAAGGGACGAGGTAAAGTAATGATACAAAACACTAGAAGTGTTGTTTTATGCTTGAATAATTGACCTTTGGTAATAAACAGAATAATCGTTTTCCTTTGGAGAAATTATCATTGATAATTATCGTATTAGCATTGAGATCGAATCTGTTAGGATCTAAATATAAGAGCATCTGTAAGCAAGAGTTGAGATGAAGACATCCGACATACACCCATTGTGAGTTGGACATGTCTTTTAGGTTTAAGGTTTCCTATGATGACCAACCTAACCTTAACAAAATACCCGACCCGTGAAACCTGAAATGGTTGTTGAAATTAGGATCTGATTATTGACTGCCAGTAGTGGGCAGGAGGTTATGTGAATATGAAGTTTAGATCTTGAAGTGCCAGATGGGTAGCGAAGTTATGCCAAAATTTTCACCATGGAAAGATGAATGGATGATCTGAAGGATCATGGGAAATAAGTCCCCGTTGTATGGGACCATTGAGATAATGTAAAAGTTGGTTTGAAAGGCATACAAGCTGGATCTACCCTAGGGCTTCAAGGACTGCGTGAATTATGTTTAGTATATCAAACTTGATAAAATGTCTATCAAGTGAAAATCTGATTGTTTCTTAGTAAAGTTTAGATCGGCGAAAAGTTGCATTCATCAGAAACCCGTGAACATCAAGGATAGAGAAAGTAAGTTAACATTAAGCCTGATCTTATTCCCGTAGTTATGTTTGATGAAACTCACGTATTGTAATGGATTACACTTGTGAGAAAAGACCGAATGTGGAGGAAATACCCACATGGCTTTAACTCTATAAGAAGCGAGTAATAAGATAAATTGATCTTTGAGGACAAAGATCCTGTTTAGGGGTAAATGCTGTGACAATCCGTCAGTTTATGGTTGATATTTTATTCTCAAGTATTATTTAAAAACATTACTTTTAATGTTATAATATGAACTCACTTATTATTGGGAAGAAATTTGGGTTTACGTCTTGAAGTAGCATCGACTACGTCTAAACCGGAGGATTCTACGTTACGTGCCTACGTTTACATACACCGTTTTTGGTGACAATCCGACACTTCAGGAAATAAATTTATCCGTGAATATTATTTTTGGATTTTAAATTTGTGTTGGTTCATAAACTCACAAATTTACGAGAAGAGATTAGGACTTACGTGAATAATTTAACGTCCTTTACGACTAAACCGGAAACCTTAGGATTACATATTTACGTTTTTGAACTCCGTTTTTGATGAGACAACTTTTATTAGATTTGTTTTGTGTCGTTGATTCATAATTTATAAAAACGTTTTTCGTAAAACGACCCGAGGGCACGCAAATCGAGGAAACTAGAATCGAGGAGTACCCGTAAATAATTGGGGATGAGACAAAACAAGTTTTGCCCCACCCCCAATATGGGATGGTTTAAGCTTCAACAACACACCTCATGTGTGTCAAATTGTTAAGCTAACTAAGGACACATGTCCTTAGTCTTGCACCAAAACCATCCACACCTTAAAACTACTAACTAAAACCATTCTCTCACATAACACACATGCAAACCACCAATTTTCTCTCATCTCTCTCCCTATGAACGCCCACTCTTCACCCAAAACAACCCTCATTTGATCTTGATTCAACCATAAATCATATGTTATTTACACATATGATGAAAACCCATTGAAGATATATTGATTGGAGGTGATTTTAACAACTAGCAAGGAGTTTCCATGGAGATTAAGGGCTGATTTTTGGAGAAGTCTATAAATATTTGGTGATCCTTGAAGTGGTGTTGATATCTCATAAGATTGGTTACCCAAAACTAAGTCTTGTTCATCACCAACCTCATCTTTTCATCACTAATGGTGGTATAAAGATTGTTCTTCCTATCCTCTTATTATTTTGATTATGTAATCATGTATTTTCTTTATTTATGTATATGTATATGATGATGAATGATGATAAAAATATTATGTGGGGATTTGGTGTTGATAAACATGGGTGAAAAAATGGAAAACCACATGTAAAATGGTTAAAATCTTGCTAAATATGATGGCTGTATAAAAACAGTAAGTAACCAAATGATAAACTGATAAAATGGCATAGTGGAATCAATTTACAGTAAGTATTAGATGTCATACACATGTGAGAGTTGGCCATGCAATGGAATCATCAAAATGAGTGAGATATGATCAAAACAAAATTAGTATACTAATCTGAATAGTCTGTTTTGTAGGTAATGTTAAGGATACTTAGACATGGATTGAGCAGTAGCTATAACTAACTTATTTGTAGCACATAATATGAAGTTTATGTCATCCAAAAATGAGCTTCTATCTCCTTGTAGAACTCAAGATATGATAAAAATAGTGAAAGTGAAAGTAAAAATCAGATTTGTGAAAATTAAAGTATATAGTATTATAATAGCACTCAAGTAAATAATATATAAAATATAAACATAAAACCCACTAACTTATATATAACATTTATATAAGTATGTACAATAATAAATAAATGAGACATTTTATAAAAATGACAATTTGATAAGTTTTATAAGTTATAAAACTATAAACATGATTTTTACGTCTTTTCGGCTAAAACCGTAAAATTAACGTTTTCGTCAATTAAAACTTAGATGGTCGGACCCGTCTAATGTGAACTTTTTATAACTCATATACTGATATATAAGTACATATTACAAGTAAAAATCGATAAAACCCGAGCTTTATAACATACGGACATTAACGGGCCAAATTAGCCTTATTGGACTATTAATCCAACTAATTTGGCTAAACACTAATAAACTTTCTTAATTGGGCTTAACCCACTTGGGCCCAACATGTAAGCATAGGACTGATATAAAAGTGTAATTGGGATAATATAATATATTGGGCTTGTAATGGGCCCATTGGGCCTCAAAATGTAAGTAAATTGAACTAGTATAACTAGTCTAGAAATGTACCAACACATGACATTTTAATGTGTATAAAGATATAAACTCCGACATGATCATGATATCATCATATATATATATATACATAGTTGTTGTTTTTATAAAGTCATTAGACAAGAGTCTAAGACGAGTATTATTTGTCTAGGTTTCCGTGATTGAAGCACGTACCGTACATCTGAATTGCCGATAACCGCCTTTCCCAATCAACGTGAGTTCATAGCCTCGCACTCTTTTAAATGTTTTTATGAAATGTTTTATAAATCCGCGAGGGAGATAACATGTTAGTTTTGATAAAATAGGACACCATTTGTCCCGATTGTTTGATTATTTATTTGGACCCGAATGATTGTACGACCAGATGAATGATTATATGACCCGATGTTTGAAATAAAATGGATTATTAAAGTTAGGTTATGTCACTAAAAGTCCCGTTAGCATGAATTGTGAACTACCGGGATTTGGTAGACGCTTATGCATATAATATTACTATTTGGGGACGATCACCCCAGTTCGCGCCTTGACGGTTGATCCCCGTCATGCCACATTGATTGGTAAGCGATTTTATGTATGAGACGATTTACACAAGCGTGATTATTGTGACGACACACTAATTTAGATGGGCAAATGAGTTTCGGGTTAGCTACCCGTTGTTTGTTGTAGTAAGGTAACAATGTCATGCGGCTTATAATAATCCAAAAATAACGAAATACTGCTATACGCACTGAATTACGATATATTGCCTGACTAGCAATACGGGGTCTTATTATTGATATTATTTTCGTGTTTTGGTTTTTCATAACCATATTCATATAACGATTTTTATTTAACTCTATACAACGTTATAAAACGTATTGTATGATATTTTTACGACAATGGTTCGTATAATGATTTTGAAGGCAAAAGGCTATATTATGATTTTTGATAAGGATTTGTATGAAATGACTTTGGCTATTTTATGGCCTATTACAGAGATTTGTACAAAATGATTTCGGTAATAATTATATACCGATGATATATTAATGGTTTTTATTAAACTCTATGAATTTACTCGGCGTTATCGCTGACCTTTTCTTTTAACATGTTTTATCTCAGGTACTTGAAGGTAATTCTCGGGAAGACAACAAGAATTCATGGCCCGCACTTAAATAATAATTTCCATTCAGATGCTTTGTAAAACCTGTATGATATACAATGACTTGGGACCTATGTAAATTTTGATATTTATGAATGGAAATGCTTTATTATTAAACGACGCGATTTTTAAGCGTTGTCTATGATGTGAGTAATGTGCTATCCCATAACACCAACGAGTCTTCTGCTGTATTGAATTGTATAAATTTGGGGGTGTTACACTTTCAGTTTTGATTCGGGTATGTCTTTTCAGCTTTTATGTCTTCCAGCTTATTAGCATTTTCGACTTTTACTCCAGTCAGCTTAAATACCTTATAATTCGGGGACGAATTCTTTTTAGAGGGGAAGAATTGTAAAACCCAGTACGACCCTATCCTTAATTCGGGGTCGAATTATTCTTTTTAGAGGGGAAGAATTGTAAAACCCGTATTTAAGATCAGAATATTAAATACGCAGTTTTGATTTTAATAAACTATATAAGTATTACTTAAACGATGGAAATAATCACGCGAGGAATTAAATGACAAGTAATCTATACTTAAAGCTTTTTTTAAAAAGAAAAAAAAGGGACAGAATGTATTATAGCCGGTTTTAAAAAAAAGAAAGGGTTTTGGGCTAAGCCCATTAAGGGTTGCAAATAAACAAGGGTTACCCCTCCTCCCACATACACAGACACGATTTAAAAAAAAGGAGAGAGGGATTCTAGGGTTTGTGGCCGCCAGTTACAAAAAAAGAAGCTTCGAGTTTTGATTTCCGTTCAATCCGGGTATTAGTTTTCCATCTTTAGAATCATTACGGTAATCATCTCATTCTTGTTTCACGTGATATCATGTTTTAAATTTTTTTCTAGGGTATATGAAAGAAACCTATAATCGAACACATAAATCATGCCAAGATTGGGGTTCGGGTTGTGTGACTGCACCAGCAACCGAGACACCACCATGTCTCGGTAGGTCATGGTATGTTCAGCCGAGAGTCATAGACTCTCGGTGGTTTCTTTTTGCCATCCCCGATCAACAACCACAGCAGGGGGTTTCGGTTGGTGTTGGTTGAAGCCTAGCCGAGACAGAAGTCTCGGTGGGTGTTGCGTTGGCTGACAAAAAAAAAAACAGAAAACCCGAACGGGCTAAATCTGAAATAAGGGTGCGTTTGGCTAGAATAATTAAACTAGCAATGGGAATAATTAAACTAACAGTGGGAACGTAGGGTTACGACAGTGGAAAAAACAAACAGAAAAATGGAGGTTTTGTTTTAAGATTAGCGACAGTTTTCTGTGACACTTTTTCTGTCACAGAATGGCTTTTTAGACAGTTTTTTTTAAACAGCAGCTTTAGCGACATTTTTAGTGACTCAGATTCTGTCGCAAATTCAAATAGACAGATTTTGTATATTATATTGAATTGTTTAGTGCGACCGAGAAGGGGTATCTCGGTAGGCTCGGGGCGTAGTTTAAACATATAAACGAAGATTTTTAATATTATACCTTTTTATTTATTGTTTTAAAAATGTCTTAAATTGTATTTTAAGTGAGTTAAATTAAAATGGTTTTAATATTTTAAAAGGGTATAATTAATTTTATAAATTAGATTATTTTAGAACTTCTAATTTAGAAATCTTATGTTTTAACGAGTTAAATTATTTTAGTATTAACATAACGTCATAACACGTTGTATCATAATTATTAGTAAGTCGTTATATATATTAAGAGAATTATTATAAGTTCAGATTTATCAGTTAAAATACGTATAGATTTTCAGAAATAAAATAAATAAATGAGAAGCCAATAAGATCAGTAAATTAAGTTCACGAATATCAGTTAACTTATTCACGTCCCTTATTCATGTAGCTCGCGTGAAATCAGAGTAGAACTTCCGTCAGTTGATCTCGGTCGGTTACTGGACACAAGGTACGGATTTTTCGTCCTTTCAGTAAGGACTTCCTTTCTATGTATGATTAGGATTCCCCGTCTGCAGCCAAATGTTTTTCCCCGTATGTGTTTAAGCTTATCAGAAATCATGTTAAAAACGAAATAAGTTGCCTGAGCATTATATACAAGCACGACCAGTTTATGTACTAGTTACGGAGGTACCGTAACCACGGCACTAGAGGCACCGGTGTCGTGACTCACATGCAGGAGAGTGATATCCTGCATCGTCCCACTCATATTCAGTTTGGCCATTTTTATATGTATGTTTAGTGGGGCGTATGGATGCATCCTAGGCTTATCAGTTTATAAGTTATCAGGGTGAATGTGGTGTGTGCTCTACATCCTTCACATTGGAGCTGATCCCTCCACCCAGTACAGTATTTAGAGGCCACCCCTCTACAGTCATTTATAGGTCATCCCTCTACAGCATGACGAGGTCACCCCTCCAGTTACTCATGCACGGTTGTTACAGCACGTGACCTATATAAGCTCTGGCAATTTAAAATACAGTAAATGCATGTTTTCAGATTTAATAGTTAATAATTCAGTTTCAGTATTTATAAACCAGGTTCCTCAGATTTTATACAGGGTACTACCACATGTTTACATATCAGTCTCATAGCTTCATTGTTTGTCATTTGTTCCATTTTTTCAGTGCATTCTTATCATGTTTTTATCCGTTCACTGAGCGTCATGCTCAACCGTAGTTTCCTTTCATGTTTCCAAATGGCAGGTACACGGAGACGATCTTAGGACTTCTAAGAGAGTACGTGCTTTGGATGGGAGCTATCCAGACTCCTTTATTTTTATGCACACATTACATTACTTTGGTTGTTTGGACACTGTTTCGTCCTTTTCTTTCAATATTTAAATCTTTATATTTTGAGCTTATGTTTGGACTACCGATGTTTGATTCCGGTATTTCCATATGGTCAGTAAATGCTTAATACATTGCCTTGCATGCTTTGATGACACGCCATAAATACACGTAACGGTCCATTTATCCAAGTGGGGTGTCACAATTATGGTATCAGAGCGCAAGGTTCGACCTGTAGGCTCTAAAACTTGAGGTGTGACTAGTGGGTAGTCACCAAGAACTTCCTGTATTTTGGAGTCGTTATCTTCCATGCTACTCATATATTTTATCAGGCGGATTTTCAAAATTTTGATTAAGTAAACGGTTGGTACAAGACTGGCCATACTTAATCGCATGTGCTTTTCAGAGAACTTTTCGTTTTGGTGAACTGACCATAGGCGTTCACCCTTGTCCGTTTAAATTTTGTATAGATGAACTGACCATTGGCGTTCATCCTTACTCATGTCAGATTTATGTTTCAGTAAATTGTCATTTTGTGAACTGACCCTAGGCGTTCACCAGTATTCATGTCATATTTTGTTGGCTATGCCTTCATGAATTACACTATGCATATTCAGATTTGCTACTCCAGGTTCTGACAGTTATCAACTTATCCTCTGTTATTTCAGATGCCACCCAGACGCGAAACCGAGAATGATCCTACCGCAGCTACCATTGCTGCTGCTGTTCAGGCTGCTATACAAGCCATGTTACCCCAAATTCGTGATGAGATCCGAGCTGAATATCAAAATGGGCCTCAGCAGAATAACAACCCTCCTGCTCCACCACCTGCCACTTTAGCCGCTTGGCTAGATTTGTTTAACAAGCAGAAACCCTGACTTTTTGAGCAGACTGTAGCTCCAACTGACGCGGAAGACTAGATCTATCATGTAGAGAAATTTTTTAGAGCTATGGGTTGTGGTGATGCTTTCAAGGTTAGGCTTGCAGTTTAGAAATTGGAGGGTCCTGCTCTGCATTCGTGGAGGTCTCAGAAACTATCCAATGGGGGAGTTGTTTGGGAAATTGCATTGACCTGGGCACGTTTCAAGACGATGTTCTATGACCAGTTTTTCCCGCATGCAGAGCAAGCTAAACTGAAGAGGGGCTTCCACGTCATTCGTCAAAATCATGGCGAGAACAGTATAGAGTTCATGCACCGATACCTCAGGATGGCTGGATTCTAAGGGGAGGCTGCGGGTACCACAGAGGAGCAAGCGAAGCAATTTCGCTGGGCTCTTCATTCTAGGACTGCAGATAGGCTGGTGAGTGCCACATTCACTAATGTGTTACAAGTAGCTAATGCAGCTCGTGATATTGAGATGCTTTTCGAGAGGGATGAGCTCGAGAATTTAGAGCGTCCGGAGAAGAGGTACATCTCATCCAACAGACTTAAACAATTTAACTCCCATTATTACTTGTCAACTTATATGTTATGTCTTATCTAATCATAATCTTACAGACACAGAGAAGGAGACCGATCTTAAGCGGCTACTCCACATCAGAACTACAGGAACCACGGTCAGTCATATGACCGTAATCGATCAGATAAGAGGAGCGGTGGTGATAACTACCGCGGCAGCTCAAACTCATCTGGCAACTACAGGTGATTCTTTAAGCTCCGAAAATACTAGACTATCGTGTAAAACAGATCTTAAATTTTTTTGTAAATTCCAACAGAGATGCTGGACAGGGGCGTGACCAGAACAACAGAGGTCAACAGTTTGCCCGACCGGCAAATTCTGGTAATTTTAAATTTCAGCCAAACAGCCTTATTTCAGTTAAGTTATCAGAATCGTGACACGTGTTTATCCTCGTAAATCAGGTTCTCAGCAAACCAGAGCTGCTTCTACCGGGCATTCTTATCCCACTTGCATCACATGTGGGAAGAAACACACGGGACCTTGTCGTCGTGGTACGGGTAGTTGTTACAAGTGTGGTCAGCCGGGCCATTTGAAGAGGGATTGTAATAGCGGGGATGCTGCCGGTACCTCAGGCTAGATTCCTCAGATTTTACCTCCACCACCACCAATACCACAAACCACTGGTCGTATCTACACTACTACCTGTGAGCAAGCAAATAAGACCAAAGGTACCATTACTGGCATTTTGTTTATACACGGACAGTCTGCCTGCGTGCTTTTTGATACAGGCGCCACACACTCAGTTATATCTACTTCATATGCTGTTAGAATAAACATGACCCCTACGCCACTAGACAGTGTACTTAGTATATCTACCCCATGAGAGACTCTGTACTCATTACCCAGGTGTATAAGGATCTCCCTCTTGAGTTTGATGATAAAATCCGTCCAGTCAGTGCCCTTCCTTTAGATATGTGTGAATTCGATATTATTCTGGGTATGGATTGTTTGTCGGTTCATCGTGCCACCATAGATTGTCATGCTCACCAGGTCATCTTTGGTGATGTCCAGACACCAGAATATATTCACCAGGGTTTCCTCCCAGGGAAACATGTTCAGATCATTTCAGCTTTACAGGCCCGTACTTTACTATACCATGGTTGTGAGGGTTTCCTAGCTACAGTTCATGACACGACTTCTGAGACGCCTTCAATTCATGATCAGCCAGTTGTGTCAGACTTTCCAGATGTCTTTCCAGAGGAACTCCCAGGCTTACCACCCATGCGAGAGGTAGAATTTGGTATCGATCTCATTCCAGGTGTAGAACCAGTATCTAAAGCTCCTTACCGTATGGCTCCTGTAGAGCTTAAGGAACTGAAAGATCAGCTTCAGGAGCTTCTAGAAAGGGGTTAAATTCGTCCAAGCGTGTCACCTTGGGGCGCTCCAGTTTTGTTTGTCAAGAAGAAGGATGGTAGTTTGCGATTGTGTATTGACTACCGTGAGTTGAATAAGCTCACTATTCGTAACCGTTATCCACTTCCTCGTATTGACTATTTATTCGATCATCTTCAGGGTGCCAAGCACTTCTAAAAAATTGATCTACGATCAGGCTACCATCAGCTGCGTGTAAAAGAGCAGGATATATCCAAATCTGCTTTTCGCACGAGGTACGGTCATTACGAGTTTGTTGTTATGCCATTCGGTCTCACGAATGCGCCTGCAGTATTTATGGACTTGATTAACAGAGTCTTCCACGAATTTTTAGACAAGTTTGTGATCGTATTCATCGATGATATCCTTATTTTCTCCAAATCCAAAGAGGAACATGAGAATCATCTCCGTACAGTTTTGCACATTCTCAGACGAGAAAAGCTATATGCTAAGTTTTCGAAGTGCGAGTTTTGGCTGAATATAGTGGCGTTTCTGGGTCATATTGTTTCTGCAGAAGGAATCACTATGGATCCTGCGAAGGTGGAGGCTATCACCAAATGGCCAAGACCGACATTTGTGACAAAGATACGTAGTTTTCTTGGGTTGGCGGGTTATTACCGCAGGTTTGTGGAAAACTTATCACGTTTGGCGTTACCATTGACCCAACTTATGCGAAAAGGTGAGAAGTTTATATGGACCGAGGAGAGAGAAAAGAGTTTTGAGGAACTCAAGCATCGATTGATCTCAGCACCGATACTTACTCTTCCATCCGGTACAGGTGGTTATCAGATTTACAGTGACACTTCAGGAAAGGGCTTAGGTTGTGTTCTTATGCAGCATGGGAAAGTCATTGCTTATGCTTCGCGTCAACTGAAGCCGTATGAGAAAAATTATCCTACTAATGATCTAGAGCTCTCAACAGTCGTTTTCGCCCTTTAAATCTGGAGGCATTATTTATACGGTGAGTCGTGTGATATCTTCACCGATCACAAAAGTCTCAAGTATATATTTACCCAGCGAGAGCTGAACATGAGACAGAGGCGATGGTTAGAACTGCTGAAAGACTATGACACTAATATTCAGTATCACCCAAGAAAAGCAAATGTGGTAGCAGATGCCCTTAGCAGAAAGTCAGGAATGATAAATGGCATTAAAGTTCAGGAAGAAATTATTCGGGACTTAGAGCGGTATGATATTGAGCTCTTAGTACGCGGACAGAGGGGATACTGGACTAGTCTGAGGGTTGAACCAGATTTACTCTCTCGGATTAAAGCCGCACAAAAGGATGATGGTGAAATTTGGGCGATTGTCCAGAATATTGACCAGTAGACTGAATTTTGTATCGATGATGATGGTATCGTATGGCAGGGTACCAAACTCTGCGTTCCAGAAGACCCTACTCTCAGAGAAGCCTTAATGACTAAGGCTCACAGCTCTCTGTTCTCTATCCATCCAGGTTCCACTAAAATGTACCACGATCTTAAGCAGCATTTCTGGTGGAGTGGCATGAAACAGGATGTCGCAACTTTTGTGTCTAAATGCTTAACCTGACAGCAGGTTAAGATAGAGCATCAGCGTATCAGTGGTCTTCTTCAGCCGTTAGATATTCCAATGTGGAAATGGGACAAGATCTCTATGGATTTTGTCACTGGACTACCACAAACTCAGCGGAGACATGATGCAATCTGGGTTGTTGTCGATCGTTTGACCAAGTCGGCGCATTTCATTTCTATCCGTAAAGATTTCGCAGTCAGTAAATTAGCAGAACTATTCACCAAGGAGATTGTACGATTACACGGTACACCTTCAGAAATTATATCAGATAGGGACCCACGATTTACTTCTCACTTCTGGGGAGGTTTTCATAAAGCCTGGGGAACCAGGCTCAAGCTCAGCACAACTTTCCACCCACAGACGGACGGTCAGTCAGAGCGTACGATCCAGACATTGGAGGACATGCTACGCGCCTGTGCATTAGAATGGACAGGACACTGGGATGACTATATTTGCTTGGTCGAGTTTGCCTACAACAACAGTTGGCATGCCAGTATCAAGCGTGCTCCCTTCGAGATGTTATACGGCAGGAAATGTCGTGCTCCTATTTGTTGGGATCAGGTTGGAGAACGTTTGATTGAGGGACCAGAATTAATATAACTGACCAATGAAAAGGTCGCCCTTGCTAGGGCAAAACTGCAAGAAGCGCGTACTCGCCAGAAGAGTTACGCCGACAAGCATCGTAGAGATCTATCATTTCAGACTGGGGATCGTGTGTTCCTCAAAGTATCACCCGCACGCGGAGTCAGACGTTTTAGCCTCAAAGGCAAGCTCAGCCCTCGTTACATCGGACCGTTCGAAATCCTTGAACGTATCGGTGAAGTGTCATATCGTTTGGCGTTACCACCTCAGCTTTTACACGTCCACAACGTGTTTCATGTATCATTACTCAGAGGGTACAACTATCATGAGCTTCACAAAGTGAATTATCCACTCGATCATATTCGGGAGGATCTATCTTATATTGAGGAACCCGAAGCAGTTTTAGATCGCCAGGATCGAGTTATGAGAAGGAAGACCATTCCTTTCGTCAAAATCCTGTGGAGGAACCATACCGAGCGGGAGGCCACTTGGGAAACAGAGGAGTCTATACGGACTTCTTATCCTCACTTTCAGTTTTGATTCGGGTATGTCTTTTCAGCTTTTATGTCTTCCAGCTTATTAGCATTTTTGACTTTTACTCCAGTCAGCTTAAATACCTTATAATTCGGGGACGAATTCTTTTTAGAGGGGAAGAATTGTAAAACCCTGTACGGCCGTATCCTTAATTCGGGGTCGAATTATTCTTTTTAGAGGGGAAGAATTGTAAAACCCGTATTTAAGATTAGAATATTAAATACGCAGTTTTGATTTTAATAAACTATATAAGTATTACTTAAACGATGGAAATAATCACGCGAGGAATTAAATGACAAGTAATCTATACTTAAAGCTTTTCTTAAAAAAAAGGGAAAGAATGTATTATAGCCGGTTTTAAAAAAAAGAAAGGGTTTTGGGCTAAGCCCATTAAGGGTTGCAAATAAACACGGGCTACCCCTCCTCCCACATACACAGACACGATTTAGAAAAAAAAGGAGAGAGGGATTCTAGGGTTTGTGGCCGCCAGTTACAAAAAAAAAAGAAGCTTCGAGTTTTGATTTCCATTCAATCCGGGTATTAGTTTTCCATCTTCAGAATCATTACGGTAATCATCTCATTCTTGTTCCACGTGATATCACGTTTTAAATTTTATTCTAGGGTATATGAAGGAAACCTATAATCGAACACATAAATCATGCCAAGATTGGGGTTCGTGTTGTGTGACTGCACCAGCAACCGAGACACCACCATGTCTCGGTGGGTCATGGTATGTTCAGCCGAGAGTCATAGACTCTCAGTGGTTTCTCTTTGCCCGCCCCGATCAACAACCATAGCAGGGGGTTCTGGTTGGTGTTGGTTGAAGCCCAGCCGAGATAGAAGTCTCAGTGGGTGTTGCGTTGGCTGACAAAAAAAAAAACAGAAAACCCAAACGGGCTAAATCTGAAATAAGGGTGCGTTTGGCTAGAATAATTAAACTAGCAGTGGGAATAATTAAACTAACAGTGGGAACGTAGGGTTACGACAGTGGGTAAACAAATAGAAAAATGGAGGTTTTGTTTTAAGATTAGCGACAGTTTTCTGTGACATTTTTTCTGTCACAGAATGGCTTTTTAGACAGTTTTTTTTAAACAACAGCTTTAGCGACATTTTTAGTGACTCAGATTCTGTCGCAAAATCAAATAGACAGATTTTGTATATTATATTGAATTGTTTAGTGCGACGGAGAAGGGGTATCTCGGTAGGCTCGGGGCGTAGTTTAAACATATAACAAAGAATTTTAATATTATACCTTTTTATTTATTGTTTTAAAAATGTCTTAAATTTTATTTTAAGTGAGTTAAATTAAAATGGTTTTAATATTTTAAAAGGGTATAACTAATTTTATAAATTAGATTATTTTAGAACTTCTAATTTAGAAATATTATGTTTTAACGAGTTAAATTATTTTAGTATTAACATAACGTCATAACACGTTGTATCATAAGTATTAGTAAGTCGTTATATATATTAAGAGAATTATTATAAGTTCAGATTTATCAGTTAAAATACGTATAGATTTTCAGAAATAAAATAAATAAATGAGAAGCCAATAAGATCAATAAATTAAGTGCACGAATATCAGTTAACTTATTCACGTCCCTTATTCATGTAGCTCGCGTGAAATCAGAGTAGAACTTCCGCCAGTTGATCTCGGTCGGTTACTGGACACGAGGTACGGATCTTCCGTCCTTTAAGTAATGACTTCCTTTCTATGTATGATTAAGATTCCCCGTCTGCAGCCAAATGTTTTTCCCCGTATGTGTTTGAGCTTATCAGAAATCATGTTAAAAACGAAATAAATTGCCTGAGCATTATATACAAGCACAACCAGTTTATGTACTAGTTACGGAGGTACCGTAACCACAGCACTAGAGGCACCGGTGTCGTGACTCACATGCAGGAGAGTGATATCCTGCATCGTCCCACTCATGTTCAGTTTGGCCATTTTTATATGTATGTTTAGTGGGGCGTATGGATGCATCCTAGGCTTATCAGTTTACAAGTTATCAGGGTGAATGTGGTGTGTGCTCTACATCCTTCACATTGGAGCTGATCCCTCCATCCAGCACAGTATTTAGAGGTCACCCCTCTACAGTTATTTAGAGGTCACCCCTCTACAGCATGACGAGGTCACCCCTCCAGTTATTCATGCACGGTTATTACAGCACGTGACCTATATAAGCTCTGGCAATTTAAAATACAGTAAATGCATGTTTTCATATTTAATAGTTAATAATTCAGTTTCAGTATTTATAAACCAGGTTCCTCAGATTTTATACAGGGTACTACCACATGTTTACATATCAGTCTCATAGCTTCATTGTTTGTCATTTATTTCATTTCTTTCAGTGCATTCTTATCATGTTTTTATCCGTTCACTGAGCGTCATGCTCAGCCGTAGTTTCCTTTCATGTTTCCAAACGGCAGGTACACAGGGACGATCTTAGGACTTCTAAGAGAGTACGTGCATTGGATGGGAGCTATCCAGACTCCTTTATTTTTATGCACACATTACATTACTTTGGTTGTTTGGACACTGTTTCGTCCTTTTCTTTCAGTATTTAAATCTTTATATTTTGAGCTTATGTTTGGATTACCGATGTTTGATTCCGGTATTTCCATATGGTCAGTAAATGTTTAATACATTGCCTTGCATGCTTTGATGACACGCCATAAATACACGTAACGATCCATTTATCCAAGTGGGGTGTTACACTTTACTTCACAATCATTTCTTGTCACCGAAAAAAGTTCTGGCCACTATAACTCCATTAACATTTTACAGCACTTGGTTTCTGGTAATCTTATAGATTATGGAGGGCATTCTGACAATTTAAGTGGGGGCATCAAGCATTTTTTCTCCTAATTTATATGTTTTTCTTATACAACCCGCGTGTCCGCAAGAACTTCATGGAGGGTAACACCCCATACTCTACACGTAGGTCTGCCATCAATTACACCATCATTCGTTGTTGTGTCCTCACAATCTGCATTTATAAAAAGAAAGGAAAGAACATATTAGGCACCATGTTTTAAGCAACTAAATCATATATGATAAAAGACATGTTTGAAGAGCTTAAAGAGATTTTGTGAAAATTCATCGTAAAGTATATTTTGGTGTGGCTTGTTAGATACATCTTATATGATACCTCATAGATCATATATGATAAATCTATCATATATCACATATCATATAACTATCATGTATCATAAATTGAGGTATCATATATGATACATCAAATTTAATTCAGTTTACATCAGCAACTTAATTAAAATGACTAATAATACAGCTTATTGATGTGTCAGAATTAAAATGACTAATAATACAGCTTATTGGTGTGTGTGTGTGTGTGTATTTACACATCTTTATTTTCCGTAAAACAGGTTTAAAACGGATAAAAAAATCATCAATTGTGCAATATATATGCTATGTTTATTGTCTGCATGTGTGTAAGCATAGATATCAAGAAAACATGAAAAAAGATCAAGGAATGGCAAAACGTACACGAGAAACGAAGATGTACAAAACACCAAAGACGGGATTACACTTAACGACGTTCCCTTAATCCCTCAAATTTCAAAAAACCCCTACACTATTCACCAAATCTAAAAAAATACCCTTCCAATATCCTACTATACCAAATCCACCCTTCAAGTTAACCTAAATTTCAGATTGGTCCTTTAGGACTAACACCGTCAGTCCTCGGTGGCTATAAGGACTAACAATTGTTAGTAATAATATTAACCAAAGTTAATATCCAAGCCCAAACCGTATAAAACACCAAAGCCCACACCATAAGCCCGACCAACCCAAGACCTAACCCGGTGAACAAATTCAAAAGGTGAGGGCGCCAAAATTAGTTACTATTCAACCCCCCTGCGATCAGAGTAACCAGACATAGAAAAGTTACCTTCCATGGTAAACTCAAATTAATTCACTCACATCCACTCCTCACAAGCCAATAAGATGATCCCACTTGTCATATAACAACTCAACAGTCAAGTATGCACAAATAGTCCATGTTAGTAATCCGTATGGTGGAAACAAGCAGACATTCCAAGAGAATTTGCAGTAAAACATGTGCAAAAGAAGCAAATAGGTGTCAACAAAGAATGACAACGTGGCTATCCAAGATATTACATCTCTCATCGAATGGATCAAAATCGTTCTTACATTTCAAGCTTCATCAAACGGATACAAGCAAAACCCTTAGAAAGAGAAAATCAAGACCTAGAATCTTCCCTCAAGGCCTATACAAAGGGATCATCACCAACAATTTTAGGCGTGTAGTTCTTTAGCATAGTTTTCTTAAACTTTTCATGTACCTTTAAGTTTCTTGTCAATTTACTTTCAAAGCTTTGTAATCCTTTATTTCAATTATTATAAGTTAAATTTCAGTTCCAATAATCTTGTTACTTCTTGCTATTTCTTATCTCCTTGTTTATAAAATCATATGCCAAGATCTATACCATGGTTGCTTATTATAGGCTTACTTTGACTTGGAACTTATTTCCTACGCTCTAAGCTCTAATCTTATGTCATATTTTTGACTTGTCCCTAGTTGCTTATCCTTGTATGCTTATTTAAAAAATTATCCCTAAATCAGAAAGTGAATAAGCCAAGTTATGGAAGGTTGATAACAAGGGCAAGTTATCCTTAAGGCTTATTCAACTAGATTATGCTAGAGGTTGTAGCGTTATGCTTTAAGGCAAGCAATCATTTGGTAAGTTTCTTATTTAGATTTCCTCTAAATTTACTTCTCTTGCAATTCTAGTATAACTTATTTCGATTTGCTTATTTTTTGCTTATTTGCTAAGTGTTTCAGCTTATTGTCTAATTATATTACGTCTTGTGTGTTTCTTAGTTTAACTTTTAACTTTTATCTACTTGTTCTTACACTCTGTGATAAATTATAAAAATCCAAACAAATCTTAGCATAATCTTAATTACTAGTTCTCTTTGCTTATCTTCTTCTTAAATCAGCTTATTAGGTTATAATATAGCTTATTCTCACTTATGCTTCATAAAATTGTCATTTAAACACTAAAAATACGCTTAATCAAATTTGTCATATAGGTAAAGGGGTGTTTGGATTTACATGTTTTTGGAGCTTAAGCGTTAGCCATTTCTTGATTCTTGTTTCGGTAGTCTAATATAGTCTAAAAATAGCTTATCTTATACAGTAGTTAGTTAAGTAAAAAAATCAAAATTACAAAATTTTAGGTTTTGAGATTTTGTTGAATTTTTGTCAATGTTTTGATTTTTAGGATTCATGAGTTGTTATTTTTGCTTGAATTGAAGTTTATGTAGTTTACCTAGTGTCTTTAAGTGTTTACAAGTATTGGTCTATGAGTAGAAAATGTTTTTGAGTCTTAAGTGTTAAGAAAAATCAAGTTCATGTTCATAATTTTGATCAAACACATGCAGATATCCCTAGGATTCATTATTTTGTTTTAAGTCTTAGTATTTGGTGGGCAACTAGTTACTAGGATATTCTTATGATGTTTTGAAAGTACTTCAGGTTTAGTGCTTATTTGTATAAGCTAGGCTTATTGGAAATTGGTCTTGTTTTAGTCAATTTTCACTATCATAGGTCCCACCATTTTGCTTTTGATCTTGATTTTGTGTGATTTTTATGCTGATTTGTGTTTGTTAGTGTTTATATGTGCTAAATACTTGCTTGTCTAGATTATTTGTTCATTTGGCTTATTTATAAGCTAAGAAAAAAATATACTCCAAAAAGCAAAAAGGTCATATTCGAACCTCTGACCTTAGCATACATAACACCTCACAACATACACTCATCACCAATTGCCCTTCTGTAAAACCCGCATGCTTTTACCATGAATAGTGCCCTTAAGATCGTACGTCCTAGATTAAAACTTACCTTATTTAGTATTGATCACATTCATGTGCTAATAATCAAGCAAGTGCATACGTGTATGACATGATAAGTATCGATTACGTACGAACTCATGATAAACAGTTAATAAATATGTCACGTGAACATAATTAAATCATGATCACCATTTAAAATACGAACTAAAATAATTACGTAAATACATATAATATAATTACGAGCGTTAAGATTACGATGAACTACATGATAAAATAAACAGAAACACTTTAAACACGAACACATTTAACCACGAACGAACACGAAACACCGGGACACGAGAAAAGGTACGGGTACCCCATATGGGGCCCCCATAACCACGACACACTAACCAAAATGGGCTTAGCCCATTGACTTTTACAAGAAAGGGGGGGGGGGGGGTTATGGTAAATATGCTTTTCATTTTTACATTTCAAGCAAAATAGCATTTTAACCTAAAAAGTTTTCTCTCCTCCTCCTTGGTCTCTCTTTGTGATGCCACCTTAAGGACCAACATAGGTGGTTGTTGATTGATTTTGATCTTGAAAATCATTGCTATAAACCGTGTTTGTTCATCCTCTTTCAAGCTACGTATTGGTATATCATTCTAAACCTTTCTTTTTAATTCTTTTAAATCTTTGATTATTTTCATGAACATGTTATTAATATTCTTATTAAAACATGATAATTAAACATTGATCTAACATGTTTTGGGGTAAATTAAAATCAAAGGATGATATAAGAGGGTGTTTGTTTTTGGCCGCCTAGTATAACCAACCCGAGGGGGGGTTCGGTTTGCTTTTAGCCGCAACCACCAAGACCATTTTTGGTCTTGGTTGGTACATGTGGGACCCACGGCAGCAAGGGGGCACAAGTACCCCGAGTTTGGCTCGGGGTACGGTGTCGAGTTCATGCCCGATTCATGGTTCGTTGGTTAAATCATGATTTATGCTACATGTTAATTTTATGAATTATGAACTTAGAATATAAATTAATTAATAACATGAGATATTAATTAAACCATGACTTAGGTTATTTTAATTATTAATTTAGCATGATATTAATTTAACCTAAGTATTTTATGTTATAAGTTATAATTAATTAATTATTTAAAACATGCTTATAATTAATTAATTTAGACACGACTTAGGTTATGTTATTAATACATAATAATACACATTTTAACCTAAGTATTTTATTCCATTTTAATTAAAACATGTTATACTTTAATTAAAATGCTTAACCTATAGTTTAATTAAAATACATGAAATAATAATTAAACTATACACTATATCATATGACTTAAGAAAATAAGCTTATAAACACTTAGACTTATATGTTAGCTTATGTAACCAGCTTAATTCTAATTATGGAAACTTCTATTTATAGAAACTTAATTAAATAAGGCAACTAATCTATTAATGGAAACCTTCTATATATGAAAACCTATCTATTTCAGGCAGCTAATCTAATCATGGAAACCTTCTATATATGGAAACTTATTTAATTAAGGTAGCTGATCTATTTTTGGAAACTTTCTATTTTTAGAAACTAATCTATTTTAAGTAGTAAATTCTATTTTAGGAAACTTTCTATTTTTGGAAACTTTCTAATTTTGGAATTTTTCTATTATTGGAAACTTTCTATTTTTGGAAACTTTATATTTTTGGTAACTTTCTATTTTTGGAAACTTTCTATTTTTGGAAACCTGCTATTTTTGGAAAGTTACTTATTATTACACAGTAACTATAATAATACATGAAATACCAGTAATACTTAATCAGATTAATCAGAAAATAAGATAAACACAGTTTAAGGCTTTAAACAGTAAACCATGACCTAAAACATACAAAGTAAGCTAAGATGAGACATAAAACACAGTACGTAATCAGTGATTCGATACTTATACACGTGTGTATTCATGTAGCGTTAGTGATCCAGAAGTAGGAGTCTTTCTTCCGTTCATTCACTAGACTTGAGGTACGGATTCCCGTCCTTTCAGTATGGACATTCTTTCCTTATTAGGATTTCCCCGTATGCAGCCAACTGTTTTCCCCAGTATTTGTTTTATTGTTTTGAACTGCTTATGTTTAATTAGCATAATCTATAGCCATATACAAGCATGACCAGTTTCACCTAGTTATGGAGGTACCATAACCATAACATTGGAGGCACCAATGTTATGACTTCCCCACGGCGGAGTGATTGCTCGTGGCGTCCCTTTCAGTTTTGGCCATATTATTATATCATGTGGGGCGTATGGGTGCATCCTAGTTACATGTTTTATTCAGTATTTCATGGTGAATGTGGTGTGTGCCTTGCATCCTTCACAAGGAGTTGATCCCTCCTACCCAAACCAGTATATTAATTAGAGGCATCCCCTCTAATCAGCATGATGAGGTCACCCCTCCAAGTATTCATGCACGTGACCTTTTCATGACCTATATGGGCTATGGTATATTTATGTTAAAACAGTTTTCATAAGATAAACATAAGGCTTTTCAAACTATAAAACCAGTTTTCTTAATACTTAACCAGTTTACTCAGAACTTAGTCTTCCGTTGTTATATGTTACATGCTTATCCTATTTCATGCTATATTGTACATCCGTGCACTGAGCGTCTTGCTCAGCCGTTTTCCTTTTCATGTTCCCAAAATGGCAGGTACTCAGGGACGCTCGTAGATCAAACGTACGTGCATATGGACTGGAGGCTTTAGTGTCTTTCTTTACTTTATGCATTTCCTTTACTTTAATACAGTTTGCTATGGACATTGTTTCGTCCTTTCCTTTTACAGTATTTATGTTTGTGTGTGATGAGCTCTACTTTGGGGTTACCGATGTTTGATTCTGGTATTTCCCTTTTATGGTCAAATAATGCTTAGACATTTATCCTTGTATGCTTTGATGACACGCCATGATTATGCGTAAGATTCCATTTCCAAAATGGGGTGTTACAATTATGGTATCAGAGCCAAGGTTTCGACCTGTAGGCTCTCAAATATGACCTGTGATTAGTGGGTAGTCACTACGGTCTTCCTAGAACTGACAGTTGTTTTCATGCAATCATCATTTTTAAGCATACATATACATGTCATTGTTACAGGGTTTTGTTGACTAAGTAATGGTTGGTACAGGACTGGCCCTATTTAGTCGCATGTGTTTTATCGAAACTTTTAGATTTGGGACCGACCCATAGGCGTCCCCTCGATATGTCTTTTGTTTTGAGTGAACTGACCAGAGGCGTTCACTCTCGAGCATCAAAAGTTTTCATAAAACTGCATCATGCATTCATACGAAAATTTTCTTGCATAAAATTTTTCTCGTGAAATTTTTGGTATAATTTTTTTTTCATGTATATATATAATTTATATTTTATGTTTTGAACTGTTAATCATATGTTTTATGTTATACTGTCAGATGGTTCTCACACGTGAGTAAGAGCAGCTCAATGCTGCAATTCAGGCTGCCATGCAAGCCTTGCTTCCTCAACTGAGGAATGACATTCGTGCTGAAGTCCAAGCTGCCAACAATCAGTAGCAGCAGAATCAGGCACCTCCTCCTCCTCCTCCCCCAGTGACACTAGCAGTGTGGTTGGAAAGATTCAACAAGCTCCGTCCTAGAGCTTTTGAAAAGACTGATAGCCCCAGCGATGCTGAAAGCTGGTTGACTCATATCGAGAAGATTTTCAATGCTATGGGATGTGACCCCGCATTCAAGGCGAGATTGGCATGCTACCGGTTTGAAGGCGATGTACTCAACTGGTGGCTAGCCTTGACGCAGTCGGAAGGAGGTGATGATTGGGTCGCTGGTTTGACATGGGCTCAATTCAAGGATAGGGTGATGGAGCAGTTCTTTCCCAAGGCAGAGCAGGACAAGCTCAAGCGAGAGTACCATGGGATACGTCAGAGAGCGGGCGAGAATAGCAACGAATTCATGCAGCGCTTTCTTCGCTTAGCTGGTTTCCTGGGAGCAGCAGCTGGTACTCCTGAGGAGCAGGCACACCACTTTAGGTGGGCACTTCGCACCTCGGTCGCGAACAATCTGGTGTGTGCTACGTTCAATACAGTAACACAAGTGGCCGACGCAACAAGGAAGCTAGAGATGTTGCAGGAACAAGATGAGTTCGGGGAAGCTGAAAGACCCGACAAGAGGCAGAAAACTGGGGACCGGTCTCAGCCGGCTACTCAGCAGCAGCCTCATCAGCCCAAAGGAAACGGTCACACTAACGACCGTTCTGTTGTGGAAAGGCGTAGCGGTAATGATAATTACCGTAACAACGCTGGACACTCCAACAACAGCAGGTCCTACTATTTACGCATCTTCTTATGATTTCATGTTATATCTCTCATGCTGACACTATATTAACCTCTACCAGGAACCACGGTAACGGGAAGGACCAGAACCACAGGGGTTCGCAGCCTAACCGTTCAGCTAACACTGGTGAACATCTTATGACGCATATGTCTTATACTCGTGCATATACTTTATTTTAACACATTTTGTCATCAGCAGGCCCTCAACAAGCAAGGACTCCTGCTGGAGGATTCACTCATCCTCTTTGCAATACTTGCCATCGCAGACACCCTGGCCCATGTCGTCGTGATTCTGACGCGTGCTACAAGTGCGGCCTCCCTGGCCATCGTATGAGAGATTGCCGTAAGGGCGAAATGGAGGGTACCTCGGGTCATGCTGATAGTAATCCGCCTCCTACCACTGGGCGTGTCTACACGACATCTCGTGATCAGGCAAACAAATCTACAGGTACCATTACTGGAATTTTGTATATGTACGGCCAAGCTGCATGTGTTCTTTTCGACACGGGTGCCACTCACTCAGTTATTTCCACTACTTATGCCAAGAACATCAGGAAACCTCCCTTACCATTAGAAAATAGGCTTACCATTTCCACGCCTTTGAGGGACTCTGTATTAATAACTCATGTATACAAGAGTCTTCCTCTAGAGTTTGACGATAAAGTGCGTGCAGTAGATGCACTTCCCCTAGACATGATTGAGTTTGATATGATTCTCGGCATGGACTGGCTATCCAAGCACCATGCTACCATAGACTGCCACTCATATCGGGTGATCTTCGGCGACATTAATGCACCAGAGTACATTCATAACGGGTTCATACCCGGACGGTCTGTACAAGTCATATCTACCTTGCAAGCACGTGCATTACTGTCACATGGCTGCGAGGTTTATCTAGCTACGGTTCACGACATGGATGCTGAATCCCCATCGAATCAGGATCAACCAGTAGTTTCGGAATTTCAAGACGTCTTCCCAGCTGAACTTCCAGGCATACCACCTGCACGAGAAGTGGAGTTCAACATCGACCTTGTTCCAGGAGCTGAACCAATCTCTAAGGCTCCGTATCGTATGGCTCCCATAGAGCTAAAAGAACTGAAGGACCAACTGCAGGAACTTCTTGAACGAGGGTTCATTAGACCAAGCGCATCTCCATGGGGCGCACCGGTCTTGTTCGTTAAGAAGAAGGACGGCAGCATGCGACTTTGCATTGACTACCGTGAACTTAATAAGATTACCATCCGCAATAAATATCCACTGCCACGTATAGATGATCTGTTTGACCAACTTCAAGGAGCCAAACACTTCTCAAAGATCGATCTAAGGTCAGGCTACCATCAGCTAAGGGTTAAAGATCAGGATATTGCCAAGACTGCTTTTCGTACCCGCTATGGCCATTATGAGTTTGTAGTCATGCCATTCAGCCTGACTAATGCCCCAGCAGTATTCATGGATCTGATGAACAGAATCTTCCACGAATTCCTTGATAAGTTTGTCATTGTATTCATCGATGACATCCTGATTTTCTCAAAGTCCACGGAGGAACACGAAGACCATCTCCATACGGTACTACAGATTCTTCGTCAGAAGCAGTTGTATGCGAAATTCTCCAAGTGTGAGTTCTGGTTAAACAAAGTGGCATTCTTAGGTCACATCGTATCAACAGAAGGGATCACTATGGACCCAGCGAAGGTTGAGGCTATCACTAAATGGCCAAGACCAACGTCAGCGACATAAATCCGCAGTTTCTTAGGCTTAGCTGGATATTACCGCAGATTCATGGAGAACTTTTCCCGTTTGGCACTACCTCTCACCAAACTGATGCGAAAAGGAGAGAAATTCGTCTGGACAGAAGAACGAGAGAAGAGCTTCGAAGACCTAAAGCAGAAGTTAGTATCTGCACCTATTCTTACTCTCCCATCTGGTACAGGTGGATTTCAGATCTATAGCGATGCATCGGGGAAGGGACTGGGCTGTGTTCTCATGCAACATGGGAAAGTGATCGCGTATGCTTCACGGCAGCTTAAGCCCTATGAAGAAAACTACCCTACGTATGACCTGGAACTTGCTGCAGTTGTGTTCGCATTGAAAATATGGAGGCACTACTTATACGGAGAATCATGCGACATTTTCACGGATCACAAGAGCTTGAAGTATATCTTCACTCAACGAGAATTGAACATGAGACAAAGGAGATGGTTGGAACTGTTGAAGGATTATGATATTAACCTACAGTATCATCCCGGGAAGGCTAATGTAGTAGCAGATGCACTCAGCAGAAAGTCCGGAATGATCAACGGCATTGAAATCAAGGAACAAAACATAAGAGACTTGGAGCGGCTAGACATCGAAATCATGGTACGTGGGCAGCACGGATACTGGGCGAATCTTAGAGTGGAACCCGAGTTACTGTCTAGGATCAAGGAAGAGCAGAAGGATGATGGAGAAATTTGGGCGATAATTCAGAATTTGGAGAAGCAGACAGAATTCAGAATGGACGCAGACGGTATCGTTTGGCAGGGCACGAGACTTTGTGTTCCTGACAATCAAGAACTCCAGGAAGCATTGTTAGCTGAAGCTCACAGCTCCCCATTTTCTATACATCCTGGGTCGACAAAAATGTACCATGACATCAGACAACACTTTTGGTGGAGTGGTATGAAACAGGATGTGGCCACTTATGTCTCCAAATGTCTTACCTGCCAGCAGGTTAAGATTGAGCATCAGCGATCGGGCGGTCTCCTTCAACCGTTGGATATTCCAGAGTGGAAGTGGGACAAAATCACCATGGATTTTGTTACCGGTATTCCGCCTACCAAGAAGAAGCACGATGCTATTTGGGTCATTGTTGATCGACTCACCAAATCAGCTCATTTCTTACCGATACGCAAGGAAGATCCGGTAAGTAAACTCACAGATACTTACAGAAGGGAGATCATGAGACTCCACGGTACTCCCTCCAGCATCGTCTCAGACAGAGATCCTCGTTTCACGTCACGATTCTGGAAAGGTCTGCAAAAAGCTTGGGGTACACAACTTAAGCTGAGTACGGCCTTTCATCCTCAAACGGATGGACAGTCGGAGCGAACAATTCAGACATTGGAAGATATGTTAAGGTCGTGTGCGTTGGAATGGACAGGTGATTAGGACGATTACATCTGTTTGGTCGAGTTTGCATACAACAACAGCTGGCACGCAAGTATCAAATGTGTTCCTTTCGAAATGTTGTATGGCAGGAAGTGTCGCGCTCCAATCTGCTGGGATCAAGTGGGAGAGCGAACACTCGAAGGACCAGAGATTATAGAATTGACCAATGAGAAGATCGAAGTAGCTAAGCAAAAGCTACAGGAAGCACGGTCACGTCAGAAGAGTTACGCCGATAAGCATCGTAGGCACATACATTTTAATGTGGGAGACCACGTCTTCCTCAAGGTTTCGCCGGCACGTGGTGTTAAACGCTTCGGGATCAAAGGGAAACTCAGTCCTCGTTTCATCGGACCATTTGATATCATTGAACGAATCGGTGAAGTATCTTACCGATTGGCGTTACCTCCTCAGCTTTCGCACGTGCATAACGTGTTACATGTGTCCTTACTCAGAGGGTACAAGTATCATCCCCTTCACATGGTTTAGTATCCACTGGAACAGATACGCGAAGATCTCACTTTTATAGAGGAACCCGAACGAGTGCTCGACAGGCAAGAACGAGTCATGAGAAGGAAGACGATTCCATTCGTCAAAATTCTTTGGAGGGACCATACCGAGCGGGAAGCCACTTGGGAAACAGAGGAGTCTATCCGGGCTTCTTACCCTCACTTCATATTTTGAGTTCGGGTATGTTACTTCTTTCCAGTTTGCTTTATCTATAATTCGGGGACGAATTATTCTTTTTAGGGGGGAAGAATTGTAAAACCCGCATGCTTTTACCATGAATAGTGCCCTTAAGATCGTACGTCCTAGATTAAAACTTACCTTATTTAGTATTGATCACATTCATGTGCTAATAATCAAGCAAGTGCATACGTGTATGACATGATAAGTATCGATTACGTACGAACTCATGATAAACAGTTAATAAATATGTCACGTGAACATAATTAAATCATGATCACTATTTAAAATACGAACTAAAATAATTACGTAAATACATATAATATAATTACGAGCGTTAAGATTACGATGAACTACATGATAAAATAAACAGAAACACTTTAAACACGAACACGTTTAACCACGAACGAACACGAAACATCGGGACACGAGAAAAGGTACGGGTACCCCATGTGGGGCCCCCATACCCACGGCACACTAACCAAAATGGGCTTAGCCCATTGACTTTTACAAGAAAGGGGGGGTTATGGTAAATATGCTTTTCATTTTTACATTTCAAGCAAAATAGCATTTTAACCTAAAAAGTTTTCTCTCCTCCTCCTTGGTCTCTCTTTGTGCCGCCACCTTAAGGACCACCATAGGTGGTTGTTGATTGATTTTGATCTTGAAAATCATTGCTATAAACCGTGTTTGTTCATCCTCTTTCAAGCTACGTATTG
This sequence comes from Glebionis coronaria, assembly GCA_025667525.1. Classification (NCBI taxonomy): domain Eukaryota; kingdom Viridiplantae; phylum Streptophyta; class Magnoliopsida; order Asterales; family Asteraceae; genus Glebionis; species Glebionis coronaria. The sequence continues at coordinate 70,620,763 of CM046877.1, read as the reverse complement.
GTATATCATTCTAAACCTTTCTTTTTAATTCTTTTAAATCTTTGATTATTTTCATGAACATGTTATTAATATTCTTATTAAAACATGATAATTAAACATTGATCTAACATGTTTTGGGGTAAATTAAAATCAAAGGATGATATAAGAGGGTGTTTGTTTTTGGCCGCCTAGTATAACCAACCCGAGGGGGGGTTCGGTTTGCTTTTAGCCGCCACCACCAAGACCATTTTTAGTCTTGGTTGGTGCATGTGGGACCCACGGCAGCAAGGGGGCACAAGTACCCCGAGTTTGGCTCAGGGTACGGTGTCGAGTTCATGCCCGATTCATGGTTCGTTGGTTAAATCATGATTTATGCTACATGTTAATTTTATGAATTATGAACTTAGGATATAAATTAATTAATAACATGAGATATTAATTAAACCATGACTTAGGTTATTTTAATTATTAATTTAGCATGATATTAATTTAACCTAAGTATTTTATGTTATAAGTTATAATTAATTATTTATTTAAAACATGCTTATAATTAATTAATTTAGACACGACTTAGGTTATGTTATTAATACATAATAATACACATTTTAACCTAAGTATTTTATTCCATTTTAATTAAAACATGTTATACTTTAATTAAAATGCTTAACCTATAGTTTAATTAAAATACATGAAATAATAATTAAACTATACACTATATCATATGACTTAAGAAAATAAGCTTATAAACACTTAGACTTATATGTTAGCTTATGTAACCAGCTTAATTCTAATTATGGAAACTTCTATTTATAGAAACTTAATTAAATAAGGCAACTAATCTATTAATGGAAACCTTCTATATATGGAAACCTATCTATTTCAGGCAGCTAATCTAATCATGGAAACCTTCTATATATGGAAACTTATTTAATTAAGGCAGCTGATCTATTTTTGGAAACTTTCTATTTTTAGAAACTAAACTATTTTAAGCAGTAAATTCTATTTTAGGAAACTTTCTATTTTTGGAAACTTTCCATTTTTGGAAACTTTCTATTTTTGGAAACTTTCTATTTTTTGGAAACTTTCTATTTTTGGTAACTTTCTATTTTTGGAAACTTTCTATTTTTGGAAACCTGCTATTTTTGGAAAGTTACTTATTATTACACAGTAAGTATAATAATACATGAAATACCAGTAATACTTAATCAGATTAATCAGAATATAAGATAAACACAGTTTAAGGCTTTAAACAATAAACCATGACCTAAAACATACAAAGTAAGCTAAGATGAGACACAAAACACAGTACGTTATCAGCGATTCGATACTTATACACGTGTGTATTCATGTAGCGTTAGTGATCCAGAAGTAGGAGTCTTTCTTCCGTTCATTCACTGGACTTGAGGTACGGATTCCCGTCCTTTCAGTATGGACATTCTTTCCTTATTAGGATTTCCCCGTATGCAGCCAACTGTTTTCCCCAGTATTTGTTTTATTGTTTTGAACTGCTTATGTTTAATTAGCATAATCTATAGCCATATACAAGCATGACCAGTTTCACCTAGTTATGGAGGTACCATAACCATAACATTGGAGGCACCAATGTTATGACTTCCCCACGGTGGAGTGATTGCTCGTGGTGTCCCTTTCAGTTTTGGCCATATTATTTTATCATGTGGGGCGTATGGGTGCACCCTAGTTACATGTTTTATTCAGTATTTCATGGTGAATGTGGTGTGTGCCTTGCATCCTTCACAAGGAGTTGATCCCTCATACCCAAACCAGTATATTAATTAGAGGCATCCCTTCTAATCAGCATGATGAGGTCACCCCTCCAAGTATTCATGCACGTGACCTTTTCATGACCTATATGGGCTATGGTATATTTATGTTAAAACAGTTTTCATAAGATAAACATAAGGCTTTTCAAACTATAAAACCAGTTTTCTTAATACTTAACCAGTTTACTCAGAACTTAGTCTTCCGCTATTATATGTTACATGCTTATCCTATTTCATGCTATATTGTACATCCGTGCACTGAGCGTCTTGCTCAGCCGTTTTCCTTTTCATGTTCCCAAAACGGCAGGTACTCAGGGACGCTCGTAGATCAAACCTACGTGCATATGGACTGGAAGCTTTACTGTCATTCTTTACTTTATGCATTTCCTTTACTTTAATACAGTTTGCTATGGACATTGTTTCGTCCTTTCCTTTTACAGTATTTATGTTTGTGTGTGATGAGCTCTACTTTGGGGTTACCGATGTTTGATTCTGGTATTTCCCTTTTATGGTCAAATAATGCTTAGACATTTATCCTTGTATGCTTTGATGACACGCCATGATTATGCGTAAGATTCCATTTCCAAAATGGGGTGTTACACCTTCGGTCTTTTTCAGTTTACACTTTCATTCCTTTTTCTTTTAACCATTTCTTCTTTGCCTTTTTCTATAATAAACTGTCCATTTGCTTATTTTGTTTTTCTGGCTTATTTCCTTTGCTTTTTTTATTTTTCTTTCTTTCAAAATCATATTTCTTAGCTCCTTATCCTTTTTGTCATATTGGTTATGTTTTGTGGTCTCAAAACCATTAAAGACTATTTTGTCTTTTTTAAAAGTGCTTATTCGCTTATTTCTTAACTTTTCAAAGTGTCATTTTAAAAATCCTTTAGTTAAAGTCCTTAGAATCTTATTCTTCATTTCTGCAAAGTTTGATTCATTTGGTATAGTTTTTAAGCAAAAGACTTTTTTTATGTTTTGTGATTTTTTATTTTTCTTGTTTCTAGCTTATTTAGTTAGCTTATTTCAAATATCTTTTTTTTTTTGACTATTTTCATATTCTATTTTAAGCCTTTTTGCCAAATTTGAGTCCATTTGATAACTTATTAAACTGTTTATGTTTTTCAAAGAGGTTATTAGCTTAATCTTAATAAATTAGAGTCCTTTCTAGTCAAACGTGCTTTAGAAAACTTGTTTATGCTTAAAAAAGATTGATTTCCATAAGAAAAGATTTGTAATAAGCTATAGTTTTAGTTATTGGGCCTTATAAGCCAATTATGAGTGCTTATAACTTATTTGAGCTTATTCTAGTCTTTTTCAAGTAGAAGTTCCTTTTGGTAATATCTAAAAGGCTAGGAAATTGTATTGTATTCTCTTATAATATTAAAGCTTTAATGGGATTTGTTTTGCAGGGGACTCCTATTAAGAATATTTGGGGTCAGGTTTGCATCAAGTTTGGTGACACGTTAGGCATCAAAATGTACAAAACCTTTATTTGTTATATACATTTTAGATATGCATAGTAGTGAACAACCATGGGATAAGGACTGTACTTCTTTTATCTTGGAGGACCATTCTGGGTATTTCTTCAAACTTTAGGGATCCCAAAGTAATTTTAGATAGTTGAGGGATATAAAGTGTCAATTCTTCAAAATTGAGGGACCAAACTATTACATCTTCAAAGTCTTTTATGGAAAATCAACATTTGGGTCCGGTTCTTTTGTGCGGCTTCGTTTCCCGTGTTCATTTTTGGATGTTTCTTGTGATCTTTTGGTAATTTCACGATATCCGAACCTAAAATCATACAATGAACAAATACAAGGGTTTTTGCAATGTTTTTATGATATTTTTCCGTATTTCAAGCCGATTTAGGAGATGAGACTATGTATAATTAGAGTCTCATCAAAGACCAAGTGCGTTATTGTTTTCAAAGTTAGAGACTATCCATGCAACTTTTAATGTCGAGGGACTGAACTTGCAATTTTGACATTAACACAAGGACTATCCTTGTAATTTTTTTCTTATATATAAGACCAATAAATTCAAATAATTCGTTAAAAACAAGCTAATTAAAACCTTATAAATTCGAATGATGGTAAACTAATAAGCTTATTCACATAAAATAAGCTAAAATTGAAATAGATCTAAATCAAACTGAATGATTGATCGATCGATTCATGATTATGGATCAACCGATTCGTGATGATTGATCGATTGATTTGTGATAATGGATAGATTTGTGATTATCGATTTGTGATTGATACGTAACTATAGATTAGATCCGTAGAGAAAGAAAATAGAACGGAAGGTAGAAAGAGAAACACACACTGTGAGGTGTGTGCTAAATGTTTTAGGAAGTAAAAGAAAAAGCTTTATATATGGGCGGATGAAATGACCAAAATATCCATGTAGTATAAATTAGGGATTTAATTCCATCCATTGGATAGTAAGGAGATGGAGAGTTGGGATGAGGCCCCCCAATATCTTGGATAAGTTTGGTATCCAAATGAACATAAATCAAATAGTTATTATAAGAAATTATGTGTTATTCATACGAAACAAGATCTATAAGAGAAAATCAAGTTAACATAACTGGTTATCTACGACTTACTCAAACAATATACTATGACCACGATGCAAAATCAAAATTTATTTTGGGGCTAATTCGAATTAGGTCATGCATTAAAACGTCTTTTCAGAATTTCTACACCTGATTACGAATTTTAAACTAATTGTAAACCTGTTTTCCTTGATTTTTTAATCGAAAATCTTGACCCAAAGAAATAAATCATTTGCATAGTTTTAATGTTCATTAAATAAGAAGTTTTTTACGTCCTTAATTAGTTGTATAAAACTTTATGTTATCGTAAACACCCCCCCCCCCCCCCCCCCCCGCATAACCCTCTCCCTCTATTGGCGATCTTTGGCGACATCTTCTAAAATCTAAAAAGCGATTTTTAACTTGATCGATTAGACTCTCCTTGAATAGAAGGGGTTTTGATTATGGTTATCTAATAACATTTTATGGTTTTGTTTCTAGTCCTTTTCTAGGGTTTCTTAAATGCCACTTTACTGCTTCGTTGTGACTTAACTCTGATTTTGAAGGATCTATTGACTATTCGAAATTTTAATCCACCGGTGATTCCCTAAACGAATTAAAAAGTTTTAGGGTTGTGATTTGCTGGTATTGTTTAGGGTTTTCTTTCGTTCATTGTTGTTGATGCGCTAGTGATCAAGCATCTTAGGGTTTATTCTTTAGTCAGTCATTAATTTTGGTTCGTGGGCTCTAGGATTTGGTAGTTTTATTATGTGTAATTGTATGGTTTTAAGCATCAATAGGGTTTTTTATTCGGTTGTTTGGAATAATATTCATAGGAAAAAGATGAGTAATGATCTTGTTGTTATTTTGGTTACACGTGTGGGAGTCATAATATCTCGAATGTATCTGGTTTGGATTCTGATCCTTCACCACTAGTTGTTGCTACTGGTATTGTATGTACAGAGGTTGGGAGTATGACTGTTAATCCCACTAATGATGAAAGTGATCAGGTTGGTAGTGATGTTTCTATGAAGGATGTTCCTTTATCCTATACGGATAATCTTTTCCCTACGGATTCAAAAAAGGTAAACATGTTGATCCCAAACTTAGATCTTAAACCTTAGCTTATTTAAGGGTTCCAATATTAAGAGTAAATTCAAACTATTACTAGAGAAAATTTTCTTGGACAAAGTAACTATAGAAGATGCGGAAAGCAATGTTTAGCACAAGAACAAGTATTTGAAACAAACTAAATGCTTTAATATATTGAAAACAATATACGAATACCCTTGATGGTATTAGGGTTTACAACCTTAAAGCCAAAATGAAATGAAAGAGAAAAGTTATAGATAAAACAATGCCCTAGAGAGTCCTTTTTATAGTACACGGACCCTAATACAAGATAACTATGAGATAAACTAGGAAAGTATTCTACTAATGAAACAGAAACGCGCTAATCTATTCCATGTTTATCTTCACAGCGGGGTCTTTGACTTCATACAGTGGGAATAGATTCCACTGTCATCAATCTTACAACATGGGAAAGTTACACTAGAAGTGGGAACTTAATCATTATAGCAAGGGAAACTTCTCTTGAACATTTATTCCCAACAATCCTCCCCTAAACTTGTGCTTTCACAAAAATACAAGTTTCTGAATAAATGCTGCTAGTGATGAGGATGCTTACAAATTTTCAAGCAAGATCTGACTGTGGATGAATCTGAAAAACTCATATGGAACATGATTCTTGCTATCTACTAGCAGATTAGTGTTCATCATCTTATTCAAAGTTTCTTGAGTTAGTGGGTAGTACCCGTTGAAAAGCATATATGCAATAAATCTAGTCATAACTAGCTCAAACCCACCAGATGAAGTAAACAATTTCTAATGCAACATGGTAGCACCCTCTTGAAACTTAAAGGCCAAATCACCCTCTTCAGTTTCTAACATCCTTTTCATGCTCTTCCACCTCACCCAGTCCTTCTCAACACCAGACCATGGAATAGGATGATTACTCCCAAATTTAGTCTTCAAAACCCTCCATAAATCGTCCAAGTCTTCCCTGTCAAGTGTCTAAAACATTTTGCTCAACTACTGAAATGTTTGAGCAGTACCATCAATCCTGGTTAATTTCCACCAGCTCAAAGTCTCTGGCACAAAGTCATCTGACTCCTCCAACACCAAGCATTTGTCTATATCTGCATCTGTTAGACCTTGATCTTCGTTTGTAAATACCCCAAGTTTCTCCATTCTTTTCATTCTCTTTGCACCCCTTTGTCTTTCTAACACAACCTGTGGAGATGAAGTTTCAACTACTATAGAAGATCCACCTGTTGTAGCAATTGCACCTGCTGCATCCTCTGCCTTTCTTTTCTTGTTTTCTTTGGCCTTTTTCATCATTTCAGCCCTTCTTTTTATATACTCAGCTTCTTCTGCTGAGCCCATCTCCAAAAAGTTCTCCACGCTGTTTTGTCTAATCACAGGAAGAGCTTCTCTCTCTATTTCCTTAAATATCATGTCAGTAAAGTCTGTATATTTGTACCTTTTATACCTCTTCAGCATAACCTTGTAATGAGCCTTCCTTCCAGCTTCAGAACTTAGATACTTTTCCTTTTTGATCTGCCTTCCCCTGATTTCCTTGTAGTTCTTTTGAAAATTGAATGTCATAAGCACTAAGTCATACCTTACATGCAAAGGTTCATTCACAATTTCTTTCTCCCAAGCTTCAAAAAACTCTACAATCTTCCGCACATGATCATCTAACTGTCTGAGCATTATTTCAATTTCCTTTTCAATCTTCTTAGGGTTTAGCTGCACTTGATCATCATCAAAAAAGGATAATTTCGAGACATCTATATGTGCCGCTTCCTTCCTTTTTCTCATTCTTTCTTGTTTAACATGATGTTCTTCCTCCCATATTTGCTTAGCCAAAACAGCATCACTTTCAGAAATGACCCTTAATTCCTCTGCTGACTTGAACTTTTGCTTTATCTTTGGTTGTTCAATCATAATACCATTCCCCTTTTCGTTTGGATCAACTGTTGGTGAAGCTTTTGGTGTCGTCCTTCCAATAACAATTCCCTTTTGTGATGGTTCCTTTTTCTTGAGAACGTTTGAGAAATTGCAGCTCTTGTAGAAGCAACACTTGCTGCAGCAGGGGTAACAGTACTAGCAGGGGGAAAATATGTAGTAGCAAGTGAACTTCTAATAGCGGGGGAATAGTTATACTTGCAGGAGGATTTATTGTAGCAGGGGGAACATCTTCCTTTCACTTCCTTTCTGTTGGAAATACGTTTTTACGTATTTAGGAAGATTCGGTCACTCTGACAATGTACTAAGTAGTAGCTCGTAGTCTAGATATCTTTATTAAACAAACAAAGCCAAGCCTAGCCTACAACATGTGTAGGCCGGCCCAACATTGTAAGCCCAAGCCCATCACAAGGCTTGGGTATATAAACCCTCTCCTTTGATGGAGAGGGTAGTGTGGTTATTCATTTTTTCACATAGTAAACATTAGTTTCTCTCTCTAGAATTGTGTGAAATCCACCATCTCTCTATCTCTTTCTCTCTCTAAAACATAAGCAAGATTTACATATCCTACAAATGGTATCAAGAGCCATAGGATGATTGTATTGTTCATGTGTTTGTGTTCTTGATTCATACGCCTATTTTGATCCTTTTTACACACGTCCAAAATTTTTTTTGTGTTCTTTATGGTTTTTTCTTGATACAAATCATCTACATAGTTGTGGGAGTGATTTGGTATATTTACTTTTGCTAAAAACACAAAATTTTTGGGTGTTTTGATCATTTTTTGGCTTAAAATCACGAATTGGTTGAGTTTTGTCCGAGAAAAGTGGGTTTATTCCGATCAGGTCATCGAAAAAGGGTTTATAGGTATTCCGATCACTGTAATCAGAATAGGGTTTAGGGATTCCGATTTTGGTACATTCCGATTAGGTATTCCGATTTTGGTACATTCCGATTAGGTAGTCCGATTTTGGTACATTCCGATTAGGTATTCCGATTTTGGTACATTCCGATTAGGTATTCTGATTTTGGTACATTCCAATTTGGTATTCCGATTTTGGTACATTCTGATTAGGTATTCCGATTTTGGTACATTCCGATTAGGTATTCCGATTTGGTATTCCGATTTGATTTTCCGATTTGGTGCATTCCTATAAGGACATTCCGATTTGATATTCCGATCAGGGTATTCCGATAGGCTTATTCCGACAGCTCTCCGATCAACATTCCGACAATAAAAAATTATTCCATAAAAAATTTTGACTTGGAATTTTTAGTTTATCGAGAACATAATTTAGGGGATTTTAACACTGTTTCTCGACTTCAACTCACAACAACAAACACATTTACTTTCTCTCATTGATCGATCAACGTTTGTAAATCTTAACTTATCGAAATGGAGTATACATCTCTTACGGATAAGTCCATCCTCTCGGGTACGGATAATCGTCCACCAATGTTGGAGAAGTCTATGTACGAGGATTGGACTTCTCGAATGGAACTTTACATGTTGAACAAAGAGAATGGACATCTCATTTGGGCATCGGTGCTCAATGGACCATTAGATTATGGTACAGTGACGAAAGGTACAACTACTGGTCCTCGCACAACGGGTGAATTGACTGGAGATATGAAGATTCAAGACAAATGTGATAAGTATGCTACAAACATCATTCTCCAAGCCCTTCCTCCAGATGTCTACAAACTCGTCAGCAAACATAAAGTTGCCAAAGAGTTATGGGATAGAATTCGTGTTCTCATGCAAGGCACCTCGTTAACTAAACAAGAACGAGAGTGTAAGCTTTATGATACTTTTGATAAGTTTGTCTATGTGCCAGGGGAGACTCTCAATGACTACTATCTGAGATTTACCCTATTGTTGAATGAGCTCAATATCTATGACATGGCAATTCCTACGTTCCAATTGAACACCAAGTATTTGAACACTCTTCCTTCAAAATGGAAAAAGTACGTGACGGATGTTAAATTGGCTAAGGACTTGCATAACACCAATGTGGATCAACTTCAAGCTTTTCTTCAACAACACGAATGCCATGTGATTGAGGCTCGGTTGTCTATACCTCAAGTTCATGATCCACTTGCCATGTATGCTTCTCAAGAAAACATGGCTTATACTTATCAACAACCATCATACTTGCAGCAGCCACCACCACACACCTATTAGCAACCACAACAACCATCTTATCAACCACCAATGATGCCACATCAAGCATTTCAACAAAGTGTTCATCAACAATCTTTTCCACAACAACCACCATATCAGACATCACCATCACAAGCGAACACTTCTCCAATGGGCTATACCCCTCAGCAAGGATACTTTCCTATTGAAGCACAACTAGCACAAGCCTTCTACTCTAATGAACTTCCACCACTCCAAGCATCGGTCTTTACTCCAAATGATACGCCAGCTGATGTTCTAAACCATCTCACTGCCTACTTATCAAAACTTGTTGCAACTAGGGGATTTCCACCAACAAACAATCAACTCCGCACCTCTTCAAATCCTCGACAACAAGCTACTGTTCAAGATGGTCAAGTAACAGTGCAACCTATTCAGGGAAGGCAAAATTCATATGGACCTCCTACAAGGACTGTGAATGCTCAAGTTGTGAATACTTAAGCTAATGGAAATGGAAGCCTCATTGGTCCTCAAAAGGTTGTGACTTGCTACAATTGCCGAGGACAAGGTCATATGGCTATGTAATGCACTCAGCCAAAAAGGAGAAGGGATGATGCATGGTTTCGTGAGAAGATGTATTTGGTTGATGCTCAGTCTAAGGGGAAGATTTTGGATTCAGAGGAGTTAGCATTTCTTGTAGACCCAGGGGCAGCAGATACTGAAGGCATTGCAGTCGTTTCCACTTCTAATGCAGCTTATCAAGCAGATGATCTTGACGCATATGATTCGGATTGTGATGACATTCACTCTGCCCAAGCTGCTCTCATTGCTAATCTCTCTCACTACGGTTCGGATGTCGTCAGTGAGGTAACAACCACATCTAATAATATTGATGATAAACAACATCAAGTTGGGCATGAAAATGACAACCTCGAACAGCATTCGGGAACTAGTAACTCAAATGATGTGGTACCCAATCCTACACATTTGAGTGAACCTCAACCAAATGCTACGACGGGTATGGAATCTTATGCTCAACATGATTTGGTCATGGTACCTAAACTTATAATTGATCAAATGCATATGGCCCTCAGACAATCCGTAGATACCAATTCCACCCTAACTGCTGAGCTTGCGTTGCATAAAGAAAAGGTCAAAACTTTTGAAATGGTCCCTCAAGCAGAGAAAATAACATGTTCTGAATTTGACCAATTTCGTTTTGAAAAGATTGAACACTTGAAAGAAATAGAATCATTAAAAGCTAATCTTTCCAATGAATTAAAAGCAAAAGAGTCGGTTGTCAATGATTTTCAGAAACTTAAAATGGATTTCGAAACTCTTGAGTCTAAAAAAGTTTGAATCGGAAATTAATGCTACCAAACTTCTTAAATTTAAAGAACAACAACTTTTAAAACAATACGCTTCCACATAAAAGGTTCATCTTTTAACTAAATCATTTAAAGAACTCGAACTTAAACGTCTTCAAGATTTACCACCTAATCTCGGTTATGCAAAACAAGCTCGGGAATATATTCCGTGTCTTTATGATATGACCCTAATTGGCAAATCGAAAGAAGCACCTTTTGTTCGTAGTTCTGAGGAGACAGAATCACTTGCGGATGAAACTCATTCTAAAATGCTTTCAAAATTCCATACAATTGATTATGATCAATATAACAAATATCAATTATCTAAAAAGACCCGCATTCGCTTACAAAAGGAATTAGCTGAATTGACAGTTCTTGTGCCCCAAAGTTTGTCAAATGAAAACCCTCCTAGTACGTCTCCTACACTTGTCAAAACGGATTTAACGAAGTTAATTCCACCGGTAAGTAAGGCGTCCGTTAACTTAAATGCGGTACACCAACACTTAGACGATTTTGACAAGGTCATTTTGGAACGTACGACGGCCACGACCATAACGGAAGGTGAATGGAAATTTGAGCACACTAGAGTTGCGTTCCGAAACGAAGTTGTTCCGTTTGTAGAGGATGTTAAAGCCTGTCTTAGTAATCTTGATCAAGATTTTCTTTTGGAAATAGAAGAAGTTAGACGTGTTTTCAATGAAATGGATGATGCTTATGAAAACAGTTTACTTGAAATAGAACGGGTTTCACGCCAAAATGATCAGCTTCTGAAGCAAGTGATGTCTCATGATATAGTTTCCGTCTGTGTGAATAAAAGTGTTGATAATGATTCTATTGTACATAATGTTGAACCTGTGGATAATGTGGTTGATAGTACTTGTCACGAATCTGACGTTGAGTTTTTAAAGCTTCAAGATTCATATTCTTCACTTTCAAAATGTTTTGATGAGATTCAAACACATTGTATTTCGCTTGAATGCAAGCAACAATTTATTCAAGAAATCTTTGAAACGTCATTCGAAGGTGTTAATATCGATGATGCAAACTTCGAAAAGAATTTTCGATTGAAATTACAATCAAAACAGCGTCAGCCAAGTGACAAGGTTGCTCAATCTTTGCCGATAGAAATAGAGAAATCTAAGAAGCTTAACTGTGTGAACGTACTTGAGGCCGCTGAGAATTTTAAACTTGATCTAGATAATCGAGTTTCCAAGATTTTGTCCAAAGTTGATAACTTAAAACAGAAAGATACACGACTCTTCGATTCAATAAAGCCCGCATGTGCTAATACCACTACACATAATCAGTCCTTGATTAAACAATTAAATCGAAAGTCGGTGGAAATATCTGATTTGAGGGAACAAATTTGTGATAAAAATATGGTCTTGGCTGAGTTAAAGGAAACACTTCGTACTCTAAAAGGTAAGAATATTGTGGATAACGCAGCCACTGTCTCAGCATCGTCCTATAGGGCAATCAAAGGGAACCTTATAGCCGTCACACCACTTAACAAGGGCTCTAAGACTAAACCATCTCAAAATTTGGAAAGATAAGGCGGAATCAAAACCAGCTTCTAATATTCCCGTGTTGCCTTCTACAGGAGTAAGCACCACTACTAAGGCTCAAAGATCTAAGCTTAAAAGAAACAAGAAGAATGATAGGATCTTGCCCCCATCTAGTAGTCAAATGAAGAAGAAAGTAGAAGCCCATCCTAGGAATGTTATTTCTGTTTTGAATAAAAAGAATCACGTAGCAAAACCTAAAGGCTCTGCGGTTGTGCAGCGTTCTAAGCCTACTTTGAATTCTAATTTGAAATGTTGGAATTACAATGAATGTATGTTTTCTAGTCGTCATGATTCTTGCCTTATTGACCATGTGAATGAGATGAATGCCCGGAAAAATGGATTAGAATGGAAACCGACTGGGAAAGTGTTAACCCAAGTTGGCTGGATGTGGCGCCCCCTGGTAGAACTTTCACTATAGTAGGAAATACATGCCCTTTGACTAGGATCACTCCCACTAAAGCGAAGAAAGTGTGCCCTTTAACTAGGAGTACCAAGGCTACCAAAACACAAGCGTGTCCTTTAACTAGGAACACTGACACTACTGTAGGAACCAAGTGCCCTTTAAATAGGTCTACTCCCACTGTAGTGCCCGCGAATAATCAAAAACCTAAGAAAGTTGGAACAGTAAAACTTGTTAGTGATAAAACTCACATTAGAAAACGCAGGAAATCTAAGGGTCACAAACCTGTTAGCAATTCTGATAATATTTTATCTGCATCTGCTAACACTCCGGAACCAATAGTTTCCAATGCATTGTCTACTATTGTTATTGAAAATAGGTGGTCCAAATTGTTCTCTGGTATTTGGACTCTGGTTGCTCCAAGCATATGACCGGAGATCGCTCTCAGCTAAGAAATTTAGTTAGCAAGTTTCTTGGTACGGTTCGATTTGGAAATGATCATATTGCAAAGATAATGGGTTACGGTGAATATCATATTGGGAGTGTTATAATTTCAAGAGTGTATATGTGGAAGGTCTCGGTCACAACTTATTTTCTATGGGACAATTTTGTGATGCAAACCTAGAAGTTGCTTTTCGAGAGCATACCTGCTTCATTTGTAATTTGGAAGGGGTTGATTTATTAAAAGGTACTCGAGGGAATAATTTGTATACTTTGTCTCTACAAGAAATGATGGCCGCTTCTCCCGTATGTCTTCTCTCCAAAGCATCGAAGACTAAGTCATGGTTATGGCATCGACATTTATCTCATCTTAACTTTGACGATATTAATCATTTGGCGAAAAACGAACTTGTTCGTGGTCTTCCTAAACTTTCATTTCACAAGGATCATTTGTGTTCCGCGTGTACAACGGGGAAAAGCACCAAGAAATCATGCAGACCCAAGATGGAAGACACCAACCAAGAGAAACTTTATCTGTTGCATATGGATCTTTGTGGGCCAATGCGTGTTGAAAGTCTTAGTGGCAAAAAGTACATCCTCGTAATTGTCGATGATTACTCTCGGTTTACATGGGTGAAATTTCTTACAACAAAAAATGAGGCACCTAAGTTCATCATCGGATTTCTCAAGATGATTCAAGTGCGTCTCAACACTACTGTCCGACGCATTCGTACAGATAATGGAACCGAATTTGTGAATCAAATCTTGCATGATTATTATGAAAAAGTTGGCATATCTCATGAAACATCCGTTGCACGCACTCCACAACAAAACGGTGTCGTTGAAAGGCGAAATCGCACACTTATGGAAGCTGCTCGAACGATGTTAATTTACGCAAAGGCTCCATTGTTTTTATGGGCAGAAGAAGTATCTACAGCTGTGTAAACGCCATGGTAAAACACCTTATGAGCTTCTCCATGGTAAAGTACCAGATTTATCATATCTTCATGTATTTGGTTCTCTTTGCTATCCAAATAATGATGGTGACAATTTGGGAAAACTTCAACCAAAGGCTGATATTGGTATTTTCATTGGTTATGCACCCGCAAAGAAGGCATATCGAATCTACAATCGTAAGTCTCGTAAGATCCTTGAAACTATGAATGTTGATTTTGATGAGCTGACAACAATGGCTTCTGAGCAAAGCAGCTCTGAACCCACACTTCATGAAATGGGACCCAGTAACATTAGTTATAGTCTTGTCCCAAATAACCCTATTTCATCATCATTCACACCACCTACTAGCAATGAATGGGATACATTGTTTCAACCGTTCTTTGATGAATTCTTTACTCCTCCAACTATTGTTGTTCCAGAACCTGAGGTAATAGCTCCGGTAACCAAAATTGTCGCTCTAGCAACCGATGCACAATAAGATACGTCTGCACCTACAATTGGTCAAGCTATACCTTCAACGAGTAATTCTCAAACAACACATGTTTCAACTACCCATGTCATGCCTATTGATGATGAAGAGGATGATGATGATCACGATTTGGGATTCACTCAAATGCGTGAAATTCCATTCTTTGGTGTACCAATTCCCGACCCTAATCAAGCCGGGTCGTCCACCTCACAGGAAGCTCCTACTATAGTTTACTCCAATCCACGGATTCGTGAACATGACAGCAAGTGGACCAAGGATCATCCTATAGATTCTATCATTTGACCCTAATCGTCCAGTATCCACACGAAGTCAGTTACAAGAAAATGCAATGTTTTGTCATTTTGATGCTTTCCTCACTGAAGTTGAACCTAAGACATGACAACAAGCTTTTACTCAATCCTGTTGGATAGAAGCTATACAAGAAGAACTTAATGAGTTTATAGGTCTTGAAGTATGAGAACTTGTCCCATGCCCAGATCAAGTGCAGTTACTTACTTTGAAATAGGTTTACAAGGTGAAACTCGATGAGTTAGGCGGAATATTGAAGAACAAAGCTCGACTAGTAGCTCGTGGATACAAGCAATTATTGGGCATCGACTTTATGGAATCCTTTGCACCTGTTGCCCGTTTGGAAGCTATTAGACTATTCCTCGCTTATTCAGCCCACATGAATATGATCGTCTATCAGATGGATGTGAAGACGGCATTTCTTAATGGTGAAATCAAGGAAGAGGTCTATGTTTAACAGCCGGATGGTTTTGTGAATCCTAATTATCCTAATCATGTGTACAAGCTTAAGAAGGCTCTCAATGGGTTGAAGCAAGCTCCACGCGCATGGTATGATCTATTGTCACAATTCCTCATCACGTAAGGCTTCACTAAAGGCAAGGTGGATCCCACGCTGTTCATTCAGAAACAAGGTAAAGATATGATTATGGTACAAATATATGTTGATGATATTATATTTGCAGCCTCGACCCAAACCTTATCCGACGAGTTTGGGAAACTCATGTCTTCCAAGTTTAAGATGTCAATGATGGGCAAGGTATCATTCTTCTTAGGTCTTCAAATATCTCAAAGTCCCAGAGGAATCTTTATCAATCAATCCAAGTATGCCCTTGAATCGCTAAAGAAGTATAAGATGGAATCTTGCGACCCCGTGGATACTCCAATGGTGGACCGAACTAAGCTTGATGCAGATCTACATGGAGTTTCCGTTGATCCGACACTTTATCGTGGAATGATAGGTACTCTTCTGTATATCACAGCTAGTCGACCTGATCTTCAGTTTGCTATATGTATGTGTGCTCGGTATCAAACTCGGCCTACTGAGTTACACTTGGCTACTGTGAAACGGTTCTTTCGATATCTTAAAGGAACCATTAATCGGGGACTTTGGTATTCGAAGGACTCTTCGATTGCACTAATGGCATATGCAGATGCGGATCATGCGGGTTGTCAAGATACAAGGCGTAGCACGAGTGGAACTTTGCAACTACTAGGAGATCGACTAATCAGTTGGGCATCGAAAAGGCAGAAAAGCGCTGCAATCTCAAGTACAGAAGCAGAATACATAGCTATGTCTGGTTGCTGTGCTCAAATTCTTTGGATGAGATCGCAATTAACCGACTATGGTCTAGGTTTCAACAAAATTCTGATGTACTGTGACAACAAGAGTGCAATTGCCTTATGCTTCAACAACGTTCAATTCTCCCGGTCGAAGCACATTGACATTCGCCACCACTTCATCAAGGAGCAAGTGGAAAATGGAGTAATCGAGCTTTACTTTGTCCGATATGAGTATCAATTGGCGGATATTTTCACGAAGGCTTTAGATCGCGCTCGAATTGAATTTTTGGCCAACAAGCTAGGAATGAGAACCTTCTCTCCTGAGACTCTAAAGGAACTGGCAGATGAAGCGAAAGAATAGTGATGGTAAACTATTCTCCGTATCCTTGGTGAGCATCTATATATATTGTTTATATTTTTATCCACAAAATCAAAATACAAAAATATAAAACCATATAAAAACCATAAAAATTGAAAAATTCATAAAAATCCAAAAATATTTTTACTTTATTTTTCAAAGGCATGTCTTTTGGTACGATAATATTTACGGCCTTAGTAATGTTGATTAATATCAACACGGCGCCATAAATAGAGTTCGTACAAAATTTGTAAATACTTCATAAAACATGCCCTTATGGCTTGTAGTTATTTCAGACTGCAACCCGGTTTTCACATTGAAGTCAAGTATTTCTTATGAAAGCTTTGGCTCACAACGGGAATTAATTTTCTCGGGCAAGGATTACTTTAAAACCTTGTAAGGGATCAAGTTCACTTTATAACTTGGTCTAACACAAATCAATATACGCCTTAGTGCATTTATTTGTTAAAACAAGAGGAGTCTTGTTTTTATGAAGTTATCATCTCTACAACCATAGCTATCTACATTTGGTATCTACATACTCGACGATGCGACTACTCAAACGGCGACTACAACTCTTTTAATAGAACACGGGTCAATAATTGAGGGGGAGCAATTGTCAAGCATTCAGAATCTTCGATGCTGAACGTGCCAAATTCACAAATTGGTGTCAAGACAACAATACCAATCGTACATGTGGTGTCAAGAGATGACTTCAGACGTGACGAGGCGACCAACATTTGCCGACAAGAACCATTTGATCTTATCATATGATGTTCTCATCAATCAGGTCTAACCTTGTCAATTTTCTTTCTAATATGGTGAATATGTGATCATGTTACAAGTCGGTATCATATATCATACATTTGGTATTATGAAGATAAAAAGGACTTGCATTTTTCTTCCCAAAAGCTTTGTTAAAACTTCATTAAATCAATTGATATTAAAAACATCGATTGGGTTAATATTATTAATATGGGGGAGAAATGTGATTTAATATGGGAAATTATCAAAAATGGTTTGACTTAACGTGATGGCTCATCCCGACATATGCGAAATGTTTTCGAATATCGTGGCATATGTTAAGGGGGAGCAAAACGGATTTGCACTTTAAAATGGATTTTCATGGTGACAAATACTTACCCAAAACCCATTTATTTCACGACGATGAAGATTGTGGTGATATAAGGATGGTAGGATAGGTTAAGTCCAATGATTCTTCTCAAACCGGAGGAATCTTCCCAAGGACATTCCATAGCTAGAAATAGTAGTCCTTAGGAAAAGATGGAGAAAGAATGTGAACGTAGCTGAATGCCGACCAAGTACTTAAGTTAGCACTGGAACAATCACAACAAGGTGCTAGTTATGACGTATTGGTAAGCATTGAAGGGGTTGAAGAATGAAAAAGAATTGTAAAGATAAAGGATGTAAAGAAAGAAGCCCTCCTTACAACCTTAGGCAGAAACCGGGTCCACACATATGCTATTGAGATCATTTTAATGATGCTCGATATTGAAGATAGACATCATGGACCCAGTGATGCAATGCACAACCCATCCCAACTAACTCAGATATCTCTCAAAAGGTATTTGTTTTAATCACACGGAGAGAACGCATTATCTATTGATTTATTCACTCCGAATAAATTGGTATTGAAATGGTGGCACTCCTCTCCAGCCTCCGATCACTAAAATCCAAAATGCACGAATGAGTCTAGAGCCATTTGAGATAATCAAATATCTCATTAGGACACACTTTCATATTCCCTTGCTTCTACAGACACTGTGAAAAGTAAGAAAGATTTTAAGAGTCCTACGCAAAATCTTCATGATCTTGCCTGAACATCCGAGTAATACGAAAGTATTTACAATGAATATGGAAATCCTTCTTGAGCGAATATCAAAAAGCTCATGGTAGGTGACTTGTGCGATTCTTTATGAATCAAGCTTGTGATAACTGGAAAGCAACAGTGGTTTAATTCTTAACTGAATTTAAACACGTTCCAGGCCTCTACGCAATATCTCAGTGATCTTGCCAGAACACTCAGAGTGATACCTTAGTGTTCACAGTGATGAGTGAAAATCCTTCTAGTGTTAACCTTAAACAGCACTTGGTAGGTAATTGCAAGATTCTATACGAATCAAGCTCGTGACAACTGGAAAGCAACGATGGTGCGATTCTTTAATGAATCAAACTTGTTCCATGAATCAGAATTGACGGCTTTAATCATGCGGATAATTTTATCCAAATGATTCACTCTTTACGTTCGCAGTCAGCTTTGGACGGTCGAGTAAAGAGAACGGGTTTACCCGCGAAATCTTGTCAAGGAGATTTTTAATTAAATCTACCTGCAACGAGTACGATATTTTATATCGTCCAACGGTCTTCACCGACCAGAGGCAAAATGCTACCGAATTAGAATGAAATGTTCAAAGTCATTTCGTTCGTGTCTACTTATGTTGCGGCATTTGAAGACGGTGGCGTTGCAGAATCCAAGAAGAAGTCGTCCCCGCATGCTTATACTTTTCGCACTTAATACCTCATCTAATTTAAGAAAGCCTAAAAGTTAAGTCTTCCGCTGTATCGAACTCTGAAGCTTTCAAGAATTACAAAGGTATAAGTATGTGGGACGTGAGATCACGAAGAGGCGAAGATCACAAGTGATGGATGCACAAGATCAAGGCAAGAGATTAATGCTCAAGATTGATATCAATGATCACATCAGCATGTTCACCTGAAAAGAAAACGAAAAGAAAGAAGAAGACTACGAGCTCAAGACAAGCATAGTATGCTAGGTTTATTTTATTATTGTAACTTGGGTAACACCCTTGTTTGGAGTGACCTCTCTTAGGGGGAGATTTTTGGAAATACGTTTTTACGTATTTAGGAAGATTCGGTCACTCCGACAATATACTAAGTAGTAGCTCGTAGTCTAGATATCTTTATTAAACAAACAAAGCCAAGCCTAGCCTACAACATGTGTAGGCCGGCTCAACATTGTAAGCCCAAGCCCATCACGAGGCTTGGGTATATAAACCCTCTGCTTTGATGGAGAGGTTAGTGTGGTTATTCATTTTTTCACATAGTAAACATTAGTTTCTCTCTCTATAATTGTGTGAAATCCACCATCTCTCTATCTCTTTCTCTCTCTAAAACATAAGCAAGATTTACATATCCTACACTTTCTTACCATTACCCATTGTCTCTGCTCTAAGATTTTGTGGTCATGGTAGGAACCTCCTCCCCTTTGGAAGCATCCTCATCAGTAGAAATTACCAACTATGGACGTCTCCTCCCCTCAAGTGTAGAAAGCCTAGAATCTAGATTGGAGATCACTAGGCCTTGCTTTGTGACAGTTTGTACCAATTGTGCATTCTGCTTTTGCAAGCTCATGCACATAGCCTTCAATTCAAGAATGGATAAATGTTTCAGACTCCTCTCAACCGTATTGGGGGATTTCTCCCTCAATAAGGTATCACTGAGTGGGGAGGTGGACTTATCTATGGTGTCACTGTCCTACTCACTCAATGAGTGTGAGGCAGTAGTGGCAGCCAAATCCCCAGAACGTTCCATACCCATGGAAGCCTCCCTCTACGCATCAGGTGAAGATCCACTAGGCAAGGGAGACCTAGCAGACCTATTTTTGGTTCTTCTTTCGAAAGTTTGATCAACACGGGGAAGATCATTGGCAGGGGAATTGGAAGAAGAAGTAGGGGGATCTCGAAGTGTGGATTGGGCTGCTCTTGGTATTTTAGCAGCTTCACTTCGTATCAAATTCAGCATGGTTTGGGTAAGGAGAACTTCTCGGTCAGAAAATTTTTATGTGGGTGGGAAAAGTGTGTTGAATAGTTTAGGAGTATGAGTTGTGGCCGTGAAGTAGTGTTTGTGTTTAATGGTACCATGCTGAAGCATATCAAGTAACAGTTCCATAAACCCGGGGTACATGAAAAATTTTCCACTTCTTTTCACATTCTTAAGCATATTATCAAAAATCATTTGAGAAAAACAAGTTTTCGCCCTGTAGCCAAATAGACTAAAGTAGCGGCAACCTGGCTACCAAATTCATTAAAAGCAGTGGTTTTTGAACTCAGACATTGCAAAATAGTATGAATAAAATATTTCCAATGGGGGGTAAATTGACCTTTAAAAAACTTTGATTTTTGGTTTTGAACAATGTTATACCCCAAGTTTGAAAGGTTTTCACAGATCTCAGCCTTAGGTAGGGTAATCACCCCATCCTCATCATTCAAGACAAGCTTGTCTCGAATGGAGGCAAGTGTTACCACTTTGGGATGACCATCAACCCGGCTTCTAACTATCACCTCTCCATTCACTGTTTTAGTCGTAACATTCGACCAAAACCGCTGAATGTGTGAGGTGTAAATGCGAGGACTAAAAACAAGAGCTAACCTGAAGTAACTAGCCTTTAGGTAAGCCACTGCCTCACGAAATGCTGGATGTTCATCTGATAAAATAGCAACCATGTTCTGATACTCAACATTTTTTAGCGTCATGGAAATTCTTTTGATTTAATGAAAGCTTAGAGGAAAAAGGTTGGTGGGATATGAGCGTATGAGTTAATTGAGTCTGTTGGTTAAGGGATTGACTTTATATAGGCAAATTAGAATAATTTTATTGGACCAAAATTTTCAACTTGAGAAGAATTTAGAAGTAAAATCTGCTAAATACTTAAGAGATTTGAAATAATTAAAATAAGGAAACCAAATGCCGAAGAAAGCAGCATAAATATCTGCTAAAAAAGATTAAAATATTCCCTAACCAAAATTGTAACAAACAGGCCCAACGGCTATAAGCAGCGTAACGGTCAAACAACGGAAACTTTTCACATACAGTGGAAACTAGTACTAACAGGGGGAAGTAAAATGAAAGCAGGGGAAAACTATCCTAGGGGTGATAGTTTCATCTCAATTAGCAGGAAGTAAATGGCACTGCCCAAGCACACAATCTCATAAATGTGAGACAGATGTGTCGAAACTCAACTGTCCTTCACTCACAAGCCGCCTCATGATAGAAACTAGCACATAAGTTCACCCTTCACCAGGTCATCCCAAAAAAATACTATGTATACCCAAGACACCATCCCAACCATTCTAGTAATTATGGTTCTCGGTCTTGGCAACATGCACCTAAACATCCCATTTTGAACAACAAGTTGCTCAAGCAGAAAAGTTAAATGCACATTACTATGCCTCAAGGTCTAAGAACTCCAACAAGGCATGCAACAAGTTTTCATAGTCCCAAGCCCCTACTCACCAATAGGTATAATCTAAGATCATACATGAGTATCATAAGGATACCCTGATTTCTATTTGTTTGACCTACCCCTCCCCTTAAACATTGAATACTTACAAACTTCATGTAGAAAATACATCACAATCCTAGTTTGTTCCTGCATAGTTAGTCTGAAACCATAAACACATGACACATAAAAAAGAAAGAAAACCCCTAGTAGGGGAAACTATCCAATCAGGGGGAAAATTTTCCAAAAACAGTGGCATTAGACAAAGTAGAAAAACTAACTAAGTATGTTACAACAACAAATAATAGTACATCCCTGAGCACACACAAGAACTTACAGACATCTGATTAGGGATTGATCATTCCAATACTTGTTACCAAGTACTGAAATCTCTCAATATCAAAAGGTTTTGTCAAAATATCAGCCACATTAAGTTCTGTATCAATTGGTTCAGGCACAATTAAACCTTTTTTCAAAACAATCTCTTATAAAATGATGTATGATTTTAATATGTTTAGTTTTGGTGTGTTGAACAGGATTTTTGATAATGTAGATTGTACTACTATTATCAATGGATATCTTGATTTTAAGAAAATTGTACCCATAGTCAAGCAATTGATTCTGAATCCATAGGACTTGTCCACAGCATGCAGTAGCTGCCACATATTCAGCTTCAGTTATGGAAGTTACCAGAATGGTTTGCTTTTTACACTACCAAGATATAAGTCTGCTCCCCAAAAATTGACATCAACATGTTTTGGATTTTCTGTCCTTGTTATCACCAGCATAGTCACTATATGAATAGGAGACTAGCTTAAAGGGAGACTCCTTAGGATACCAGAGTCCTAAGGTAGGGTGAAACTTGTGATACCTAAAGATCCTATTTACTACAAATAGATGGCACTCCATAGGTGTCACTTGATGTCTTGCACAAAGACACATAACAAACATGATGTCAGGTCTTGAAGCAGTAAGATACATGAGAGATCCAATCATGGACCTATAGTTTCTGACATCAAGCGTTCCTGCTCCTTCTTTTCCCTAAGGATGCTCCTTATCCATTGGATTAGAGACTCTCTTTCCTTCACATAGGCCAAACTTCTTCACAATTTCAACAACATACTTATCTTGAGAAATAAAGATGCCATCTTTCCTTTGCTGAATTTGTAACCCCAAGAAGAAGTTGAGCTCTCCCATAGCACTCATTTGGAACTTATCTTGCATCAATTTGGCAAACTCTTTGCTAAGCAAGGGATTTATGGATCCAAAAATGATGTCATCCACATAAACTTGTACCAAAAGAAAGTCACCTTTTTGTTTCTTGATGAAGAGTGTCTGATCAATCTTGCCCGTGTTGAATCTATTATCTAAGAGATACTTAGATAAAGTCCCATACCATGCCCTAGGGGCTTGATGAAGTCCATACATTGCCTTTTTCACCTTGTAAACCTTGTTTGGATGTTCTGGATCTTCAAAGCTTGGAGGCTGCACTACATACACTTCCTCTTTAATCTTGCCATAGAGGAAGGCACTTTTAACATCCATCTGGTACACTACAAAATCCATGAAGGAAGCATAGGTCAAGAAAATTTAATGGCCTTAATTCTAGCAATTGGAGCAAAAACTTCCTCATAGTCAATTCCTTCCTCTTGTGTATACCCTTGAGCTACTAGCCTAGACTTCTTCCTTACCACTATACCTCTCTCATCCTTCTTGTTTTTGAGCACCCATTTTGTCCCAATAAGTCTTGCCCATTTTGGACAATCAACCAAAATACATACATCTTGGATATCAAACTATAGTAACTCTTCTTGGATAGCTTCTACCCATCTTTCATCATTCAAAGCTTGGATGATATTCTTTGGATCTTCTTGTGATAGAAAAGCAACAAAAAGACAACACTGAGTATTTTCATGATTAAACTTCATTGTGATATTTGCAATGAAGCTATGCTCTTTAGCCTGATATCTGTTTTGTGTGGGAGTATTATGTCACCTATGATTTGTGATTGTGGATGATTTTTGTTTATTCTGTAGGTAGGATTCGTATCCATGATGACCTCTGTTTCCAAGCTTCCTAAGTCATGCTCTATAGAGCTGTCCTGATTTGGAAAGAATTATTCAAAAGCACTCCCTAAGGATACTACATTGCTCAATGAAGGAGCTGTGTGCAGATCTGAGTAACTTAGACCTCCATGTCTTAGAATTCTATTGCCACTGCTGGTCATGGAGAAAGGAGAAGATAAAGACTGGGGTAGGGTTCCTTTGTCTGCATCATTTTCATCATTAATCACCTACTCTTCACAAACAAGGGGAATGATTGTATTAGCAGGGGGATTGTTGATCCCGTTGCTTTCAAAAGTCATACCACTATTTTCAATTGTGTTGCGAGCAGGGTGATTGACCAATTTTTGATTATTCAAGGGCTACTCATCCTTTTAAGAGGGATGATCTTCTTTTGATTTCTCTGGAGTTGAGTTATTAGCAGGGAACCATGATAGTACATTCATATACCTTATAGAAGGATCTTCCAAAGCAGTGGGTTCTTTGTTACCTAAAAGGTTAGTATTTTCTAAAGCAACAGGTACATAGTTCACAGATTTAGAAAGAATATCAATATCAAAGAACCAGTTGGGGCCTATTTGTATATCTTCAGGTTTATCCTCCAGGAAGTCCACATGTATGGTCTCTGACACTAGTTTTGTCTTCTTGTTGATGACTCTATATCCCTTGCTAGTTAATAAATACCCAATAAAGTATCCATCATCTCCTTTTTCATTGAACTTTCCCAGGTGATCAATGATTTTATGTATCACCACTTGACATCCAAAAGGTCTGAAAAAAGTCAATCAAAGGAGGTCTTCCATTGAAGAGCTGATATGGAGTCTTATTGTGTGCTTTTACCACCAAAGCTCTATTTTGAACCTAACAAGCAGTGCCAACAGCTTCAGCCTAAAATATAACCGGTAGCTTTGAGTTACACAACATGGTCCTAGCAGCTTCTATTAGTGTTCTATTTATTCTTTCTACAACTCCAGGTTGTGGAGTTCTGGCAATGTTGTATTCCCTTTTGATTCCTTTGTTGGTGCAGAATATATCTAGCTCTTTGTTTCTACATTCTCCATCATTGTCTAACCTTATTGCCACTACTTTCATACTCTTTTGAATCTCAATTTGAGTAATGAAGTTTTTGAGTATCTCTATAGTGTCACTCTTCTCAAATTGAAAGAAGGTCCAAGTAAATCTTGAAAAATCATCTGTGACAACCAAACAATACCATTTCTTGTTCATGCTTGCCACATAAGTAGGTCAAAAAAATCCATATGCAGTAACTCTATTGGTTTAGTGGTAGAATGAGTAGTTTTAGATTTGCAAGAGGCTCTATGTTGCTTTCCCTTCAAGCATGCAACACATGTGTGGTCATAACTGAAGATCTTTGAAGGAAGACCATGAAAAAGATTATGTTTAACCAATCTGTTCATATTCTTGAAGTTTAGATGACCTAATCTTCTGTGACACTTCTTGCATTCATCAACTAAGGCCTTGGCAATAAGACACGTTTCATTGTCTTGAAGAATAATGCCCTTTAAGAATAATGCCCTTTAAGTCAATTGTATACATATTCTTCTATCTTGGTGTTCTTAGCACAATAGGAGTATTTGGTGGTAATTCAAACTCCTTTACCAAAACCAAGCACTCAGTGTAAGTGAAAAGAACAAAGTTTTTGTTGTCTGTCATTTGAGACACAGTGAATAGATTGTACTTTAGTTCTTTCACCAAGTAGACATTATCATATGTCATTCCATCTGTGACTATGGTCTCCTTTCTTGTGATTGTTCCATGTCCATCTCCAAATGATACACCATCATTGTTATTTAGGGGACAAAGTTTGACAGATAAGCTTTGTGTCTTGTCATATTTCTTGAGCAACCAATGTCCCAGTAAGCTTTATCATTCCTTTTCTCCTTTGTAACTTGCAAAAGAAAGCACAATTTTAGTTTCTTTTGGGGATCCAAGCCATTAATGACTTAGGTCTACCTCGTGTATCAATATAGGAATATTTATCAAAAGTTAGAGGTACACCATTGGGTTGTGTTCCCTTTTTAGGAGCCCAAACCCAACGAGCTGAGGCTTTCACAGATTTCCCCAAGTGTCCCATGTTAACAAAAGCAAAAAGTTTGACAGCAGGGGAAACCCTCGGCTTAGCAGAGGAAACCCTAGATTTAGCAGAGGAAACCCATTGCTTGTTTCCTCTATAAGTTCGTTGGTGAGGATTATGGCCAGATGCATATGTGTGTTGAGATGTTGGTCTGGTCATACTTACACTAGGTTTGGGGCATGCTTCATTTTTCTTTCTTAAAGTAGGTGCAATATACTTAGTAGTTGCTTTATTCCTCAAAGCAGGGGGAATGTATTTAGTAGGGGAAAAAGGTTTTGCCCCTGCATTTAACAAAATGGTTTTTGGTTGCATTTCCTTTAAAGGATTTGCAGCCACAACCCCCATACTTGCCTTATAGTCTTGATACATGTGATAAAAACTACCACATATGAAACAAGGTTTGGTGTTTTTCACAAAGTCATTGCCAAGTTGTAGAGACTTTTGATTATTCCAGTTTCTATGATTTCCTCTAGTAACACTTCGTTTATAAACATGTCTATACATTTCAGCATACCTAGTAGTTTTCTTGAAGGTTTTTGGACTACTAGTTTCAGAGCCTGTCTTACTGCTGGTTCTAGACAAAGTGGTTCTTGATTTTGTATCAGAACTAGTGTCACTACCAAATAGACCTTCTCTAGAGAAAAGAACAAGGTTATCTTTTTTCCACTTCTTTAATACAGCTTGTTCCTTATTAAAATGCCTACTCACTTATTTCACCAATGGTTCTTGTTGTTTTTTATTGTGTTACCCATAGTTATTAAGATCAAAAAACATATCCTCCTGTTTAATAAAACAAGGAATTCCAGTCCAAGAAAGGTCTTTCATTTGGCTGGCACCATGTATGTTAGCAGGGGGTGGTGGAATTTCAGCATGTTGATTTTTGACACCTAAACCACTTTTATCTTTAGGAGACTGTCCTATTTAAGCAGCTTTAGTTAAATCTTTAGCAGCTTCTCTAAACTTTTCAATAGTTAATTCATCTTTTTCTTTATTTGCTCTAAATATTTCAACTTCTATAGTTAACTCCTTGACAGTGGCATCTCTTTCTAGAATTCCAATGTGCTCCATATATTGAATCTCTTTTTGTTGATATTATCTAATTCTAGACTCTAGTTGTTCTAATGTACGTTTATAGTTATCTAGATTATTTTCAGAATTTATGTAATCAACATTTAGCTTTCTAATTTGGTCATTTAATGACTCAGTATTTTTCCTACACCATTTGGTATAGTAAGAGTCATCATATACCTCATTATCTGAGCTTGAAGTAAACATGGCCATTAGAGAAAACTCCTCTTGCTCTATCTCTTCAGCAACTAAGGCTTGATTCCTTTCAAAACTGTCTGTCATAGAGCTCCAGTCCTATCTCATTCCATCTATACCTTGCATTCCTGCCATAGCCTTTGCATCTGAATCATCATTTCTGCCTTCCTTCCTATAGTTGTTACCATTCTTTGGAGAACTGCATTCCCTAGAAAAGTGACCTTGCTTCCCAAAGTTGTAACACTCCACCTTTGATTTATCAAACCCAACAACATTAGAAGGATTAATAGAAATCTTTTTCCCATATTTTTTGTAGAATCTGTTGGCTCTCATACTAAGCAGAGCCATATTCCATTTGATGCCCATCTCTTCCAAGATTTGCTTACTAATTTGAGTGAAATCATCATGCAAAATAGTGGAACCATTAGGTCCTTGTGATGCAATAAATGCACAAGTAGTGTCAAGACTAAATGTTGTAGGTCTTTCTTCTCTATTTGGTTGAATTGAGCTTGAAGAGGCAGAATGAGTTGACTGACATGGAACAATGGAATGAGTAGAAGAGGGAACTTCAATCCTACTGCTTTTGGGTTTCCACTGTTTTTTGAAATGAGTTCCATATTAGCAGGTGGACCAGCTAGTCCACTTAGATTTGTGGGAATAGTCCCCGAAGCTTTCATTTCATTGACAACAGGCTCAAAAACCTTTAATTTGTTGTAGTTATCCTCAATGTTTTTGTCATTAGTGTCACCCATGTTCTGCCAAATGGATTTGTAAACAAACCATTCTTTCTGAAGGCTATTAAGGAATCTAGCATTGACTTGTTCTCTTGAAACCTCTAGGTCAAAGAACTCCTGTTGAGCAACAAGTTCTTGAAGCCTTTTATAGATAGAACCAATTGTTTCATTAGCTTTCGCTTTAAATGAAGCAAATTGATCTATCATTTGATTTTTATTTTTCTTATTGGTAGCCTCATTTCATCCAAAAGTAGTCACAATTGCTTCCTAGAGTTCCTTAGCAGTCTTATGCTTCCTAAACCTTAACTGGTGTCTATCAGGTAAGGCTAACAATAAGGAGCTGTGGGCTCTGACATCATATCTTCTTGCTTGGCAGTAGACTTAGTTTTCTTTACACCACCCTCAGAACTTTCACCTTCTTCATTGTCTTTGTTCTTAACATTTACAACTTCCACTGTTTTGGTGAACTGATCACCAAACTCTATGAACTCCTATAGAGCATAGTGTTCCATTTTGAGATATTGTTGAATCCTATATTCCCACATTACAAAGTTTTCAGGAACCAAAATTGGAAGCTTGAGAGCATTGTTATATGAGGATGAAAGTGTGTATATAGACATGATTGGTTTTTGGTATGAAAGGAGATTTTGTTCTTGGTTTAATCAAAGTTTCTCAACAAGCTCTGATACCACTTGTTGATCCGAAACATAGATCTTAAACCTTAGCTTGTATAAATGTTGCAATAGCAAGAGTAAACTCAAACTATTACTAGAGAAACTTTGCTTGGACAAAGTAACTAAACAAGTTGCGGAAAGTAATGTTTAGCACAAGAACAAGTATTTGAAACAAACTGAATGCTTAATATATTGAAAACAAGGGTTTACAACCTTAAAGCCAAAATGAAATGACAGAGAAAAGTTATATATAATACAATATCCTAGAGAGTCCTTTTATAGTACAAGGAACCTAATATAAGATAACTATGAGATAAACTAGGAAATTATTCTACTAATGAAACATAAACGCGCTATTATCTATTCCATGTTTATCTTCACAGTAGGGTCTTTGACTTCATACAGTGGGAATAGATCCTACTGTCATCAATCTTCCAGCAGGGGAAAGTTACATTAGCAGTGGGAACTTGATCACTATAGCAGGGGAAACTTCTCTTGAACATTTATTCCCAACAAAACCTTTAAAAACTTGATGCCAATGTGCCTAATGATGGTGATTTTGATAGTCGGTTATCGTTGGATTCTGTTAATGAGTTAATGATAAAATGAAAAATTCATCGTATGGTTATTTTATTGGAATACTAGCTTTTTCTATTATGGAAGGGTTTCTTCACAACAAATCAAAAAATTATGGTTTAGAGACATTAACGTTGGTGAAAGGTTTTTTTCTCTTTTAAGTACTCACTACTGAGGGTGCTGAATCGTTGCTTAGAGAGGGTCCTTGGATGATTCTTATAATCCTCATATTTCTCAACAAGTTGTCTCCTTCTATTAGTCTTTAAAAAAAGAATTGTCTCGTGTTCTAGTTTGGGTAAAGTTCCATGGTATCCTGGTGGTTGCTTATACTTCTGATTGATTAAGCCTGATTGCTAATAAGCTTGGTAACCCAATGATGTTTGAATCTTATACTAATTTCATATGTTTGGAACCATGGTGTAGATGCTATTATGCACGAATTTCGATTAAAATTGACACTTATAATAGGTTTTGAGATAATCTAGTTAACGGTGTTCCTTATTTTGACAAACATGTGTATTCTAAAGAAAGCATTCATGTGGAATGCGAGTGAGACCCTCCTCGTTGTGGTACTTTATTAGTGTTTGGCATTTAGGTGATGATTTTCCAAATATTCCTATACGAGTGGTGAGTAGGGTGGAATAACGTAAGGGCGGATCATTTGGGGCTGATGTTGAAGGCTTCACTCATGTGAAAAGGGAAGAAATCAGGTGGTAATTAAGGCACCAAAACCTCTAAACAAGTCTTGGTGAAACCCAAAACCATGTTCCAACCTAAGGTAAATCAACGTGTTCTAAGGCAAGTACTAAGAAGACGACATCATGTAACTCGAGTAAGAATATAGTAAGATGGATGTTTCACCATCAGGTAATCATTCTGTTTCTATTATTAATTTGTTTCAGGCTTTACATTATGATAACTTTGTTACTAAGGAATTAGAATCAGTTAGTAAGACCTCTACACCTGTTGTATGTTGAAGAGCAAAGTTCTACCCCTATATTTAATAAGATTAATAGGATTGAAAAAAACTTAATGAAGGGAAAATGTGTGCTTATAGATGATGACGGTAAACCTTAGGAAAAGGTTGATTATATGGTTGATCATGATAGTGATGATGAAGTTGCATATGTTGGTAATGAGATGGCAAAATTTCTCGCAACAAAAACAGCAGGGGTTGGATATGATACTTCTAGATGTTGGAAAAATAGAGGGATACATATGACGGTGACCTTTATTACGACCGTACCATGATGATATGTATGATGGTTAGGATATTCCTAATTTTATTCAATATATTGCTAACAATCTTGATATAAAGATTCGAGGGTGTTCGAAGAAATATGTTACTTAATGCTTATTGGTTTATGTTTGGTTTATTAACTTACTTTAAGTAAGTTATTTTCCCATGTAATAGACTAAGAGTGATATTCACCCACATCCATTGTACTTAATTTTTTTGGCGTAATTAAAGTTACTAGGTGATGGCGTATAACATGGATATGACCCATTGGGCCTAAAACCATACACCAAACCTTGGGCCTAGAACTAAGTACACAAAAGGACACCATGAGGGTAAAAGCTCTAGACGAATCCGCTCCCAGTAAACGGAGCCGCAACAGCATGTCGGACGTGCTTCCAGCAAACACGTCCGATACTTCTGTGGAAAAGTTCTCAAAGAGCCAGTCCGCAGGTCACGATTAGACAACAAACAGACAAATAGGAATTTGTACCACACAAAGCCCGCTCTTAAGTACTACTTACGAAATGAGGAAGGGCGTAGTACTTTCCTCTATAAATAGTACCCACTTGCACTCCAAACGAGGTACGATTTTCTCACTCCTCATTATACACGTATATATCTTGGATGATATGAATACTCTCACGCAGGAGTCTAATCGTGGGTTGTGTCCACACGATAAGGAATAACGGCATACTCTACTGGTGTAGGAAATCGTCAATCACATCTCTTGTTAGTACAAGATCTACCATAAACCAAGAGATCTAAGCACCTTTCAACAAGTACTTAGATCTGTACTTGATTCCAACCGATTTTCGTACTAACACTAGGGAAACCCTTTAAAAAAGAATTTTTTCATTAATCTTTTCATGCTAGAAAAAAAGTTTGACAATTTAGGGAAAAATTGTGACAATCCGTAAATTTATGGTTGATATTTTATTCTCAAATATTATTTAAAAATATTATTTTAATGTTATATTATGAACTCACTTATTTATGGGAAGAAATTTGGATTTACGTCTTAAGTAGCATCGACTACGTCTAAACCGGAGGATTCTACGTTACGTGCTTACGTTTACATACACCGTCTTTGGTGACAGTCCGATATTTCAGGAAATAAATTTATCCGTGAATATTATTTTGAGATTTTAAATTTGTGTTGGTTCATAAACTCACAAATTTACGAGAAGAGATTAGGACTTACGATTATAATTTAACGTCCTTTACGACTAAACCGGAAACCTTAGGATTACGTATTTACGTTTTTGAACTCCGTTTTTGATGAGACATTTTTTATTAGATTCGTTTTGTGCCGTTGATTCATAATTTATAAAAACTTTCTTTGTAAAACGACCCGAGGGCACGCAAATCGAGGAAACTAGAATCTAGGAGTACCCGTAAATTAATAGGGGATGAAACAAGTAACACTTGTCCCACCCCCATTCATAACCGGCCTAACACCACCAACACATCACTTGATGTGTCAAACTTGTAGCAACAAGCTTACACTTGTTAAGCTTAGCTTAAGAAGTAAGCTACAACTTTCCACCAAATCACAAAACCACTTCACACTTACCATTTACTCATAGAACACATGCAAAACTACTCACAATCTCTCCCTTTCCTCTCATTTATGCCGTCCACTTCCACCATTAAACCACCACCATTTGATCAATTTTAACCACAAACCATGTGTTATCTACACATATGGTGAAGAACCTTTGAAGCCTTGAAGATTGGAGGTGATTCTAACATCCAAGGAGGTTATTTGGTGATGTCCAAGGGCTGATTTCTACAAGAAGTTTACAAATATTGGTGGTCTTGAAGATTGGTGTTGATCTATCACAAGTTTCTCCATCAAAAATCCAAGCCTTGATGAATACCTACATAATCTTGGTGGTATAAAGATTGTTCTACCCATCCTCTTGTTATTTTGATTATGGAATCATGTATTTTCTTTCTTATTGTATATGTATATGATGAATATATGATGATAAAAATGTTGTGTGGGGATCAAGTGTTGATAAACATGCGTAAAAAGATGAAAAACTATATGTAAAAGTGGTTAATCTTGCTTAATTTAGTAGGCTGTATATAAAAACAGTAAATAACCATAAGATGAACTGATAAAATGGTATAGATGAATTGATATACAGTGAGTATTGAGACTTGTACACATGTGAGAGTTGGCCATACAATGGAATCTTAAAAATGAGTGAGATATGATCAAAACAAGTTTAGAGTGCAAATCTGAGTATACTGTTTTGGACGAATTTTATAAAATACTTAGAGGTTGATTCATCAATAGCTATAATGGAATAAAATGAAGCACATATCATTTAGTTTCTGTGATAAAAATTTGGGGTTCTATCTCCATGTAGAACTCTAGATATGACCATTTTAATAAACTAGATTTTTAGGACTGATTTTGTATAAATAATATATAATATAAGCACTCAAAATCTATATAAAATATATAAATATATAAAACCCACTAGTGGAAAATAATTATAATAAAAGAGTTATATAAATATTGATATTAAATGGGATATGTTATATAAATTGTAAATATAAATGTTTTTCCAAAGTTATAAAACTATATACCTAAGTTTTACGTCTTTTCGGCTAAAACCGAAAGATTAACGTTTTCGTCAAATAAAACTTAGGCGGTCGGACCCGTCTTATATAAAATTTTATAAACTCACATACTGATATATGAACTTATATAACAAGTAAAAACCGATAAAAACCCGAACTTTACAACATATAGACATTAACGGGCCAAAGTAGCCTTATTGGACTATAAACCCGACTAGTTAGTAAAACACTTATAAATTTACTTATTGGGCTTAACCCACTTGGGCCCAACATGTAAAGTATAATACTGATAATACAAGTATAAAATGGATTAATACAAGTTAATGGACTTATAAAAGGCTTATTGGACCTAAAACATGTAAATAGGTACAACTAGTAAACAAGTATAAAAGTTGTCAACACATAACACAAAAATGAGTGAATAAGAATATATAAACCAACTTGATTATCATCATATGTATAAAATCATCATATATATACATAATTGTTATTTTTATAAAGTCATTGGACAAAAGTATAAGACAAGTATTATTTGTCTAGGTTTCCGTGATTGAAGCACGTACCGTACATCCGAATCGCCGATAGCCGCCTTCCCACATCAACGTGAGTTCATAGCCTCGCACTCTTTTAAATGTTTTTATGAAATGTTTTATAAACCCGCGAGGGAGATAACATGTTAGTTTTAATAAAATAGGACACCGTTTGTCCCGATTGTTTGTTTATTGATTTAGACCCGAATGATTGTATGACCCGATGAATGAATATATGACCCGATAAATGAAATGAAATGGATTATTAAAGTTAGGATATGTCACTAAAAGTCCCATTAGCATGAATTGTGAACTACCGAGATTTGGTAGACGCTTATGCATATAATAGTACTATTTGGGGACGATCACCCCAGTTCGCGCCTTGACGGTTGATCCCCGTCGTGCCACATTGATTGGTAAGCGAATTTATGTATGAGAAGATTTACACAAGCGTGATTATTGTGACGAAACGCTAAATTAGATGGGCAAATGAGTTTCGGGCTAGCTACCCGTTGTTTTTATAGTAAGGTAGCAATGTCATGCGGCTTATAATAATCCAATTAACGAAATACTGCTATACGCACTGAATTACAATGAATTGCCTGACTAGCAATACGGGGTCTTATTATTGATTTTATGTTCGTGTTTTGGTTTTACATAACCATATTCATATAACGGTTTTTATTTAACGTTATAACACGTATTGTATGATGTTTTTAACGACAATGGTTCGTATAATGATTTTGAAGGCGAAAGCCTATATTATGATTTTTGATAAGGATTTGCATAAAATGACTTTGGCTATTTTATGGCTTATTACAAAGATTTATACAAAATGATTTTCGGTAATAATTTTTATACTGATGTTATATTGATGGATTTCATTAAACTCTATGAATTCACTCGGCGTTATCGCTGACCTTTTCTTTTAACATGTTTTGTCTCAGGTACTTGAAGGTAATTCTCGGGAAGACAACAAGAATTCATGGCCCGCACTTAAATAATATTTTTTTTCCATTCAAATGCTTTGTAAAACCTGTATGAAATAACAATGACTTGGGACCTATGTAAAATTTGATATTTATGAATGGAAATGCTTTATTATTAAACGACGCGATTTTTAAGCGTTGTCTATGATGTGAGTAATGTGCTATCCTGTAACACCAACGAGTCTTCCGCTGTATTGAGTTGTAAAAATTTGGGGGTGTTACAGTTTAGTATCAGAGCTCTCGTTATAGATAACGAAAGATTTTTAAAACCAAGGTTTTGAATAAAACATTTCAAAATCTTTTAACTATAAACATTTTTCTAAAAATGTCTAAAAATCTTTTGACTATAACGGTGCCGAAGAATTCATGAGTTACTGACAAGGCCAGACTGAGAAGTGTTATTTTAATATATAAATAACTTGGATTATATATATATATATATATATATATATATATATATATATATATATATATATATATATATATATATATATATATATATATATATATATGATGTAATTTGATTACATGATTTTTTGATGATTATTTTGATATTTATACGAGGTATTTATACGACGTAGATTGTCACAAGGAACCCTAAATCCCCTAGTAAATTAACTGAAGCTATTCTCGTAGGAATTCTAGCTATCCTAGATCTAAACCAAGTTGTGGATATTTATGATCCCAACAAAATGGTTGATATTCGTAGAAATGTAGATATTAGTTGATTGTGATATTAAAGAAGAATTGGCGAGATTAAATCTGATACGATGTCATGACGATCTTTCCTTATAGAGTGGAGTTTGACAAAACATTACCACCTGGAAAGGTGTCATCTGATTCGTTGTCACCCAATTCTTAAAATTGAAATCGAAAGGGTGAATGTTGCACTTGAGGTTGTCAATGGAACCATTACCCAAAAGCCTCATGCCACTAGTACCTTTCCGAGAAATCTAATCGAATGTATGAGTCATCTCATACTAGTGACTCATTTGATAATTATTGTTGTAAGAGCTATAGGATTGGAAATTAAGTGTTGATCATATCGAGCTTTTATTACCCTTTTAAGGTTTATGAATAAGGTTAAAAGTACTGGAGAATGAGGTAGGATATCGAATTGAGTATAAGTAGGTTGAAACTTGAATAAAGTAAAATTTAAAACATATGGAATATGAGATTGTTAAGAGGAAGTTGTTGAGTCCTGTGATTGAACTATAAGGTTTTAAATGATTGTTGATTCGTGTTAAGGGTTGTTCCTAGGCCATTGTCCACTAACGAGGATGCCCAGTGTCCAATAAATAAATCGAAGAAATCTTCTTCTGAATTGAGACTGATGGATCTTTCGGGACATGTGGAACACCTAATGACTCTTGTAGATTAGTATTCATTGTGGTGTCTTTTAAAAATAATCCCTAACTTAACTGAGACATCAGTTGGTAGGATGAGTTCTTGGAGTTGTATGACATAGTGACACGTAATGTGTTACGATACAATTCTGACTTGTTTGTGATTAATGAAAAGACTACCTTTGATTGCTAAATTCTACATGTATCGATGTTATCTATCTTTTATGCTTTATCTAAATGTTCGCATTAGTGATACAACCATTGAACAAGTACTCATCTCGAATTGAGTTACATTGTGGATTAATCTTTTTGAGTGCCATCGAGGTCATGAATCTCATGATTATTTGGCAAAGCTCATTTCCTATCATATTGTAGTTAGTTCTTGGTGAACAACTTTTCATCACTCTTTTGTAGATCACTCATTGTTTTTATAAGATAAAACAGTATCCCTTGAGAAAAATTGAATTTTCACCATTATAAGGATTATTCAAAGTGAGATTTATAAGTGATTGTTATCGAAATGAAGTTGTTTATAAAACACCTTGGAAAACTTAATTGTTTTCATAACAAATAAAATCTTTGTAAATTTATTTTTTATTCTTATTTAAGAATTAAGCATGAAAATGTTTTTATTATAAACATGATGATAAAATTTTGACGAACTGAGTATTGCATCGTTAATCTTGAAATTGTATATAGTTGCGCGCCTACATACAATTTGGAATGGACCATGCAAGGCTGATTAGTAGTCACCATAAAACTAATGAATAAACACTACATTTTCTTTGAAGATTGTGAAAGATTAAATTTTTATGAGATCTGCAAGAAGTGAAAAATAGGGACATAGTGTTAGGGACACCTACATATGTGCTTGTAGCATCTATTCTTTTGAGTCGAATTTACTCATCTGTGGAAATTGTCTTATTTGACAATTGACAATTCTTTCTTTTCTAATTCTCTCGTAGTGAGATTCTTTGGAAAAGTATCTGGTTACTGAGTGTTGATACCCGACTGGATGTATCGACATTCCTATCATTTCTTTTGATTAGATTTCATTTGAATGACCTGGGTAACGATCCGAGGAGCTTTCGAATGCGTACTCAAATTATGAAAACATGGGATATACTCATATTCGTTATTGTTTTCGTCTATATCTGACTTGAAATTCTCTCGCATAGATCATGCGTTGATCTTACTCTTTTAAGGTTAGTTATGTATCCAGATATCCTTGAATTTGTGAAGGATCATGAGTTATTATTAGTCTTTTGAAGTTCACATCTTATCGACGGCAATAAAACTGAAAAGTTGGTAATGCCAGTAGAATGGATTGATTGATTATGACATGACGACATTGTCTTAATTGATGGGAACTCGAGTAGAATTCCCCTAAAAGATAAGATGATGATTATCAAAAGTGATTTAAATAATTCTTGATGGATGACCATATCCTGCAGTTAGACTTGAAATTTTACCATGAATGGTTGTGAATTAGTCATAGATATTATAATCTAGAACCTAATATGAATTTATTAAAAGATGATTCTGTTATCTGAAACTTTAGGAGGTATTTATTAGTGAATTACCTAGACTTTCCCCATTAAGGCAAGTTGAAATTGGTATTGATTATATTCTCGGTGATGCACCTGTGGCATGTGCACTTTACGTCAGCACCATCTGAATTAAAGGAATTACCGTACAACTGAGAGAGTTGTCGGAGATAGATTTTATTCTACCGAGCTTGTCATCATGAAGAGCTATGGTGTTATCATTCTTATGTTTATTGATTACTATGAACTAAGTAAATTGACGATTAAAATCTATATCCACTACCCAAGATGATAGATTGTTCGATCATTTACAAGGTTCTAGTGTATGTTTTAAAGATTTGATCCACGACATGGTTATCATCAACTTCGCGTCCTCGAAAAAGACTATCTATTCCAATCACTACATCCAGAACGTGTAATGAACATTATGAGTTTCACGTGATGTTGTTTGGATTGATCAATGCACATGTAGTATTCATAAATTCGGTGAATCACGTGTGTAGGTTGTAATTTGATAAATTCATGTTTGCGATCATTAAGGACCATCTGTTTGTTTATAAGAATAAGAAGGAGTTAATAATTATTTATAGATTGACCTAAATTGGCCGAACAACAAAAATCTGTACTTTGAATATTTAACATATGACTTAAGACTTAATCCTTTACATGATTTAACCGTGTGATTAATAAGATAATGGAATATATATTGACTCTTCAAAAATTAGAGCCATTTAAGACTTTGGGTTTTACCAAAAAGAAAGTGCAAATATGTTTTGACAAATGTTTTATCAAAAGTAACTTTTGAGGGATTATTCCCTTATACCCAAAACATTTAACTAAACTCCTGTTTAGGGGTAAATGTTCGTTTATACCTCAAGACAACCTAAGAGGGATTGAGGAAACCATTTAAACCATGACTTGAAATTTGAAACGACACTTTTTGTTTTTCAACTAAGAACGTTTTGACCAAAGTATAACCAAATATTTTTCAAACATTTACAAATCTTATTAACTATTTTCGATAAATCAGCAAAAATCGTGTTAATTAATTCAAATTTGTTTTGAACATTTTATTATAATTGGTCGAACTAAGAAATTTAAACTTTTAACGTTTACGTTTCATAAAACTTAATATTTATTGTTAATTTACGTGTAATAAATATCGACGCTTTAAAACGTCGGATCAAGCAAAACTGATAAAAATAATAGTTGAGATAAAACTAAGACTTAGAAAGAATTTCTGAGTAAATTGTGGTCATGATAATTATTTCATCAGGAAAGGTGAATGTAAATACTGACACATTATGTAGAAAGGATAAAGAATCAATTAGGATGTGTTTCTTAATAATGACCGTGCAAAATAAATTGCCGAACAATATAAAAATAAACGATGCTTGTAAGAAGGATAATATAGATAATAAAAAGGGGTTCGTGTCTAATATGAACCATTAGAATAGAGAACCAATGGCGTTAAATGATTAAAAGGCCACTTGTGGTTGCCTGAATATAGAGGATTTTGAGATTTAGTCATGATGGAATCCCGTAAGTATAAGTATTCTATTCCTGTCATTTCTGATTTAATATATCTTTATCTGAAGAAGTTGTACTAATGGCAAATTATGAAGGCAGACATTGCCTCATACATTAGTAAACGTCTAGCTATTACAAAGGTCATCATCTGAATTTGATTCGATTTGGGTCATCGTCGACAGACTGACCAGATCTGCTAATATCATTCCTGTTAATGATAGGTTCTTGATGAATAAATTGACTCTTTTGTATTTAAAGGAGTTGTGTAAACATGGTGTGCCTGTATCGATCATCTCTATCAAGATCCTCGCTTCACATTGAATTTCTATAGATTTTCTCAGAAGTCATTGAGAACGAATCTTGATGAGAGTACTTTGTACCACCCCAATCGAAGGGACGAGGTAAAGTAACGATACAAAATACTAGAAGTGTTGTTTTATAATTGAATGAATGACCTTTGGTAATAAACCGTATAATCGCTTTCCTTTGGAAAGATTATTATTGATAATTATCGTGTTAGGATCGAGATTGAATCTTGTGAGGATATATATTAGAGCATCTGTAAGCAGGATTTGGGATGAAGACACCCGACATACACCCATTGTGAGTTGGACATGTCTTTTAGGTTTAAGGTTTCCTATGATGGCGAACCTAACCTTACAAAAATACCTGACCCGTGAAACCTGATGATTGTTGAAATTAGGATCTGATTATTGACTGCCGATAGTAGGCAGGAGGTTATGTGAACATGAAATGTAGATCTTGAAGTGCCGGATGGGTAGCGAAGTTATGCCAAAAAATTTCACCATAGAAAGATGAATTGAAGATCTTAAAGATCATGGGAAATAAGTCCCCGTTGTATGGGACCATTGAGATGATGTAAAAGTTAGTTTGAAAGGCATATAAACTGGATCTACCCTAGGACTTCAAAGGCTACGTGAATTATGTTTAGTATATCGAACTTGTTAAAATGTCTATCAAGTGAAAATCTGAATTCTTCTTGATAAAGTTTAGATTGGCGAAAAGTTGCATTCATAAAAAACCCGTGAAC
This sequence comes from Glebionis coronaria, assembly GCA_025667525.1. Taxonomy (NCBI): domain Eukaryota; kingdom Viridiplantae; phylum Streptophyta; class Magnoliopsida; order Asterales; family Asteraceae; genus Glebionis; species Glebionis coronaria. The sequence continues at coordinate 70,580,654 of CM046877.1, read as the reverse complement.
ATCATGGATAGAGAAAATAAGTCAACAGTAAGCCTGATCTTATTCCCGTAGTTATGTTTGATGAAACTCGCGTATTGTAATGAATTACACTTGTGAGAAAAGACCGAATGTGGAGGAAATACCCACATGGCTTTAACTCTATAAGAAGCGAGTAGTAAGGTAAGATGATCTTTGAGGACAAAGATCCTGTTTAGGGGTAAATGCTGTGACAGTCCGTAAATTTATGGTTGATATGTTATTCTCAAATATTATTTAAAAATATTATTTTAATGTTATATTATGGACTCACTTATTTATGAGAAGAAATTTGGATTTACGTCTTGAAGTAGCATCGACTACGTCTAAACCGGAGGATTCTACGTTACGTGCTTACGTTTACATACACGTCTTTGGTGACAGTCCGATATTTCAGGAAATAAATTTATCCGTGAATATATTTTGAGATTTTAAATTTGTGTTGGTTCATAAACTCACAAATTTACGAGAAGAGATTAGGACTTACGATTATAATTTAACGTCCTTTACGACTAAACCGGAAACCTTAGGATTACGTATTTACGTTTTTGAACTCTGTTTTTGATGAGACAATTTTTATTAGATTCGTTTTGTGCCGTTGATTCATAATTTATAAAAACATTTTTCGTAAAACGACCCGAGGGCACACAAATAGAGGAAACTAGAATCGAGGAGTACCTGTAAATTAATAGGGGATGAAACAAGTAACACTTGTCCCACCCCCCATTCATAACCGGCCTAACACCACCAACACATCACTTGATGTGTCAAACTTGTAGCAACAAGCTTACACTTGTTAAGCTTAGCTTAAGAAGTAAGCTACAACTTTCCACCAAATCACAAAACCACTTCACACTTACCATTTACTCATAGAACACATGCAAAAATACTCAAAGTCTCTCCCTTTCCTCTCATTTATGCCATCCACTTCCACCACTAAACCACCACCATTTGATCAATTTTAACCACAAACCATGTGTTATCTACACATATGGTGAAGAACCTTTGAAGCCTTGAATATTGGAGGTGATTCTAACATCCAAGGAGGTGATTTGGTGATGTCCAAGGGCTGATTTCTACAAGGAGTTTACAAATATTGGTGGTCTTGAAGATTGGTGTTGATCTATCACAAGTTTCTCCATCAAAAATCCAAGCCTTGATGAATACCTACATAATCTTGGTGGTATAAAGATTGTTCTCCCAATCCTCTTGTTATTTTGATTATGGAATCATGTATTTTATTTCTTATTGTATATGTATATGATGAATATATGATGATAAAAATGTTGTGTGGGGATCGAGTGTTGATAAACATGGGTAAAAAGATGAAAAACTATATGTAAAAGTGGTTAATCTTACTTAATTTAGTAGGCTATATAAAAACAGTAAATAACCATAACATGAACTGATAAAATGGTATAGATGAATTGATATACAGTGAGTATTGAGACTTGTACACATGTGAGAGGTGGCCATGCAATAGAATCATAAAAATGAGTGAGATATGATCAAAACAAGTTTAGAGTGCAAATCTGAGTACACTGTTTTGGACGAATTTTATAAAATACTTGGAGGTTGATTCATCAGTAGCTATAAAGAATAAAACGAAGCACATATCATGTAGATTCTGTGATAAAAATTTGGGATTCTATCTCTATGTAGAACTCTAGATATGACCATTTTAGTAAACTAGATTTTTAGGACTGATTTTGTATAAATAATATATAATATAAGCACTCAAAATTTATATAAAATATATAAATATATAAAACCCACTAGTGGACAATAATTATAATAAAAGAGGTATATAAATATTGATATTAAAATGGGATATGTTATATAAATTGTAAATATAAATGTTTTTCCAAAGTTATAAAACTATATACCTAAGTTTTACGTCTTTTCGGCTAAAACCGAAAGATTAACGTTTTTGTTAAATAAAACTTAGACGGTCGGACCCGTCTAATATAAACTTTTATAAAGTCACATACTGATATATGAACTTATATAACAAGTAAAAACCGATAAAAATCCAAACTTTACAACATATAGATATTAACGGGCCAAAGTAGCCTTATTGGACTATAAACCCGACTAGTTAGTAAAACACTTATAAATTTACTTATTGGGCTTAACCCACTTCGGCCCAACATGTAAAGTATAATACTGATAATACAAGTGTAAAATGGATTAATACAAGTTAATGGACTTATAAAAGGCTTATTGGACCTAAAACATGTAAATAAGTAAAACTAGTAAACTAGTATATAAGTTGTCAACACATAACACAAAAATGAGTGAATAAGAATATATAAACCCACTTGATTATCATCATATGTATAAAATCATCATATGTATACATAATTGTTATTTTTATAAAGTCATTGGACAAAAGTCTAAGACAAGTATTATTTGTCTAGGTTTCCGTGATTGAAGCACGTACCGTACATCCGAATCGCCGATAACCGCCTTCCCACATCAACGTGAGTTCATAGCCTCGCACTCTTTTAAATGTTTTTATGAAATGTTTTATAAACCCGCGAGGGAGATAACATGTTAGTTTTGATAAAATAGGACACCATTTGTCCCGATTGTCTGTTTATTGATTTGGACCCGAATGATTGTATGACCCGATGAATGAATATATGACCCGATAAATGAAATGAAATGGATTATTAAAGTTAGGATATGTCACTAAAAGTCCCATTAGCATGAATTGTGAACTACTGGGATTTGGTAGACGCTTATGCATATAATAGTACTATTTGGGGACGATCACCCCAGTTCGCGCCTTGACGGTTGATCCCCGTCGTGCCACATTGATTGGTAAGCGAATTTATGTATGAGAAGATTTACACAAGCGTGATTATTGTGACGACACGCTAACTTAGATGGGAAAATGAGTTTCGGGCTAGCTACCCGTTGTTTGTTATAGTAAGGTAGCAATGTCATGCGGCTTATAATAATCCAATTAACGAAATACTGCTATACGCACTGAATTACAATGAATTGCTTGACTAGCAATACGAGGTCTTATTATTGATTTTATGTTCGTGTTTTGGTTTTACATAACCATATTCATATATCGGTTTTTATTTAACGTTATAAAACGTATTGTATGATGTTTTTAATGACAATGGTTCGTATAATGATTTTGAAGGCGAAAGCCTATATTATGATTTTTGATAAGGATTTGCATAAAATGACTTTGGCTATTTTATAGCCTATTACAAAGATTTGTACAAAATGATTTTCGGTAATAATTTTTATACCGATGTTATATTGATGGATTTCATTAAACTCTATGAATTCACTCGGCGTTATCGCTGACCTTTTTTTTTAACATGTTTTGTCTCAGGTACTTGAAGGTAATTCTCGGGAAGACAACAAGAATTCATGGCCCGCACTTAAATAATAAATTTTTTCCATTCAAATGCTTTGTAAAACCTGTATGAAATACAATGACTTGGGACCTATGTAAAATTTGATATTTATGAATGGAAATGCTTTATTATTAAACGACGCGATTTTTAAGCGTTGTCTATGATGTGAGTAATGTGCTATCCCGTAACACCAACGAGTCATCCGCTGTATTGAGTTGTAAAAATTTGGGGGTGTTACAAAAATCATAGTTTGATTGATAATACCAGGGATAGTTTCGTCTAGTTTTTACATCTTAACATCTTATGATTAAGTAATTTGAAATTTTGTGCATAATTTTACCTATTTTAGCAATTTTTTTTAATTTTTGTACCGTTTACTATATCAAATAAACATAATATTTAAAATTTCTTAAGTGTTTTCCTTTGAAAATGAGAATAACAGTTTGTTCTTATAAACTGAAATTAAGTAAAGATTAAACTGATCCTAAGAAAAAACAAGAGAAAATATTTTATTGTAATTTATGCGTTACACGATATATAAAAAGTACATAAAATGGATCTAGTGTCACTTTCTTGGACACGAGAAGTCTTTTCATCCTCTTATTGATATATTATTCTAGGAAGTCTTTTATGTTGGGAATAAATTATAGCCAGTCTACTTGAGCGCTGACAAGAGTGAAACAAGCGTTGACAGGAGTAAAACAAGCACTGACAGATCAAGCGTTGACAAGACAAAGTCAAGCGTTGATACATTGAAGACAAGCACTGATGGAAGGATATACTCTACGCGTTTATTGTATTCTAGATTACTTCTAGTAAAGATAGGAACAACAATGTATTTTCTATATTTATCTTTACCTAGAATAGTTGATACGTAGATTATTGTACAAGGCTTCTTATGTCTATAAAATAAGACCTTTAGGTTAATGTTCAATATAAGTTTTCATACGTAAACTACTTTCATTGTAAGCAAGTTAGATATCGTTAATCAAAGTGAAAGTTTGTTTACATCATTGTGTTCTTGTTTAAGTGTTAATTCCGCATAACACTTAGATTGTCATATACATATACAAAGGTTTCTCTAAGTGTATTACTTGATCTAATCTCATATACATAAAGCTAAATCGATCTAAGTTTGGGATCAACAAGTGGTATCAGAGCTTGTTGAGAAACTTTTGATCATAAAGAACACAAGAACCTTAAAATCACCAAAACCCTAATTTTCACAAAACCCTAAAACATCATGTCAAATCTAGAAGTAACCTCCTACTCCTCACCTTTACCAAACATCAAGATTCCCATGGTTGATGCAAACAACTTTGAACTATGGAAGTTCAACTTTGAGCAATACCTGGGAATCTATGACTACACTCTCTGGGAGATTATTGAATATGGAAACACATTCAATAAAGTTGAAAAGATTGCTACTGCCATTGCTACAAGATCTGCTGTGGTTAGATGTCTAGAAGCAGATAAGCATGAAAAACCTGGTGATGGTAGAGCTGTGTCAGCTGAAAATATAGCAAAGAAAAGGGTCGACATGAAAACCCTAAACATACTAAAACTCTCTTTGGGACAAGAGAATCAGCATAAATATAGAGGGTATGAGTCTGCTAAAGACCTTTGGGAAGCTCTTGAAGTTGCATATGCTGGTAATAAGGATACTAAGGAAGAAAAGAAGAAGCAACTCATGCATGAGTATGCTGTTTTCAAGGCTCAACCTAATGAGAAGCTTAGCAGTGTGAGAAGCAGATTGCTTGACATTACAAGCAAGTTGTCCTTCATGGGGACACAAGTTGGTTATGTTGACATAAATGCCACCTTTCTGAAAAGTCTTGGTGATGCATGAAAGATTGAGGCAAGATCTATTCTTGCCAATAACACTTACAAAAGCTCTACTTTTGATGATATCTACAACAAACTGAGGCTTTTGGAGAATGACACTCTTTTGGAGCATGGAAGCAAGTCTACCAATAGCAACATGGCCTTCTTCTCACATAGTGAAGGTCAATTCAATCAGAAGGACTCTTACATGCATCCAGTTACTGGATCAGCATGTGTCAACGCTGGAACATGTCCTGTCAACGCCTCATATTCAGATGCTGACACATACAAAAGTGACTCACCAAGAGTTAAACCTGCTGGTTTGGATCTAGATAATGTGTGTGCTTACATTGCTTCTTTGCCCAATGGTTCAGTGATTACATATGAGGACCTTGAGCAAATAAGTGATGAGTACTTGGAGGAGATGGATATTAAGTGGAACATGGCTCTTGCTAGTATAAGAGCAAACAGGTGGAATAGAAGGTTTAAGAAGAAGATGACCTTCAATGCAAAGGACACTGCTGGATTTGATAAATCCAAAGTTGAGTGCTACAATTGTCATCGTATGGGGCACTTCATGAGGGAATGCAGATCTCCAAGAAGATCTGATGCTGGCAAACCCTCAAGTCAAATTGTTAAGGCTCAGGATCCTAAGGCCATGGTTGCAGTGCAAGAAATTGATGGTATGGGATGGGATTGGAGCTATTTGGCTAAGAATAGGGAAGAGGATAAAGCTTTGGTTGTTGAAATAGAAGAAGAAGAGCATGTTCAATATGCTCTCATGGCACACTCCTCCTCTTCATCAGACAATGAGGTATACGATGATTCTTTTTGTAGTAAAGGTTGTAGAGTAAATACTGAAAAACTCAACAAAGAGATTGCAAAATTGTTAGATGATGTGAGTACTAAAAGATGCAAACTGTCTAATTATCAAATCGCTCTCACTCAAACTGAGAAGACAGTTTCTGAGTACAAGAAAATGGAATTTGATTTATAAGATAAAATAAATATCTTAAAACATGAGTTAGAAACCAGTAATGATGTAAGGAACATCATAGAAAGGGTTAATGCTGATAGGCTAGGTTAGATGAGGCCATTAAGAATAAAGATAATGTTGGCCTTAAAATTCAGAGATTTGATAGGGCCACACAAACCCTAGGAGAATGTGTGAATAAACAAAGGGATCCTAAGGACATGACTGGGATTGGGATGAAAGACTACTCTGTGGTTCCACCACCAGCTGGTGACTTCTATGGTGTCCAACAAAAGGACCTATCTTGGACTGGTTTGCTAGAACTCCAAGAGAAGGAATTTATTCCTCCACCAAGAGTTGTCACTCCAGTTGAAGAGTATCAACAAAAATTGACTGACTTGAATGAATGGAAGAAAGCTAACCCTACCTTATTTGTTAAGGGTGGCCTGCTATGTGAAAGTCCTAATGAGTCAACTCCCATTAAGGTCACAAACCCAATCACTGGTAAAGCTGTTGACCTTGGCTCAAACACTGTTAGAAAACCTAGCATTAAGTATGCAGAGATGTATAGGAATACTAGGTCACCTAAGAGCCAAGTTAGCAATGATGGAACAGGCTTTTTCTCATCTAGACCTAGGGTTGTGTCTAAGAAAGCCTGTTACACTTATGGTAGCTTTTCACATTTAGCATATAAATGTGTCAACGCTCCCAAAGTCAACGTTGTTAGAAAGTCAAACGTTGTCAGACCCAAATCTTGTGTGCAGCAAAGTCCACAAGCTGTTAGACCTGCCCCATTCTTTACTAGAGGGTCTAACACTCATGGACAAAGACCATTTGAAAAGACAAATACTTGGTCTAATAGGCAATGGGTTTCTGTAGTAAACCCTAGGTTCAACGCTGACAAGAGAAATTTCAGCGTTGACAAGACCAAATCCAACGCTGACAGAAACGTGACCAAACCTAAATATTTGCAACCACTGGGTAAGGGGTCCAAAGCTTCTTCAAGCTTGACATGGAGACCAAAGAAAGATCAAAACCCTAATGATAATGGGATTTCAATGACCTGCAACAGATTTAATTACATTTCAATGGTCATTACAAAACCTATTGGGGTTAACTGGGTCTTTCATCCAAAAAGGGATGAACAAGGGGTTGTTATGAGAACCAAGTCTGTTCTTGTTGAACAACCAGATGAATCTAAGTCTGCTAAGGCTTGGGTTCCCAAAGAAAACTAACTTGTTTTCTTTATGTGCAGGGCATTCAAAAACAGGTCAATGATTATGGATATTGGGATAGTGGATGCTCAAGGCACATGACAGGGAAGGAAGACTATCTTACTAACTTCACTCCCATTAAGGATGGTGATAATGTTTACTTTGGAGGCGGATATGGTACTATCACAGGCAAAGGAACACTTCTCACCAAGAACTTGCGTTTCGAGAACGTATTTCTGGTAAAGGAACTTGATTACAGTCTTTTTAGTGTATCACAAGTTTGTGATAACAAAAATAAAGTTCTGTTTACTGATACTGAATGTTTGGTGTTAAGCAAGGATTATAAGATCCCTGATGAGAAATATATTGACTATAGAACACCTAGGCATAAAGACATATACAATGTGAATCTGAATGGGATTAGAATGAATAACAATATGTCTTGTTTTTATGCTAAAGCTTCAGTAGATGAAAGTAATTTATGGCACAGGAGACTAGGACACATAAATTTTAAGAATATAAACAGGCTTGTGAGACTTAGCTTGGTTGATGGTTTGCCTGAAAAGGCCTTCCATAATGACTACTCTTGTGTTGCATGTCTTAAAGGCAAGCAACACAAGGTCTCATTCAAGTCCAAACAGGTGCACTCTAGTACTAGACCTCTTCACTTGCTTCATATGGACCTCTTTGGTCCAACCAATATAGAATGTTTGAATGGTAAGTCCTACTGCTTTGTCATCACAGATGACTTTTCTAGGTTTACTTGGACTTTCTTTTTAGCTATGAAGAGTGACACAGCTGACACTTTAATTGATTTTATCACTCAGATTGAGAAGAAAACTGGAAATGAAGTTAAAATGCTTAGGAGTGATAATGGTGGTGAATTTAGGAATAAAGTGTTAGATGATTTTTGTGCCAGGAAAGGAATTACTAGGCAATTTAGTGTTGCCAGAACCCCACAGCAAAATGGGGTTGCTGAGAGGAAAAATACAACCCTAATTGAAGCAGCCAGAACCATGTTGGCTGATGCTCATTTTCCTATAGCCTTTTAGGCTGAGGCTGTTAATACAGCTTGCTATGTTCAAAATAGAGCTTTGGTCAACAAGTTACAGAACAAAACACCTTATGAGTTACTTTGGGGAAGAAAACCCAATATTGGTTTTCTCAGACCTTTTGGTTGTCATGTAGTGGTTTTAGATACTAGTGATGCCTTAGGTAAATTTTGTGCAAAAGGTGATGAAGGCTACTTCATGGGGTATTCAGTGCAGAGCAAGGGATATAGGGTTTATCTTAAAAAGGAAAAACGTATACTTGAAAGAGTACATGTTAGGTTTTTAGAGAATAAACCTAGTGATCCAGAAAGTGGTCCAAATTGGTTGTTTGACTTGGAACCTTTATCTAGGACTTTAAATTATACACCTGTCACTAATCCAGACATTGTGAAGGTAACTTCAAATGTTGTGGAAGAACACGTTGTTGATGTTTCAGGTACACAGGTTCATGAAAAGGTTGGATCACAAGCAGAAAAGTCATCTCCTATACAAGAGTATGTCACAATTCCCATATGGATAGATGCTTTTGCTGCTGCTGCTGCTGGAAAAGATAATGGTGGTCCCCAAGTACCACCAGATAACAACATGCATGGTCCTTCAGGCGCTGACAAAGGCAAATCAAGCACTGACAAGACCAATTCAGACGTTGATGGCTCAGACGTTGACAACAATTCTTCAAACGTAGTTAGCCCCCACGCTGACAACCAAGGTTTAGGCGTTGACAACACGTTTGCACATCTTTTCTCTTCTACATTTGAACAAGGTGAACCTTCTAATTTATATGAAGAGGCTCATCCTCATATTGATGAAAGAGAGTCTGATGAAGATATTGGCAACATGGAGAGTGAGGACACCAGACTTTTTGAAGGAGGAGTTCTCACTTCTACTATGAAGAATCACCCTACTTCTCAAATCATTGGTGATATGATGTCTTCTGTTCAGACTAGAAGATCTCATCAAGGTCTTGGTGGATTTATTGCCAGTATACACATGAAGGTTGATACCCCTCTTGTGCAAGCATGTTTGTTTGCCTATTTTCTGTCATAACAGGAACCTAAGAAGATATTTGATGCTCTCAAAGAACTAAGTTGGGTGGAAGCAATGTAGGATGAGCTTCACCAATTTGCAATTCAGGATGTTTGGGAGCTGGTTGATTGTCCCAGATATGTCAGACCTATAGGGACAAGATGGGTTCTAAGAAACAAGAGAGATGAAAGAGGTATTGTGGTCAGAAACAAGGCAAGATTAGTGGCTCAGGGATATACACAAGAGGAGGGGATAGACTATGAGGAAGTCTTTGCACCAGTTGCAAGGATTGAAGCTATCAGTATCTTTCTAGCCTATGCCTCCTGCATGGGCTTCACTGTCTATCAAATGGATGTCAAGAGTGCCTTCCTCTATGGAAAAATTGTTGAGGAGGTATATGTGATGCAGCCTCCTGGTTTTGAGGATCCAAAGAATCCAAACAAGGTGTATAGAGTCAAAAAGGCTATGTATGGACTTCATCAAGCCCCAAGAGCATGGTATGGTACTTTGTCTACCTATTTGGTGGACAATGGATTCAAGAGGGGCACCATAGATCAGACACTATTTACAAAGAAGAAAGGTAAGGATGTGTTGCTTGTTCAGGTCTATGTTGATGACATCATTTTTGGGTCTACTGATCCAAAGATGAGTGAGGATTTCTCCAAGCTTATGACAGACATATTCAAGATGAGTGTTATGGGGGAGATGAACTTCTTTCTTGGTTTACAAGTTCAGTAGAAAGAAGATGGTATCTTCATCTCCCAGGATAAGTATGTGGCAGAGATCTTAAAGAAGTTTGGCTTTTCTCCACATGAAAAGAGGGCTACTACTCCTATGGATAGAGAACACCCTTGGGGAAAGATTGGAGATAGGAAAGATGTTGATGTCAGGCACTATAGATCCATGATTGGATCATTGATGTATCTTACAGCCTCCAGACCTGACATCATGTTTGATGTGTGTGCTTGTGCACGCCATCAAGTGACTCCCAAAGAATGTCACCTTTATGCTGTGAAGAGGATCTTTAGGTACCTAAGATGCTATCCTAGTCTTGGTTTGTGGTACCCAAAGGATTCACCATTGGAGCTGATTGCATATTCAGACAGTGACTATGGAGGTGATAAGTTTGATAGAAAATCCACAACTGGTGGATGTCAGTTTCTTGGGAGCAGGTTGATATCTTGGCAATGCAAGAAACAAACAGTGGTGGCTAATTCTACAACTGAAGCAGAGTATGTGGCTGCAGCTGCTTGTTGTGGACAAGTTTTGTGGATTCAGAACCAGCTGTTAGACTATGGGTATAATTTCATGCATACCAAGATATTTGTTGACAATAACAGCACATTATGCATTATTAAGAATCCTGTACATCATTCTAAAACTAAACGCATATAAATTAGACACCATTTTATAAGAGATTGTTTTTAAAAGGGTTTAATACAACCAGATAGGGTTGACACAGAAGAGAATGTGTCAGATTTATTAACTAAACCTTTTGATGCTGGGAGGTTTCAATACTTGGTAACAAGTATTGGGATGATCAATCTCACATAATATGTGTTTTGGAGTCTTTTTGTAAAAGTATGTACAGGATAATGCATTGTTATTGGTCTTTTTGAGGATTTAGATTTTCCACTATATTTTTCTAACACTGACAAAGGTTGCTTGAACACTGATAAGTGTTTTTGTAACGTTGTCAGCAAAATATTTGTCTAACGCTGACAAAGCTTCCCTCAACGTTGTCATGTGTTATCGGGGCGTTGTCAGCAACAATGTTAGTTTTGTGGTTTTCAATCTAAATGTGCAGGTGGTGTTAGAAGTATACCATTGGATACATAGTTGCTTATGGATCATTGGAGAAGCATTTGGGCATGTTTTTATTTATGGATGATGGTTGGAATTTTTAATTCCTATCTTGACATAAATTTTTTATGTTCATGCATGTTTTTAGCAACATATGTATCATAGTTTAAGGGGAGGTTTTAGGAACCTATAGGATGTTTGGGTATCCATATGATACTCTTATCACAATTCTAGATTGTGTCTACAGGTGAGTATGAGTTAGTTTTACTAAATCATGAGGCACTGTAGCATGCAAAGTTGATATACTATGCATGCTGCCAAGACATTTTTGGCCTAGAATTGGTTGTGGTCTGTTGGGAGACTTGGGAATGATTTTGTCATGGGATTTACCTGGGAGTAACAAGGGACACTAGAGGACTGTTATGTCTATCTTGCATAAGCAAGTGTGCATAACTGGGACAAATTACTTTGTTAAGGTCATTTTTCATTTTTTAAACATTTTTATTTTTGGACGCTGACAAGTATTTTTCCAAGCGTTGGTGTGATCAATTTAGACGCTGACATGGCTATGGCAAACGTTGACAAGAATATAGCCGTTGGGCGTTGATAGGTTATTTTTGATCGTTGACACTCAATGGGATCTACCCAATTGTTACTTTTTGACATATTTTTAGGCCGTAATTTTGGGAGTTGATATCTTTCATTTAATGCATGAGATAAACTTATTCTTTTTCAATATTTTCATGATTACATTTTGAAAATACTTGCCTATTTTTGGGCCAATCGCATGCATTTTCTTCTCCTATATATTTGGCTCCTATTTTAAACAGGGTACCTATTATTCTTGTCTAACACAATTTTCTCCTATAAACTTCATCTTTATCAATCATTTTAACAGCTTTCAACAATGGGACCAAAGTTTAAACCATCTGATTTGGCATTGGGGTTCAGAAGTCAACACAACATGGTAGCATATCTTGAAGCTGATGATACTCTGTTTCCCCAATACACGCAAATGGTGGCGTATTTGAATGCATCTCCAATTAGGTATGCTCTTTCTCATGCTCCACTCATTCCTGTCACACATATTAAACAGTTTTGGAACACTGTAAGTTCCTCAATAGTTAAGAGAGTGGCTACATTATCTTCTATTGTTCATGGGAGAACTTGGGTGGTTACTGAAGCTTTGGTACGCCAAGCTTTGCATCTTGATGATGCTAATGGTATAACCACCCTCCCCATAAGTGAAATAGAACAAGGACTAAGGGCTTTGGGTTATCCTTTTCTTGATGAAGGAACTTTAAATAAATATCATAAACAGGAATTTTCCCCAGACTGGAAGTACCTAATATATGTCTTCTTACAATGTTTGAGTCCCAAGTGCACTGCACACAATGAGATCAATAGATCTATTGCCAGTGCTATTGTGTGCATTGCTACCGGGCAAAAATTTAATTATTCCAAAATGATTTTTGAGGGCATGTGTAAAAATAAAGGGAACAAAATGACTTTAGCTTATCCCAGATTTTTACAAATGGTTTTTGATGTCCAAGGTTACTGCACAAGGGATCATGATGATTTTTATGAGATCCCTGTGCAAAAGAAAGCAATTTTTACAAAGATGAACTCACCCCCACATCGTGACCTACCCCTAACCCAAGCTATGCTTGCTGTCATTGCAGCAGCACAACCACAACCAGACCCACAACCCTAACTTGACCCAATACCTGAACTATTACCTTCACCACAACATATGCAAATTGACCAAGAACCCTTCGACGCTGACACATTAAATGTTGGCGTTGATGTGCCTATTTCAAACGTTGACACCCATCCTTCATAGTCCCAAACACCCCTTAACCAACCCACATCCACCCAATCTACATCTTCTTCTCCCCCAACACAATATAGGTTACAAAAACGCCAAAGGACTACTGGAGTGTTCTCCTCTAGTGGTCCTAGCCATGTAGCATAGAGAACCACCACCACAAGTGTGGTTGGTGTTATGGATGAGGCTGGGACTATTGGTTCTGGCTTAGAAGCTGGCCAAGACAGTCCTACCATCATTAAGACCTCATCCATGCCCAATGAATCTAACTTGGGAGGTCAAATACCCATTTTAGAAGAGGGAAGATTGGAACCAATGACCCTAATGGAATTGACAATTGTCTGCATGAGCTTGCAAAAGCAAAATGCAGACTTGGTACAAGTTGTCAGCACACAAGGCCTTGAACTCAAGCAATTGAGGGAGAGGATTGTTATCTTGGAGACTGCTAGTTCAAGGAGAGGGATGGAGGAATCTTCCAAAGGGGAGGATGAACAAATAAATATAAGTGATAAGGGCTCTCATGATGGTGAATCTTTGGATGTTGCTGAGGCCCTCACAACTTTGAAGAAACAGACAGGTTTTGATACGTCTCTAGTCTCTCCTACAAACTTAAATTTATCATTTACAGCCATGTTGGAGGAAATCACAAGGGGCGTTGAGACAGGTACTTTGGGCTTTGACAAGACAAATTTGAACGCTGACATGAGTATTTTGGGCGCTGACAAAGCAAAAGTGAGTGTTGACAGACCTGCAAATGAGGTTGATGTATCCCAGTCATCATCCATTATCAAAGAGGTTTCTTCACAGTTATTACCATCTACCTTACCAACAATTGATCCATTAAATAAGGGTAAGGTATTATGGTAGAAGAGGTTGTTCCAAAGAATGCAACACAAATTGAATTTGATAGAAGTTTGGCTGCACAAATTGTGGAACAAGAAAGCAAGAAGGTGGGTGAATCATCTTTTGTTGTCACTTCAGAAGAACAAGAAGGAAGTGATGAGGCTAGTTCAGACTCAAGTGTTATGATCATAGAACAACCAGAAAGACTTGAGTATGGTGATGAGCTGGCCAAAGAGAAATTGAGTGAGTTGAAATTGCAGGTTGATTTTGATATACCAGAGGTGGTTCAGATGTATCATGCTTGGGAAGATAAGTGCATAGAGAATCCACAATTTACTATTTCAGATCAGATATTTGGATTGGAGATTCTTTTAAGAGTACAAAAAGACATCAAGGTCATTCTGAAACACAAAGCAAGCAATGTTCTCTCAAATTTGAAAAGGGATAGAAGGGAGTTGTACTGCATGTTGCTTAGATGCCATGGAACAGTTTGGACTTATAAGAAGTTGATGGCATTGTCATTTGAGGAGTTGGAATGCAGGGCTTATCCCATTTGGGTTAGAGTGCAAGAAGAAAACACTCTAAGACTTCTTTTTGATGAAAGAAAAGAAGAACTTGCAGAGGAAATGGAGCTTAAGAAGGCAATGTTTGTTCCCAGACCAGTGAAGAAGGGAATTTCTCTTGAGTTTCCCAAAGATATGGATCCATTATATCCAAGTGAAGCTGTTATAAGAAGGAGCCTCAAGCTCTCACCATTAGAAGCTTCAGATATGGTACAAGTGTTACCACTTGATTCCAGAAACCCTATTGTGAGCTATGAAGAAGATGAATGTGGGTTTTGGAAGATTGGCAGGTATGGAAAAGAGGTTCACACTTTTACCACCCTTATATCTTTGTTTGCAAGTTGTGATAGAGAAGACTTGGTAGATCTATGGAGGTTGTTAGAAGCCAAGTATGTGAATGAAGAGCCCACTTCAGTCAATGGAATAAACTGTGTTCAACATTCAAGAGAATGTATGGACCAAAAGATGAGGATCCTGCTATTTGGAAGGATCTTGAAGATGACCTCAGTGGTCTTCAATGGAGATTATATTCAGCTACTGGAGTTTATTATTTGAGTTCTACAAAGTTTGCTGAGTATCTACTTGTAGATGGTCAGTATTTCATGTCCAAGGAAATTTTAGAGAAGATGAAGAACACTCAGCTGGAGATAGATTATTCAAGTGACGTGGCAAAAGATTTGATCAGATTTATTTATTACCAATATGAGAAGGTTTGTAAGATTCCTCCTAGATCTTAATGTTTATTCAAAAACTTGATCACTGGAGTAGATATCAAGTTTAGGGGAGGATTGTTGGGAATAAATTATAGCCAGTCTACTTGAGCGCTGACAAGAGTGAAACAAGCGTTGACATGAGTAAAACAAGTGCTGACACATCAAGCGTTGACAAGACAAAGTCAAGCGTTGATACATTGGAGACAAGCACTGATGGAAGGATATACTCTACGCGTTTGTTGTATTCTAGATTACTTCTAGTAAAGATAGGAACAACAATGTATTTTCTATATTTATCTTTACCTAGAATAGTTGATACGTAGATTATTGTACAAGGCTTCTTATGTCTATAAAAGAAGGCCTTTAGGTTAATGTTCAATATAAGTTTTCATACATAAACTACTTTCATTGTAAGCAAGTTTGATATCGTTAATCAAAGTGAAAGTTTGTTTACATCATTGTGTTCTTGTTTAAGTGTTAATTCCGCATAACACTTAGATTGTCATATACATATACAAAGGTTTCTCTAAGTGTATTACTTGATCTAATCTAGTATACATAAAGCTAAATCGATCTAAGTTTGGGATCAACATTTTATTGTGATTTATGCGTTACGTAAAGATTAAATTGATCGTAAGAAAAGATAAAATTGAAAAATAAGACAAAATATTCCAGGATTGTTTTCAGTTATACCCATTAGCTCTAGCGTCACTTTCTATGACACGAGAAAGTCTTTTCATCCTCTTAGTGATATATTATCTGAATTTTTTACAGGTTTTAATGCTTTAAGAGACTTTTTAGTAAAATCAGAAAGATGAAAAGAGTTTATGTGTCCACTGATGGTTTATGACATTCATAACAATTATATAATCATAACAAACATCAAAGCACGTAATAGCAGAAGCGATTTAACGAGATCATAATAACACAATTATAATTAATCGATTAGGGTTACATACATTTATCCTAGCGTAGATCCACAAGATCACCAACGAATCAACAATTTAGGGTTTGTGAAGAACAATACCAAGATATAGTTTAAGGCAAAACTGTATTACGCTCTTGTACACACGTAATACAATGGGCTAACCGTGAATCTAGCACTTGCAACCGGAGCTTCAACACTTGTGGAATTATAGCTAAATCGAAAACCAAAGATCCCTAAAGGGGTGTTTGTCGCCGATCGCATAAAGAGAGAGAGGAAAAGGGATGGGAAAAATTATGAGGCTATGGGGTGTTTATATAGGGCTTGGCAAAATTTGGTTTCTAAGTAATAAACGAATTAGGAAACAAATCCTTTCCTTCCCCTTTTTCTTCTTGTAGTCGTCGACCCAAAGCCCACCAAGGGTGGCTTCCGGAACTTTCTGTTTACTTCTTTTCTTCTATTTTATTCCATAACGTTCGTTTAACTTAACTCTTAATTTATTTAAAGAGCATTTAGTTAAGCTCGGTTTGATTTAATAAATATATAAAATATATTTATTTAAATAAAATTAACCCTTTACGTATTGTGTGCAATCCCGTAATCTCGAGTTCGATCCTAGCACACGACTATTAGTTTTATGTCTATAAACTTTCAGCTCCCACTTGGACAAAATTCGAATATCGTGATTACATTGACTAGCGTCTAGTTACACTAGCAATGTCACTAGTACCACTCGAGTAAGGTCTCCTGGAAAAACCTTTTAAATGATTCATCATTTATTATTATCCTTTCATTTCAAATACAACGTTAATAGGATATGGATCTCAGTCATTCCTTCATTAACCATTCTGTTTCTCGTTTACGGATATAGTAAGATTACCAAAACAAATTCGGGTGAGGCCGCACATACATCTTACTACTCCCCCGAGGGGCCTAGCTGTATTATTCTTCAAAATAATTTGAAGGAAACAAACCCATTTTGACTATAAGTGAAACTTACGAACTTTGCAACACTTCTGAAAATAACCCTTATAGCTACCAGTTACGTTTAGCGTTAGGTTACCTTACAGAAATGCACTACATTCTATGCAGTTTCCTGGTATCTCAGGTTTACGGATAACTATTTATGATTTACTTAATGACGAAGATCCATAAAGTAAAATCATATAGTTGGGATAAATCCAATATTTGATTCATCAAATATCATCCAAAATTGACCAATATACTTTCAAGTATACTCTGTCACTATTTTGAATTGTCTTAATTTAATAATACTCCCATATTGTTAATCGACAACGGACATTTAGAACATAACAATTATTCATGGATTAAAACATGTAAAATAGGATACAAAATCAAATAACAGAAAATAAACGAAACTCAATCTTTATTTCATCAATTCAATAATGTCTTAACATCCTTTATCCAAATACTAATCACAGATTTATTGCATGAATTCGCTAGCTAGTTGCAGCCCAATAGCCTTGGCATGCTTAACTTCCTTTGGTCTAGGCAAAGCCTTAGTAAAAGGATCAGCTACGTTATCATCTGTGTGAACTTTTCTTAATTTTATTTCTCGAGCTTCAACTTGTTCTCAAACGTAGTGATATCTACGTTTAAAGTGTCTGGCGCCTTTCATGACTCCAGGATCATTGGCGAATATTATTGCAGCAGATTGTCGCAATATATATCAATAGGTTCTTTAATTGAAGGCATCACTCCAAGATCTCCAATAAACTTCCTAATATAAACATCTTCCATTGCCGCTTCTGAAGCAGCCATGTAATCAGATTGAGTCGCATGCATAGCAATGGTTGTCTGCTTCTTGCTCTTCTAGTCAACTGCTCCTCCATTGATGACAAACACGTAACCCGTCTGAGACTTCGTATCGTCTTTATCACATTGCCAGGACGCATCACAGAAACCTGTAACATTCAATTCTATGTCTGGTTTACCCCCAAATACCAAAAACATATCTTTCGTATTCTTCAGATACTTTAGTATATGTTTAACAGCAGTCCAGTGAAGCTTCCCTAGATTCTGTTGGTATCTACTGACCAAAATCTGAGCAAACGTCACATCAGGCCTTGTGCATCTTACAGCATACATAATAGATCCTACAGCGGAAGCATATGGCACCTTCTGCATGTAAGCCACCTCTTCGGGTGTTGATGCATCTAACTCATGACTTAATTCATGCTTAACCTCCATAGGTTGAAAACCTTTCTTGGAGTTATGCATGCTATACTTCTTTAATATCTGATCAATATAAGCATCTTGACTAAGACAAATTAACCGTCTTTTCCTAGCTCGATAGATTTTAATTCCCAGAATATACGCAGCATCTCCCAAATCCTTCATAGAAAAATATTTACCAAGATAATCCTTAACTTCATTAAGTCTTGGAATGTTACTTCCCATGATTAATATGTCATCGACGTATAAAATTAGGAATACTACGTCACTCCCACTAGCTTTACGATATACACATCGCTCATCACGATTTTGAATAAATCCGAACTTTTTGATTTCTTCATCAAATCATTTATTCCGTTGACGTGATGCTTGCTTCAAACCATAAATAGATCTTTGAAGTTTGCACACGCGTTTTGGATATTTAGGATCAACGTACCCTTCCGGTTGTTGCATATAGATATCTTCATCTAAGCGACCGTTTAAGAAGTCAGTTTTAACATCTATTTGCCATATCTCATAGTCATAGTATGCTGTTATAGCTATGAGAATCCTAATAGCTCGTAAGTCTGATACAGGAGAAAATGTCTCCTCGTAGTCTATGCCAAAAGTTTGAGTAAAACCTTTAGCTACTAAATGTGCTTTATAGGATTGTACTTCACCATCCATGTCGGTTTTCTTCTTGAAAATCCACCTATTTTTCACTACTTTAGCATTTTTAGGCGCATCAACAAGAATCCAAACATCGTTGATATTCATGGATTTCATTTCCTCATTCATCGTAACTATCCATTTTGACTTTTTCTGATCAAGCATTACGGATCAATAGTTAGCAGGTTCACCAAGATCCCCTACTTCCTCCTCCTCATCCTCTATGTTAAGACATAGTTTGCTTGGCGCACGTACAGTTCTTTTAGACCTACTCGGAGGAATTAATTCCAGTGGAGCTCCCAGACTTTCTGGCTCTATTGGAATTTCTTCGTTAGTATTTTCAGAAGGCAATGTATCTTCTTGAATTTCTTCAAGATCATAATTTCTCCCACTGAATTCTTGATTTACAAGATCATTTTCAAGGAAGTCTCCATACCTAGCAACAATAACTTTGTTCTCAGGTGGATAATAGAAGTAGTAACCCATAATTTCCTTAGGGTAACCTACAAAGATACATTTTACTGAGCGTTGTTGGAGTTTATCTCCAGAGTCACGTTTCACATACGCCTCACAACCCCAAATCTTTAAATAAGACAAATATGGCTTTTTTCCATGCCATAGTTCATATGGTGTCTTATCAACCTTCTTTGTGGGAACCATATTCAGAATACGAACAGCAGATTCTAAAGCATAATCCCAAAGGATAAAGATAAAGTTGTAAGATTGAACATAGATCACACCATATCCAATAATGTACGATTTCTCCTTTCGAATACACCATTTTGTTGTGGAGTATATGGAGAAGTAAGTTTCTGAACAATTCCGTTCTCACTTAAATAATCTTTAAACTCGTAACTTAAATATTCACCACCTCGATCAGAGCGAAGAGCTTTAATCTTCTTTCCTAGTTGCAATTCTACTTCTGCTTTAAAAATCTTGAATGTTTCAAATACCTCATGTTTATGCTTAAGTAAATAAACATAACCATAACGGCTATAATCATCCGTAAACATTAAGAAGTAGCTAGCACCTTTCCTTGACACATGTCTAAGTGGTCCACACACATCAGTGTGTATCAAACCAAGTAGTTCAGTAGCCCTTTCAATATTGCTATTAAAAGGTTTCTTGGTCATCTTTCCAGAGATACAAGACTCACATTTATCAAATGATTCATCATTGATATTTTCCAAAAGACCATCACGTTGAAGCTTTTGTATGCGAGTCTTCCCAATATGGGCAAGTCTACAATGCCAATGATAAGAAGAGTTTTTGTTTAACTTTCTCTTCTTATTCATGCTAAAAACATAATTAATCTTTCTCTTGGAATTATTATCATGCATGTTAATTTCAAAAACACCATTCGCAGAAATTGCATCAAAATAGAATAAACCATCTTTGAAAACAGAAATTCTATTATTATCAATAGTGTGAATAAATCCAAGATCCAACATACACGAAAAGGAAATAACACCCCTAACAATTGTAGGTGCATAATGACAATTAATTAAACTCAGAACTAAACTCGGAGGTAAAACTAGTCTAAATATTCCTATAGCTTCAACCACTACTTGTGCGCCATTACCCACATGCATAAATTGTTCCCCATAGGTAAGCTTCCTCTCCAACTCAAATCCCTGCAGGGTATTACGAATGTTAATACCACATCCCGTATCATATACACAGGAATTTGATTTGTATGTAAGATTAAATAACTCTATCATAAATAACTTACCTGAAGATGCTGCAGCACTAAGCTCAGCCTTCTTATTTATTTCTTGCAACTCCTCGAGATAAAGATGTCAGTTCCTCTTCCATTGTCCACTTGCTATGCAATGGAAACAAGTCTCATCCTTCTGAGATTGATTCTTCTTGACAAAGTTATTCTTAGGTTTAAAATAAGTCACAACTTGTTTGCCCTTATCATCCTTGCCTTTGCCTTTGCCTTTCTTGTGCGGTTTTTCCTTAGTCACTCCACCCTTTTTTAGATAAAGCACAGGAGGAGTAGAAGTATATGCATTGTCTTTTAACCCCCTTTAAAAGTCAATGAGCATTGCATGTAAATCATTAACTGTCTTCCCCGTGCAATGCATATTATAGTTTCGAACAAAATCATTGAAGTCCTTGTTAAGGGACCTATTGATCAAGTTGATAGCCATATTATGATCATAGGGTTGTCTTAGTGCAATGAGCTATTCCATATAACCCCTCATATCCATATAATGGGCACTTACAGACTTTCCAGGAGCTTGCTTGCAACTATACAGAGCATCTACCAAGTCATAGATCTCCACAGCTTGCGGCTTTTCGAACAGAGCCTTGAGCTCATCAAGCATTCGCTTAGGAGAAAATAGCTCACACTTCTGTTGAAGTGGGGGAGCTATTTTCCCTAACATTAAAGCAGCCACCTCAGAGTGCTTCTTAACATTAGCAGCGTGTTCAAGCCTTTGTGCATCAAATGCTCCTTCAGCAAGATCCTTCGGATAAGGAGTAGTCAAGATATCGACAGTACCCGCTACTCTCATAACAATTCTTAGTGAGCGATACCAGTCATTGAAGTTAGGGCCAGTAAGTCCAGGACGATCAAAGAAACCTTTGAACGCATAACTTACAGTCATATTGTTTTCGGGTTGAGCCATTTCTATAGAAATAAGTTCAAACATTAGTATTTTCGATAATACCATTCAAGAAAATAAAATTACCCCGGTAATAAAACCATAGTATTTTCCTTGAAACTAGAATCCATATTGACACAAACTTATCACATCAGTAGATCTGCTAGTGACAAATATATTCAACATGGTAACTTGTCGAACAATAATTGACAAACAAATTTGCAATTTCTTGATATTTTAGGGATTTACATTGCCAAAAGTCATTTTGCATTGTAAACATGTTTTATCCCTACTTGACGCCTTAAGTTTCCAGATCTCACTGAGTAACTCAATTAAGTCGACTAATCTAAAGAATGTAAAACCTTCATGTGCAATCTCATTCAGTCATGAAGTTTTCTCTCCATTACAACATCGTCCAAAATCTCATATGACGATAATTGTAACTTCAAGTGTTCGTCAATTAGATGGCATAAGAATTAAATTTAAGGGTATTGATTTTGGTGTCAAAATCATGTATGGAGAAGCATGGATACATCTCCATAGCATTAGTTTAATAAAAAAACTTTTAGTAAGCCTTTTGGTGAGACTAAAAATTTTGCCACATATTTGCAAGTTGAGGTATTGGTTAAACCAATTAAAGATTTTTACCCACAACTAAATTCACAACGTACATTTGCTAGAACTTAGCTAAAGCACAAAGCAATAACCTTATTCATTGTGTTTCGGATGTGAATTTGCGATTAAATCAACCTTAAGAAATTATATAAATAATAATCGTAGGTAATTCCAACTTTGACCCACAGGCAAGCTTGGTCAGCGCTGAAGCATAACACCTCCTTCCTTAAGCGGGTACATGACCGTCGGTGCGTTATACCCACTTTATAGTTTGTCAAAATTGAGTAGGCCGTTAAGTTATTATTGCAATTCCAATCAACCTAAATCATATGTAATTTAGATCTCAAAACAATTCATTAATTTTTATATGATTTAGTCCATATTAACTTTTCTTAGAAAAAATTACCCTTGTTTACAACATACAATTAAAATAAAACGTATGAAAACAAGTAGGTACAAAAAAAACTAAATCAAATAGCCACATGCATAACAATTTATTCAAAGAACATAAAATCTAGGGTTTTTATAAACATAAAAAGTCTTCCCTAATTTTAAAACTTTGAATCAATAAAGCAAATAGCATATAAAATCCCAGAATCCATGAAAAAACATGCATGTTCATCACAGATCTCCCACATACTTTTAACAATTAAAATACTACGGATCGTAACCATACATGACATAACAATTAATTCATGCAATCATCTAAAGATTTATACCATGTAATCTTAGGGTTTACAAAAAAAATTCCTTTTTAATAAAAAATTCGGCTAGGCCGATTTTTAAAAACAAAAAAAAAAACCCTAATTTTTGTTAAACCCTAATAAACAACATGCAATTTTAAATCAAATCATAATTAGTTAAAAAAACCTTTAGATCTTGATAATTATAATATGTTAAAACGGCTCTGATACCACTAATGGTTTATGACATTCATAACAATTATATAATCATAACAAAGATTAAAGCACGTAATAGCGGAAGCGATTTAACAAGATCATAATAACACAATTATAATTAATCGATTAGCGTTACATACCTTTATCCTAGCGTAGATCCTCAAGATCACCAACGAATCAATAATTTAAGGTTTGTGAAGAACAATACAAAGATATAGTTTAAAGCAAAACTATATTATGCTCTTGTACACATGTAATACAACGGGCTAACCGTGAGTCTAGCACTTGCAAACCGGAGCTTCAACACTTGTGGAATTATAGCTAAATCGAAAACCAAAGAACCCTAAAGAGGTGTTTGTCGCCGATCGCACAAAGAGAGAGAGAGGAAGAGGGATGGGAAAAATTATGAGGCTATGGGGTGTTTATATAGGGCTTGGAAAAACTTGGTTTCCAAGTAATAAACGAATTAGGAAACAAATCATTTTTCTTCCCCTTTTTCTTCTTGTAGCCGTCGACCCAAAGCCCACCAAGGGTGGCTTCCAGAACTTTTCGTTACTTCTTTTCTTCTATTTAATTCCATAACGTCAAGCGTCACTTTCTTTGACACGAGAAAGTCTTTTCATCCTCTTATTGATATATTATTCTAGGAAGTCTTTTATTGTGATTTATGCGTTAAGAAAAGATAAAATTGATCATATGAAAAGATAAAATTAAAAAAAATAAGACAAAATATTTTAGGCTTGTTTTCAGTTGTACCCATTAGACCTAGCGTCACTTTCTATGACACGAGAAAGTCTTTTCATCCTCTTAGTGATATATTCTTTGAGTTTTTTACAAGTTTTAATCTTTAAGAGACTTTTTAGTAAAATCAGAAAGATGAAAAGAGTTTATGTGTCCATGATCAAGCAAAAAGATTTCATGTTCTAGTTTTTGAGTTTCATGACTATTTCAAAGTGGAATTCCCTCAAGAGTGAGTTTGTTGTAGTCAAGTCCAACAATGAATAGTTTAGGTATAAAGGAAGTACTAGATATTTTTACCATTTTGATTTGTGGCAAAGACATAGGTTTCTCACTCATGACTTCCTAGTTGACGACTCATTGTATTTGATAACGGTTTATTAAAAAACGATCTTGAGCCTGGAAATATTTGAGGGATTAATTGAGTCTTTTGTAGAAAATTGTTTTATGCCCGTTATTAGAAGTTTTTATATCTTTTGATGCCAGTTGATACTTGAGGGACCTGTTGTGAAAAGTTAGGATTTTATAGTTGCTATAAAAAGTCTTCATCTGATGGCCAAAGTCTTCATCTGATGGCCAAAGTCATATAACTCCAACCTCATCTCATTCTAATGTTTTAGATTGTTTCATTTTAGTTTGTAACCCTAATATCCTAATGATTAAGATCATCTTGATCTTTGTTCTTTGGTTGTTGTAAGACAATTATCAAGATAGATATATGGCTTTTATTTGAATAACAATGGAAGGGTGTGGTGTTGCGAATGAGTTCATTGGTTGTTTCTACATTGAGATTTAGATTTTTTCTCAGGTTTTACATGGTATCAGAGTCAAGTTTCATCATCATGCACTTATATCGGTTTTAAAAAGTTATGAGCTTTCTCAAAATTTTGGAGTTCTTTGTGATTAAGTGCTTTCTTGGTCAATTAAGCTTCGTTAATTAACAAATCTGAAGTTGTTATTTAACTATCTTAGTGGTTTTATCACAGATCTAATTTGTTTTGTAAAATTAGGGGTTTTGATTTTTGAGGATCTTGATCGTGAGTGCTTCTTGGGTCAAGTAATCTTTAATCATTTGATTAGCTTGTTGGTTTAGATCTTCGATTACGAGATTTGTAGTTTTCCCTAATTATGAGATTAGGGTTTGCATCTAGGATCTGTATTATATTTCAATAAGTGAATTAAAGGGTAGTTAAGGAAGTCTCTCGTTGATCTTAAGCTCTATATCACATATTATCTCTCTTCTCTGTTTCATTGTTGGATTGTTCTTTTATTCTTGCATTGTTTTTTGATTCTTGCATTATTTTTTCTTGTTTCTTGTGGTTTTCTTATATAATCTGGACCCTTGATCTAGTCTTTCCTCTTAATCTACAATCATTGAATTGTTTGGGATCCTAGGAACTTTGTTTCACTAGATTAAGTTGTTTCTTTTAGTTTTCTTTTTGTTTATTTAATTGTTATTTTGTTTTTCTTATTATTACATCATGTTTAATTGTTCATGGTTATGCCACTAATGAGGTTTATATCATTGATCTTGTTACTTTGATTAGTAATTTAGATGTTAGTGATCCTTTGAATTTACGTCATAATGATTGAGATACATTAAACGTTATGTCTGTTAAGATTAAAGGTACTTTTGGTCTTGTGCACCATTAATTGATCTTGAGAGTATAAGTAAAATTAGTTTTATAGATGGACCATGTAGGAGATCTAATACTGATGATGTTTTAGGTAGACAATTGGACTTGGTTAATGTTGTAGTCTTAGGATGGATCTTGAATTCCATAATTGAAAAGTTATTTTTGGGACAATTTTTTTCTAAAAGAGCTAGACATTTTTAGGAAGAATTAAAGGAAACATATGATGAAATTGATGGTTTTGTTACATTATCTTCATCATAAGATTAATTCTTTGTGTCAAAATGGTTCTTCTGTTATTGACTATTATCATAAGCTGAATGCATTGTGAAAACAGTTTGATGCTCTTGTGTAATTACCTAAATGTACATGTCATGTTGCTGATGATTCTAAGAAATACAATCAACTAAAGAAACATATGCAATTTATAGTAAAATTAGATGATACTTTTATCCAAATAAGGCGTAACATTCTATCTACAGATTCTTTACATGATGTTAGAAATGATTATGCTATTATATCTAGCGAACAGTCTCACACGGTTGTTTCTAGAGTTGAATCTGGTTCCTCTCAGAGGTCTCAATCTTAGGTGTTTAATTCCAATGTGATTAAAGGCAATGTGCAGAGGTCTCAGACCTCTAATAACTTTTCCAGTCCTTATAACTTGACAAGACAAAATAATACCGAGAATAAAATGCCTATTGGTGGGCCTACTATGGTTTGTGAAAATTATGGTTTTAATGGACATATTATTGATAGATGTTTCAATCTTATTAGATATCCTTCTGATTTTAGAAAAAAAAGTAACAATGGTGGTACTAATAGTTAGAGTTCTCAAAATTTTAACAAGAGATTTGTCAATAATAATAATGGTCCTAGTTCTACTCCTTCCTTCTATAATGAACAACTTTCTAAACTCAATGCATTGCTTATAGAAAATATTGTCGGTTCAAATGAGAAGGTTGTGTAGGCCAATACGACATCTATATATTTGAATAAAAGTGAAGTCTTTGACAAAAAATTTCATAAGTTCTTTTATTCCAATACTCATATGCATTCTACACTTGTTGTAGCTTCGTTAATTGTAGATTTAGAAGCTAACCAATATTTTACATAACTTATAGGGCTTTGGTTAATGTTATTGATATCTCTCAACTTGGTAATAAAGTTTCACATCTCAATGGGATCAAAGATTTATCACCAAAGTTTGGAACATGATAACAAATAAAGACTTAACACAATATAATGTGCTGGTTGTTCCTAAATATTGCGCTACCCTTATGTCTGTTAATAAGTTAGCTAGAGATTGCAAGTTTATTGTGGCCTTTGATGAATCTAGTTGTTATCTCTTGCCTCAGGGTTTGAGGGAGATGAAATTATTAAGGACTTGTAAACAAAAAGATATACTATATTATTTCGATTAAGGTACTAATATAGATGTTTAGGACTCTAAGTTTGTGCCCAGTTTAACTAATATATAGCAGACTTGATTACCTTTCTGGACAAGTTATGAATGCCTTAAAGAATGACATTGTTTTTTTAGATAAATAATGAGAAGTATATTGTGAGGTTTGTCATAAATCTAAACAAACTAGAAAATCTTTTCCTTTGAGTGATCAAAATTCTACTACTTTGAGGAGAACTCGTTCGTTTTGATCTTTGGGCACCATATAGAATGGCCAAGACATAAGAATATATGTACCTTTTTTAACTATTCTTGTGGATTTTCAAGAGCCGCGTCGGTTTATTTGTTGAAAGGAAAAGATGAAGTAGTTGATTCTATTTGTGTCTTTTTTAATTTGATAAAAAAATATAAGTTTAATAGAACTATTAAAACTTTTAGAAGTGATAATGAAACTGAGTTTATTAATCCATGGATGAGTGTTTTTTTGTGTATAAAATATCAAAATACATCAAAGATCTTGTACTTATACCCTACGGTAAATAATATTGTAGTAAGAAAACACAGGCATCTTTTGAATGTTGCTAGATCTCCTATGTTATAGAGGGATTTCATATGAATATTAGGTCTGAATGTATTCTCACTGCAACTTACTTAATTAACAGGTTGCCTACTTCATTACTGAAAGGGAAAAGTCCATATAAGTTCTTTTTAATAAAAAAACATTGTTTAACTCATCGTAGAACCTTTGGGTGTCTTTTTCTTACTAGTAATCTTACGAGTAATGATAAGTTTAGTAGAAAATCAAAAAATGTGTTTTCTTTGTTATTCTGGTTTTAAAAACGTTACAATTTATACAGTCTTGATTGGAAACAATTTATTTTTTAAGGATGTTAAAATTTTGGAGAGTGTGTTTCTTTTTAAGATTGATAATAGTTCAACTCATAGTGATGATAATCAAGATCTTATTCACGTTAATTTCTTTGATGAAATTAGTGACATAAGTCTCGGTGTACCCTATGATGAATTAAACAGAGATGCTAGTTCACAAAGTGAAGGTAACTACTATCCTTATAATAGTAGTACAACTATTCACCAAAATGAAGGTGATTGGGAGCATCTTCATGGTTTCAATGGGTCTGATGTTGGGGATGAGATGGCTGCAACGTTTACTAACCAAATAAGCAGTTATGAGGGTATCCATTATTATATGCATAGTCCTATGAGTTCTAAACATAGTTTTCAACCTTTAAAAAAGTTTGCTAGATTTTTTGTTTTGCCTAAAGAATATAATGACTAAGTTTTGGCTTCCTTAAATTAAAAGTGGTTTGAAAAGTTTTTAAAATATTCTAAACTAAATACTGAAAGTTTCTGTTCTCTCACTCATATTAATAGGTGTGTTGAACCTAAACTGTTTTGGGAAGCTAGTAAGAGTCATCACTAGGTAGATGCAACGAAC
The DNA here is from genome assembly GCA_025667525.1 of Glebionis coronaria. NCBI lineage: Eukaryota > Viridiplantae > Streptophyta > Magnoliopsida > Asterales > Asteraceae > Glebionis > Glebionis coronaria. Next base: position 70,552,289 of record CM046877.1, on the reverse strand, counting down.
AAAGAAATGGATAATTTATATGAAAATAATACTTAAGAGATTACTGATTTGCCTAGTAATAGAACATCTATTGGTGGAAAATGGGTTTATAAAATTAAGTATAAATATAATGGTTAGATTGACAAGTATGAAGCTAGATATGTTATTAAAAGATTTAACAAGAAGGAAGGTATAGGTTTCGATGAGACTTTTCACTTGTAGTTTAAATTGTTAATATTAGAAGCTTGATTAATTTAGTTGTTCAGAACACACGACCTTTGTTTCAGCTATACACTAATAATGCTTTTGTAATATGGTGATGTTGATGAGATTGTATATATGACTTTATTTGATCGTTATTTTGATAAGAATGATAAAAGAGTCTGTAAAATTAATAAGTCATTATATGGGTTAAAACAAGCACCTAGTCATTAGGAATAGGTTTGTTTAGAGTAAAAGTGGTTACTCATTTTTTTACGAAGAGTGATTATGGTATGTTCCTTGCCCTGTTGGTATATGTTGATGATATTGTGGTTAATGTTAATAGTCTTTGTCATATTGAAGAGTTCAAAAGTTTTTCGAACATAAAATTTGAAATAAAATATTTTCGGGCAAACTGAAACATTTTTTGAGAGTAGAGGTTATAGATATTGATCAAGGTTTTTGCCTAATCCAAAGAAAATGTTGCCTTGATCTTTTTTCTGAATTTGACTTATTGGCTTGCAAACCTTTTACTACTCATCTTGAAAAAAATATTAGTGTTCTTAATGAACCCAATGATAATGATCCAGTGCTTGGTAATATATAAGAATATCAAAAGCTTATTCGGAAACTTATTTACCTTACTCATATTAGGCAAGATATATCTTATGTTGAGCATTGCCTTAGTCAATTCATGCATAAGCTTCTCAGGTCTCATCTTAAGATAGCTCTTAAGGTTTTGAGATACTTGGAAGGTTCTCCTAGAAAAGGATTACATATTGTTAAATGACCAATGTTTCTGTTGAGACATATGTGGATACTGACTGGGCCAAATGTCTTGTAGCTAAAAAATCTGTTACTTGTTATTGTTTGTTTTTAAATGGTTCATTGGTTATCTGAAAAAGTAAATAAGTAAAATACCCTTTCTAATTCCAGTGTCGTGGCTGAATACAGAGCCATGGCTTTAGCTACTTTAGAAACTGCTTGGGTGTTAAAATATTTAAATGACCTAAACTCGGAACATTTTATTCTTGTTAATATGTTTTGTGATAGTCAAGCATCTATAAAATAGCTGTTAATCTTGTGTTTCATGAGAGAACCAACTACTTGGATATTGATTTGCATTTTATGGGAGAAAAGATTTTTGCTAGAGTTATTAAAACTCATAAAATAAGTTTAGCTAATCAAACAACGGATGTTTTTACAAGAGGCTTGGGTAAAATTCAACATGAGAAAATGGTTTCTCAAATGGCTTATACGATTGTTTCCGAGCTTTGATCAAGGGATGTTAAAATATGATCTTGAGAAAGGAAATATTTGACGGACGGATTATGTCTTTTGGAGAAAATTGTTTTATGCGGGTTATGTAAACTTGTGGCAGCTTTTTATGTCTATTGATACTTGCAGGACCATTTGTGACATGTTGGGATTTTGCAGTTGCTTATAAAGCCTTCATTTGGTGGTCAAAGTCATATAACTCTGACCTCATCTAAAGTTTTAGATTTTTTCGGTTAAGTTCGTAATCCTAATTTTCAAGTGATTAAGATCATCTTGATCTGTGTCCTTTAATTGTTGCAAAACTTACCAAGATAGATAACAATCTTTAATTTGAATAGGAATGGAAGAGTGTGATTTTGTGATTGAGATTATTGGTTCTTTCAGAATTGAGATTCAAAATCGTTTCTTGTCATTTTATAAATTATTACACGGTTAATGATAGTGATTTCGTGTCTACAATCTTTCTCACCAGTTTCATTTCTTGGCGGCCTTTCTTTGAGTTTTGATTTTGCAACTTTAAGTTCATGTTATTGTAGAATTTACATTTGAACTCTTTGATTGTTTTGACAACTTGTGTAGTTACATTTCAAGTCTTGTATAATAAACTAATAAATATGAGTTAAGCTTTATAGTAAATATTAAAAAATACATGAGCTAATAATTATTCGTTTAATAAGTTAACATACTTATTTTAATCGTACGATATTAGTATCGTGTAAATGGCATACAAGTATGAGACGATGCCTTTAACATTTCCATTTACGTATCGCGTTTTATTGGACCCATATTGGTTGTAGTTATTATCCTATCGAAACCAATATAACTTCATTCCTTCCTACTAGTAACATTGAATTCTTTTCACAAAATTAGTGAATCGATCATATCCAGAACAAATACAATTTGATGTAGGAGGTAAAAATGAGGTATTTAGTGCTGGGGCAACTCGTAAACTTACCGATCAATTTATTCTTTTGGTTTTCGTCACTCATGGTCCAAATTTCTTCCTAAGAGGATTAACGTGTTTATGTAAAGACTCGTCTTGGATTGTCTCCCTTTTAGATTCAATTTATCCAGACGTGGTTTTGATATTGATTCAATCATATGTCCATTATGTTCGAAGGCAATCGAGACTAAAGATCAATTATTCTCCATTTGTGAGATAGCATGTGAATTTTGGAGGTTAGTTCGTGTATGGTGTGAAATTTTTTACTCTCGTTTAAATTCCATCTCGTCTTGGCTAGCTTGGATTAATAGTTTGTCAAGCGTTTCATTTAAATAGGAGAAGATGTACATGATATTTATGACGTCGTGTTGGTATATTTGGAACCTTCGAAATAGTATCATTTTTAATCCTCATTCTATGAGGAAAAGTGATATTTTTAAGTATATCCGTTTATATGTTTTTTTTAAAGAGTAAAAGGCCAAATTGTTAAGTTGGCAAAATTGGCTGATATATTTTTTTGTAATTTTTTAGCATCTTGCTATTTTTATTCGTTATGTATATTCATGTTTGATGTTAAAAAAATAGTAACTGGCCTATGGTAATGTATAAGGATGCAATTGAACCAGACGACCGTGAACGGAGGTATGTTCGTGTTCATTTCTTTAATTTTAGTCGAACAAATAAACGAAACATACACACATAATCGAACAAAATTATCTTTCATGTTCATTTGTTTAAATTTGAACTTTTTCGTGTTCATTTATGTTCCTTCATTAACAAATTAAACAAACGTAAATAAGGACATAAATAAACATAAACGATCATAAATAAATATAAACGAGCGTAAGTTAAAGTTGTATTGTTACTACGTCTACTAGTGGCATCAAAATACGCACTCATTTAAAGAGCAGTGTTTAGTTGTCACTTTTCAAGTTTTCAATTTAAACTTTAATATATTATTTAAGAGAATTTAATAAGCACTTAAGTATTATATAAATATACTAGCCGGCTACGCGCGCAATGTGGCGGCGGGTAGCTGGTGACTAATTTCGTGGATTTGGCTAAACCACGAAACCACCATTACAAAAAAGAACATCTTTTCTGGAGACAAAGACCATAGTTTTTTTCGGCACCTCAAAGTCGGAGACAGCGGGTGGTGGTTGAGAGAGCGCGATGATTTTGTTTTGCATATTTTACATATGTGTTTTAATATTTTTTGAGACTTTTTATATTTAAAATTTAATTGTTTCCATAAAGGTGTTAAACAATTGACTTTAAAAATACTATTATGGATTAAATTACATCATGATTTATGACATTTAATTTTTTTGTTGTAACTTCTAATTATATTTAAAAACACTTAAATTTTCTGTTACAAAATTGTATTGAGTTACAATTATTTATAGATTTTTAATATGCATTAATGTTTAGCAAAAGATAAATCTTTCCATTATAAGAAATGTTTGAGACTTAATTTTTAAGACTTCTGATTATAGAAAAAAGGTTAAATGTTTTATATAGTAGTATAGATTATTGTAATAGTTATGGACCTTAGAGTATTTTATTTAAAGTTCATTATTTTCTTAATATGTAGGATGTAAATCGAACAGACGCACGAACGAAATAAATAAACAAACATAATCAGACATTCACGAACATAAATGAAAGAAGAAAAAGATTGTTCATGTTTATTAATTTATTTAAGCGGACAAAAAATCTTGTTTGAATATATTTATTTATTAAATAAACGAATATAAAATAATTTTTATTGAATGATCTATAAAATGTCTAATTCGTTTAGAACCCTAGTGATCTAACTCCTTTATAAAGCAAATTGCACATTCTCTCCTATTAAATACAAAAAATTAAGAGGTACTACTACATCTACATGTTGTAACTCATTTTAATGCACAAATCAAAACATTTTTTAAAGAATACAACTTTACAAGCCAAATATACAACATGGTATAATTAAATATAAAAATGTATTTAATACTCTTAATAAAATACCCCATTAAATAAATATACAATATTATATACACATTTTACAAAGATTAAAAGCATCTATACTATATTAATGCAAACTATAATATACATATATTTCTCAAAAAAATTATAACATTACAAAAAATTTCATGCATGCATCAAATAAAAAGTGTAATTTAAAAATAGTTTATTACATTTAGTTTTTTTTTTCTTTTAATCATTTACATAACTTTACTTGAACTTTCATATATATATATATATATATATATATATATATATATATATATATATATATATATATATATATATATATATATATATATATATATATATATATATATATATATATATATATATATATATATATATATATATATATATATATATATATATATAACATATAATGTTAAAAGTAATAATATCCCTCGATTGAAATTACATTTTTAGAACATGTTTTTAAATGAAAACTATTGAATAAGAAATTATAATAAAAAAATACGAATTATAACACCGAATAATTTAGTCACAGGTTATCCGTCACCGCATCGCGCGGTACATAATATTGAACATAATATTATCAATCATTGAACATAATCGCGCGGTACCCTACTAGTGTGATTTTATCAATCATTGAACATAATATTGGTTAAGTCTCATTCAAGATGTGTCATGTGTGGCGTATTCTGTGGCATTTACTGTCAATAAAACTTTAGAAGCTTCAAGTGCATATATCTACAGTGTCCGATTTGATGTATGACTAACTCCCATGAACGCGGCCCACTGGTTTGGATATATATTCTTATCGATAAGGATGACAAGAAGATAGATATATGATAGGTCCAAATGTGGATAACAAGTCGAATATAATAACATATGTGTCTGTGTTTTAGATGCAAATTTTTTCTTGGCTACAGCTCTATAATTAAATTTCGCCATGTGCACACACTTTACGTCTATTCATTCATAGCCTATTTTCATCCTCCAACGACCATATTATAAGAGACCAAACAAGATCCCATGGAATCCTTTTTTTTTCTTTTTCATGTCCATTATATTCATGTATATATAAAAAGGATAGGCGTTATCGTGATAGTGTATTCTCATGTGGGACTAGCTAGAGACAAGTTTTACATATGATCGGAAAAGATATCATGTGGAAACTTAACTGTTACGTTCTTTAGGCTGGTGATATTGGTTCTGTAGTAGACTAGGTCCACGATCGTCGAACTCAATCACACCAATGCGACCATCGAGTTTAGACTCGGTCATAGGAGGTCTTTCTTGCGACCTAGTTGTGTAAGTGTTTGTAGTCGTTTTAGTGTTTTTATAAATCAAACCCGTCACCAATGTCATAAGCCTTAGTGAAAGAAAATACTGCTATATAAGTAATGATTCGTGTGTATTTCAAGCAATGAGGTAACCTATATTTCAGTGATGTTTACTTGACACATTTAAGTATCTATTTGGTGTCAAAATACTATTGATCAATCAGAAAAAGTTAAAAATAGAATCGTTGCCGTGTCACAAGAAACAGACATTGTCATTTTACAAAACAATTTGAGCTTGTAAACTTTAAACAAAGGAGTATAAAATTCAATTTTGTCAATCAATAATTGTGTTAAGGTATATTAAAAGCCTTGACATTAGATGGAATCTGATTTATGACTGCCTACTTATGTGAACTTGATATTATAATTAGTTTCACTAAAAACAATTGCAACTTTTACAATATAGAAACGGGACATAAGATGGAATTATTAAAGAGTTATAATGCAAAAGCACAAAAGGGAGTTTTCTATATAGATTCATTGAATAGTGATGCGAAGGTATTAGAATATTGTTTCAGTTGAAACCAGACCATGGTTTTATAACTCTAGTTTTGAAATACTAACGTCTATAAATAAAAGGAAATATCAAATACTGTCTGAACCATCTATGTTGGATGACACCCTAGGCACAAATTAAACCGAACGAAATGATCAAATAGTGGGAAATAAACTATGAAAATATATGATGCGTAAATTTGTAAATGATTTACTTAGTAAAGTTATTTATAAACTACTGGTACAAATCTCATAGAGCCTAACACATGTCATAACTGCTTGTTTCACATTATTGAACCAGATTACATGCATGATGGTTCGAAGATGCATTGTACTTACTTTCATCTAGAGAGTAGTTGTGACTTTTTGTCTCATTGCTCCGTGGCCCTTGCAATGCCACATAAATCCTTTAAACTTCTTTTAATACTCGTAATTGCCTTAGATTTACTACTTTTTTTTAACACAAATTGGAGAATATTTCAGTTAGGATGCTATTAGCTTTTAAGTAAACGTTTAGTTATAAGTTAAGAGCAGTTGAAAGATATGTATGCAGACAAAACAGTGCAAGAATCAAAGAAAATAATGTCAGCTAACTAAGAACATGATTCAATATAAAAATGCAAGATTAGTTTTAGTGCAGAATCTTTCGCTAGATCATTCACGCACATAGTTTAGGATAATATATTTTCTAAATACTGATACTTTGAAGATTGTAGATCATTCCAAGTATTAATCGAATAGTAACACTGTCACATGGCTCAATGGAAGAAATTACTTAAAATAACAGGAGATTTGAGAAAAAAAAAATAAAACGCAAATGAAAATAAGTTAAACTACTCCCGTAACAAATAGTAAAATATAATGTGCGTGCCGGGTGGTGTATTGTATATTCCCAACAGGTCAACATCGCAGAAAACCGATCAAGACGCAATTTCCCTCACCACACGATTAGGTCACATGCGTTTATTTGTCAATAATGACAATAATATTAACGTTTGTCTGGTTATAAGAAATTTCACAAATCGACATATTTTTCTGCAGATTAGTTATTTGTTTGGATGAGTTACATTATTAATGTCATTTGCTTATAATTACTTTACTGTGTTTTTTTCGTCTCTTTAGTACTGTATATGTTTGGCTAGTGAGAGATATGTTTTTCTAACTTTTCAATCGTAAAACATGCCCCTAGTTACACCGGAAAAGAAGAAGATGGTAAAGAACCAATATCCCTATTAATAGAGATGAGGGAATAGAAACTACATGGTCGGGTAAGAAATCTCCCTAGCTGACCTCAACATCGGACCGGCCGTATGGACCTTGCCTTGCTAAGAAAGCTTCTCTAATTCTAGTAATAATCTAGTCCTAATCCTAGCTGAATCCCGCAATTATACCGTCTAGAAACAAACAAGAGTTGTTTGATTTGTGACAAATGTCCTGCTTCCTCCCTCAACTCACATCTCACTCGCTCCCGAACCAACAACACACAGCACTTCCTTTTGACCTTACTTTTAATTGGGCTTGACTTAGACCAACTCGATCACACGCGTGATCAAGATAATTTGACTGAGCTAACGACCCTTCTTTTTGAGTTGCACCTTTATGATGCTACTGATATTTGGGAAATTATTCAAGACTCTTCGAGACACTTCAATGTGAAGAGCATGTGAAACCATATTAACCGCATGTGTCAACTTCTCATCCCATCAGATTTAATAAATTCCTCCCTGCGACGGTGAATATCCGCGTGTGGCGAAACATGAATAAAAGGGCCTACACGGGTTAATCTGGATAACAGAGAGATCGACCTTCACTCTCTTCGATGTCCCCTTTTGTGACGATGATATGAAACAGAGAACAATATATTTGCCTTGTGTGCAATTGCCAAAGATGTTTGGAAAGAAGTCATGGCCTGGTGGAAGGTTTCGGGTGTCCTTGCTACATGTGTAGATGACGTGGCCTTATTGGCCGATTGAGTCTAAATTTTGCCTTATCTCAAAAAGGCTTTTGACGTTGTTGTAAACACCATTCACTTGGTTTTCGACGAAGAATAGGAAAATTTCTATATTGGTAGGAATAGAGGTGGATAATCAGTGGCAAAAGTGCAGAAACAAACACAAAGATCAGCAACATATATATCAGAACAAATCAAACGGGGTGTTTGGGACAGAAAACAAACTGCTGCTATTTCATTATCTGTGAAAGTATATGTTACAGAGATACAAAAACTGGAAGCATCTATATCAAACAAACCGACATAAAAGTTTCCTACATCTTAAGTAAGTACTGAAAAGACCAAACTACCCTTTTACCAAAAATTACATAAACACCCTTAGGACTAACAGTCAAACATCTAACAATCTCCACCTTGACTTTAGCTCCTAGGTAGCGCCATATTTCCAATTATCGATATTGAGCAAATCCAAACAATGGCGAAACTTGCTCAAAGGAACCGGTTTAGTAAACACGTCAGCAGGATTGTCTTTCGTCCCAATCTTCTTCACTTTGATTCTTCTTTCGGAACGAATAAAGTGATAACGAACATCAATGTGTTTAGTCCGGTCGTGGTGTACTTGGTCTTTAGCCAAACAAATAGCACTCATGCTATCACAAAACACGGTCGCTTGATCTTGCTGGAAACCAAGATCTTCAATCAAACCTTTCAACCAAATTCCTTCCTTCGCTGCTTCGGTTAATGCCATGTACTCGGCTTCGGTAGTAGATAAAGCAACAGATGGTTTTAATGTAGCTTTCCAACTTACAACCGAATTCCCAATAGTGAAAACATAACCTGTCATGGATCTTCTAGCATCAAGATCCGTAGCATAATCCGAATCTGAGTATCCGGCAACCAAATATTCACGTTCACCACCGTAAATAAGGCCAACATCAGATGTCCCTTTCAAATAACGAAAAATGCGCTTCACCGCATTCTAATGCTCTTTTCCAGGATGAGCCATATACCGTGACACAACACTCATCGCGTGAGCTATATCCGGCCTAGTGCAAACCATAGCATACATCAAACTCCCAACAACACTAGCATAGGGTAATCGGGACTTATATTCCATCTCTGCTTCACTTTGAGGTGCACAAGCAGTAGATAAACGAAAATTTTCCGATGAAGGAGTATTTACCAATTTTGCCGAACTCATGCCAAAACGAGAAATAATCTTCTCTATATAACTTTTCTGTGATAAGAAAAGCTTACCATGTTTTCGGTCTCGAATTATTTCCATGCCCAAAATCTTTCGAGCCGCTCCCAAATCTTTCATATCAAATTCTGTGTTGAGAAGAGTCTTCAACTTCTCAACCTCCTCCAAATCTTTAGCCGCTACGAGCATGTCATCAACATACAAGAGTAAGTAGACAAGTGATCCTGATGGTGCCCTTTTATGATAGACACAACAATCATAAGCACTTCTACTAAAACCATGCTTTACCATAAAGCTATCAAATCTCTTGTACCACTGTCTAGGCGACTGTTTCAAACCATATAAAGATTTTTGGAGCTTACAAACATAATCTTCTTTGCCTTGAACAACAAAGCCTTCAGGTTGGCTCATATAGATTTCTTCCTCAAGGTCACCGTGAAGAAATGCCGTCTTTACATCTAATTGTTCCAATTCCAAATCGTGATGTGCTACTAAGGATAGTAACACACGAATAGATGTATGACGTACCACTGGGGAGAAAATCTCGTTGTAGTCGATTCCCTCCTTTTGGCTATATCCCTTCGCAACCAAACGTGCCTTGAATGTGATGTCTGAGCTCGATAAGCCGATTTTCTTCTTGAAGACCCACTTACTATCAACAACCTTTCTTCCTTCAGGAAGTTTCACCAATTCCCATGTATTGTTCTTATGAAGAGATTCCATCTCTTCACTCATAGCCGCACTCCACATATCAGACTCTTTGGAAGTAATAGCTTCCCGATAAGTAGTCGGATCAAGGGACTCCACCTCTTCCGCTACTTGTAATGCGTATGCAACAAATTCTTCAAAACCAAATTGAGTAGGAGCTTTCGCATCCCTACGAGGTCTATCATAGGCTATAGACCGTTCTTGCCCGCGTTCCACGTGCGGTGAATTAGGTGGATCATTTGGTGAAGTAACATCGTGGTCCATGTCTTCGGGAACAACATGCTCCACCTGTTTCGGAACGTCCTCCACCTTTTCGGAAACACCATCTTGAAGCTTCGATTTAACCGGATCTTGTTTTGCACGAAACAAGTAATCCTCATCAAATATCACATCTCGGCTATGAATGACTCTTCTTTCAGATGGTGACCAAATTCGATAGCCTTTAACCCCATCACAGTATCCCATGAAAATGCCTTTATTACCTCTCGGGTCCAACTTTCCATCACTAACATGATAATACGCGGGGCATCCAAAAACACGAAGCTTCGAATAATCTGCGGGCTTCCCAGACCAAACTTCAATCGGAGTCTTACAATCAATAGCAGTGGCAGGAGACCGATTGACTAGATAGCAAGTTGTATTGAGTGTTTCAGCCCAAAAACTTCTATCTAATCCATAATTCAATAGTAAGCATCGCGTTCTTTCTAACGACGTCCGGTTCATTCGTTCAGCTACCCCGTTTTGTTGAGGAGTGTAACGAACCGTATAATGCCTAGAAATTCCTTCATCTCGACAAAAGTCTTCAAATTCTCTCGAACAAAATTCCAAACCATTATCAGTACGAAGACGCTTAATCTTCCTTCCAGTTTGGTTTTCAATCAAAATCTTCCAATGCTTAAATTTCTCAAACGCCTGACTCTTGTGCTTCATCATAAACACCCACGTCATCCTTGAGAAATCGTCAATGATTGAGAGAAAATACCGAGCACCACCGAGAGAAGGTACTCGAGAAGGCCCCCAACAATCAGCATGAAGATAATCGAGAGTACCTTTTGTTTGATGAATTGCTTTTGAGAAACTCACCCGCTTTTGTTTCCCCATAACACAATGCTCACAAAACTCCAAGTTGGCAACCTTGTGGTTTTCAAGTAGTCCCCGCTTGCTCAATATGACCATGCCTTTCTCACTCATGTGACTAAGACGCATATGCCATAACCTCGTCAAATCTGAGTTACTTTTCTCTGAACACGAGACGGAAGCAGAACCTGTGATGGTTTCACCTTGTAAAGTGTAAAGAGAAGAAGTACCTTTGGTTGCTTTCATAACCACCAAAGCTCCTTTCGAAACACGAAGTACACCATTCTCACTAGTGTATTTGAAACCTTTTGAGTCGAACACACCTAGCGAGATCAAATTTTTCTTAAGACCTATAACATGGCGAACATCAGTGAGCGTTCTAACAACTCCATCATGCATCCTGATTTGAATTGTTCCGATGCCAACGACTTTGCATGGTGAATCATTGCCCATAAAGACATTCCCTCCATCAAACTCTTCATATGTCACAAACTAATCCCGATTGGGACTCATATGAAAAGAACAAGCAGAATCCATGATCCAAGCAAGTGGTGTACCTTTATAGTCAACAACCGACAATACCAAATCGCGTTCCGAACCCGAGTCATCTTTTGCAACTGCAGCAACCTGGCCTTTCTCCTTAAGCTTCGGTCAATTATTCTTCCAATGGCCTTCCTCATGGCAATAATGACAAGTATCTCGAGGATTCGACCCTCGAGGTCTTGACATCGATCTACTATGATATCTACCTTTTCCTTTGCCTTTTTGTGTTCGATGTCTACCTCTATCCTGTTGATTCGTAACTGTCAAGCCAACGGGTTGAGATTCCAAAGTTCCCGATGCTTGATGGCGAAGCTCTCGGGAATGCAAACTCGATCGAACATCTTCCAAGGTAATAGTTTCTTTACCGACAACCAAGGAATTCACAAAGTTCTCATACGAGGGAGGTAACGAAACAAGTAGAATAAGAGCGGCATCTTCATCATCAATCTTGACGTCAACATTTTTCAAATCCATCAAGATTGTGTTTAACGCATCAAGATGGTCTTTCAAAGCTGAGACCTCTTTCATTCTGAGTGAAAACAAACGTTGCTTCAGTAACAATTTATTCGTCAACGACTTGGTCATATAAAGCTTTTCTAGCTTCTTCCATACACCTGCAGCCGTTTCCTCATCAGCAACCTCATACAAAACCTCATCCGATAAAGATAGCAATATAGTAGAATGCGCCTTTTCATCTAGTGTATTATATTTTGCATCAGTCATATCAGTCGGTTTGGGTCCGGCTAAAGGTGCCCAAATACCTTGTTGTTTCAATAAGGCTCGAACTTTAACTCGCCACAAACTGAAATTGCTTTTGCCATTAAACTTCTCAACAAAACTAGATGTTGATGGTTGAGAGGACATGTTTAATTCAAATGGGTTCTCTAATAAGGTTTGCTAAAGTTCTGATGTGTAACAAAAAAAGACTCCCACAAAACAAATTCTTACCAAGTGATTATCCCAATTCAAGCAGGCCCCTTCAATTAAACAAACAAGAGCAACAAATGATTGAACAAAGAAAATCCCAAAATCACAAACCTGATATTTTTATGATTCAATTAGCAAGCCACCAAAAAAGGGATGAATCCAAACCAATTCAAATAATTCAATAACCCAAAACAAAAGCTTGCTCCAAATTGATCAACCAAAGCTCTTGATACCAATTTGTTAGGAATAGAGGTGGATAATCAGTGGCAAAAGTGCAGAAACAAACACAAAGATCAGCAACATATATATCAGAACAAATCAAACGGAGTGTTTGGGACAAAAAACAAACTGCTGCTATTTCATTATAAAGTATATGTTACAGAGATACAAAAAACTAGAAGCATCTATATCAAACAAACCGACATAAAAGTTTCCTACATCTTAAGTAAGTACTAAAAAGACCAAACTACCCTTTTACCAAAAATTACATAAACACCCTCAGGACTAACAGTCAAACATCTAACACATATATTGGATAAAGTGGTTTAATAATCCATGTAACACTCCATCCACCTATTTGTAATTGATTTTCTATCATCTTGCTAGTCTTTAATCAAATGGGCGTTCGAAAAAAAAACCATTTTTTTCCTTCATCGTCTTATTGTTTTTGTCGAAGATCTTTGTCGTTGACAACAAAAATTGAGCATCAAATTGCTACTCACTTCAAACGGGAAGCAAGCCCTGACGTAGAAAATATCAAACATCATAAATATGGAGTAAACGAAAAGCAATATACAATTATGTCGCCAAATATAAGTCCATTTCCATGTAAAGGAACAACAAAGACGAGAAGAAAATAAAAAAGAAAAGAAGATGTAAATTTTTAACATTCTATTAAACGTGTATATGTTTGAAAACCTTTCATTTTAAATGCAGAGTGTTAGATGATATGTCAAGGCTCAAGTCCAATCAAAGGCTTTAGTCCATTGTGTATCAGGGCTGAGCCCATTAGGCTTCATGGCATGTGTATAAGTATCCATATGATTAATGTTAAAGCTGGGTTTTATGAGGGAATAATTCATTCTAATAATAAACTCATATTGTATATCAAGTGCACTTCTAGTATTCAACATCACTGAATCAACTGGCTTGATTCTATTATGAAACAATGTAAATATGTATGATCATTAATAAAATTCACCGTTTAGAGAAAAAAAAACAGAAAGCAAAACTAAGACAATATTCATTTACTGAGAAAGTGAAGCAAAAACTTAATGCGGGTTTTCAAGCTCAATGGAAGCAAAAAAAACTCTATATACAGAAATTGGGATCAAACATGAAACAATGGAGGCAAAGTTTTTTCTTATAAATTCATAATAACATTATCATATAGATTAGCTACAATAACAACATCTAAAGCAAGGGATATAAGTAAATTAGCTTTAACCATAACTAAGACATTAGTGAAGAGACAGAAGAGTGAAATTAGAGGTGGCAAATTTTGACCCATGGTTAATTTTTGAGTCAACTTGGTTAAATTAGAAAAAGAAAGAGGTCTAGTTGGGTTTCCCTTAAAATCTTAGATGAGTCTAGATGAGTCAAACAAGCTCTTTCTTAAAATTATAAATGGGTGAACATTTTTGATATTCCTAAACCTATTGGGTGACCCATCTTGACCCATTAGTAATATAAAGAGAGACCCATCTAGACCCATGTGACATATGAGGAGACCCAAGTAGACCCATTATGGGTCTACTTGGGTCTCCTCATATATCACATGGGTCTAGATGGTTCTCCCTTTATATTACTAATGGGTCAAGATGGGTCACCCAATAGGTTTAGTAATATCAAAAATGTTTTTTTTTCCTTTTTTTTCACAAGCTTGTCAAAATTTCACATACTTGTTATTTTTTTACGTCTTCACCGTATTTTTACGTTTTCATCATAAAATTTACGTTTTGGTAAAAAATGTACGTTTTCGTCAAAAATTTTACGTTTTCATAGAAATATGCTACGTTTTCGTCAGGAATTTTACGTTTTCATCAGAAATTTTACGTTTTCGTCAGTAAATTTACGTTTTTGTCAGAAATTTTACGTTTTCATTAGAAATTTTACGTTTTTGTCAGAAATTTTACGTTTTAGTCATAAATTTTACGTTTTCTTCAAAAATTTTACGTTTTCATCAGTAAATTTACGTTTTTGTCAGAAATTTTACATATTCATCAGAAATTTTACGATTTCGTCAGAATTTTACGTTTTCATCAGAAATTCTACGATTTTGTCAATAAACGTTACGTTTTCGTCAGAAATTTTACGTTTTCGTCAGTAAATTTACTTTTTTGTCAGAATTTTTACATTTTCATCAGAAATTTTACGATTTCGTCAGAATTTTACGTTTTCGTCAGAAATTCTACGATTTTGTCAGTAAATTTTACGTTTTCGTCATAAATTTTACGTTTTCGTCAGTAAATTTAAGTTTTCGTCAGTAAATTTTACGTTTTCGTCATAAATTTTACGTTTTCCTAAGTAATTTTACGTTTTCGTCAGAAATTTTACGTTTTCATCAGTAAATTTATGTTTTCGTCAGTAAATTTACGTTTTTGTCAGAAATTTTACGTAAATTTACTGACGAAAACGTAAATATACTGACGAAAACGTAAATATACTGACGAAAACGTAAAATTTCTGACTAAAACGTAAACTTACTGACGAAAACGTAAATTTACTGACGAAAACATAAAATTCTGATGAAAACGTAAAATTTCTGACGAAAACGTAAAACTTCTGACGAAAGCGTAATTTTTTTGATGAAAAAGTAAAATTTCTGACGAAAACGTAAAATTTCTGACGAAAACGTAAAATTCATGACGAAAACGTAAAATTTCTGACGAAAACGTAAAGTTTCTGACGAAATCATAAAATTTCTGACGAAATCGTTAAATTTATGGCGAAATCGTAAAATTTCTGATGAAAACGTAAAATTTCTGATGAAAACGTAAAACTTCTGACGAACACGTAAATTTTTTTGATGAAAACCTAAAATTTCTGACGAAAACGTAAAATTCCTGACAAAAACGTAAAATTTCTGACGAAAACGTAAAGTTTATGACGAAATCGTAAAATTTCTGACGAAATCGTAAAATTTCTAACGAAAAGGTAAAACTTCTGACGAACATGTGAATTTTTTTGATGAAAACGTAAGATTTCTGACGAAAACGTAAAAATACGGATGAAAACTTAAATTTACTGAGGAAAACGTAATGTTATTAACAAAACGTCAAAAAGTAAAAGGCTAACCTCCTAAAAACCCATTTAAAACAAAAAAAACTCAAAAACCCATTTAAACCCAAAAAAAACCCAAACTTTTCCTAAAGACCCATTTACACCCAAACCCATCTAAACCCAAACCCATCTAGACCCAACCCATCTAAACCCAACCTCTTATAAGACCCATCTAAACCCATACCCATCTAAACCCAAACCCATCTACACCCATGACCCAACCCAACCCAACCTAACCATTTTGTCACCTCTAAGTGAAATGAATGACTATTATGAGTAGTTCTCATCAAGGTTGCCCAAGTACGTTTCTATCTCTGTCATATCCGTGACACATAACTAGTTTTTTGGTTAAAAACAAGTATGTTCTTACCTAAGCTGTTATCAAATGAAACAACACTCGCATCATATCTTGAATGCCTTACAATAATGCCATCACCACAAAGTTGTTAGAAGATAAATAGGCCCAAGCCCGGCTCGTGGGTTTGGGTCCATTAGGGTTTCTAGGGTTATTATCCCTATAAATATTGATCAATAATAATGCATTACCTAGGGGTTTTATCATTATGTGACATGGTATCAGAGAGGGTCGATCCACCGACCTTGGCTATGATGAGTCGCCTCTCTTAGGCCACCCGTCAAATCCAATATGTTGCGACCACTATCTTCTCGATATCCATCCAATTAGTCTAACATAACCACCTATCTACTGTATTCATCCCGTAGCAACCACACCACCCAAATCCAAAAACATTAGAAATCAACACTTTTTTTCTTCTCGTCTTATTTGTCCTCTTTGTCCTCTCTGATACCATGTAAGATAATGATAAAACCCCTAGGTAATGCATTGTTATTAATCAATATTTATAGGGATAATAACCCTAGAAACCCTAATGGACCCAAACCCACAAGCCGGGCTTGAGCCTAAAAGTAATGCTACATCTCTAGCTTGGTCCGTTAATGAGACAATTCAAGAACTAGATATAGTCTGTGATGTACGTGAACACATCTATACAACATTGCTCCCAGGCAAGACAGTTTGTGATGAGGTTCATAGTGAAGTCGTTTATGTTTATGGTAGGAATTTTGAATAAACCATTTTGAACTCTATATCCAATATTCCTCTAAATTGTCTTGCCTTGTGTTTGATCCCGGATCGCCTTAAAACAGTCACACACTGTATAGTTTAGTGCTTGTTTTGTTTCTCATGATCATTGTCTTGCCTTGTGTACGACTCTGGCATAAGGCTTCTATATAGCAACTTAAGTAAATGCTTGGCGAATAGGCCTCTAGAGTAGGAAGTGGAAAGACTAAGTTGATAGCTTCATTAATTAAGGGAGACCCCCATCCCATGTTCTGACGTCTTTGAACATGTCAATAATGCCTCAAGAACAAAAAATGAAAGTTGGTTTTCAAGCTCGAGGAGGTCTGCAACCATAAGTGGCCGGGAATATAGACGACGTCACAAAGAAGCTACCGACCCCTTTTTCACTCATCCCTAAAAACCGTAATAGCTCGACAACAAAAACACCATCATTTCCACGAAATCATAATTACCAAGGCACCCTACATCTCGATATGACGCGTAGCACCGTCGAATAGTGTCTTCTTTGAGAAAAGAGCTCAAGCCTTCACCAGATGCAACATTTTTTTTCAAACGGACTTGTTTTAGGAAGTACCATTTGTTGTCATAAAACTTTATCAAATGCTCATTACCATGGTGGTAAGGACCTATTGAGACGACATGAGGCCGTTGGTAATCGCCCTCATAAATCTTAACAAGATTGCCTAATAACTTAAAGATACAAGGGCTTCTTCGAGATCTTTGCACCCTTTGTGTTTTAATGTTAAGACCATGCCCCATGCGGTCCAGGTAAGCTAATTTGTCTTGATCTTGGTCCTTAGCTTCTTTAGTGAGTTGGCTAATTGTAAATGCTGTTGGAACCAGCCTCCTGCAACCCGGACTCGCACCCACGGTCACACCAATCAAAACGGCTAAATGGGTGTTGCAATGTTTCTGTTTATTAATTAAGGAAAACTGGTTACATGCACAAGAACTACATAACGCTTTAAATAGCCTTTACAGAAAGTTACGTGGGACTTAACCTCCTAAAGAATTGGCACTACGACTACTACTAACCCATATTATCCTAAATAATAGGTCAAAGTATAATACCAATTCAAACTTTAACATACTAACTAAAATAAACTCAAGTGTAAGACTTATTAAAATGCCTCTAGGTGAACTTGGTTAAACGATTAAACCCAACAAATGCAAGATCAATGTCTCTGATCTGGTTAACCTTTAACTTGCATTTTTCATTGTTAGCATTTAATACAACTAATTAGTGCTCCATGAAGGGAACTATGAGTTGTGAGATTAAATATGATACAAACCCTTATGTACAAAAACAGCATCAAATATCGATTATCCGGGTTTATTTTTTTATCTTTTTTATGTGATATACTGAAAGTCTGAGATGCTGCTACCGGTTCTGCAATTAGGCCAGAGATGGAGGGACATAACTAATACCATTAACATGGGCAAGAAAGACTTGTTAAATCAATTATACTTTACCAGTATTTTTATTTTTGTTTTTCGGTTTTCTCAATAATGAGACTCATACGAAATACGTCGTCTATTATATTTTTTTGGCATGAAAAAAGTTTTAGTAACTAGCGCATAACAGTTTACAGCACACCATCAAATGTTCAAACCGAAATATCTGGGTCTATCATGTTGTTCTACACCTGCTATCACGAACTCAGGCCTCTTAATGGCCGGGTTGTTTGACCACATGATCCATTGCACAAATTGATTTTTGTATGAAGATAGCCTGCTAAAATTATGGATATCACAAGTTTTTCTACATCACCCAACCCGTCAACTCTAATACTTATTACTTGATTGCAAATTTTATACATGTTGATACTATATTAAGTAAATTTGACTATTCACGGAGGCTAGCAGCACGCTAATGAGTTTGCTCAACTGACTATCTGTCAGAGACCTTGCTCAAGCGAGCACAACACACAAATGTTTGGCTGCACATAAGTTATTATCCTCGAGAAGTAAATTGTGATGATTGTTAAAATGCCGATATGGTATGTTTCGTTTAGCATTTCGTGTGGAATAATAAAAGTTAATATTATGAAGTTATCGATGATGAATGCTTGGCCTGCGTTTAAGAAAGTGATTGTTAGTTTCTTTACGGTTTATTAACCAAGTATTTTGTTCCATTTATTTAGATGTTACGATTGCCTAGTCCTACAATGAACAAATGGTACTCTCCTTTGTTTTCAATAATGTTAAATTTTCTCTTTTCTTTCGTCTTACCTTCTTGTTGGTTACCAGTGATGGCTATTATAAAACTGTAATGTATCCAAATATTCAATGCAAGAACGGATATGAAATTAACGATTTGACGGATCCAAATTTTCTAACCAAAGGATATACAAAATAACCTTCAAGATCAGAATACCGCGTATTTACACCATCTGTATATATGTAAATCATCACTGTCTTTCCGTGAGAAGAGCGTAATCATGGGTTCTGAGTCTGTATATACGTATCTCCAAGACTTAAAAGAACTGAATGCTAACATAAACATTTCAAAAGCTTTGAAAAATGCATTGTGGCAATATGGCTATATAGTTTACAGATCAGATCAGCAAGAAAAGTTTAGTGAGCCTATGCCATGGATTGGGATGTATATTGCATTAGCGTGTTTCTTATGCATCCTTGCAATGGTGGCGGTTGTATCA
The DNA here is from genome assembly GCA_025667525.1 of Glebionis coronaria. Taxonomy (NCBI): domain Eukaryota; kingdom Viridiplantae; phylum Streptophyta; class Magnoliopsida; order Asterales; family Asteraceae; genus Glebionis; species Glebionis coronaria. The sequence goes on along the minus strand of CM046877.1, from coordinate 70,532,628 downwards.
CACGGTTTCCGATACTGATAATATATATGGTTTCCGTGCAAATATTTCACTGTGAATGCTGCTTTCGTTGTCTCTTGTGTTATGTGTTTTTTTGGACTATTTTCTTCATTTTATGTTATTTTACTGCTTGATAGTTGATCATTAGCTTCCAAACCCCACGCCCCCGTCACAGTTCTTCCCGAACCAGTTCTAAGGCTTTCAAGCGTACGTGTTAATCTAATCGCGGGGTCCTTTCTAGGATCACACTCGAGGATACGTGCTATATATTTTTGGACCTCCGTGACTGCACCCTAACATATCATTATCTACTGTGCAAGATTTGTTATCTTTTATTTACTTTCAGCAGAAGACCGATAGTGTCGTTTTTGTTTTAATAAGTTGATATATAACAGGTGATGTTCATGTCACATTCAGAGACCATCAAACTTTTGTTGGAAAATGAATGGAAATTTCATTTGGTCAATCTACTAATTTTAATAAAAAGCCGGATTTGGTTTATCTGTGAGCTTTTCATATACGCAATCAGCCTCTCATTTTTCTTCTCCTTACCTAAATCCTTCTATAAACGTCATCATTTTCATTTATCTGGAAGTTAGGAAGATAATTATGAGTAACTTTAGGTCAGACTATCATAACCACATTTGGGATCAACTGATGTCATGCGGATTAAAAAACATTGATTTCAGTTTCTTGACGATGTTGATGGATCAGTCAGAGCAGCAAAATAACTATAGTAAACCTATGCCATGGATAGGGATCTATATCGCGTTAGCGTCTGTGGTTTGCATCCTAGCAATGGTGGTTGATTTATTACATGGCTTACGATACAGAAAGCTATGGTTCCCTTGCAAATACTTCACCTTGAATGCTGCTTCTCTCACTGTGATAGCTGTTACAATAAAGATACCCATGGATCTGAACAATCCAATGCCAGGTCTTGTGGACCAGGCGGCGAAACTCGGTAGTTTGGCGTTTATGTGCACCATGATGGCTAATTTATTGCCATCTCTAGCAACAATGGACAGCAAGGAACTTCTCGCAAACATCATAGCTTTGGGTATTCTGGTGATAACCTTGATTGTGAATGTTTGCATACAAATGACAACCCGAATTTTTACCACTGATTACAGTTTGGTAGCAGCATCCATTTATGTGGTTATGCTACTCATGTTGCTTTTAATACATACTTGTTCAGCTTTAACGATTCTGAAGTCTAAACAACATTTAGAATCGAAATATCAAACAGGCCATCAAACAGCTTTAAAGGACTTAGAGTTGCAACATCCAACTGGGAGATTAACTGTTGAAAAGCTAAAACTGCATGTGAGCAACCAATGGATAATGGCAGAAACCGGCAGCCCCCAATTCATCTCTGCTTGCTCTGCTACGACATCTGCTTCTGGGGTGATATGTGTTGCTAGTACTGCGTTGCATATTCTAATTATGCTCTACATATATCCATATATGATAGACTATCTTTCGGATTATAAGCGGTCAATGTTAGTGATTCTCATAACGCAGTTTATTGGAGCCATACTGGGTACAATTGCACCACTTTCGAGATGTTTTGCAACTTTAAGCTTTAAGATGTCCACTAATTGGATTCTTAACCATATGAAGGTCTTTAAAGTAGAGAGCTATTGGACTCAAAAGTTATCTGATTGGAAACAGAGCAGTGTTCTTTTTCCATCTAGTAGCCGCAAATGCAAGATTGTCATCCAGAATCTAAAATCCCAGAGTCTGAGCTTTTGTATAGGATTTCAGAAGACTGTTGTCGTAGTATGCAAGGTGATATCTTTGATCCCAAGTTTTTTTGTGATATGTGTCTCGTATTTTATAAGCTGTTGGAGATGGATTATGTCCATGTTTAATCCCTTTGGTATTGGGTTTGTAAAAAGGCCTGATCAACTAGAACAAAAAGAAGATCTAAGCCGGTACGTGGTACAACTTCAGGACGATATGGAGCTTGCAGAGAGAACATTAAAAGGCATAACAAAATCAGTGAACTGTTTGATAAAAAAGGCTGAAAAGCGACAACCAGTCAATCTTTTGAAACTTCTACAGAACTCTAGAGGTTTTGAAGGAATTAAAAAGTTCGATAGCTGTTGTGTTCCACCTTTACTTTCAGTTGAATGTCTTGATTGCTGGAGCTTACCGGTGATAACTCTCACAACAATCGCTTTATCTCTTCCTAACATCCCATACAGCACTGTAGATAGCTTGCTAAGTAGTGTGAGTGAAGGTCTTTCATATGTCACACTTGTGGAAGAAAACCTCAATGACAGCGATGACTATGCAAGCATTCAAAATGCAGCTAAAATATTATGGCTAGAAGTTGAAGTTTATCAGAAATGGTTAGGAAACAAGCTGCAAAACCCTTCTCATTTAAATACAACAGGAATGATTCTTCAATGGTTCAAGAATACAGCTAAAAACATGGTGAATGAGGTGAATAATATGGATATTCGAAGCATAAATGATAATGCCATCTATAGGTCTATTTCTGCCAACTCAATGTATCGTATCACCGAATCAATCTTGCTTTCGTACAACACTGATATTGATGAGGTTAGCCAGGAGGAACTATTCTTGGAATTATCATCAATGATTTCTGATATATTGGCTGCTTGTCTCACCAACTTACCACAAGTCATTGTTATAAAATGCCACACAAAAGTGATAGAGAAAAGGGAGGCGAGTGTTAATGCTGCTGCCCAACTTCTCGGTCAGGCTACACAGATAATGAATACCCTTCAAGATCGGGAACTTCCAACCTTGCATCCAGATGAGTTTCCGTTTATTGACAAGTGGCAAATTTATTTAAAACCACCTCTTCCTTAATTATAAACCATTTCTAAAAGATCTGTTTCATCAATAAGTGTGCTCTTTCAGAACAATATTGAAGTACTGTTTAGTTGCTTCCCTGTATGTTTTCTTGAGGATATTGTTTTTAAACATGAATTACAAAATCAGTTTTTTTTTTTGGCAAAACCATTATTGTTTATCTATGACGATACCATGTAAGAAGCTCAAAGACTATTTAGCGTGTACATCCAATCCATATACATATATTTCATTTTTACTGGCGTTGGATGTTTTTACATGTTTCTTTAGACTAATACAACCACAATGTACTGACTCTCTTAGTCTCTCACGCAACCCTTGTTCAAGAGCTTCAACATGCCACTGGCGAGTGTCCAGATGTAATTTGGTTGTTTCAAATTAATTTTTCTTAGAGCTAAAAACCGATATTAGTTGGTATTATATGATTGATTTTTATATATTATGTTAAGTGATAGGAAACATCTGATGTAATTTTGTTTTTAACTTTTCTATATGGTGCCATACTTATATTTTATATTGTTTGATTAGGACGGCTTTGGACTTACTTATTTGTAAATCATCGATCAGTATTAGTTATTAACATTAATCTTGGCGGAAAGTGCTTGGAATTTCCTTTTGTCGCTCACATAACGTCAAGAAAAAGATATTGTTTCATTTCTTTCTTAGCATTCAAACAAAGAGAACCTTATTGGAACCCCCACTACCATTTGGTAAGGAGTTCTACATAGCCAAAGTGATTGACAGTGGATATTAAGCTTCCTAAGTGATCAACCACAGTTTTTCGAACTAAATGAACCGAAAGAACAGGGTTTTAAGAATTTAAGGTTTTCGAGAGTGTTACCTTATTTTGGTTTCTATTAATATAGGACCTTAAGTAACATTATCTTATGTGTAGTATTTTTTTATAAGTGATAATTAAGTCACCCTCAGGGACTCTCCATCCAATTTTGTTGGAAAGTGGAAGGAAATTTGGTCCATTATACCAATTAAAAAGCAGGATTTATTTTATTCAAAAGTTTTAATATGTATACTGCTATACTACTAGTAGCATGTAAAAGGACATAACTTTTCTTGACACCATCAGCCTCTCCCTCTTCTTATTATAGCAATCATCATTTATTTTTCTTGGAAGTAACACAATTATGGATTATCTCAGGGAAGACTATTATCGTTATGTTTGGCGACAACTGGTGTCATGCAACAAAACAACTACTTACTTGCAGATGTTGAAGTACCAGTCAGAATTGGAAGAAAAGTACAGCAAACCTATGCCATGGATTGGGATCTATATCACATTAGCATCTTTTGTTTGCATCCTTGCAATGGTTGGTGATCTAGTACATGGTTTAAGAAACAGATTGCTATGGTTTCCGTGTAAGTATTTCACTCTGAATTCTGCTTCTCTCACTGTCATAGCTGTTGCTATGAAGCTACCCATGGATCTAAATAATCCAATGCCAGGTATTGTGGACCAGGCTGCCATAATTGGTAGCATGGCCTTTATGTGCACCATTATGGCTAATTCTTTGCCTTCTCTAGCAACAATGGACAGCAAGGAACTTTTTACAAACATCATAGCTTTGAGTATTCTGGTATTAACCTTGGTTGTGAATATTTGTATTGAGATAAGTACCACGGTTTTAGAGGGTCTTTTGACTGAGTCATTAGCAGCCATTTATGTTGTTATGCTACTTATATTGATTATAATACAGATAAGTTCAGCTTTAACAATTCTTAAGTTAAAACAGCAATTAGAATTGAGATACCAAACGGGTCATGAAAAAGCTAGGAAGGACCTAGAGCTGCAACAAACTGGGAGATTCACTGTTGAGAAGCTAAAGCGGCATGTGAGCAACCATTGGATCATGGCATTAACTGGCAGCCCCCAATTCATCACATCTTGCTCTGCAACCACCTGTGCTTCTGGGGTAATATGTGCTGCTAGCACCGCCATACATGTAATAATAATGATCATCATATATCCAAGTCTAACACAATATGCATCAGATTATAAGTGGTCAATGTTGGTGATTCTCATAACACAGTTGACTGGATCTGTATTTGGTACAATTGCACCACTTTTTAGATGTTTTGCAGCCTTAAGCTTTAAGATGTCCTTTAAATGGATCCGGAATCATTATAAGGTATTTAAAGTAGAGAGTTACTGGACTCAGAAGTTATCTGATTGGAAACAGAGAAGTGTTCCTTTCCCATCCAGTAGTCGAAGATGCAAGATTATCGTGCAGAATCTGAAAGTACGAAGTCTGAGTTTTTGCATAGCGTTTCAGAACACCATTGTAGTAGTATGCAAGATGATAGCTTTGATCCCATTGTTGTTTGTGATATGTGTCTTCTATTGTATACGCTGTTGGAAATGGATGAAATCTATGGTTAGTGCCTCTGGTACTGGATCGGTACAAAACCCCGAGAAACTAGAAGAAATAAAAGAACTAAGCCGATATGTTTTGCAAATTCAAGATGATATGGAGCTTGCTGAGAGAACTCTGAAAGGTATAACAACATCTTTGAACCGCGTGATCCAAAAAGCTGAAATGCAACAACCCATCAAACTTATGAAACTTCTACAAGAATCTCGAGGTTTTGAAGGTGTTAATAAGTTTGATAGCCATCATGTTCCACCTTTACTTTCAGTAGAATATCTTAATTTCTGGAGCTTACCTGTGGTTACCCTCACTGCTATCGCCATTTCTCTTCCTGCCATTCAAAACAGCGTAGTTGATAGCTTGCTAAGTAGTGTGGGTGTAGGTCTTGCATATGTCACACTTGTGGAAGAAAACCTCAATGTTAGCAATGACTTTACAACCATCCAAAACATAGCTAAAATGTTGTGGCTAGAAGTTGAAGTCTACCAAAAATGGTTAGGATTCGAGTTGCAAAGCCCGACTAATTTTAATACAGCAGGACTGACTCTGCAATGGTTAAAAAATACAGCCAAAAACATGGTCACTGAGATAGAAAGTATGGATGCTCTAAACACAAATGATAATGCAATCTGTAGGTCTATTTCTGCCAACTCGATGTATCGTGTTACTGAATCAATGCTGCTTTCCTACAACACCAACATTAGCGAGGTTAGCCAAGAGGAATTATTCATGGAATTATCATCAATGATATCTGATATATTGGCTGCTTGTCTCACCAACTTACCTCAAGTCATTGCTATGAAATGCCACACAAACGTGATAGAGGAAAGGGAGGCTAGTGTCAGGGCTGCAGCCCAACTTCTCGGTCAGACTACACAGATAATTAACACACTTCAAGATCGGGAACTACCAAGTTTGTATCCGGATGAGTTTCCGTTTATTGACAAGTGGCGAACTTATTTAGCACAATCTTTTCCTTAATGACCATTTTTGTATTTTGATTAATAAAGCATTATATGTATTTGTCATGATTTCTCTTTCAGACTAATGATAAAGTTGTATTTGCTTGCTTCTATGTTAATTACAAAAGTTCTTTCATCATGAGCATCACCATTATGTAAATTCCTTTCCATACAATTTATTGATGATAATTCCATGGAAGAAGCTAAAATGATTTTTTTGAGAGCTTTTCCATTCAATACATACATACTGGCCTTCCTAACTGAAACAACTATCAGCAAGTGACATAGGTGTTGGTCATCGAGTGGATTCGTTGGTGCTGTTTGCTTGGATATTGTGTTTGTGTTGTTGTAATTTTAGCATCTTGCTAGTTTATCTAGTTAATATATATTGCCTTTCTAAAAAATGCTATTAGCAAGTGAATATATTAAGTATTATTGTAATTAAAAAATTTCAAGAGCTAAAGAACCAAATAGTATGCAGGGGAACATGTTATTCAAATCCCCATAATTAGCCCAGTATCCACATTCAAACCTAGGTAAACATGCTGTTACGAGCCAAATTTTGAAGGTCCGGTTCTGCTTGGAAGGCGTACATGAATGTGAACGTTCGTGGTTTATTCCTGTTGGTCTTGTTGGAATACCCAACGGTAACGGTAAGGGTGTAGTACGTGCCACGAGTAGAGACTCGATATGGCACTACTACACTGGCAGGGAGTTGGGACCGCTCCCCTGACGAGTCCAAGGCAGGACGAAATCAGTGAACTTCTGTTATATGTGGGATGGATGGCTGGTCCTTATCGGTGTAAGGACACCACGCGGGTCTAAAGGATGACTCCATGACAATGGGCTGTGCTGTGCCCAATTTGTTATCGTAAATCTGGTTTTGTTACATTGGAAACCATTTTCTACAAACTAGGCTTCAATTTATTTGGAGATTTCATTTTTCTTTGTATATAAGAACTACTCTAATATAATTCATCAACTGGCAACGAATTACTCTAAGGACACGTTTGGTAGACATAATTGGAGAGGTTGGAAATCCAAGGAAATGAAATCTAAGGAGAAGATTTATTAAATTCCTTTATTTGGTTGCGTCAAATATTTGAAAAAAATACTCATGCAAAATTTTTACTTAAAAAAACTATTAAATATAAATAATGAATAAATAATAATAATAATAATAAATTTTATTATTATAAAAGATAATAACAATAATAAAAATATATAATATATAATAAATAAATAATAATAATAAACTCTAAAAATATAAATAAAAATAATAATATTAAAATAATAATTATAAATATTAATAAATAATAATAATAAATACATACATAAAATCTAATCATAATAATATAATATATAATAAATAATAATAATAATAATAAAATTTAAAAATAAAAATAAAAATAAATAAAAATAATAATATTAATAATATTAGTAATATTATTAAATAACAATAAAAATAAATAAATAATAATTAATAATAATAAATAAAAATAATAAAATAATAAAATGATTTAATAATAATAGTAACAATAATAATAATAATAATAATAAAGTGATGATAAAATAATAATAATAATAATAATGAAGTGATGTCTCGACTTCTCACTAATTTCTTGTAAATCCTATTATTCTAATGAAGTGATGTTTAAAATAAAATAAAATAAAATAATAATAATAATAATAATAATAATAATAATAATAATAATAATAATAAAATAAAAAAAAAAAATAAAAAACAAAATAATAATAATAATAATAATATTTTTATAATTATTATGAAACGTCACTTTTTATTAAGATAATATGATTTAAAATAAATTATTAAAAAATCGAGATATTATTTGGGCCCCCACTTCTCTACCTATAGCAAATACTATCCTAATATTATTATTATTAATATTAATATTATTATTATTTTTTATTATAACCATCACTTTATTAAAATAGTATGATTTACAAAAAGTTAGTAGGAAGTCTGGAAACAATTTGGGCTCCCACTCCTCTAGCAATTATTATTATTCTTATTATTATTATTATTATTTTAATTTTTATTTTTTTTACTTTTATTTTTTAATACCATCACTTTATTGGAAACAAAAAGGGATCTACAACAAATTGGATGGGAGTCGAGATACTATCTGCGCTCCCACCCCTTTAGCAATACCAAACCCTATTCTATGGAAAATATGAACAGCAGCACGCGCTCCAATGTCTTGAGCCTCAGAAAATCTCTGGATCCGCTTCAGCAGCGCAACTACATCTTCCTGTAACTCACTTAGAGAAAAACCCATATCCGAGAGCTGCACACTTAGCCAAATACTTGCATCCTTTACGTTGTGCAGCATCAATCACAGCTCGGCCAGGAACAAAGTCATTCATCCCCGTACGAGTCAAAGGAGAACCAGTCAGATCAACGCACACATCTTTACCTCCCTCCCAAGAATAAAACAAAATATTTGCCAGACGTAAGGCCTTATCAGGTCCTCCATCTAATCCAATATTAACTTCCTTTCTGACAGATATCCCTGAACGGTAACATATATCAGCAAGAGTATCACGTACCAAATTGTGACGATGCTTAATTCCAACGATGCCAGCACACGATACCGCATGATCCCCAAATATATCCCCATCAAATACTCTCGAACAAGCTGAACAGGGCTTCGAAACAGAGAACAAGGGAATACCTAAGCGGTAACACAAAACACATCGATAAGACCTCCCATTCATAGTCTAACCTAATCCGGGGATAGGAACCGTCCTAAGCCAGTCAGACGTATGATCCTCCCTCTGAGATGCCCATAAAGCTAACTAACGAACAGATAAAGCGAAAGTGGATTCTGCATTCTTAATAACCCGAGCAAAATATATATCTGCCATTTTCATGAGTTTGGGTTAGCGACCTCACTCGGATTACTTAGAAAATCAATCCCCATAACCGAGTTAAACACACGTAAGGCATCATGAAACTGGAGTCCATAAGATCTAATATCAGTGTGTTGAAGTAACTTAGACTGAAAATCAACTGACTGTAACCAAGAAGCAAGAAAAGCATAATGCAATACATCACCCGCAGAATAAACACCCAACCCTCCAAAGGAAAAGGGCAACGTAGCAAGTCTCCACTGCCAATCACCAAATCCTGGTCCAGAAGCAACAACGATACGCTCCAAAGAAGAACGGAATGCCAAATCAAAAGAACTTTGGGCAGACTTAAAAGCACAAGGTGAACAAGTACGCATAGCAAAATATAACTTGGAAATACCGGCACATGAACGAAGAAGCAACAACTCACATTGAGGGTCATTAATTTTGGCCACAGCATCCATAAGCTCAATAGTCTTAACCACACGCTTCAACACAAGCTGACTACAAAAATCAAGATCTACACTCGCAGGCCCTCAAGTAACTTAACACCGCGCGTAGGTCGAGCAATATTATCTGGGAACACACCAATAAACTTGCTGCGAGGATCCTCGGTCGGCCAAAAAACTTTAGTCTTATCAATATTCAGATGCAGTCCATACACGGGGCCATCCTCCATGATGCACTCCAAAACTTTCCCTACAACCAAAGTATCCCCAATAACAGTACCATAATCCAAATACCAGGCCTGTAAAGAAAGAGAGAAGGAGTCCCGAATCTTACATATCAATGGTTGAAGTACAAGAGCAAAGATAACGGACCAAGAGGGTCACCCTGCTGTACCCCCTGAAGTACAAGAGCAAGGAGCCGGGGAAGCTCTAAATGTAAGTGAAAGTCGGAAACATTGCGGGGGTTCTGAAGCTTAGGAGAGGAGACAGTTTCGTTTTCGTTAGATTGTTTGGCAACGTGAGCCAACGCCAGCAGAAAGGAGGAGGAGACGGAAGGCTGTATTCTGAATCTATGCCCGAATTGGACAGTGCAAAGATGATCATTGATGCTCGTAGTTCGGATAGGATGAGAAGTGGTTCCCTTGTTTTTGGCAGGAAGAGTTTCAGCCTTTGTTGCCCCTGGGTAGAGTGAGTCTACTTAGTGAACTGACAGGACGCGAAGATCAATTGATCAATATGAATCTCAAGAGTGGATGGTTAATCAATTGATCAATACGAATCTTATTATTATTATTATCATTATTATTGTTATTATTAATATATAAATAGGAAATGGTTTCCACACCAAACATAATAATTTCCACACAAATTACAAATGATATAATTCCTAAGAATTCAACTTTCCACTCTTTTTATTTATCTATTAATCAAACAATAAAAATGAAATCATTTACATTTCTTACTTCCAATTCTCTACCAAACACACCCTAATATATTCATCAACCGGCATAAAAAGAGTTGTAGTTTCGATCAAACCAAAAGGCACAACCATATTCTTAAACCACAAGATGAACAGGCCAGCAAAGTCAGATGGTTGACTTATTAATTGATTTGACAGTTTATATTCTCATATCTCTTTCAAAAGTATGTACACGAAAGTGGCGAGCAGAATTTTGCTTATTTTCTTCTTTTCGCCGCTTACCTAAAAAACATACATGATGAAGCGTAGAATCACATGTCAGGACCAAGGGCTTGAGTGCTTGAATTATGTGCCATGATCATGCTCCATGTGATCGACGTCATTCTATTAATAATGGGTGAGTTACGGGTTAGATGATCGGTTATCGAAAATATAGCATAGGTATGTGGTTTGGGATGGAGCTGTCTATCGGGTGGCGATTCTGTTAGCCTCAAAATATTGAGCCAAACAAGAATGCTCGGTCATATGTTTATTATGTATCGTATTATAGAACGTTGTAATAGGTAGTATATTAGTCGTGTTATACGGGCTTAACTTTAGGCTAAAGTTCATTAATAAGTAACTAAAGCCCAAAAGGAAAGCCCGACCCAAACCATATAGTCCATAAAGAAGCCCGCATGTGGGTGGACTATATATACTACCCTCCTAGCATGTTAGGAGGGTTGGTGGTTCATTTTTCTCATTTCCTTAATCTAATATTCACAAGTTAATCCTCTCCTCCTCTCTCTACTTTCTCTCACTACTTTCTCTCTCTAAAATTCATCTCATATCTTCCTTTCTTTCTTTAATTCGTGTATTATAACATCACATATATTAGGGACACCAATTGGTATCAATCGCCACTGGGTAGATTTGTGATTGTTTGTTGTTATTATATTTGATTCGAATGATTTAATCCATAAATCATCTCGGATTCAATTTTTTTTTGTGTTTTCCGTGCTCTACTTCTTCATCTACATCTTCTACATAGTTTTAGTAGTGATTTGGTATATTTACTTTGGCTAAAAACACAAAATTTTTGGGTGTTTTGATCATTTTTTGGCTTAAAATCACGTATTGGTTGAGTTTTGTCCGAGAAAAGTGGGATATATTCCGATTGGTGTAATCGGAAAAGGGATTATATATTCCGATTGTCATTCCGATCAGTAGCATCGGAAAAGGGTTTCAACATTCCGACCAGCTTTCCGATCATCATTCCGATTGGACAAAACATTCCGATCTGCATTCCGATCAGTGATTCCGATCTACATTCTGATCAGTGATTCCGATAAGTGACTCCGATGATGTGTTTTGCTAAATTTTGTTTGAGTATTTTTTAGACTTAGCCACCATCTAGACTAGTTTCGGAATATCGTTTACATGAAGATCAAAAAAAAAAAACAAAAAAAAGAGTTAAAATTTTTCCGTCAAGTAAAATCAAATTTTTTTCATACTAGTTTTAGGACATTTCTAGCTCAATTTCAAAATTTGGTGATTACAAATTTTTTAGGTCTACCGTTTTGTCGGACTGAGGAATTTATTGTCGGGCTGAGAAAAAAAATCGCAATTTTCGGAATTTCAACAACCAAACAATCACAACACAACTACTTAAGATCCACATTCGATTCATCATTTCCGAGTATATTGAGATGGATTCTACTGCTGAATATCGTGTGACGAACAACAACATAATGGTGGCAGGTAACAAAGAAAGACCACCAATGCTTGTGTCGGGTCGATATGATCAATGGCAATCCCGTTTTATACGTTACCTTGACACAAAACCTAACGGTGATGCTTTAAGGCAATGTATCTTGGAAGGACCCTATAAACTCTCACGGATTCAAGTTCCTGTAGTACCAGCCACAGACACAAGTGACGCACAACCCGCATATGAACGTGATGAAAAGAGGACCGACCTCACCCCAGAGAACCGTGCGTGGTTTGATGCAGAGAAGGAAGCAATCTACTTAATTCTCAGTGGCATTGGAGATGAAATTTACTCTACGGTTGACGCATGTCCTACTGCTCAAGAAATGTGGACGGCCATTGAAAGATTGCAACAAGGTGAATCACTTAACAAACAAGATGTGAAAACTAAGATGTTTTGGAACTTTGGCAAGTTTACATCAAAGGATGGGGAATCAATTGATTCTTATTACTCCCGATTCTACAAGATGATGAATGATATGACCCGAAACAACTTGCAAGTTTCCACCATGCAAGTCAATGTCCAATTTCTACAGCAACTTCAACCAGAGTGGACACGGTTTGTCACCTTGGTGAAACAACAACAAAAGTTAGACGAAGTTTCATATCACAAGCTCTTTGACATCTTGAAACAATTTCAAAATGAGGCAAATGAACTTCGAGCTGAACGAGTTGCAAAGATTTCCAATCCACTTGCTTTGGTGTCTACCACTCAACATTACCCAGATTATCACTCCCGTACTTCAAAGACCTACTCTACTCAATCATCATCACCACGATCATCCATTGTCTCCAAGTCACATGTCCCAACACGATCCCGAGGCAAAGAAGTTGCAAGAGCACCATCACCCACACCTGAGCAATCATCCGAAGAAGACAGTGATGAAGAAATAGCTCAAAAGGATAGGGAATTTAAGCAACAAATGGCTTTCGTTATGAAGCAATATAAGAAAATCTACAAACCCACCAACAACAACCTTAGAACATCTTCAAACTCGAGGAACACCCATGCACAGAGTCCTCCAAGGTATGACACACGAAGACGTGCTGAGAGTCCTCCAAAGTATGATCGACAACCTAAGTATGATAATCAGAGGGTGGCTACTGTTGTTGGAAATAGGGAAACTGTTGGTACTCAAGTTGTGCAACAAAGTGGGATTCAGTGTTATAACTGCAAAGGTTTTGGGCATTTGGCTAGGGAATGCAGGCAGCCAAAGAGGGTTAAAGATTATGGTTATCATAAAGAAAAGATGCTGCTGTGCAAGAAAATGGAAGTTGGAATCAAGTTATCAGCTGAGGAAGGAGAAATGCTTGACGACACAGATGATGAAATCTCCGACCAAGAACTCGAGGCACATTATTCATACATGGCAAAGATTCATGAGGTCCTTAACGTCACTGAGGATGACAATGGTCCTATCTTTGATACTGAGCCAATTGATAAGGTACAACATGCTGATGAATATAATGTGTTTGGTGATACACATGAGCATAGTGAACTTCCAACAACAATTACTGACACGTGTATGATGGAAACGGTTGATAGCAATACCACACCCGATTCATCAGACATGTGCAATAATGAGTTTGAGGATGATCAACATGCAAAGGAGTATGATGACGAGGAGCGTGTCGCGCTTGCTAATTTAATTGCTAGTTTACAAAAAGATGTCAATGAAAATAGAAAGAATCAAAAGCAATTAAAGAAGGCAAACACAGCGCTCACTCAAAACTTTGAAGAATGCAAAGCCGCTCTTATAAAATCTAGTGAGACTATTGATAGTTATAGGGCTGAGCTTCTTCAAAAGACTAACGAGCTTGAGGGGTACAAAAGTCGTGTCATCAACGTTAAAAAGGACGATTTTGAAAATAAATACAATGAAGCTCTTGCTTTGTTAACTAAAGAAAAACGTCAATTTAATGTTTTATTAAGTGATGAACGTCAAAAAACGTACCTTGCCACAACAAAAGTTAATGAACTTGAACAGAGGATTTCTATGAACACCACCGATTCTGCTAAAATTCTTGACGAGAAGAAACAAGAGGTTGAAACATTAAAACAAGATTTCAAAAATAGACAAAGCAAAGATACGGAAAAAGTAAAGGATCTCGAAGAACAAGTCGATTTTTTGAAAAAAGTTGTTTATAATACACATGACTCTATTCAAACCGTAAGAATGATAGCACCTCGGTCGTTTTTCAAGGGTCAACCTAGCTTTGCCACCCCCAAGTACCTCGAACAAGCTCAAGCTGCAAACCCCCATTTATATCTTGACGAGTCCGAATGGACCAATCATGATTGCCATGTAGCTAACCTCGATAGTGAAGAGACGTCCCTTTGGGATGAGGAGAGTAGATCACCGGTCAATAAAGATTTTGTGAAACCATATAACTATGCTTATGAAAACAGTCTTTATGGTCTTTTCACTCCACAAAAACAGAAGTCTCGTGAGGAATTATTTTTAGAATGCAAACAAAAAAGAATTCAATGGAAAAAAGCTTTTGCCACTAAGAGGAAAACTAATGTTTTTAAATATATTAACTATTTGCCTCTAGATGCTTCTAAAAGCAAAAGTAGAAAAATACTTGGTTTTCTTAAACACCACGTTAATAATGTTCAATCAATTGTTGAAAGCGATTGGGAGAAACGTCAAAAGGATAAGTGGAAAACCGAGATTTCTCACGACATAACTGTGCTTGTGAAAGAACTTTTAATACCAAATACAAAGATAATAAAAGAACATGTTCTTGAGTTTGAAAATTTAATTCAGTCTGAAATGTTTGATGATTTGAAATATGTTGAGTCTCTTGAAAAAGTAATTGATGACCTTCAAAATGACAAATCAGAATTTTCAAACGAATATGATCTACTCTTAGAAGAATGTCTCTCCAAAGATATTTTGTGTGTTACTCTTCAATCTTGTGCTGATATCGATGAATATTCTGATGTCTATCAAGACTATAAAGTTTGTAACCCTTTTGCAAATTAGAAAAACCCATCATAACACATTTTTCAGATTTACTGGTGAGTTTGTCATGACTATTCAAGACAGTAGCAAAGCAAAGACAACCAAAGGTCCTAATATGAGAGAGATTAGGAGGTGTGTTATACATCATCTCATATGGAGATCTACCATTTAGCACAGAAGAGGGCAATCTGTTGATAAGATAAGTAGCAGTTATAATGCATTCAATCCAAAACCTTAAGGGTATTCCCCCTGAAACATAAGGCATCTAGTCACATTAAGCAGATGCCTGTGTTTCCTTTCAACCACCCCATTTTGTTGAGGAGTATATGCACAAGAGGTTTGATGTAAAATGCCTTTGATGTTACAAAAGGCTTGAAAGCTATGATTAACAAATTCAGTCCCATTGTCACTTCTGAAAATTTTAACTTCTTTTTCAAATTGGTTTTTTAACAGATTATAAAAAATCTCAACAGATTTGCTAACTTCATCTTTGGTTTTTAACAAATAAACCCAAACAGCTCTTGTGTAATCATCCACAATGGTCAAGAAAAATCTATGACCAGTATGACTGGTCACCCTATAAGGTCCCCACACATCTAGATGTACTAATTCACCAAGAGTTTTAGTTTTATGGTCACTTAAGGGAAAAGGTTCTCTAGCCTGTTTAGCCCTTTGACATATTTCACAAAACTCATTTTGATCAAAAGAACTAATTTTCAAAGAGTTTTTTAGTACATTCAGAGCTGGGTCAGCAGGGTGACCCAATCTACAATGCCAATCATATTTAGACAAGGAGCAATTAATCACATGGGAGTCATTAACACACTTGTTACCTTCTACATCTAAATAGTACAAACCACCATATTGTCTACCAGTCCCTAAGATTTTTTTGAGATTGAAATCCTGATTAACAAAGAAACATTTGTTTTCATCAAAGACAACCAAAATTTTGTTATCCTTAGCTAATTTATGAACAGAAACCAAGGTCACACAATAGTCAGGAATAACAAGCACATCAAACAACACAAGTCCATTAGAAAGTTTTAGATTTCCAATCTTAGAGATGATAGCTTCAGTCCCATTAGGATGAGCTACCTTAATGTGTAGGTGAGAAATATCAAAAACATTTTCCAATTTAGAATCATGATTGGTCATATGTTGATTAACCCCAGAATCAACAACCTTCCCATTATACCCAATTTTGGACTTGATGTTTGTGTTAGAACAAAAAAACTTCTCAAAGTTATTATTAAAAATCTTACTATTGTTAAAGTAGATACCTGCCATATTGGCATGAACATTTCCAGATTCACTAGTGGTCCCCTTGTTCTCCTTGAACTTAGAAAGTAAGGTAGCAAGTTGCTCATCACTGAATCCAGATGAAGAGCATGTTCCAACAGAATTGTTAGAAACATTTTTACCCTTGTTACCTTGACCCCCTTTTTTCTTACCAAAGTCAGGAGGGTAACCAATGATTTTGAAGCACCTATCAATGGTGTGCCCATTGTACCCACAATTCTCACAAACCACTTCAGAGTTGCTATTACCATAAGGTCTAAACACAAAATTGTTAGGAACATTAGGTCTAAATCCAATAGTGGGAGTGTTAGGTCTAAAACCCCCATTGTTGCCAAAGTTGGGTCTAGAGTTACCACTATTAAAGTTACCTTGGTTATTGGTCTGATTTCTTTGAGTATTGTTTCTAGCAGACCCATTAGAAAAAAAAGTTGATGTCTGAGTCCTTTGAGAGGAACCAGCAAGAGTACCAGATGCTAACCTGTGAGATTCCTCACTGGAAATTATGGCATAGGCACCTTTAACTTCAGGCAAAGTTTCTCTAGAGAGAATAGAGCTTCTAATGCTCATGTAATCCAAACCTATCAAGAATTGCATAAGTTTTAACAACTGATTATGTCTTTTAAATTCACCAGAAGTAGAACACACACAATTAGGCAACTCAATCACAGCATCATACTGTTTCCAATAAGCATTTAATTTGTGGTAATAATCAGACAAATTAGACCCATTTTGTTTGAGAGTGTTAATCTTGTGATGCAAATTGAAAATGACAGACCCATCAACTTTATGGTAAGTTTCTTTTAACTCATTCCAAACATGCTTAGCCTTTTTTGAAAAAATTTGACCAAGGAATAGTTCTCAGAGATTGAGTTTAAAATCCACCCAAGGACCACAGCATTAACTCTATCCCATTGTTTACCCAAAACTTCATCAGTTATAGATCTTTTACAAGACCCAACTATAAAACCAATTTTGTTTTTTCCTTCCAAAGCTAACAACATAGCATTAGCCCAAACCTGATAATTTTTAGTCCCTTTAAGTTTAACACTCACAACAGTCAACATAGCAGTATCATTGGGGTGCAAATGTAAAGGGTCACTCAAGTCTAATTTGCTAATAAGTGTGACAGGGTCAGTCACACTTAAAGTCTCATCATCACCATGAACTGACTCATTAACATGATCAGTCATGGTGAAGGGTTAAAAAGGGTAATAAATGAACTCACAACACTGCAACAGAGTTCCCAGGCTTCCAAACCACTCAAGGGTGGTAGGTCAAGGGCAAGCAATGTGTGAGGATCCAAGAGTATAATAGGTCAAAAAATAAAAACAACCAACCCAAGAGAAACAAAAAACAAATAAGCAGATAAATAAAATAACAATCAAAAGAGAGAGAGAGTGAGAGGTGTTACAGTGAGACCAAACAAAGCACGATCAATCTGATATATCTAGATTCACTTAGTCTAGATAATATCAGAACCTCCAATTGACAAACCCTAATTTTTCCTTCAAGGGAAAAAAATAGGGAAAATCAAATCCAGCAAGAGATAACAGCCTCCAATGAATCACAAACACAAGATCCTCAAGATCCAGTCACAAACAGTAAACCCTAATTTTATAAAAATTAGGGGTTTTCCACTTATGACACAGATAGTACCACAAGAGTCTCAACAAAACCACCAATCAGTCACTGGAACCTTTGAATCAAAAAATCCCCCAAAAAAGTCAAACCCTAATTTTTCAAAAAATTAGGGGTTTTGTAAATCGAAAGAGTATATGGCTATTCCAATAGCAGATCAACCAGAAAAATCAATTTATAACTTTGTATCAAAAAATATAAACAGAAAAGTATTTTCTCAAAATACTTTTCACAATAACAGAGTCAGATTTGATAACCTGGCTCTGATACCATGAAGAAAAATAAGGCTAGATGATCTAACAACACTTTTATTCACTTCAAACAATCAAAGGAACAAGAGAGAGTTTCAAAGACCAAATCCACCACAGTCTCAACTGGTATGGATCTATTATCTAAACTGATAATAGTTTTACAAATCAAATAAACAAGAAACAAGATGAAATAACCCAGAAGTGAAGAATGAAATGTGTGGTCGCCATTGATGGCATCACAAGATACACACACAAACTTAACCCTAACTCTGAATGAGTTAGGGTAAATAAAGCAAAACAATACGCAACGGCTGTTTCTTCCAAACCCAATGGGCCTTCAAGCCCAAGTCCAGCCCTTCAACGTATATATCAACCAGCTTTCACTTGAGACCCTGAAATATTAAACATACCCTATAAACTTTTGAATATCAGATTATGACAAGGATTTTAACACTCTAGATTGTCTTGCCTTGTGTTTGATCCCGGATCGCCTTAAAACAGTCACACACTGTATAGTTTAGTGCTTGTTTTGTTTCTCATGATCATTGTCTTGCCTTCTGTACGACTCTGGCATAAGGCTTCTATATAGCAACTCAAGTAAATGCTTAGGCGAATAGGCCTCTAGAGTAGGAAGTGGAAAGACTAAGTTGATAGCTTCATTAATCAAGGGATGTAGACCCCCATCCCATGTTCTGACGTCTTTGAACATGTGAATAATGCCTCAAGAACAAAAAATGGAAGTTGGTTTTCAAGCTCGAGGAGGTCTGCAACCATAAGTGGCCGGGAATATAGAAGACGTCACAAAGAAGCTACCGACCCCTTTTTCACTCTTCTCTAAAAACCATAATAGCTCGACAACAAAAACACCATCATTTCCACGAAATCATAATTACCAAGGCACCCTACATCTCGATATGACGCGTAGCACCGTCGAATAGTGTCTTCTTTGAGAAAAGAGCTCAAGCCTTCACCAGATGCAACATTTTTTTTCAAAAGGACTTGTTTTAGGAAGTACCATTTGTTGTCAAAAAACTTTATCAAATACTCATAACCATGGTGGTAAGGACCTATTGAGACGACATGAGGCCGTTGGTAATCGCCCTCATAAATCTTAACAAGATTGCCTAATAACTTAAAGTTACAAGGGCTTCTTCGAGATCTTTGCACCCTTTGTGTTTTAATGTTAAGACCATGCCCCATGCGGTCTAGGTAAGCTAATTTGTGTTGATCTTGGTCCTTAGCTTCTTGACTGAGTTGGCTAATTGTAAATGCAAGATCAATGTCTCTGATCTGGTTAACCTTTAACTTGCATTTTTCATTAGCATTTAACACAACTAATTAGTGCTCCATGAAGGGAACTATGAGTTGTGAGATTAAATATGATACAAACACTTATGTACAAAAACAGCATCAAATATCGATTATCCGGGTTTTTTTTTTTATCTTTTTTATGTGATATACTGAAAGTCTGAGATGCTGCTACTGGTTCTGCAATTAGGCCAGAGATCGAGGGACATAACTAATACCATTAACATGGGCAAGAAAGACTTGTTAAATCAATTATACTTTACCAGTATTTTTATTTTTGTTTTTCCGTTTTCTCAATAATGAGACTCATACGAAATACGTCGTCTATTATATTTTTTTGGCATGAAAAAAGTTTTAGTAACTAGCGCATAACAGTTTACAGCACACCATCAAATGTTCAAAACTAACAATACTACCTTAATACCGAAATATCTGGGTCTATCATGTTGTTCTACGCCTGCTATCACGAACTCAGGCCTCTTAATGGCCGGGTTGTTTGACCACATGATCCATTGCACAAATTGATTTTTGTATGAAGATAGCCTGCTAAAATTACGGATATCACAAGTTTTTCTACGTCACCCAACCCGTCAACTCTAATACTTATTACTTGATTGCAAATTTTATACATGTTGATACTATATTAAGTAAATTTGACTATTCACGGAGGCTAGCAGCACGCTAATGAGTTTGCTCAACTGACTATCTGTCAGAGACCTTGCTCAAGCGAGCACAACACACAAATGTTTGGCTGCACATAAGTTATTATTCTCGAGAAGTAAATTGTGATGATTGTTAAAATGCCGATATGGTATGTTTCGTTTAGCATTTCGTGTGGAATAATAAAAGTTAATATTATGAAGTTATCGATGATGAATGCTTGGCCTGCGTTTAAGAAAGTGATTGTTAGTTTCTTTACGGTTTATTAACCAAGTATTTTGTTCCATTTATTTAGATGTTACGATTGCCTAGTCCTACAATGAACAAATGGTACTCTCCTTTGTTTTCAATAATGTTAAATTTTCTCTTTTCTTTCGTCTTACCTTCTTGTTGGTTACCAGTGATGGCTATTATAAAACTGTAATGTATCCAAATATTCAATGCAAGAACGGATATGAAATTAACGATTTGACGGATCCAAATTTTCTAACCAAAGGATATACAAAATAACCTTCAAGATCAGAATACCGCCTATTTACACCATCTGTATATATGTAAATCATCACTCTCTTTCCGTGAGAAGAGCGTAATCATGGGTTCTGAGTCTGTATATACGTATCTCCAAGACTTAAAAGAACTGAATGCTAACATAAACATTTCAAAAGCTTTGAAAAATGCATTGTGGCAATATGGCTATATAGTTTACAGATCAGATCAGCAAGAAAAGTTTAGTGAGCCTATGCCATGGATTGGGATGTATATTGCATTAGCGTGTTTCTTATGCATCCTTGCAATGGTGGCGGTTGTATCACACGGTTTCCGATACTGATAATATATATGGTTTCCGTGCAAATATTTCACTGTGAATGCTGCTTTCGTTGTCTCTTGTGTTATGTGTTTTTTTGGACTATTTTCTTCATTTTATGTTATTTTACTGCTTGATAGTTGATCATTAGCTTCCAAACCCCACGCCCCCGTCACAGTTCTTCCCGAACCAGTTCTAAGGCTTTCAAGCGTACGTGTTAATCTAATCGCGGGGTCCTTTCTAGGATCACACTCGAGGATACGTGCTATATATTTTTGGACCTCCGTGACTGCACCCTAACATATCATTATCTAATGTGCAAGATTTGTTATCTTTTATTTACTTTCAGCAGAAGACCGATAGTGTCGTTTTTGTTTTAATAAGTTGATATATAACAGGTGATGTTCATGTCACATTCAGAGACCATCAAACTTTTGTTGGAAAATGAATGGAAATTTCATTTGGTCAATCTACTAATTTTAATAAAAAGCCGGATTTGGTTTATCTGTGAGCTTTTCATATACGCAATCAGCCTCTCATTTTTCTTCTCCTTACCTAAATCCTTCTATAAACGTCATCATTTTCATTTATCTGGAAGTTAGGAAGATAATTATGAGTAACTTTAGGTCAGACTATCATAACCACATTTGGGATCAACTGATGTCATGCGGATTAAAAAACATTGATTTCAGTTTCTTGACGATGTTGATGGATCAGTCAGAGCAGCAAAATAACTATAGTAAACCTATGCCATGGATAGGGATCTATATCGCGTTAGCGTCTGTGGTTTGCATCCTAGCAATGGTGGTTGATTTATTACATGGCTTACGATACAGAAAGCTATGGTTCCCTTGCAAATACTTCACCTTGAATGCTGCTTCTCTCACTGTGATAGCTGTTACAATAAAGATACCCATGGATCTGAACAATCCAATGCCAGGTCTTGTGGACCAGGCGGCGAAACTCGGTAGTTTGGCGTTTATGTGCACCATGATGGCTAATTTATTGCCATCTCTAGCAACAATGGACAGCAAGGAACTTCTCGCAAACATCATAGCTTTGGGTATTCTGGTGATAACCTTGATTGTGAATGTTTGCATACAAATGACAACCCGAATTTTTACCACTGATTACAGTTTGGTAGCAGCATCCATTTATGTGGTTATGCTACTCATGTTGCTTTTAATACATACTTGTTCAGCTTTAACGATTCTGAAGTCTAAACAACATTTAGAATCGAAATATCAAACAGGCCATCAAACAGCTTTAAAGGACTTAGAGTTGCAACATCCAACTGGGAGATTAACTGTTGAAAAGCTAAAACTGCATGTGAGCAACCAATGGATAATGGCAGAAACCGGCAGCCCCCAATTCATCTCTGCTTGCTCTGCTACGACATCTGCTTCTGGGGTGATATGTGTTGCTAGTACTGCGTTGCATATTCTAATTATGCTCTACATATATCCATATATGATAGACTATCTTTCGGATTATAAGCGGTCAATGTTAGTGATTCTCATAACGCAGTTTATTGGAGCCATACTGGGTACAATTGCACCACTTTCGAGATGTTTTGCAACTTTAAGCTTTAAGATGTCCACTAATTGGATTCTTAACCATATGAAGGTCTTTAAAGTAGAGAGCTATTGGACTCAAAAGTTATCTGATTGGAAACAGAGCAGTGTTCTTTTTCCATCTAGTAGCCGCAAATGCAAGATTGTCATCCAGAATCTAAAATCCCAGAGTCTGAGCTTTTGTATAGGATTTCAGAAGACTGTTGTCGTAGTATGCAAGGTGATATCTTTGATCCCAAGTTTTTTTGTGATATGTGTCTCGTATTTTATAAGCTGTTGGAGATGGATTATGTCCATGTTTAATCCCTTTGGTATTGGGTTTGTAAAAAGGCCTGATCAACTAGAACAAAAAGAAGATCTAAGCCGGTACGTGGTACAACTTCAGGACGATATGGAGCTTGCAGAGAGAACATTAAAAGGCATAACAAAATCAGTGAACTGTTTGATAAAAAAGGCTGAAAAGCGACAACCAGTCAATCTTTTGAAACTTCTACAGAACTCTAGAGGTTTTGAAGGAATTAAAAAGTTCGATAGCTGTTGTGTTCCACCTTTACTTTCAGTTGAATGTCTTGATTGCTGGAGCTTACCGGTGATAACTCTCACAACAATCGCTTTATCTCTTCCTAACATCCCATACAGCACTGTAGATAGCTTGCTAAGTAGTGTGAGTGAAGGTCTTTCATATGTCACACTTGTGGAAGAAAACCTCAATGACAGCGATGACTATGCAAGCATTCAAAATGCAGCTAAAATATTGTGGCTAGAAGTTGAAGTTTATCAGAAATGGTTAGGAAACAAGCTGCAAAACCCTTCTCATTTAAATACAACAGGAATGATTCTTCAATGGTTCAAGAATACAGCTAAAAACATGGTGAATGAGGTGAATAATATGGATATTCGAAGCATAAATGATAATGCCATCTATAGGTCTATTTCTGCCAACTCAATGTATCGTATCACCGAATCAATCTTGCTTTCGTACAACACTGATATTGATGAGGTTAGCCAGGAGGAACTATTCTTGGAATTATCATCAATGATTTCTGATATATTGGCTGCTTGTCTCACCAACTTACCACAAGTCATTGTTATAAAATGCCACACAAAAGTGATAGAGAAAAGGGAGGCGAGTGTTAATGCTGCTGCCCAACTTCTCGGTCAGGCTACACAGATAATGAATACCCTTCAAGATCGGGAACTTCCAACCTTGCATCCAGATGAGTTTCCGTTTATTGACAAGTGGCAAATTTATTTAAAACCACCTCTTCCTTAATTATAAACCATTTCTAAAAGATCTGTTTCATCAATAAGTGTGCTCTTTCAGAACAATATTGAAGTACTGTTTAGTTGCTTCCCTGTATGTTTTCTTGAGGATATTGTTTTTAAACATGAATTACAAAATCAGTTTTTTTTTTTTGGCAAAACCATTATTGTTTATCTATGACGATACCATCTAAGAAGCTCAAAGACTATTTAGCGTGTACATCCAATCCATATACATATATTTCATTTTTACTGGCGTTGGATGTTTTTACATGTTTCTTTAGACTAATACAACCACAATGTACTGACTCTCTTAGTCTCTCACGCAACCCTTGTTCAAGAGCTTCAACATGCCACTGGCGAGTGTCCAGATGTAATTTGGTTGTTTCAAATTAATTTTTCTTAGAGCTAAAAACCGATATTAGTTGGTATTATATAATTGATTTTTATATATTATGTTAACTGATAGGAAACATCTGATGTAATTTTGTTTTTAACTTTTCTTTATGGTGCCATACTTATATTTTATATTGTTTGATTAGGACGGCTTTGGACTTACTTATTTGTAAATCATCGATCAGTATTAGTTATTAACATTAATCTTGGCGGAAAGTGCTTGGAATTTCCTTTTGTCGCTCACATAACGTCAAGAAAAAGATATTGTTTCATTTCTTTCTTAGCATTCAAACAAAGAGAACCTTATTGGAACCTCCACTACCATTTGGTAAGGAGTTCTACATAGCCAAAGTGATTGACAGTGGATATTAAGCTTCCCAAGTGATCAACCACTGTTTTTCGAACTAAATGAACTGAAAGAACAGGGTTTTAAGAATTTAAGGTTTTCAAGAGTGTTACCTTATTTTGGTTTCTATTAATATAGGACCTTAAGTAACATTATCTTATGTGTAGTATTTTTTTTATAAGTGATAATTAAGTCACCCTCAGGGACTCTCCATCCAACTTTTGTTGGAAAGTGGAAGGAAATTTGGTCCATTATACCAATTAAAAAGCAGCATTTATTTTATTCAAAAGTTTTAATATGTATACTGCTATACTACTAGTAGCATGTAAAAGGACATAACTTTTCTTGACACCATCAGCCTCTCCCTCTTCTTATTATGAATTCATCATTTATTTTTCTTGGAAGTAACACAATTATGGATTATCTCAGGGAAGACTATTATCGTTATGTTTGGCGACAACTGGTGTCATGCAACAAAACAACTACTTACTTGCAGATGTTGAAGTACCAGTCAGAATTGGAAGAAAAGTACAGCAAACCTATGCCATGGATTGGGATCTATATCACATTAGCATCTTTTGTTTGCATCCTTGCAATGGTTGGTGATCTAGTACATGGTTTAAGAAACAGATTGCTATGGTTTCCGTGTAAGTATTTCACTCTGAATTCTGCTTCTCTCACTGTCATAGCTGTTGCTATGAAGCTACCCATGGATCTAAATAATCCAATGCCAGGTATTGTGGACCAGGCTGCCAAAATTGGTAGCATGGCCTTTATGTGCACCATTATGGCTAATTCTTTGCCTTCTCTAGCAACAATGGACAGCAAGGAACTTTTTACAAACATCATAGCTTTGAGTATTCTGGTATTGACCTTGGTTGTGAATATTTGTATTGAGATAAGTACCACGGTTTTAGAGGGTCTTTTGACTGAGTCATTAGCAGCCATTTATGTTGTTATGCTACTTATATTGATTATAATACAGATAAGTTCAGCTTTAACAATTCTTAAGTTAAAACAGCGATTAGAATTGAGATACCAAACGGGTCATGAAAAAGCTACGAAGGACCTAGAGCTGAAACAAACTGGGAGATTCACTGTTGAGAAGCTAAAGCGGCATGTGAGCAACCATTGGATCATGGCATTAACTGGCAGCCCCCAATTCATCACATCTTGCTCTGCAACCACCTGTGCTTCTAGGGTAATATGTGCTGCTAGCACCGCCATACATGTAATAATAATGATCATCATATATCCAAGTCTAACAGAATATGCATCAGATTATAAGTGGTCAATGTTGGTGATTCTCATAACACAGTTGACTGGATCTGTATTTGGTACAATTGCACCACTTTTTAGATGTTTTGCAGCCTTAAGCTTTAAGATGTCCATTAAATGGATCCGGAATCATTATAAGGTATTTAAAGTAGAGAGTTACTGGACTCAGAAGTTATCTGATTGGAAACAGAGAAGTGTTCCTTTCCCATCCAGTAGTCGAAGATGCAAGATTATCGTGCAGAATCTGAAAGTACGAAGTCTGAGTTTTTGCATAGCGTTTCAGAACACCATTGTAGTAGTATGCAAGATGATAGCTTTGATCCCATTGTTGTTTGTGATATGTGTCTTCTATTGTATACGCTGTTGGAAATGGATGAAATCTATGGTTAGTGCCTCTGGTACTGGATCCGTACAAAACCCCGAGAAACTAGAAGAAATAAAAGAACTAAGCCGATATGTTTTGCAAATTCAAGATGATATGGAGCTTGCTGAGAGAACTCTGAAAGGTATAACAACATCTTTGAACCGCGTGATCCAAAAAGCTGAAATGCAACAACCCATCAAACTTATGAAACTTCTACAAGAATCTCGAGGTTTTGAAGGTGTTAATAAGTTTGATAGCCATCATGTTCCACCTTTACTTTCAGTAGAATATCTTAATTGCTGGAGCTTACCTGTGGTTACCCTCACTGCTATCGCCATTTCTCTTCCTGCCATTCAAAACAGTGTTAGAAATACGTTTTACGTATTTAGGAAGATTCGGTCACTCCAACAATATACTTAGTAGTAGCTCGTAGTCTAGACATCTTTATTAAACAAACAAAGCCAAGCCTAGCCTACAACATGTGTAGGCCGGCCCAACAATGTAAGCCCAAGCCCATCACAAGGCTTGGGTATATAAACCCTCTCTTTTGATGGAGAGGGTGGTGTGGTTTCATTATTTTTCACATAGTAAACATTACTTTCTCTCTCTAGCTTTGTGTGAAATCCACCATCTCTCTATCTCTTTCTCTCTCTAACACATAAGCAATATTTACAATCCTACAAATGGTATCAAGAGCCATGGGATGATTGTATTGTTCATGTGTTTGTGTTCTTGATTCATA
Source organism: Glebionis coronaria (assembly GCA_025667525.1). Classification (NCBI taxonomy): domain Eukaryota; kingdom Viridiplantae; phylum Streptophyta; class Magnoliopsida; order Asterales; family Asteraceae; genus Glebionis; species Glebionis coronaria. The sequence goes on along the minus strand of CM046877.1, from coordinate 70,505,554 downwards.
CGCCATTTTTGATCCATTTTCACACGTCCAAATTTTTTTTTGTGTTTTTGATGGTTTTTTCTTGATACAAATCTTCTACATAGTTGTGGTAGGGATTTGGTATAGTTACTTTGGCTAAAAACACAAATTTTTTGGGTGTTTTGATCATTTTTTGGCTTAAAATCACGAATTGGTTGAGTTTTGTCCGAGAAAAGTGGAAATTATTCCGATCTGGTCAAATCGGAAAAGGGTTTATATATTCCAATCTGTATTCCGATTGGTAAGTATTCCGATTGGTAAAGTATTCCGATTGGTAAAGTATTCCGATTGGTAATGTATTCCGATTGGTAAGGATTCCGATTGGTAAAGTATTCCGATTGGTAAGGTATTCCGATTGGTAAAGTATTCCGATTGGCAAGGATTCCGATTGGTAAGGATTCCGACAGGGCTTTCAGATTGGCAAGTATTCCGATAGGAGGATTAGTTTAACATTCCGATTGATCAGTATTCCGACCGGGTTTCAGATTGGTAAGTATTCCGACAGGTTTCCGATAATTAAGTATTCCGATTAGGTTTTCCGATAAATCATTCCGATCACTATTCCGATCACTATTCCGATAACAAAATTATTCCTTAAAAAATTTCGAACATCGTGTGTAATTTTGTCTTGGAATTTTTGGTTTATTGAGAACATATTTTAGGGGATTTTAACATTGTTTCTCGACTTCAACTCACAATAACAAACACATTTACTTTCTTTCATTGATCGATCAAAGTTTGTAAATCTTAACTTATTAAAATGGAGTACACATCTCTTACGGATAAGTCCATCCTCTCGGGTACGGATAATCGTCCACCAATGTTGGTGAAGACTATGTATGAGGAATGGGCTTCCCGAATGGAACTTTATATGTTGAACAAGGAGAATGGACATCTCATTTGGGCATCGGTGCTCAATGGACCATTAGATTATGGTACAGTGACGGAAGGTACGACTACTCGTCCTCGCACAACGGGTGAGTTGACTGGAGATATGAAGATTCAAGATAAATGTGATAAGTATGCTACAAACATCATTCTCCAAGCCCTTCCTCCAGATGTCTACAAACTCGTCAGCAAACACAAAGTTGCCAAAGAGTTATGGGATAGAATTCGGGTTCTAATGCAAGGCACCTCGTTAACTAAACAAGAACGAGAGTGTAAGCTTTATGATACTTTTGATAAGTTTGCCTATGTGCCAGGGGAGACTCTCAATGATTACTATCTGAGATTTACCCTATTGTTGAATGAGCTCAATATCTATGGCATGACAATTCCTACCTTTCAATTGAACACCAAGTATTTGAACACTCTTCCTTCAGAATGGAAAAAATACGTGACGGATGTTAAATTGGCTAAGGACTTGCATAACACCAATGTGGATCAACTTCAAGCCTTTCTTCAACAACACGAATGCCATGTGATCGAGGCTCGGTTGTCTACACCTCAAGTTCATGATCCACTTGCAATGTATGCTTCTCAACAAAACATGGCTTATACTTATCAGCAACCATCATACTTGCAGCAGACACCACCACACAACTATCAGCAACCACAGCAACCATCTTATCCACCACTAGTGATGCCACAGCAAGCATTTCAACAAGGTGTTCATCAACAATCTTTTCCACAGCAACCACCATATCAGACATCACCATCACAAGCCAACACCTCTCCATTGGGCTATACTCCTCAGCAAGGATATTTTCCAATTGAAGCACAACCAGCACAAGCTTTCTACTCTAATGAACTTCCACCAATCGAAGCACCGGTCTTTACACCAAATGATACGCCAGCTGATGTTCTAAACCATCTCACAGCCTACTTGTCAAAACTTGTTGCAACTAGAGGATTTCCACCAACAAACAATCAGCTCCGCCCCTCATCAAATCCTCGACAACAAGCCACTGTTCAAGATGGTCAAGTGATGGTGCAACCTATTCAGGGAAGGCAAAATTCATATGGACCTCCTACAAGGACTGGGAACAATCAAGCTGTGAATTCTCAAGCTAATGGAAATGGAAGTCCTAGTGGTCCTAAAAAGGTTGTGACTTGCTACAATTGCCGAGGACAAGGTCATATGGCTAGGGAATGCACTCAGCCGAAAAGGAGGAGGGATGATGCATGGTTTCGTGAGAAGATGTATTTGGTTGATGCTCAGTCTAAGGGGAAGATTTTGGATTCAGAGGAGTTAGCATTTCTTGCAGACCCAGGGGCAGCAGATACTGAAGGCATTGCAGTCGTCTCCACTTCTAATGCAGCTTATCAAGCGGACGATCTTGATGCATACGATTCGGATTGTGATGACATTCACTCTGCCCAAGCTGCTCTCGTTGCTAATCTCTCTCACTACGGTTCTGATGTCATCAGTGAGGTACCAACCACATCTAATAATATTGATGATAACCAACATCAAGTTGGGCATGAAAATGACAACCTCGAACAGCATTCGGGGACTAGTAACTCAAATGATGTGGTACCCAATCCAACACATTTGAGTGCACCTCAACCAAATGCTACGACGGGTATGGAATCTTATGCTCAACATGATTTGGTCATGGTGCCTAAACATATTATTGATCAAATGCATATGGCCCTCAGACAATCCGTAGATACGAATTCCACCCTAACTGCTGAGCTTGCGTTGCATAAAGAAAAGGTCAAAACTTTTGAAATGGTCCCTCAAGAAGAGAAAATAACATGTTCTGAATTTGACCAATTTCGTTTTGAAAAGATTGAACACTTGAAAGAAATAGAATCATTAAAAGCTAATCTTTCCAATGAATTAAAAGAAAAAGATTCGGTTGTCAATGATTTTCAGAAACTTAAAATGGATTTCGAAACTCTCGAGTCTAAAAAGGTTGAATCGGAAATTAATGCTACTAAACTTCTTAAATTCAAAGAACAACAGCTTTTACAACAATACGCTTCTACAGAAAAGGTTCATCTTTTAACTAAATCATTTAAAGAATTCGAACTTAAGCGTCTTCAAGATTTACCACCTAATCCTGGTTATGCAAAACAAGCTCAGGAATATATTCCCGGTCTTTATGATATGACCATAATTGGCAAATCGAAAGAAGCACCTTTTGTTCGTAGTACTGAGGAGACACAATCACTTGGGGATGAAATCATTCTAAAATGATTTCAAAATTCCATACAATTGATTATGATCAACATAACAAAGATCAATTTTTCGAAAAAGACACGCATTCGCTTACAAAAGGAATTAGCAGAATTAACAGTTCTTGTGCCCCAAAGTTTGTCAAATGAAAATCTTCCTAGTACGTCTCCTACACTCGTCAAAAAGGATTTAACGAAGTTAATTCCACCGGTAAGTAAGGCGTCCGTTAACTTAAATACGGTTCAGCAACACTTAGCCGATTTTGACAAGGTCATTTTGGAACGTACGACGGCCACGGCCATAACGGAAGGTGAATGGAACTTTGAGCACACTAGAGCTGCGTTTCGAGATGAAATTGTTCCGTTTGTAAAGAATGTTAAAGCTTGTCTTCGTAATATTGATCAAGATTTGTTTTTGGAAATAGAAGAAGTTAGACGTGTTTTCAATGAAATGGAAGATGCTTATGAAAACAGTTTACTTGAAATAGAACGGGTTTCACGCCATAATGATCTGCTTCTGAATCAAGTGATGTCTCATGATATAGTTTCTGTCTGTGTGAATACAAGTGTTGATAATGATTCTATTGTGCATAATGTTGAATCTGTGGATAATGTGGTAGATAGTACTTGTCACGAATCTGACGCTGAATTTTTAAAGCTTCAAGATTCATATTCTTCGCTTTCAAAACATTTTGATGAGATTCAAACACATTGTATTTCGCTTGAATGCAAGCAACAATTTATTCAAGAAATCTTTGAAACGTCATTCGAAGGTGTTAATATCGATGATGCAAATTTTGAAAAGAATTTTCGATTGAATTTACAATCAAAACAGCGTCAGCCAAGTGACAAAGTTGCTAACTCTTTGCCGATAGAAATAGAGAAATCCAAGGAGCTTAACTGTGTGAACGTACTTGAGGCCGCTGAGAATTTTAGACTTGATCTAGATAATCGAGTTTCCAAGATTTTGTCCAAAGTTGATAACTTAAAACAGAAAAATACACGACTCTTCGATTCAGTACAGCCCGCATGTGTTGATACAACTGTACAGAATCAATCATTGATTGAACAATTGAATCGAAAGTCGGTGGAAATATCTGATTTGAGGGAACAAATTTGTGATAAAAATCTGGTCTTGGCTGAGTTAAAGGAAACACTTCGTACTCTAAAAGGTAAGAATGTTGTGGATAACGCAGCCACTATCTCAGCTTCGTCCTCTAGTGCAATCAAAAGGAACCTAATAGCCGTCACACCACTTAACCAGGGCCCTAGGACTAAATCTTCTCAAACATTGGTCACTAAAGATAAGGCGGAATCAAAACCAGCTTCTAATATTCCCGTGTTGCCTTCTACAGGAGTAAGCACCACTACTAAGGCTCAAAGATCTAAGCTTAAGAGAAACAAGAAGAATGATAGGATCTTGCCCCCATCTAGTAGTCAAGTGAAGAAGAAAGTAGAAGCCCATCCTAGGAATGTTATTTCTGTTTTGAATAAAAAGAATCATGTAGCTAAACCTAAAGGCTCTGCGGTTGTGCAGCGTTCTAAGCCTACTATGAATTCTAATTTGAAATGTTGGAATTGCAATGAATGTATGTTTTCTAGTCGTCATGATTCTTGCCTTATTGACCATGTGAATGAGATGTATGCCCGGAAAAATGGATTAGAATGGAAACCGACTGGGAAAGTGTTAACCCAAGTTGGTTGGATGTGGCGCCCCACTGGTAGAACTTTCACTATAGTAGGAAATATGTGCCCTTTGACTAGGATCACTCCCACTAAAGCGAAGAAAGCGTGCCCTTTAACTAGGAGTACCAAGGCTACCAAAACACAAGTGTGTCCTTTAACTAGGAACACCGACACTACGGTAGGAACCAAGTGCCCTTTAAATAGGTCTACTCCCACTGTAGTGCCCGCGAATAATCCAAAACCTAAGAAAGTTGGAACAGTAAAACCTGTTAGTGCTAAAACTCCCATTAGAAAAAGCAGGAAATCTAAGGGTCTCACAAATGTTAGCAACTCTGATAATTCTATATCTGTATCTGCTAACACTCCGGAACCAATAGTTTCCAATGCATTGTCTACTGTTGTGATTGAAAACAGGTGGTCCAAATTGTTCTCTGGTATTTGGACTCTGGTTGCTCCAAGCATATGACCGGAGATCGCTCTCAGCTCAGAAATTTCGTCAACAAGTTTCTTGGTACAGTTCGATTTGGTAATGATCATATTGCAAAGATAATGGGTTATGGTGAATATCATATTGGGAATGTTATAATTTCAAGAGTGTATTACGTGGAAGGTCTTGGTCACAACTTATTTTCTGTGGGACAATTTTGTGATGCAAACCTAGAAGTTGCTTTTCGAGAGCATACCTGCTTCATTCGTAATTTGGAAGGGGTTGATTTATTGAAAGGTACTCGAGGGAATAATTTGTATACTTTGTCTCTACAAGACATGATGGCCGCTTCTCCCGTATGTCTTCTCTCCAAAGCATCGAAGACTAAGTCATGGTTATGGCATCGACGGTTATCTCATCTTAACTTTGACGCTATTAATCATTTGGCGAAAAACGAACTTGTTCGTGGTCTTCCTAAACTTTCATTTCACAAGGATCATTTGTGTTCCGCGTGTACAATGGGGAAAAGCACTAAGAAATCTTACAAACCCAAGACGGAAGACACCAACCAGGAGAAACTTTATCTTTTGCATATGGATCTTTGTGGGCCAATGCGTGTTGAAAGTCTTAGTGGCAAAAAGTACATCCTCGTCATTCTCGATGATTACTCTCGGTTTACATGGGTGAAATTTCTTAAAGCAAAGAATGAGGCACCTAAATTCATCATCGGATTTCTCAAGATGATTCAAGTGCGTCTCAACACTACTGTCCGACGCATTCGTACAGATAATGGAACCGAATTTGTGAATCAAATTTTGCGTGATTATTATGAAGAAGTTGGCATTTCTCATGAAACATCCGTTGCACGCACTCCACAACAAAACGGTGTCGTTGAAAGGCGAAATCGCACACTTATGGAAGCTGCTCGAACAATGTTAATTTACGCAAAGGCTCCATTGTTTTTATGGGCAGAAGCAGTATCTACAGCAGTGTACACCCAAAACCGGTCACTAATTCGTAAACGCCATGGTAAAACACCTTATGAGCTTCTCCATGGAAAAGTACCAGATTTATCATATCTTCATGTATTTGGTTCTCTTTGCTATCCAAATAATGATGGTGACAATTTGGGAAAACTTCAACCAAAGGCTGATATTGGTATTTTCATTGGTTACGCACCCTCAAAGAAGGCATACCGAATCTACAACCGTAACTCTCGCAAGATCCTCGAAACTATGAATGTTGATTTTGATGAGCTGACAGCAATAGCTTCTGAGCAAAGCAGCTCTGAACCCGCACTTCATGAAATGGGACCCAGTAACATTAGTTCTGGTCTTGTCCCAAACAACCCTACTTCATCATCATTTACACCACCTACTAGGAAGGAATGGGATACGTTGTTTCAACCGTTCTTTGATGAATTCTTTACTCCTCCAACTATTGTTGCTCCAGAACCTGAGGTAATAGCTCCGGTAACCGAAGTTGTCGCTCCAGCAACCGAAGCACAATCAGATACATCTGCACCTACAATGGGTCAAGATATACCTTCAACGAGTAATTCTCAACCAACACATGTTTCAACTACCCATGTCATGCCTATTGATGATGAAGAGGATGATGATGATCACGATTTGGAATTCGCTCAAATGCGTGAACTTCCATTCTTTGGTGTATCTATTCCCGACCCTAATCAAGCCGGGTCGTCCACCTCAGAGGAAGCTCCTTCTACAGTTTACTCCAATCCACGGATTCGTGAACATGACAGCAAGTGGACAAAGGATCATCCTATAGATTCTATTATTGGTGACCCTAATCGTCCAGTATCCACACGAAGTCAGTTACAAGAAAGTGCATTGTTCTGTCACTTTGATGCTTTTCTCACTGAAGTTGAACCTAAGACATGGCAACAAGCTTTTACTCAATCCTGTTGGATAGAAGCTATGCAAGAAGAACTTAACGAATTCATACGTCTTGATGTTTGGGAACTTGTCCCATGCCCGGATCAAGTGCAGTTACTCACGTTGAAATGGGTTTACAAGGTGAAACTCGATGAGTTAGGCGGAATATTGAAGAACAAAGCTCGTCTAGTAGCTCGTGGATACAAGCAATTATTGGGCATCGACTTTATGGAATCCTTTGCACCTGTTGCCCGTTTGGAAGCTATTAGACTATTCCTCGCTTATGCAGCCCATATGAATATGGTCGTCTATCAGATGGATGTGAAGACGGCATTTCTTAATGGTGAACTCAAGGAAGAGGTCTATGTTCAACAACCGGATGGCTTTGTGAATCCTAATTATCCTAATCATGTGTACAAGCTTAAGAAGGCTCTCTATGGGTTGAAGCAAGCTCCTCGCACATGGTATGATCTTTTGTCACAATTCCTCATTACGCAAGGCTTCGCTAAAGGCAAGGTGGATCCCACGCTGTTCATTCATAAACGAGGTAAAGATATGATTATGGTACAAATATATGTTGATGATATTATATTTGCAGCCTCGACCCAAACCTTATCGGATGAGTTTAGGACACTCATGTCTTCCAAGTTTAAGATGTCAATGATGGGCAAGGTATCATTCTTCTTAGGTCTTCAGATATCTCAGAGTCCTAGAGGCATCTTTATCAATCAATCCAAGTATGCCCTTGAATCGCTTAAGAAGTATAAGATGGAATCTTGCGACCCCGTGGATACTCCAATGGTGGAACGAACTAAGATTGATGCAGATCCACATGGAGTTGCCGTTGATCCGACACTTTATCGTGGAATGATCGGTACTCTTCTGTATATCACAGCCAGTCGACCTGATCTTCAGTTTGCTATATGTATGTGTGCCAGGTATCAAACTAGGCCTACTGAGTTACACTTAGCTACTGTTAAAAGGATCTTTCGATATCTTAAAGGAACCATTAATCGGGGACTTTGGTATTCGAAGGACTCTTCTATTGCACTAATGGCATATGCAGATGCGGATCACGCGGGTTGTCAAGATACAAGGCGTAGCACGAGTGGAACTTTGCAACTACTAGGAGATCGATTAATCAGTTGGGCATCGAAAAGGCAGAAAAGCGCTGCAATTTCAAGTACGGAAGCAGAATACATAGCTATGTCCGGTTGCTGTGCTCAAATTCTTTGGATGAGATCGCAATTAACCGACTATGGTCTAGGTTTCAACAAGATTCCGATGTACTGCGACAACAAAAGTGCAATTGCCTTATGCTGCAACAATGTTCAATTCTCCCGGTCGAAGCATATTGACATTCGCTACCACTTCATCAAGGAGCAAGTGGAAAATGGAGTAATCGAGCTTTACTTTGTCCGATCTGAGTATCAATTGGCGGATATTTTCACGAAGGCTTTAGATCGCGCTCGAATTGAATTTTTGGCCGACAAGCTAGGAATGAGAACCTTCTCGCCTGAGACTCTTAAGGAACTAGCAGATGAAGCGAAAGAATAGTGGTGGTAAAACTATTCTCCGTATCCTTGGTGATCATCTATATATAGTGTTTATATTTTTATCCACAAAAGCAAAATACAAAAATATAAAACCTTATAAAAACCATAAAAATTGAAAAATCTAGAAAAATCCAAAAATATTTTTACTTTATTTTTCTAAGGCATGTCTTTTGGTACGATAATATTTACGGCCTTAGAAATGTTTATTAATATCGACACGGCGCCATAAATAGAGTTCGTACAAAAGTTGTAAACATTTCATAAAACATGCCTATATGGCTTGTAGTTATTTCAGACTGCAACCCGGTTTTCATATTAAAGTCAAGTATTTCTTATGAAAGCTTTGGCTCACAACGGGAATTAATTTTCTCGGGCAAGGTTTACTTTAAAACCTTGTAAGGGATCAAGTTTACTTTCTAACTTGGTCTAACACAAATCTATGTACGCCTCAGTGCATTTATTTGTTAAAACAAGAGAAGTCTTGTTTTTTATGAAGCTATCATCTCTACAACCATGCTATCTACAATTGGTATCTACATACTCGACGATGCGACTACTCAACCGACGACTACAGCTCTTTCAATAGAACACGGGTCAACAATTGAGGGGGAGCAATTGTCAAGCATTCAGAATCTTCGATGCCGAACGTGTCAAGTTCACAAGTTGGTGTCAATACAACAATACCAATCGTACATGTGGTGTCAAGCGATGACTTCAGACGTGACGAGGCGACCAACATATGCTGACAAGAACCATTTGATCTTATCATATGATGTTCTCATCTATCAGGTCCAACCTTGTCAATTTTGTTTAATATGGTGAATATGTGATCATGTTACAAATCGGTATCATATCTCATGCGTTTGATATCATGAAGATAAAACGGACTCGCATTTTTCTTCCCAAAACCTTTGTTAAAACTTCATTAAATCAATTGATATTAAAAACATCGATTGGGTTGATATTTTTTAATATGGGGGAGAAAATGTGATTTAATATGGGATATTATCACAAATGGTTTGACTTAATGTGCTGGCTCATCCCGACATGTGCGAAATGTTTTCGAATATCGTGGCATATGTTAAGGGGGAGCAAAATGGATTTGCATATCAAAAATGGATTTTCATGGTGACATATACTTACCCGAAACCCATTTATTTCACGACGATGAAGATTGTGGTGACATAAGGATGGTAGGATAGGTTAAGTCCTATGATTCTTCCAGAACCGGAGGAATCTTTCCAAGGACATTCCATAGCTAGAAATAGTAGTCCTTAGGAAAGTTGGAGAAAGATTGTGAACGTAGCTGAATGCCGACCAAGTACTTAAGTTAGCACTGGAACAATCATAACAAGGTGCTAGTTATGACGTATTGGTAAGCATTGAAGGGGTTGAAGAATGAAAAAGAATTGTAAAGATAAAGGGTGTAAAGAAAGAAGCCCTCCTTACAACTTTAGGCAGAAACCGGGTCAATACATATGCTATTGAGATCATTTTAATGATTCTTGATATTGAAGACAGACATCATGGACCCAGTGATGCAATGCACAACCCATTCCAGCTAACTCAGATATCTCTCAAAAGGTATTTGTTTTAATCACACGGAGACAACACATTATCTATTGATTTATTCACTCCGAATAAATTGGTATTGAAAAGGTGGCACTCCTCTCCAGCCTCCGATCACTAAAATCCAAAGTGCACGATCGAGTCTAGAGCCATTTGAGATCATTAAATATCTCATTAGGACACACTTTCATAATTCCTTGCTTCTTCATACACTGTGAAAAGTAAGAAAGATCTTAAGAGTCCTACGCAAAATCTTCATGATCTTGCCTGAACATCCGAGTAATACGAAAGTATTTACAATGAAGATGGAAATCCTTCTTGAGCGAATATCAAAAAGCTCATGGTAGGTGACTTGTGCGATTCTTTATGAATCAAACTTGTGATAACTGGAAAGCAACGGCTGTTTAATTCTTAACTGAATTTAAACACGTTCCAGGCCTCTACGCAATATCTCAGTGATCTTGCCAGAACACTCAGAGTGATACCTTTGTGTTCACGGTGATGAGTGGAAATCCTTCTAGTGTTAACCTCAAACAGCACTTGGTAGGTAACTTGCAAGATTCTATACGAATCAAGCTCGTGACAACTGGAAAGCAACGATGGTGCGGTTCTTAATTGAATTTCACTTGTTCCAGGAACATGAATTGACGGCTTCAAATCATGCGGATATTATTATCCAAATGATTCACTCTTTATGTTCGCAGTCAGCTTTGGACGGTCGAATAAAGAGAACGGGTTTACCCGCGAAATCCTGTCAGGAAGTTACTTAATTGAAACTATCCGTCACGGGTACGATATCTAATATCGTCCAACGGTCTTCACCGACCGGAGGTAAAATGCTACCGATTTAGAATGAAATGTTCAAAGCCATTTCGTTCGTGTCTACTTATGTTGCGGCATTTGAAGACGGTGGCGTTGCAGAATCCGAGAAGAAGTCGTCCCCGCATGCTTATACTTTATGCACTTAATACCTCATCTAATTCAAGAAAGCCTAAAAGTTAAGTTTTCCGCTGTATCGAACTCTGAAGCTTTCAAGAATTACTAAGGCATAAGTATGTGGGACGTGAGGTCACGAAGAGGCGAAGATCACAAGTGAAGGATGCACGAGATCAAGGCAAGAGATTAATGCTCAAGACTGATATCAAAGATCACATCAGCATGTTCACCAGAAAAGAAAAAGAAAATAAAGACGAAGACTACGAGCTCAAGACAAGCATAGTATGCTAGGTTTATTTTATTATTGTAACTAGGGTAACACCCTTGTTTGGAGTGACCTCCCTTAGGGGGAGATTGTTAGAAATACGTTTTTACGTATTTAGGAAGATTCGGTCACTCCAACAATATACTTAGTAGTAGCTCGTAGTCTAGACATCTTTATTAAACAAACAAAGCCAAGCCTAGCCTACAACATGTGTAGGCCGGCCCAACAATGTAAGCCCAAGCCCATCACAAGGCTTGGGTATATAAACCCTCTCCTTTGATGGAGAGGGTGGTGTGGTTTCATTATTTTTCACATAGTAAACATTACTTTCTCTCTCTAGCTTTGTGTGAAATCCACCATCTCTCTATCTCTTTCTCTCTCTAACACATAAGCAAGATTTACAATCCTACAAACAGCGTAGTTGATAGCTTGCTAAGTAGTGTGGGTGTAGGTCTTGCATATGTCACACTTGTGGAAGAAAACCTCAATGTTAGCAATGACTTTACAACCATCCAAAACATAGCTAAAATGTTGTGGCTAGAAGTTGAAGTCTACCAAAAATGGTTAGGATTCAAGTTGCAAAGCCCGACTAATTTTAATACAGCAGGACTGACTCTTCAATGGTTAAAAAATACAGCTAAAAACATGGTCACTGAGATAGAGAGTATGGATGCTCTAAACACAAATGATAATGCAATCTGTAGGTCTATTTCTGCCAACTCGATGTATCGTGTTACTGAATCAATGCTGCTTTCCTACAACACCAACATTAACGAGGTTAGCCAAAAGGAATTATTCATGGAAATATCATCAATGATATCTGATATATTGGCTGCTTGTCTCACCAACTTACCTCAAGTCATAGCTCTGAAATGCCACACAAACGTGATAGAGGAAAGGGAGGCTAGTGTCAGGGCTGCAGCCCAACTTCTCGGTCAGACTACACAGATAATTAACACACTTCAAGATCGGGAACTACCAAGTTTGTATCCGGATGAGTTTCCGTTTATTGACAAGTGGCGAACTTATTTAGCACAATCTTTTCCTTAATGACCATTTTTGTATTTTGATTAATAAAGCATTATATGTATTTGTCATGATTTCTCTTTCAGACTAATGATAAAGTTGTATTTGCTTGCTTGTATGTTAATTACAAAAGTTCTTTCATCATTGGCATCACCATTTTGTAAATTTCTTTCCATACAATTTATTGATGATAATTCCATGGAAGAAGCTAAAATAATTTTTTTGAGAGCTTTTCCATTCAATACATACATACTGGCCTTCCTAACTGAAACAACTATCAGCAAGTGACATAGGTGTTGGTCATCGAGTGGGTTCGTTGGTGCTGTTTGCTTGGATATTATGTTTGTGTTGTTGTAATTTTAGCATGTTGCTAGTTTATCTATTTAATATATATTGCCTTTCTAAAAAATACTATTAGCAAGTGAATATATTAAGTATTATTGTAATTAAAAATTTCATGAGCTAAAGAACAAAATAGTATGCAGGGGAACATGTTATTCAAATCCCCTTAATTAGCCCAGTATCCACATTCAAACCTAGGTATACATGCTGTTACGAGCCAAATTTTGAAGGTCCGGTTCTGCTTGGAAGGCTTACATGAATGTGAACGTTCGTGGTTTATTCCTGTTGGTCTGGTTGGAGTAGCCAATGGTAAGGGTGTAGTACGTGCCACGAGTAGAGACTCGATATGAGACTACTACACTGGTTGGGAGTTGGGACCACTCCCAAGGCAGGACGAAACCAGTAAACCTCTATTATATGCAAGATGGATGGTTGGTCCTTATCGGTGTAAGGACACCACGCGAGGTCTAAAGGATGACTCCGTGACAATGGGTTGTGCTGTGCCTAATTTGTTATCGTAAATCTGGTTTTGTTACATTGGAAACCATTTTCTACAAAGTAGGCTTTAATTTATTCGGAGATTTCATTTTTCTTTGAATATAAGAACTACTCTATTATATTCATCAACTGGCAAGGAACTACTCTAATATATTCATCAACCGGCATAAAAAAAGTTGTAGTTACGATCAAACCAAAAGGCACAACATATAATTAAACCAAATGATGAACAGTCCGGCAAAGTCATATGGTTGACATGTTAATTTATTTGATAGTTTATATTCTCACATCCCTTTCTAAATAAAGTACACGAAAGTGACAAGCACAATTTTGTTTATTTTCTTCTTTTTGCCGCTTACCTGTAAAACTTACACATTTCTGGCCAATCCTTGTTAATAAAGGAAATCCTGTACAGACCATTATTTTCACCCCTTGTATTTCTACCTAATTGTATCATGCTCTTCCCTACAAACAGAATTCTGGGTTCCAACTCGTTCCATGAGTATATCCATCTTTTAAAGCAACTGCAGTCGTATAGCAACATTTCACAAGATTTGATATATGCATGTTTATAAAGTTCATAACAATTACACAAAACCCTAAACGAGATCAAAGCACACATATAACGGAAGCGATTTAACAAGATCATAATTAACACAATTATAATTAATTGAATTAGGGTTTACGTACCTTTTTCAAAGCAATTCTCTCGAATAAAACCTAATTCCCAAATTAGGGTTTATTTAAAACCACCAAGATATAGTCTATGATAAGACTATATTACGTTCTTGTACACACGTAATACCACGAGATAACCGTAAACCTAGTACGTATAAATCGAGCAACTACGTCTTGTGAAATAAATCTTAGTCGTAAAACTCAACCGAAAACCCCTTTGTGGGTAGTGTGTATTGAATTGTGAGGGGTAAGGGTATTTACATAGGCCTAGTAATTCTTGTAGCCCAAGAAAAACATAAATAAGGAAAGTGTTTTCCTTCCCTTTTTTCCTTCTCCAACACCCTGCCCAACACCCCTTTAGGGTGTTCCGGAACCTTCTTTTCTTCTTTCGATTTATTCCAAAACGCTCGTTACTACTTAACTCTTAATAATTAAACGATCATTTAAGTTATAGCTTGATTTAATTTAATAAATAAAATATATATATTTATTAAATAATTTAAATCTTTACGTATTATGTGTAATCTCGTAATCTCGAGTTCGATCCTAACACATTACTTTAAATATAAGTCCATAAACTTTCAGTATCTTCCTTCAAGCATTACATCTTGTTAATATACAGAACCGATTCAATGAACCTTTGCCATGGATTGGAATCTATATTACATTAGCTTCCCTTATTTGCGTAATTGCTATGGTTGCTCACACTACAACAATCCAGCCCTTCCCCATCTTTCCCCAGCGACAACGTGTCGCTGGGGAAACAACGCTAAACGACAAAATCAGTCTGACGTGGCAAACTTGCTCGTAAAAATTTTAACCAAAAAATAAAGAAAAATTTCCCCAGCGACATGTCGCTGGGGAAACGTTGACAAAATTTTGACCAAACTATCTCACAAAAATGCAAGCGGGAGATTAACCCGCCAAATTTTCCCCAGCGACATGTCGCTAGGGAAACTTTCTTCCACGGACTAATCCAAGTGATTAGTGTTAATACATTGTTTATTTATGGCCCAAACGTTTCCCCAGCGACATGTCGTTGGGGAAACTTTCAGGATTCACTCCAATTGTTTTTCGTTAATGCGCCTATTTAACAAAACGACGAACAAAAGTTTCCCCAGCGACATGTCGCTGGGGAAACGTTGACTGCAATTTGACCATCAATTTTCACAAAAAAGTGTAATGTTTATATAATATTTTAATAAATATAAAATATATATTAAAAATATAGTTATTAAAATTTAAAATAGTATATATCTCTTTTTATGATAAAAAAAAGTTTATTTATGGAACAAAAGTTTACCCAGCGACATGTCGTTGGGGAAAAGTTTGACAACTTCTTATCCTCAAACGATTTACAGAAACTTCACTTAGCTTTATCTCTTTTTCTCTTCTCTCAAACAAGCTGCGTAAACCCACCACCGATCTCCATCCCCACAAATCATCACCACCATTTACACCACCAATCATCACCACCATTCATCACCACTACCACCATCATCTCCAGCCATCCCCATCTGCGTAAAACCACCACCCATCTCCATCACCCTCACTAGTCACCATTGCTAATCACCACCACTATCACCACTGCGAATCACCCCAACATCACCACTGCGAATCACCCACACCACCACCACTTCGAATCACCCACACCACCACCACAGTAGTAGACCACCACTAGCCATAATTAAAGGTTTTATCTTTCATTTTAAGTTTATATAAATTAAAGGTTTTGGTTTTTTAATTCAATTGTTTTTATATAAATTTATAGTTTTTTAATTGAATGGTTTTTTTAATTGAATGTTTAATTGAGTTTTTACTTTAATGTTTTATGTTATTGTAGCCGACCGCAGCCGACCGCAACCGACCACAGCCGACAGCGACCGACCACAACCGACCACAACCGACCACCACAACTAACAGTATGTTTTTTTAATTCTAACTGTAACACTTATTTACTTATTTTTATCATTTTGGTTTCCCTAGCGACATGTCGTTGGGGATTTATAAACTTGTTAATTTCCATTAAACGTAAATCCAAACACTCGTTAACTGTGAAAAACGCAAACCCAAACACTCATTATGTTGCTTATCGGCTTATCCGAATAAACTGTTTTCAAACAGCTTATCCTGATATTATACATTTGGACTACTCATCTGATCTCCCACCTTCTACTAGTGATCTCCCACCTTCTACCAGTGGGAATGACTTCGATAATTACACCTTCTATATAGATTTACATATAGATGGTGAATCAACGGAGATTGACGCATCGCCAGATAACGATGATGTTCCTAGCGAAGACGATGATGATGAAGACCCCTTCCTCATGATTTAGCAGATTCTGATGTTGAAGACCTCATCAAAGATGATGATGGTGTTGAGAAATTTTATTCTAGTGACGAAGAAGATTAACTTTGTGTTGTAACTTGCAAAATACACTTATATATTTGAATGAATGAATGAATGAATGAAATTGTTGTGGATTGTTTAAATGTGTAAATTTATTTTGATATTTAGATTTGTGCATGCTTGTATTATGTTGTTCATGAATTTCTACATGTTATGCTAATTCTACCTGTATACAGATGACTGATGTTGCACGGGGACACGGCGGGGACGGTGGTGGCGAGGATCCTTCACGTCCACGTCCTCCATCATTCGATTGCGGGGGTTGCTTCGTCAACCGGGGTAAGAATTTCTGGATTATTGTAATACAAATTTGATACACATATTTAACTTGTTTGTCTTAACTTTTATGACTTTATCACTCACTTGATTTTGCAGGAAAAGGAAAGAAAAAGCCCAATTTGGGCGGGAGGAGAGCCGGCAGGCAGAATACCCGGGACAAGACCCGCTGCCTGAAATTACTGGATGCGGTGGCCGATAATCACAACCGGCCGGTCGAGATCGACTTTGTAGCCGCTAGAGGTGACCTTGTTACACCTGTCGGCCCCTACGCAGATCATTGGGGAAACTTATTCGGGTGTGTCGCTAGGGAAATACCTTTGTATTACCCTTCGTGGAGCAAGGTCCCCGAAGGGCACAAGGCGGCGGCCAGGGCAGCTATTGGGGTAAGTTATCATTTTATATTTATTTAATTATCGTGTTCATTTATTTAATTGTATATATTTATTTAAATTTGTTTTTTATTTATATCATATAAATAAATACACAATTTTAAATAGATATATAAATTATATTGCTAACTCTATTTTTAATGTGTTGTATTGTGTATATTTATTTAAATTCGTTTATTTATTTATATCATATAAATAAATAAACGAATTTAAATAATTATATAAATTATATTTCTAACTCTGTTTTCAATGTGTTTGTATTGTGTATATTTATTTAAATTTATTTATTTATTTATATCATATAAATAAATAAACAAATTTAAATAAATATATAAATTATATTTCTAACTCTGTTTTCAATGTGTTGTATTGTGTATATTTATTTAAATTCGTTTATTTATTTATATCATATAAATAAATAAACGAATTTAAATAAATATATAAATTATATTTCTAACTCTGTTTTCAATGTGTTGTATTTGATTGCAGAAAAAATATGATCTCGCGCCGCACATGAGCACCCCTCGGTGGAAGAATATTTATAATACCATTAATGCCCAGTTACAAAAATCATACAACACCAACAAGGCCAGTCTGAAGCGAGATTACTGTGTAAAAGACCCCGAGACTGGAGAATACGATGTGGATCAAATTAGGCGGAACAGACCCGACGAGCACACAGCTGAAGAGTGGGAGAAACAGATAGCGTTTTGGACTGACGAAGATAACAAGAAGCGATCCTTAACAAACAGCCAAAATCGGTCCAAGGCAACACTTATCTCCCGACATGGTTTTCGGTCGATCCCTCGCACTCGACAGCTCATGGTAATTATTATTATTATTATTATTATTATTGATTTTACATTATTATTGTTTTTTTATTTTATTATTATTATTTTTATTATTTTTTATTTTTATTATTTTATTATTATCATTATTGATTTTACATACATATTATTATTGCCGCATTTAATTAGATTGATCTTACTTACGTGTGTATGTACATCAAAAGGCATCCGAAACCCAACAGGAGTCTTCAGAGATCGACATGTTCTATCGTTTGCATACAAATTCAGATGGTGTATTTATAGATGAGCAGTCTCTCTAGTTGTATGTAAGTATTCTTTTCAAAACACACTTTAATGAATCATTGATTAATAATCTAGCAACCCGACTAATATATTTACTATCTTGTGTTATTGTCACCATACAGGATCAGATGAGGGAGATAGAGGCGACGGGTGAGCACACCACTGCCGAGATCAACAGGATGGTGCGAGGAGGCAAGTTTCGCGGCCACCATCCTGGCGTGGGTATGGTATTGCCGGGATACGCCAGTACTACCTCGAGCTTTTCGTCACCACCTCCTGAGACTCATCGGGATCCGGATGTTGATTTCTTGATGGGCCTGCTGAGACACGACGACAGGTATGCCGATCATTTTTCGAGATATGAGAGTGCTGGTGCCAGCGGGAGCGGGAGTCGCCCGGGTGATGATGCTGAGGATCGGGAGGGTGGCGAGGATGGTGGCGATGACGCGAGCTAGTCGTGTCATATATGTGTTTGTTAGTATGGTACATAGTTTCTTTATGTTCATCTTGACTTGTTTCCCTAATATTATCCTAAATTAGAACGCTTGTTTCCCTAGTATCCATTAACTATCCCGACTTATTCCTAGTATCCTTGACTAAATTAGAACGTTATATTATATTTTGGTGCAAGTTTGAACTTATTCCGCGTTTGTGTTGATTTGTATTCCAAGTTTACTTTATATGTGTCTTTTGGTGAGAAAATACAGGTTTTTATTACAGGTTTTGGTAGATTTTTTCCGGAAAAATTCCGGAAAAAATATGGAAAACGCCTGCTGTGCAGGCAATTTAAAAAAAACCTGCAGACTCTTCCCCAGCGACATGTCGCTGGGGAAACTTTGGTTAATCGTTGATAAGTCAAATACAAAGCGTTGACGAGTCAAACGTATCGAGAGTTTCCCGAGCGACATGTCGCTGGGGAAACTTGGGAAATCGTTGACAAGTTAACGACAACGCGTTGACAAGTTAAACATAAGGAAAGATTCCCCAGCGACTTGTCGCTGGGAAACTTTGTAATTAGCTAAAATGATTAAGTTCAACTTAATTTTTTTATTTAATAAGGATTTTCCCAAGCGACATGTCGCTGGGGAAAATGTTGCCACCATGGCAATCTGTTCTTCCAGGAAAAGTCTGTGGGGCCCGCATGTCGTTGGGGTAAGTCGCTGGGGATACTTTTAACAACGGGCATACCCCAAAGAATTTTCCCCAGCGACATGTCGCTGGGGAAACGTATCCCCATCGACATGTCGCTGGGGAAACACCAAAAATATCGCTGGGGTAGGGCTCGAATGTTGTAGTGTCATTTATTACATTGTTTGCGCAACAGAAAACTATGGTTCCCGTGTAGATTTTTCACTCTCAATGCTTCGCTAACTGTCAAAGCCGTTGCAATGAAGCTACCACTGGATCTAAATAATTAAATGCCAGGTCATGTTGATCAGGTTTCAAAGCATGGAAGAATGTCATTTATATGCACCATAATGGCTAATCTATTGCATTCTCTTGCTACAGTGACTAATGCGAAGCTTTAGCGTTTTTAAAGCGTAGCTTATATCGGCATAACATATAAAATATTTATTTATTTTATCATATTTTAATATCTTTTTCTTTGTAAAGCAAAACCTAAAGTAAGGACTTTTTCAAGAGATTCTTTCTTTAGTAGGAAATAATTATTTTATTTATTCCTTTAAAAAGTGTATGTGTTCCTTAATTTAGTAAAAATTGTCTAATTTTCGTACTTATATTTATTGAAAATTAAAATTCGGGTAAAAACTATACGTGTCAAAAATATAAAGAAAAAAACTTACATAAAAAGCGGGTTGAAATGATTAAAACATTAAGGTTGAAACTATCAGTTATAAAACTTTAGGGGGTTGTAAATCGTCTTTTCAGTTCTTTTATCCCAAAACAAAGAAAGTCAACAAACCACCACAACATCTACTATATCCGTCCATCTGAACACCGCCACAACATCAAACACCATCCGTCTGAACATGAATCTGGATTTAATCGGAACAATAAAGGAGGTTGTTGATAACAACACAAATGAGGCCATCTACGACGTCACAAAGAAAGTCAGTTCAATTTATCAATTACATACCTTAATTCAGATTAATTTAAATTTAGTTTTGATTAAGGGTTTTTTTCAGTTTGATTATTAATTAATTACAAACATTGTTGTTAATTAAAAGGTACTATTTTGGTTGAACTTTTGAAAATATCACATTATACCCAAATGTAACTTCATAATGTTTTTGTTATTTAATTTACATACGGAGCATGATTAGACCAATTGATATAGCTTTTTGGATTCATATTTATTAAAACTGATACCTAGATTTTGGATTTATGTTTATTAAGAGTATGGATCCATGATCAGGGCTAAGGTCATTCAAATATTTACAATTGCCATGAACACTAAGATGTTACATAAGATATTAATTTAAAAGATGCACTTATATTTTACATTGTGATGTTAAATATGACGCATGTGATTCTAGGATGGTTAGTCTTAATTCATACCACAATATTTTTAGTGACTACTTTCATCCTATTTGACATGAATGTCTGGAATAGTTGGTGACTGATTTTGCAATTAACAAGTGAAGGTCAAAGAGGAATTGATAGAAGCAATAGCAACAACAAAATGAGATAAAAAGATCATTTTTGCTTCATTGAAGTGTTTGTTCATGGAACATCATAACATGATGCAGAAAGTTAGATTCAGTACAAAAAGTCTGAGTTTTAAATATGCAATTGACGGGTTATCAAGAACAACAACTTATGAAATTTTTTTCAATGTAAACCAGGGTATGGTTCTATACAGATTTTAAGAAACTTCTTTTTCATTGTTCTCCCTTTAAAATTGTTGACATTATCTGAAATCATTTGCAAGGCCCATGGCTCCTCTTTCTACAACAGAGGTCACTCGGAAAGCTCCTGTGTAACTGTGCGAAGATATTTGATAAAAGGGATGTTTAATTTGTTGCATATGCTGACCGAGTGATGGACTGGTGGTTCTGTTATCCATGAGTTAGTAGTGGAGTCAATCTCATATTTGTGCTCTTGAACAGCTCGGTCCTTTTCATCGAGCCAACCAAGGTAATCCAAGTTAATTCATGTGATCATCTTCCTGGCCACCCCACATATGCGTACCTGGTGAGGATTGAACCTCATAGATTTTGTGAGGACGAATGGGTTTCCAACCACTAGGCTACTCAACGGAGGAATGCTACCATTAGTTTGGTTTATAATGTTTTTTACTCGGATTCAATTAATGGTAAGAAATAAATTAGTAGAATGACAGCGACTAAGATTAAGCATGGTTCAAACAAAAGTTAATGACAAACACTACCTATATTTGGACCAGTGGGTGTATCACATATATGACAACTTTTAGTTGAGTATGAACCTCATTTTTTTAGTACCACATATATGACAAACACTTTCGAAAGGGAAATGTTAGCTTTGAATTAGACCAGTGGTCACATATATCTGGCAATACTAAGGATCTTAATAGCAAGAGTCACATTGGTTGAATAATGGGTCACACGGGTAATCTATTGTGTTTGTCAAAATAGGTCGGGTCAGGTTTCCTACTGTAATCGTGGCATCTTTAGTTTAACCAATTTTAAAATTGTGTTTAGAATGTAATGTTTTTCAGGGTTATTGGAGCAACAGCCATTGTTATATGGATATTTAATAATATGGGGCAAAAGCAAGGATTCGAGTTTGACTGACTCGAGAAAGAGAGATCTGCAACATTTTGATCAAGAAACAATCTGAGAAAAAGATCCAAAAGGTAATTTAAAACCAGACATTGTTGATGGTGTGATTAAAGAAGACCATGATGTTGAAGCTTCAGTCTGATGCTTTTTGTTCAAAACACATGGGAATTACTTGACTCAAATACTTGACATGTAGCATGCAGGTACATTTACTGCCTTACCATAATACAAACGCAAAAATCTACTAAAAGCTTCAAAAATAATAAGAGTTCAAATTGAAAAAGTTAAGTTTTAATTAATGCATTCATATACCTTTTTAATTATCTGTAAATTTAATTAGCTTACATTGGTAATTATATTTAAATTTAGTAACTTGCTTCAATCGTGTATGGTTGGAGGATATTATGTTGCTATGCCGTATTAGAAGTTTAAGTAACTAACTAACTGAAAATTTAATCATCTTCGTGTTACAAATATTGATTGTTAACGTACGTAGAAATGAGGGGTATTTGGATCAAGCATATGTAGAAATAAAGTGATTTACAATCAGGCAAGTGCCACAGTAACATATGATTAGATTAGTCTACAACAACATTAAGGTGTGTTTGCATTATGCTGCTATAGAAATATGATGTATACGAATTATGCTACTACAACAACACTGATATTTCATGCATACTGCAGATCTTATGCTCTTTCGCATGTCTATGAAACTGATATGGACAAAAAAGAAGCACATGGTTATAGATTATAATTATGATACTTAAGATGAGAGGATGCGACAACTGGCTGAAATGAGGCGAGAAAGGTAAGTTGGTGTTTGTTTTGAGCATGGTGATTGATATGGATTTCACTTTAATATCTAACTTCAGTATTGCTTTTGTTGTTATATGTGTTCTCATGACTTGCGCTTGATTTGTTCCAGGCAACAAGATAACACGAAAAAAAAATCAAGAATCAAATACCAATATATATTTGTATTGAGTTATTGTCATAAAAGTTGTCTGTTCTGCATCCATACAATATACAGTACTTTGGTGATGGATCAAACAGGTTTGGCTCGAACAAGTCAAATCGGGTTGACCCATTACAGGTCAAAACAGGATTGGAGTGATACAGGCTGAATAAAAAAGCGAAGATGGAGGTGAATTGCTGTATGATGATGTCCTAAAGGCTGGGGTAAAGGTTGGTACAATAATAGATATAGGCAAGTAATTTATACAAGGAATAGAAGAGTTAATTATGTACATTGTGTTGTTGTACTTAATCATATACAGAGTAAGATACATACTCTTGAAGTAACTTTCTGAATAATGTACTCACGCATGTTAATATGAAGTTCATATGCTTATTACTACTTTATTTCTGCTCATTTTGAACGTCAGGTTTTCAGTAAAACACATCAGATTGTTTCTAATATATAATAATATTTAAAAAAATAGAAAAAAAACCCGTGCGTGCACGGGTATTATAACTAGTTGTATTTATACTAAGTTCATAATAAGTGTTATGCATAATAATTAAAGTTAAAAAACCCTCGTTACATGTGACAATATTCATTCTTTGAAGTTAGATTCAAAACATTATCGCACCTCATCTCGTAGCATGCCTTAACCTATTACGTAACGTGAAGGTAATATAGGATCTTTTATTTTTTAGTGTTATCACTGATTGATATTCTCTATATTTAGAAGAGTTAATTACGGGATGTAGGTTATAGCATCCTTATTTATTTCATTGTATTTCTGATTGAAAGATAGATAAAAAAAAACAACATCTTCTCTCGTGAATTTCTATATGGTATCAGAGCGGGTCTCACAAACCTAGCTCTCGATATTGATCCTGAAGGATGGCGGGAGATGACGATCAAAAGAAAAGCAATGGAGAAAGTTCTGGTGGTGGGATCACTTACGACTCACCTTACTACCTTCATCCATCTGACTACCCCAAACAATTACACGTGAACGAGGTTCTTACCGATAACAACTTCGCAGATTGGAGCCAAGAGATGACAAACTTTTTGTTTGCCAAAAACAAAATAGAGTTTGTTGATGGGACAATCAAGAAACCCGAAAAGACCTCTAAGGACTACATGCCGTGGATGCGAGTCGATGCTATGATAAAGGGTTAGTTAACAACTGCTATGGAAAAGAACATCTGGAACAGCGTCAAATATGCAAGTACATCGTCGAAGATATGGTCAGATCTAAATGAACGTTTTGGGAAGGAAAGTGCTCCCAGGGCGTACGAATTAAAGCAAAAGATTTCTTCTACTCGACAAGGTGGTGTTTCTGTATCAACATATTTTACCCAGTTGCGGTCTATATGGGATGAAGCTCAGTCCATATATCCCTTCCCTTGTTGTTCATGTAACAAATGTGTATGTGATGTTGGCAAAAAGATTAACGAGCATCAAGAAAAGGAACACCTTTATGAATTTTTGATGGGGTTGGATGCTAAATTTGCGGTCATTAGAACCCAAATCTTGGCAACAAAACCGGTTCCTTCGCTCGGAACAGCGTATCACATGGTGGCTGAAGATGAGAGGCAAAGAGCCATCTCGAATGACAATATCAATCCACACGAATCCGCTGCGTTCAAGGCGTTTCAAAGGCGAAATAGTTCCCTGAGTTCGAATAAAGAAAGAAGTGGAACCAAGGCTATGAAAGAAGGAATTGAACACTGTACTGAATGCAATAAAGATGGTCATAAGTGCGAGGGCTGTTTTAAACTGATCGGGTATCCAGAATGGTGGCCCGGAAAGAAAGGTGAAAATACAAAAGTAAAGGCCGCGTGTGTCGAGGTAGAGGGGAGTCCCATTCCAGGTTTGACAAAGGAAGACTACAAATATTTCTTGAAACACTTTTCTGGAACAGGTAATAGCATGAGTACAAGGTCCATTGCTAATATGGCCCATAAAGAAGATGAAGAAGGTGAGTGGATATTTGATTCGGGTTGCACCGAATACATTACTTATTTATCCAACATTCTTGTTAACAAGAGAACCACAGACTTCGAGGCTCCAGTTGTTATTCCCAATGGGGATTCCATCCCAGTTAAAGGGAAAGGGGACTATGTTTTTCCAGGGGGAACTAAAGTGAATGACGTTCTTTATGTTCCCGATTTCAAATGCAATCTTCTTTCTCTTAGTCGTCTTTGTCACGACCTTCAATGTTCCATATCGTTTTTTCCTGATTTTTGCATCATGCAGGGACTACAGAAGAGGAACTTGATTGGTGCGGGGAGATGCCAAGGGGGACTGTACCGAATGAAGATAATTCATGAAAGAAAGGCCATGACTACCACCGTTGAGACGTGACACAAGAGACTTGGACATGCTTCAAAGGGAAAGCTTGCTAAGATGGATTTTCTCTCAACTACTATTAAGGATTTAGGTGATTTTTGTGATTCCTGTGCTAAGGCAAAACATACTAGATTACCTTTTCCTTCTAGCTTTATTAAAACTAGTACTCCGTTTGAATTAATTCATTGTGATATTTGGGGAGGTTATCGAATGCCGTCATATACGAAGGCTAACTATTTTCTTACAATAGTTGATGATTTTAGTAGAGCGGTATGGATATTTCTTCTTAAACACAAAAGTGAGGCAAGCAAATGTCTTAAAAAATTTCACAAAATGATTGAGGTACAATTTGAGAAACAAATCAAAAGGGTCAGGTGTGATAATGGTGGGGAATTCACATCTAATGATATGCTTGAATTTTACAATGTAAAGGGAATTTTGTTAGAAACCACATGTCCTCATACTCCTCAACAAAACGGTGTTGTTGAGAGAAAACATAGGTACCTACTTGAAACTGCTCGCGCCTTAAGAATTGGTGCAAACCTTCCTAAAAGTTTTTGGGGAGAATGTGTTTTAACTGCGGTGTATGTGATTAATCGCCTCCCATCCAAGGTGATTAAGAACAAGACCCCTTTTGAGTTAATTTGGAATGAAAAACCAGATTACAATTTTCTAAAGGTCTTTGGGTGTCTAGTTTATTTTAGAAACACCGACACGAAAGGTGACAAGTTTGAAGAAAGGGGGAAGCCGGGTGTCTTCCTTGGGTACCCTCCTAGAACTAAAGGTTATAAAATTCTTGACCTCGAGACCCGAAAAATAATAGTTAGCAGGGATGTCAATTTTCATGAAGATAGTTTCCCTTTCAAAAATGTCAAAGAAAACAATGAAAATAGAACCGAAGAACCGATAATATGTCATGATTGTTACTGTCATAATGAACCAATATTGGTAACAAACAAAGAGCAAAACCCAGTAGAGCAAGATACACAAATAGACCATGACCAAATTAATGATCCCAACAACCCACATGAAACTAATGATAGGGTTGGAACGAGCCAAATAAATGATGATGAGCAGCCTAATCACGACGAATTTGAAACAAATGAAGGAGTAGAAGAAGCCCAAGCCGAGACAAGACCTACTCGAACTAGAATACAACCATCAAAATTCAAAGATTTTGTCGTACAGGTTCCCCCTTCGGTCAAACACCCGACATCAGCATCCAATCAAGTCTCTTCTACGATATGTCATCCAATCTCTAACTTCGTTTCTTACGATAAGTTTTCCACTAATCATAAAGCCTTCTTGTCGGCTATCACTAATTATGATGAGCCTAAGTATTTCAACCAAGCTACTCAAGATTCTCGTTGGCGTGAAGCAATGCAAAGGGAGATCAAAGCCTTGGAGGCAAATGGAATGTGGACCTTGGAAGATTTACCTAAAGGTAAACGAGCTATAGACTCTACGTCGGTTTATAAAATTAAGTTTAAACCCAATGGTAAAGTTGAAAGATACAAGGCTCGTTTGGTAGCAAAAGGATTCACTCAAAGGGAAGGGGTGGATTATCACGACACATTCGCATCGGTTGCTAAACTAGTTACAGTTCGCACATTGTTAGCTGTAGCGGTAAAAAGGAATTGGATTATTCATCAACTTGACGTGAACAATGCCTTTTTACATGGGGATTTAGATGAGGAAGTCTACATGAAAATTCCACAAGGTTTTACTAAAACTGGTGAGACTCGAGTTTGTCGTCTAAGAAAATCCTTATACGGATTAAAACAAGCTTCACGCAATTGGTATCACAAGTTCACTACCTTCCTCTCCAGCTTGAGTTTTAGACAATCAAGGGCTGATCACTCTTTGTTCATATACGAAACCACTAGTGTCACGATGGTTGTTCTGATCTATGTGGATGACGTTATCATTACCGGAAACTGCCTCAACAAAATTCAAGAAACCAAGAAACAGCTTGACAAAGAATTAAGTGTCAAAGACCTTGGTCCATTAAAATACTTTCTAGGAATAGAGGTAGCCAAAACAAGCGATGGTCTAGTTCTTAGCCAAAGAAAGTATACATTGGACATTCTAAAGGATAGTGGGAAATTAGGATGCAAACCGAGTTCTTTTCCCATCGAACAGGGCTTGAAACTAGACAAAGGTGAAAATGAACCAAGTATTGATGCGAGTCAATATTGCCGTTTGATTGGCAGGCTTTTGTATCTTCAAGCCACACGACCAGACATTACTTATTCAGTTAATGTCTTAAGCCAGTTTGTGGCCAACCCAAGAAACAACCATTTGGAGGCAGCGAATCGTGTACTTAGGTACTTAAAGGCCACACCAGGGCAAGGTATTCTACTCTCCCGGCTAGGGGAGCCTGTGTTAACCGCTTATTGTGACTCTGACTGGTTAGGATGTTCCTTTACAAGGCGTTCGTATACGGGTTATTTTCTCTTGCTAGGCGGGACTCCCATCTCTTGGAAAACCAAGAAACAATCTGTTGTCTCGCGATCTTCAGCCGAATCCGAATACAGAGCCATGGCCTCCACGGTTAGTGAAGTTATTTGGGTTCGATGGTTGCTTAGTGAACTACGAGTTGACGTTTCGTTTCCCACATCCTTGTTTTGTGATAATCAAGCAGCTCGTCATATAGCTAACAATCCTGTTTTTCACGAGAGAACCAAGCACGTGGAAATGGACTGTTATTTTGTTCGAGAACGAGTTGAATCCAAGGAGATAATTCCCAAGCACATCAGCAGCAAAATGCAGATGGCGGACTTGCTGACAAAGGGGCTACCAGCTCAACAACTTCAATTTCTTCTTGGCAAGATTGCCATTGCAAATTTGCATGCTTCATCTTGAGGGGGAATATAGGATCTTTTATTTTTTTAGTGTTATCACTGATTGATATTCTCTATATTTAGAAGAGTTAATTACGGGATGTAGGTTATAGCATCCTTATTTATTTCATTGTATTTCTGATTGAAAGATAGATAAAAAAAAACAACATCTTCTCTCGTGAATTTCTATAGGTAACACTTTATGCTTTAACGCGCCTTAAAGCGGGCTATAACGAGCTATTTAAAACTATGATTTATAGTGAACCCTTCTCATAATTGAACCAGATTACATGCATGATTGTTCGAAGATTTTACTTTCATCTAGAGAGTAGTTGTGACTTTTTGTCTCATTGGTCCGTGGCCCTTGCAATGCCACATAAATCCTTTTAACTTCTTTTATTAGAGCCTAACACATGTAATAGAGAATATATCAGTTAGGATGCTATTAGCTTTTGAGTAAACATGTAGTTATAAGTTAAGAGAAGTATGCAGACAAAACAGTGCAAGAATCCAAGAAAATAATGTCAGCTAACTAAGAACATGATTCAATATAAAAATGCAAGATTAGTTTTAGTGTAGAATCTTTCGCTAGATCATTCACGTACAAAGTTTAGGATAATATATTTTCTAAATACTGATACTTTGAAGATTGTAGATCATTCCAAGTATTAATCGAATAGTAACACTGTCACATAGCTCAATGGAAGAAATTACTTAAAATAACAGGAGATTTGAGAAAAAAATAAAACGCAAATGAAAATAAGTTAAACTACTCCGGTAACAAATAAAATATAACGTGCGTGCCGGGTGGTGTATTGTATATTCCCAACAGGTCAACATCGCAGAAAACCGATCAAGACGCAATTTCCCTCACCACACGATTAGGTCACATGCGTTTATTTGTCAATAATGTCGATAATATCAACGTTTGTCTGGTTTTAAGAAATTTCATAAATTGACATATGTTTCTGCAGATTAGTTATTTGTTTGGATGAGTTACATTATTAAAGTCATTTGCTTATAATTACTTTATTGTGTTTTTTTGGTCACTTTAGTACTGTATATAATGCTAGTGACTGATATGTCTTTCTAACTTTCATTCGTAAAACATGTAGAATACCAAGCCTCCAAACTCACAAATGTGATATGGAGAATAAACTTTCAGAAATATGAACTAATATACTTCACTTTTTATTGAACAAAAACTAAGGCTATTTATAACCTTTTACAAGATAATATTACTTAGCATGAAAACAGTACCACACTGCTTCTAGCTAAAAACCAGGGACTAGTGACCCACTCTCCACATGTACTCGTACATATGCATGGCATTCGGTCAAAGTAATATACCAACTCAAACTTATAAACTATCAACTAAAACTTAACACAGAAAACGTTAATTACTTGTTATTTCCATAACCTAGCCATGTCCTGCATACGTAGACCCGACACATAACCGATTAAACCCAACAATCACCCCCTTAATCGGTTATTTACCCGTCGATTCACACGACCGCTTCATCGCCTTCTTTTCGAACCATCTTGATTCTCGACTTTCTCAGACACCCGACCTTCAACTCAGTCACGTCCAAAGTCACTCTAGCTCATGCCATTTTGATTATTGTCCACCACACTCGTAACATATACCATGGCATCCCGTTGGATACGCTCACTACCATCTCGACTTCTCCCAGATCCCCGGCCACATCCAAAGCCACCCGATTTTGAACTCCAACGCCATAATGTCACATGGTGTAGTTTTTCAATCTCTTCTTATCTTGACACCCCGTACCTTTTCTAATCAATGCTATTCCGTTGAAGAAAACAAGGTGACCATCACCTCTACCGTCTTCTAATATCCGCAACACGAGTCAAACTCAAAGCCATCCGCTTTGATTTCCTTCCGCTTGTCCTTTTCCGCGTCTTTGGTTAATCACACAAACAATCGATCATGGATGGAACCCGTGATTACAACATCACAAATTACAACCCCTAACATCTTCACATAACCTTGTTCCAAGAGCACTATTCGACCGATGAAGAAAACAAAGCAACCCCGCTTATACCGTTTTCTTACACCCGCCAAACGAACCGAATCAAAGCTACCCGCTTTTCCCGACTCCTCCCGTCCGTTTATCTCGCGACATCGATTAGTCTCTCACGCCGAACAAACTTGAAGCTACAACCCTTTACCGATCATACCCGTTCCACGAGACCGTCCACCGACCAAGAAGACAAGCTACACACTTCACCGTCTTCTTACCCTGCCGAAACAAACTAAATCCAAAGCTACCGGCTTTGACGGATCTTTCCCGTTTTTTTCACGCACCTCCGCCGGTAAGTCTCTTCACCCCGGAACAAATGATCAAAGGTATCATACACGACGCCCCTTAAAGACAAAGCTCGGTTCCTGCTGCGTTCGCCCGCAGCGAAGGGCTGCACCCTTTTCTTGAAACCGACTCTCAAACCCGCCTTTAATCGAACTAGCTCTGATACCAAATGTAGAATACCAAGCCTCCAAACTCACAAATGTGATATGGAGAATAAACTTTCAGAAATATGAACTAATATACTTCACTTTTTATTGAACAAAAACTAAGGCTATTTATAACCTTTTACAAGATAATATTACTTAGCATGAAACCAGTACCACACTGCTTCTAGCTAAAAACCAGGGACTAGTGACCCACTCTCCACATGTACTCGTACATATGCATGGCATTCGGTCAAAGTAATATACCAATTCAAACTTATAAACTATCAACTAAAACTTAACACAGAAAACGTTAATTACTTGTTATTTCCATAACCTAGCCATGTCCTGCATACGTAGACCCGACACATAACCGCTTAAACCCAACAAAACATGCCCCTAGTTACATCGGAAAAGAAGAATATGGTAAAAGAACCAATATTCCTATTAATAGAGATGAGGGAATAGAAACTACATGGTCGGCTAAGAAATCTCTGTTGGGAATCTAAACTTGTTAGATTCCCTGATCATTGATTTAAACATAATTAGGCTGTTAGATAGTCCCTTGCCTGTGCCTAGGAGGCAGGAAAGTTTCGTAAGACTCACAGAGACCCAAGTCTCTGTGAGCAACCTCAGAGGAGTCCATGTCAGAGACATTGTCAGGGAAGTCGAAGAATTACCTGAAGACATACTCATTGGCTGTGATGGATAACAGCCAAGATGTATCAGGGACTCTGAGGGGTTGAGAGTTAACAGGGGTGGCAATACCCTGATAACTCTCAGCACACATTGGACATGCCATTTGTGTGTTCGAGACTATGAAGAAAAAGGAAACTGTTTTGACAACTGTTTCCTTAAAGCATAATGGAAGACTACCAAGAATAGAAGAACATCATGTGACTGATGTGGGAACTTGTAAAAGCTTGTGTAGTCGCCATCAAGTACTGTTTAGGTCAAACTCGTAACACTATAAATAGGATGTGTATCCATGCATTAATGTTTAACACTTTGAGATATTAAGAACATTATTGCATATAACTTAGTGAATCAAACAGCTACGACTGTATTCATAAGTTAGGGTTTATTGTTGTTCAAAGTGTGCACAACACATTGTCATCAAACTGTGTTATCCATAACACTTGTAATTCTTTATTATACAATAATAAGATTACGTTTGAAAAGTAATACCTTGTGTTGATTAAGCTAAGATTAGGGTTTCTTGCATTGATTAGGGACTTTCAATTGGTATTAGAGCAGTGTTTGATATTAAAACCTTCAAGAAACATCGTTCTCAGTTTTATAATCAAGATCCACCATGCCAGAAACTTCTAACCCACCACAATCACCTTCCACAAACCCATCTTGACCAAGACTTAACCCTCCTGCCAATGACGATGATCTACCCCAACTTCTTGACTCAAGAGGTGGATCACACGTCACAAGTGTACCAGTCTTTGATGAAGAAGATTTTGCCAGTTGGAAGAGTCAATTTCTTGTATATCTTGATGGGCTTGAACCTTTTCTTTTAGAAATTTTAGAAAATGGTCCATATATTCCCATGGCGCTTACATCCACTGAAGAAAACCCTCTTCCCAAACCTCTCAAACAATAGACTCCAACTGATAGGAAATTGGCAAACTAAGATAAACGTCTCAAAAGCATCATAATATCCTGCCTTCCCAAGCATATCATGAAGTCTGTCATTCAGTGTCCCACAGCTAAACAAATGTGGACAGACCTCATTCTTGGCCATGAAGGACCCTCTGAAACAAGAGAGACAAAGATTCAGGCACTCAGACTTCAGTTTAATGCCTTCAAGTCACTTGAAGGTGAAAAGGTTCAGCAAACCTATAGTAGGCTGAAGATTCTTCTAAATGACCTAGCTATGAATGATGTCACTATTGGTCAAGCTGAGATCAATGCTACTTTTGTCAACAGCCTTCCAAGAAAGTGGCTGAGCATGAATCAGACTCAGAGAGCTAACAACTCAATCAAAAATGATACCCTTGCTCAGCTCTATGGTAAGTACAATTATGAAGAAGGGCTGATCGATACTATTTACAAGTCAGAGACTGAAAGATTTATGGTCCAAGGAGCATCTTCCAAAGCATTAATCTCTGCAACACATCCTCATGACAGCGATTCTGATGTTGAAGAAGATACCCGTAGCAGCCAAGAGTTCTTGACAGACCTCAATGCAGAGTTCCATGAAAGAGCCTTGCTAGCCAACCAAAGAAGATACTTCAAAAGATCAGGAAGAGTAGGATCAGCTAGTAAACCAACTGACAGGTCAAAAGAAACGTGTTTTGCCTGTGGAAAGCTTGGACATTATCAAAAAGACTGTCCTTCCACCAAGACATCCTCACCCTCTTATCCATCATCTTCATCCAAACCCTACAAGTTCAAACAACATAACAACTCATCACCATCAAATTCTTCAGACACTGAGAAGAAAGACTACAAAAATAAGTACAAGGCACTTAAAGCTGAGTTAGAACAAATGAACTTGAAGATTGAAGCTCTGTCCAAAAAGAAAGGTGGTGAGAAAAAGACAGAGAAAGGGTTGGTTGATGAAACTTATGATTGGAATGATGAGACACTAACTTCAGATGAAGAAGACACCACCAGAGTCAGGGCTTTTATGGCGATAGCTGAGGATGAACCAGCTGTTGGAAAAGGTGATGCAAGATCAGGACAATGGGTTGACATCACAATGAAAAAGGTACACAGGCTTTTATCCATGTCTGATAGTGATGAACGTAAGCATGTCCTTGATTACACCATTGTTGATTTACACTTTGTTGAGGAACAAAGAAAGAATCTACTTGATAAGTTTCACTCTGTTAAATCTGAAATGCTAAATGCTAAGGCTGAATGTGAAACTCTCAGGCGGGTTAATTTAGAGAAAATATCCCTGCAAAATGAAGTAGCTAGATTAACCTTGAAAAACATTGCTTTAAATGATCAAGTCACTGAATTGAACAAGGTTATTGAAAAATGGCTGTGTGTTAGGTTCACTATAGATCAATTGCTTAATGATGAACTGCCTACTGACATTAAAAGGGATATATCTGCTAAGAAAAACAAGCTGAGAATTCTCACCAAACCCAAAGACATTATCTTTAAATCTACAGAGACCATTCATATGTCAGATAGCACTTTGATAAATGACCCTGTCTCTGAAGATGTGGCCGAGCTACCACCCTTGCCCAAACTCTCTGGATTTGAACCCAGCAGTTCTTCTAGATCTTCTAAGGATGAACTTAGGACAGATATTGACAATCCTCCAACTAAAGTTTTTCATGTTCCTGCTAAACAAACTGGCAAACAAGTAGCTTTTAAGCCTGTTAATTCTAAAGCTGTGAATAAGGTTGAACCTACCACTGAAGATCGCATGTTGTCTCTCATGAAAGAAGTAGAACTCTTGAAACAACACATTAAGCCTTCCGCTGAATGCTCTACTTCTCATGAACCTAAGTCAGTCCTAGGTGAACCCAAAGGGGAAAGGTTAATCAAACCTTATTGCAATGTATGTAAAAATTCTCACCATTCGACCTTAGATCATGACAGACACATGGCTGCTAAAAGAGCTCAGACACCCTCTAGGGACAGACCACAGAGTTCCAAAAGACAACAGGGAAATTACAAACCTTATCCTCCATGTAAATTCTGCGGGTTCACAGACCATCACTCAGACGAGTGTGGTGACTTCCCTGGGTGTGATATCTGTGGGAGTTATAACCATGAAACAATGAACTGTCCATCCCAACGCCAAAAGTTTTTCAGGAACACAAGAGTTGCTAATAAGCAATTCAGGGAACCCACTGGAAAGTGGGTTCACCATAGGAACTAATCTGTTTCTATGTATCTGTGCAGAAATATCTCAAGGAATCGGTATGGTATCTAGATAGTGGCTGTTCTAGACACATGACAAGGATTCAACAATACCTGCACAGATACTCAAAGGAGCCAGGTCCTAAAGTGGTGTTTGGAGATAACTTTTCAAGTGACACAGAAGGATATGGCTCAGTGAATTGCAATGGGATTACATTTACCAGGGTTGCATATGTGAATGTTCTTAAACACAATCTTAGTAGCATCAGCCAATTGTGTGATGCTGACTATAAGGTTTTGTTTACTAAGACTCAGGGAACCATATTCAACAAAAACAATGACGTTGTGCTGATTGCACCTAGAAGGAGAGATGTTTATGTCATCAACATGGCTGTGTGCTCTGAAGACAGTGCAAATTGTTTTCTTGCTAAAGCCTCTGAAAGTGTCAATTGGTTGTGGCACAAAGGACTGTCTCATCTCAACTTCAAGAACATCAGCAAGATAGCCACTCAAAACTTGGTTGCTGGTCTACCTTCAGTAATGTTTTCCAAAGACAAGACTTGTTCTGCCTGTGTCAAAGGAAAGCATCACAGGTCTTCATTCAAGACTAGGCAATCATTCTCTATTGACAAGTGCTTACATCTCCTTCACATGGATTTGTTTGGGCCTGTCAAACCTCAGACCATTAATCACAACAAATACACCTTGGTCATAGTCGATGAATTTTCAAGATACACATGGGTGTTCTTCCTCAGAAGGAAAAGTGATGCAGCTGAAACCATCATGTCCTTCATCAGACAGGATGAAAATATGAATGATGTTAGAGTCAAAGCTCTAAGAAGTGATAATGGTATTGAATTCAAGAATCATCAACTTGAATCTTTTTGTGATGAAAAAGGGATTTCTCATAACTTCTCTTCAGCTGGCACCCCTGAACAAAATTGTGTGGCTGAAAGAAGAAACAGGACTTTGATTGAAGCAGCAAGAACTATGTTAAATGGTACAGCCTTACCAAAGCAATTTTGGGGAGAAGCTGTTCACACTGCCTGCTACACACAAAACAGATCAATCATTGTCAAAAGACATGGTAAAACCTCCTATGAAATTTTCCGGAAAAGATCTCCAGACGTCAGCTATTTTCATGTGTTTGGGTGCCCTGTGTTTATTTATAACTACAGGGATAAACTTGGAAAGTTTGATGAAAAAGCTGATGATGGTTTCTTTTTGGGATACTCTCCAATAGCCAAAGCCTTCAGAGTATTCATCATCAGAAGACAAGAAGTAGAAGAAACATTCCATGTAAGATTCAATGAAGATGATGAGGTCATACAGAGAACAGGAACAAAGGGTGATGAAATTGATTTTAATGAAAATGTATCTTTTCCAAGTGATGAGTTCACAAAACCCAGACCTACCAGTCATCATCACTCCAACACTCTCACCCCTTATGTCCCTGCCTTTGACCCTCTGTCTACTCACAACATAGAAGTTCCTACCTCTCAGGAACTTGATGAAGAAGAACCTCAAATTTCTGATGGTCCTTCTCATGATACTGATGACTCACCAATTCTTCAAATCCCTGAAGATTCTCTTGCTGACAATGAAATAGCACCCCTTAATATGGCTGAAGAAGACCCTGACACTGAAGTAGTCTTTGAAGAAAGCCCTCCTAGTCAGCAGGATGAAACTCAAATTGTACCAGCTGTGCCCACAAGTACTCATGTCCTTGAGTCCCCAGCTCCTCAAAATAAGTGGTCAAGAGATCAACACATTCTTCTTGTCAACATTATAGGGGAACCAAATGCAGGGGTCACAACTAGACAGCGAATTCAAGACTCAGAGTCAGCCTCAGCCAATGAATGTCTCTTTGCTGAATTTCTCTCACAAATTGAACCTAAAAGAGTAGTTGAGGCTCTGGTAGAAGAAGGATGGGTTGCTGCTATGCAAGAAGAAATCAATCTGTTCAAAAGGAACAAAGTATGGACACTAGTGCCAGCCACACCTGGAAAGAATATCACAGGCACTAGATGGATCTATAGAAATAAGATGGATGAAATTGGGAACATCATCAGGAACAAGGCTAGACTG
This sequence comes from Glebionis coronaria, assembly GCA_025667525.1. Taxonomy (NCBI): domain Eukaryota; kingdom Viridiplantae; phylum Streptophyta; class Magnoliopsida; order Asterales; family Asteraceae; genus Glebionis; species Glebionis coronaria. The sequence continues at coordinate 70,469,093 of CM046877.1, read as the reverse complement.
GTGGCACAGGGATTCTCTCAGACTGAAGGAATTGATTATGATGAAACTTTTGCACCTGTTGCTAGACTTGAAGCCATTAGAATCTTCCTTGCTTATGCTGCCTATATGAACATCACTGTGTATCAGATGGATGTTAAGAGTGCTTTCCTCAATGGTGATTTGGCTGAGGAAGTGTATGTTGCTCAACCTGAAGGATTTAAGAACAGCGAGTTTCCCAAACATGTGTACAGACTTCACGAGGCAATGTATGGTCTGAAACAAGCTCCAAGAGCATGGTATGAAACTCTTTCAAATTTCTTAACTGAAAATAAATTTGTCAGGGGTTCTATTGATAAAACACTCTTTACCTTCAAGGACAAGAGTGATTTCATCATTGTGCAGATTTATGTGGATGATATCATCTTTGGGTCAACAAATGTCAATCTTAGTAAACATTTTGGTAAATTAATGACCAAAAAATATGAGATGAGTATGATGGGTGAATTAACTTACTTTATGGGCTTTCAAATTAAACAATGTCCTAAGGGAATTTCAATTTGTCAAGAAAAGTATGTTAAGGACTTACTTAAAAAATATGACTTAGCTGATTGTGCATCAGTGAAATGCCCCATGCTTCCACCCAACAACTTGGGCCCTGATGAGTCAGGGGTCTCTGTCAATGAGACTCTATATAGAGGCATGATTGGGTCACTCATGTATTTAACAACTAGTCGTCCAGATATCCAATTCTCCACATGTCTTTGTGTAAGGTACCAAGCTAACCCAAAAGAATCCCATCTAGTGGCTGTTAAGAAAATTTTCAGGTATCTTAAAGGAACACCATCCCTAGGCCTATGGTATCCAAAGGAATCAGGCTTTGATCCCAAGGCATATTCAGATTCAGATTATGCTGGATGCTGTATTGACAGGAAAAGCACTTCAGGGAGCTGTCAAATCCTAGGAGGAAAATTGGTTGGATGGAGTGCTAAAAAACAAAACTCTGTGGCTATGTCCTCAGCTGAAGCAGAATATGTCGCTGCAGCCAGCTGTTGTGCTCAGGTGCTCTGGATGAAAAGTCAATTGGCTGACTATGAAATTTTGTATGACAAAGTGCCAATCTTTTGTGACAACACCAGCGCCATTGCCATATCCAACAACCCTGTTCTTCACTCTCGTACCAAACACATTGATATCAGGTATCATTTTATCAGGGATCATATAATGAAGGGAGATATTGAGCTGCATTTTGTTCCCACTGAGCTGCAACTAGCTGATATCTTTACAAAGCCTTTGGCTGAACCTTCGTTCAACAGGCTAGTTGCTGAGCTAGGGATGCTCAATATCTTAAAGCCTGTGGCTAGGTATTAAATGTGTTCATTAAATGATTGATTCTATATTAAATGTTTTTCACATGAAACTAGGTAGTTACTTTCCAAGTAAATGCTAAAAACATTCTCAAATATTTAATCATTTATTTTTCGGATAACGAGGAGACAAACTATTTTGAAAGGTTAAGGGGACCCACTTGAGCAGTCATTTTCGCACCTTGCATTTAATACGGTTGAATAACTGTTCACTTAGTTTGAATATATATATTGTCTCCTTTCTCTTCTCATCCACCACCATTCTCATTTCTCAAATCTACTTCTCTCTCTAAGTTCTTCTCTCTCTTAAACTATCCGCCATTTTCGCACACCTTCAACCTCAAATCAATGGCGTTTTCAGTTCCTAAAGCTTCGAATGTTAACTTCGAGATCAACGAGAGCATCCTCGCCTCCAACAACGCCATTGGATGGATTAAGGCACCAAACAGCACCTATTCAGATCTGGTCAATTTCTTGCAGAATTGTGACCTAAGTGAAGCCTTCACCAAATCCCTATCCACCTTTTACCAAGAATACCTTAGGGAATTCTGGTATTCTGCTGAAGTGGTAGAAGACACCATAACATTTAGCCTCTCATGCAATGAACACCCTTTTGCCTTCTCCCTTAAAGACTTTTCAAGTGTGGTCGGATTAAAGCATGGAGATGAATGCCTGAAGGTAGTTGATAAAAAGGCTGTCAAAGAAGCCCTGGCCACACTCAACCCTTGCCATGACGTTAACCCTGCCCTTACACCAGCTGAGGTCCTCGCCAAATCTCCTCTGAAGATTAAGTATTTCACTCCCATGTGGCGTGTCCTCTTCACCCACATTGTTAAATCCCTGGGAGGAATGTAGGGATCAAAGGATCAGATGTCTTTCAACCATCAGGCTATTGCTTATGGATTAATCTGGGGAGCTGATGTTGACGTTGGAAGCATTCTCTTCTCCAACCTTGTAGAACAGCTGAAGGGAAGGAATCAGGTCAGGGAAAAGAATATCTGCTATGTGCGCTTCCTGTCTCTGATCTTCGAAAGCTTGCTGGGAGATAACTACCACAACAAGGCCTTGACTGCTCTTAAGCCCTACCGCATCACAGGTGCCATCTACAAAGACATAGGAGATGAAGACGTCCCTGTCACCGCCCATATGATGAATGTGGCCAACCAAGTACCAAACCCTGAGAAGCCCTTGCTCCCTTCCTCTGAGAAGGTGATTACTTCTAGTGTTGCTGGCAAGTCTACGTCTTTGACCTCTGGGCAGCACACTACTAAGTCCAAGGCTTCATCTGGCCAACAACCTAAGAAGAAGAAAATCCCCTCTTCTTCCCACTCCAAAGCTGTTTCAAAGGCCAAAGGAAAGAAGACTGACACCTCCTCTGGTCCAGATACTCATGTGGATTCAGATTCTTTGGCTGACAAACAACAGGAGTCTAGTGTCTCAAAGTCAGCTGAGACGACAGGAAACCAACCTGATCAAGCTGATATCTCACAGGTAATCAGTGTACATTTTTAGAGGTTCACAAGCAGCCACTCTCATTTGTCTGTAGGAGAGAGTGGTGAAGTTAGGGTAATCCTCGACCCTTAGAAGTCTGTCAATACACTTAGAATCCTTTAAGACTTCTGTACACCCTGTCTTTGCACCAGGGAATGATTCATTTGTGTTTATAAAGCACCCCGATGACCCTGCACCCTCTAGACAGTACTCAGGCTAACAACAACCTGAATACACTAATGTCTCAACCTTGATCAGCTGTACTTCACACAGCCTCTTGGTTCCCTCCTTAAAAGAGTCCCAAAGGATTTATCCTTTCAGGGGGAGCTGAATCATCACCCTCAGCTTTCCTAGGGGCAGCGTAACAAGCGACCTTTAACCACATATGTTTCACTCTTAAAAGAGTCCCAAAGGTTTTCACCTTTTGGGGGGGCTGAATAATCACACTCAGCTTTCCTAGGGGCAGCGACTGGCGATCCATAAACAACATATGTCTCACAATCAAAAGAGTCCCAAAGGTTTTATCCTTTTGGGGGGGGGGGGCTGAATAATCACACTCAGCTTTCCTAGGGGCAGCGAATGGCGATCATTAACCTTATTTTTTCGCACTTAAAAGAATCCCAAGGATTTATCCTTTGGAGTGGCCGAGTAATCACCCTCAGCCTCTCTGGGACAGCGAAATGGCGACCATTCCCCTTATATTTTTCCCTGTTACTAATTACAACAAATTTGCAGGCTGAAATTGTACAACCAGTCATCGAGTCTCAGGTACACAAAGAAAAGGAGGCTGATACAATGACTCAAGACAAATCCAATGATGAAGAGCCTTTGTTAAATGCTGATGAAGAAATGCTATCATTGGAAGATTATGTCTCTGATATTGAGTCCATGCCTAAGGATGAATTCCCTGAAGGGATGTTCGATGAAGAGGATGAAGAAGATGAGGAAGACCAGCAGCCTGTCTCTCCTCCAAAAGAAATAGCTGTGTCTACACCAGCTGGTGATAAGACTTCTCCTCCCAAGAATGCTGTTGATACTCCCAACTCCGCTACATCCACAACAACAGTTTTCCAATCTCCAGCCTATGATCCAACAGCGGAGTTTCTCTTGTTTGATCATCCTGCCCAGACGAACTTTGATATTCTACCAAGGGGGGATGACTATGCTTAGCAAAGCCTCAATATCAAGAATCTTCAGCCTGTTCATCACCAATCAGATATTGAGCGTTTATCAAGGAAGCTGGACGTGATCAAGTCAGGAATGCACAACTTCACTGTGACATTTCCAGGAATCATCAAAAAGGCTGTGACTGAGGCGGTCACTGAGCCAATTCAGGATGGTGCAAGAAGAGGTGTAGCCCAGGGACTCAGTCATCTTTCAACAAGAATAAAAGATGCCATTGACTCAGCTGTCCCTGCCATGTTCCATGAACATGAACTCACCATGCACAGGCAATTTAATGTTGTTCGCACCAGGCAATACCGCCATGCTAACTTTATTGTCAGGCGTGTTCAGGCCAATACCAATGCAAATGGCAATCTCCTGCTGAAGATTGCCAGGGCTTCAAGAAAAAGACAACGTGCTATGGCTGCCTCTGTGGATCAGATTGCAAGACGTTTTCAAGCACGTTCATCCAAACATCTGCGAAGTCAGGATAAACGTGAGGGGGAGAAAAATACAACACTCAGCCTTGCATCTGCTGAACAAGGCTCATCCTCAGCTAACCCCACCATCACACCTGTTCCTCTCCAAGTCATCACACCTATTGTAATACCTGATGATGAGGATAATACTCAGGGGGAGCAACAAACTCAAGATGGAGCTGACTCATCAAAGTCTCTAGTTTTGGTTAACACCAGCAAGCCTGAGGATGATGATGAACCAGCTGCCAAGAAATTAAAATTCACTGTTAGCTCTCTCCCCAAAGCTATTCAAACTCAGGCTCAGACAGCGTTTATCAAAAGAGCTGATGTTTTGAAAAACATAAGTGTGGAGTCCTCTGTCTCGAAGAAAGGAAAGGAGATAGTTTTGGTTGACACAGATACCAAACTTAAGAAGATAGCTGCGATGCTAGAGACAGGAGGATCCACCACAGACCTTTCCCAATTCTCAACCTTTACACCTTCCGATGAGATTCCTTTGACCCCTGAAGAAATAGAGCAACAGGCTGAATAATTCAAAAGATTAAATAAACTCAAGACAGCCAAAGAATTGAATGAAGCTACTCTGAGGAAGATGACACCACCTGAAAGGGAAAAACAAAAACAAAGGTTGAGGGAAATGGAAGCAAAACGCGCTGAGGCGTTAAGGAAAGTCAAAGCTGACTATGATGCCTGCGTGAACAACAGATATGCTTCTGGCAAGATAACCAAGTTCAAATACACCATTCATAAATCCACTAACACCCCAAGGATGATCTTATAGAGGGATAACCAACCAGGGAATATGGATGTGTTTGACAACTTCAGGTTAAAGACACTAGGGTTATCAGAATGGTTCGAACTTGAAGCCTTAGCTGCCAAGAAGACTGGACATGCTAATTTTATTTTTGCTTAAGACTCTTAAGGCCAAGTTTAACTGGATCAAGGAAACAGCTGCCAAACTTAAGATTGATCTCCCACCACAGATTTTTGAACAAGAACCCCTAAAGACTGGAAACAAAAGGAGAAGAATTTCACAAATTGTTAATGAAACTTTTGTTACTGAAGATATTCATGTGGATGGCATGCACATGGATTTGATCCTCCCCAGTGGTATTGTTGGCCCTGTTGATGGTCAGACATACACAGAGCCTGAAAGAGGGATGATATTCATGAACAGGGCTTGCCAGTATGCTTTTCAAAGGGAAGATGAGATGTGCTTAGCTTCAACTATTCAGCTACTCTGTCACAAGATGTCTCTCAAGATCAACACAGAGTATTCCAAGAAGTTTGCCAAGACTTTGCAGGATGAACTAGATAACAGATTGGACTTGGCTGAAGCTGAAGCAAGGATAAAAAATGATGACTATTAAAGATGTTCACAACCCTTTTTACCTTCATCTTTTATTTTGCTTATGTAATGCACTTGTAATTTTTCTGTAAGTTTTAATAAAATCATGAGGTATGTTTGTTTAGATGTGTTATGTGTAAGAAGAAGCTGTTAAACTCACTTACCTTAACTTAGTTAGATCTAGCATTATTTATGTTTAAATAGGGGGAGATTGTTGGGAATCTAAACTTGTTAGATTCCCCGATCATTGATTTAAACATAATTAGGCTGTTAGATAGTCCCTTGCCTGTGCCTAGGAGGCAGGCAAGTTTCGTAAGACTCACAGAGACCCAAGTCTCTGTGAGCAACCTCAGAGGAGTCCATGTCAGAGACATTGTCAGGGAAGTCGAAGAATTACCTAAAGACATACTCATTGGCTGTGATGGATAACAGCCAAGATGTATCAGGGACTCTGAGGGGTTGAGAGTTAACACGAGTGGCAATACCCTGATAACTCTCAGCACACTTTGGACATGCCATTTGTGTGTTCGAGACTATGAAGAAAAAGGAAACTGTTTTGACAACTGTTTCCTTAAAGCATAATGGAAGACTACCAAGAATAGAAGAACATCATGTGACTGATGTGGGAACTTGTAAAAGCTTGTGTAGTCGCCATCAAGTACTGTTTAGGTCAAACTCGTAACACTATAAATAGGATGTGTATCCATGCATTAATGTTTAACACTTTGAGATATTAAGAACATTATTGCATATAACTTAGTGAATCAAACAGCTACTACTGTATTCATAAGTTAGGGTTTATTGTTGTTCAAAGTGTGCACAACACATTGTCATCAAACTGTGTTATCCATAACACTTGTAATTCTTTATTATACAATAATAAGATTACGTTTGAAAAGTAATACCTTGTGTTGATTAAGCTAAGATTAGGGTTTCTTGCATTGATTAGGAACTTTCAATCTCCATAACTGACCTCAACATCAGACTGGCCGTATGGACCTTGCCTCGCTAAGAAAGCATCATTAATTCTAGTAATAATCTAGTCCTAATCCTAGCTGAATCCCGCGATTATACCGGCTTGAAACAAACAAGTGTTGTATGATTTGTGACAACTATCCTACTTCCTCCCTTAACTCACATCACACTCGTTCCGTCTTCCACTATCTTTTTGTATCCGAAACATCTTTGGTTATTGGCCCGAACCAACAACCCACAACACTTCTTTTTGGCCTTACTTTTAATTGGGCTTGACTTAGACCAACTCGATCACACGCTGAACAAGATAATTTGACTGAACTAACGACCCTTCTTTTTGAGTTGCACCTTAATGATGCTACTGATATTTGGGAATTCATTCAAGACTCTTCGAGATGCTTCAATGTGAAGAGCATGTGAAACCATATTAACCGCATGTGTCAACTTCTCATCCCATCAGATTTAATAAATTCCTCCCTGTGACGGTGAATACCCGCGTGTGGCGCAACATGAATAAAAGGGTCCGTACACGGGTTAATCTGGATAAGAGAGATCGACCTTCACTCTCTTCGATGTCCCCTTTTGTGACGATGATATGAAACAGAGAACAATATATTTGCCTTGTGTGCAATTGCCAAAGATGTTTGGAAAGAAATCATGGCCTGGTGGAAGGTTTCGGGTGTCCTTGCTACATGTGTAGATGACTTAGCCTTATTGGCCGATTGAGTCTAAATTTTGCCTTATCTCAAAAAGGCTTTCGACGTTGTTGTAAACACCATTCACTTGGTTTTCGACTAGGAATAGGAAAGTTTCTATATATTGGATAAAGTGGTTTAATAATCCATGTAACACTCCATCAACCTATTTGTAATTGATTTTCTATCATCTTGCTAGTCTTTAACCAAATCGGCGTTCCAAAAAAAACCATTTTTTTCATCGTCTTATTGTTTTTGTCGAAGATCTTTGTCGTTGACAACAAAAATTGAGAATCAAATTGCTACTCACTTCAAAGGGGAAGCAAGCCATGACGTAGAAAATAGCAAATATCATAAATATGGAGTAAACAAAAAGCAATATACAATTATGTCGCCAAATATAAGTCCATTTCCATGTAAAGGAACAACAAAGAGGAGAAGAAAATAAAAAAGAAAAGAAGATGTAAATTTTTAACATTCTATTAAACGTGCATATGTTTGAAAACCTTTCATTTTAAATGCAGAGTGTTAGATGATATGTCAAGGCTCAAGTCCAATCAAAGGCTTTAGTCCATTGTGTATTCGGGCTGAGCCCATTAGGCTTCATGGCATGTGTATACGTATTCATATGATTAATGTTAAAGCTGGGTTTTATGAGGGAATAATTCATTCTAATAATAAACTCATATTGTATATTGTTGTGTTTCTAGTCTTTTATTAGCCTAATCTATGTCTAGGACCTTAAAAGTCTCGTTTCCTATAGCTAGTAAGAATAAAGGTCGGTTGGCCATGTCTAAGCCCAACCCGTCCCGTAGGACTTTTAATAGTTAGTTCCCCCCCATCTCTATAAAAGGAGGTGAGGGGGAACGAACCAAACACGTCATTCTTTCAATAACAACTAATCTAACGATTGTGGATAATACCTTGTGGGCGTCGCTTCTACTTTTCTGTCGATTTTGCGTGTGTGTGTTCTTCGATCAATATATCGCATCTAGTAATCAGGGTTGTAGGTATTAAACCCTACAGGTGGTATCAGAGCTCGGTTCTTCGAGTGGCTGATTATCTAGGATCGGTCGGTGAGGAACTTGATGTTTCGGTTCTTGAGCATCAAGGGTAGTAGCATGGAATCGACTTTAAAGGGTTCTTTATCTTCAAATCGCCGTTCAGTGGTGCTTTTATTTTTTGGTGGTGGTTTTCATCGCAGGGGAGATAAAGAGAGAAGAAAGAAGAATAGTGTGTGGCTGGTTTAAAAGTCAGACACAGAAAGTAATACAAAGGGTTTGGATTAGGTTTTTTTTTTAATTGGGCCGCATAGAGTATTTGGGCTTATATAAATAAAAATTTTAATCATTATTTTTGTTTACATTTAAACAAAAAAAGAAGTTACTTTGTATTATTTACACAAGGGACTTTGTAATTCGTGATTGTGAGGTTTTCACAAGGTTTAGCGAATTATCAGACGGGCTTTGTCAGTTTGTGATTGTGAGGGTTTATCACAAGGTTTAGCAAATCAACAAAGGAATAAAGAATGACGGGAGCCAAGTTTGACATCGAGAAATTCGATGGAACTGGTGATTTTGGGTTATGGAGAATCAAGATGCGTGATTTATTAATCCAGAATGGGTATGAAGCAGCTTTGGAGGTTTTATCCGTGAATATGGAAGCTGGAGAGAAATCTAAGCTTGACAAGAAAGCTGACAGTGCCATGATTTTGTGCTTAGGTAACAAGGTCCTGAGAGAGGTTACCGGGGAGACGACTACAACGGGGGTTTGGTCAAAGCTTGAGTCTTTGTACATGACAAAGTCATTGGCCAACAAGTTGTACCTGAAGAAGAAGTTGTATACATTCTACATGCCGAATGGACGAAAGATTTCCGAGCATATAGATGAGTTTAACAAAATCGTTCTTGATTTAGCAAATATTGAGGTAAAATTCGAGAATGAAGATCTTGCTTTATTGTTACTCACTTCTTTACCAGCATCATACGAACACTTTATGGATACCTTGCTTTATGGACGGAAAGCTTTGACTTTGGAGGACGTGATGGCCACACTAAATTCAAAGGAAATCAAAGAAAGGTCCAAGCGAAGGGCGATGATGGTGAAGGGTTATACGTGAGGGAAAGAACTGATAGCAGGAATTCACATTAGTCAAGGGGAAAGTCAAGATCGAAGTCTCGAGGTGGAAGACTCAAATGCTTTATTTGCCAATCTTAGGAGCACTTGAGAAGAGACTGTCCGAAGAATAATCGCAAGAAGTCAAAAGGTTACGTCAAGAAAGATGATCAACCAAGCTCTAGTGGTTTGATTTACGACGATTCTAAGGTGACGATGGTGATGAGTGCAAAAAGACTGCATGATTGGATCATGGATTGAGGAGGTCCATATCACATGTCACCCAGGTCAGATGTATTTTTTGATATTCTGGAATGCGATGGGGGCAGCGTACTATTGGGCGACAACAGGGAGTGCAAGATCAACGGTATTGCCAAGGTAAAGGTTCAAATGAAATATGGGTCAAGTTTTGTGTTACACAATGTCAGGTACATTCCTGAATTGAAAAGAAACTTGATATCGCTGGGAACTATTGAAAAAGATGGATATACCGTAAAATTACAGTCAGGCAAAGTGAAGGTGATTAATGGTTCTAGGGTTATTATATCTGGGACCCGAAGGGAGAACTATGTGTGCTCTTTGGATGGCCATGCATTGGCCGGTGAGCTTAATGCTAGTGTTGAAGAAAAAGACAGTCTTGTGCAGGTTTGGCATAAAAGACTGGGACATATAAGTGAGGCGGGACTACACGTGTTGGAAAAGCAAGGTTTGTTTGGCAAGAAGAGTCTAGGTAAGCTCGATTTTTGTGAGAATTGTGTTCTGGGAAAGTCACATCAAGTCCGTTTCGGTGTAGGAAGGCACACTACTCAGGGAGTGATAGACTATGTTCATTCAGACTTATGGGTCCGTCTCAGGTACAATCATTGGGAGGTAAGAGGTATTTCTTATCTATAGTTGATGATTATTCCAGGAGGGTATGGGTTTATGTTCTCAGGTTTAAATACGAAGCATTTGGGAAGTTCAAAGAGTGGAAGCAGTTAGTAGAAAATCAGACTGGGAGGACGGTTAAAAAGCTTAGGACGGATAATGGTCTTGAGTTCTGTAACCGGGAATTTAATTAGCTATGTACTGAGAGTGGGATTGCTAGACATTTGACAGTTTCTGGGACGCCGCAACAAAATGGGTTAGCAGAACGAATGAACAGAACTCTCATGGACAACGTACGCTATTTATTAATACAGTATGGATCGCCCAAGACCTTCTTGGCGGAAGCGACATGTACGGCCGTCTATCTTATAAATAGGTCACCATCTACAGCGATTGAGAAGAAGACACCTATGGAGATATGGTCGGGACATCCTAGTGATTATGGGATGTTGAGGGTTTTTGGCTATGTCGCGTATTCACACGTTAAACAAGGTAAGCTCGAGCCGAGAGCGGTAAATTGCGTTCTTTTGGGGTATCCTGAGGGTGTGAAGGGATACATACTATATAGGCTTGATAATGAATCACCTAAAATAGTCACAAGCAGGAACATGGTCTTCAATGAAAGTGTCATGTACAATGGCACGTTGAAGGATACTGATGCAGGAAAAGATAAGTTTGTTGAGGATTTACATGTTGAGGTGGAACTGTAGAGGTTAGATAATCATACGCCAGAGGAAGATCAGACACGTCAGGAAGATCAGACACGTCAGGAAGATCAGGAAGACCATACGGATCAGGAAGATCAGTGAGATCAAGAAGATGGCTATTATGAAGATGTAGGGGTTCAAGAAATTGATCAACCACCGGATCTCACAGATTATCAATTGGTTCGGGATAGAGAGCCAAGGACAAGAACGAAACCAGCAAGGTTTCGGGATAAGAGTAATATGGTTGCTTACATGTTTGTTGCAGCAGAGGAAGAAGATACTCATGAACCATTGATATACCAGGAAGCAGTTGCTTCTGAAGACAGTTCTAAGTGGAAAGCTGCTATAAAAGAAGAGATGGATTCTCTGAGGAAGAACAAGACCAAGGTGTTAGTAGATCATCCAGCTGGCAAAAGCTGGTGAGTTGCAAATGGCTGTTCAAAATAAAGGAAGGGATTGAAGGTGTTCAAAAGCCTAGGTACAAGGCAAGGTTGATGGCTCGTGAATTCACATAAAGGGCAGGTATTGATTACAATGAAGTATTTTCACCGGTAGTTCGAGACACATCTATTCGGGTTATACTTGCATTGACTGCGTGTAAAGATTATGAGCTGGAGCAGCTTGATGTAAAGACGACGTTTTACATGGAAATCTTGAAGAAGTGATCTACATGAGGCAGCCACCGGGGTTTGAACAAGGTAACAAGGTATGTTTGTTAAAGAAATCTCTTAATGGTTTGAAGCAGTCGCCTAGGCAATGATACAAGAGGTTCGATGAGTATATGCTGAGCAATGGGTTTAAGCGTAGCAGTTACGACAGCTGCGTATATTACAAGAGTTATGCACCTGGGGAGTATATCTATCTATTGTTATATGTAGACGATATGTTGATTGCTTGTATGAGCAAGGCTGAGATCGCGGCTACCAAGTCTTTGCTTAAAAGGGAGTTCGACATGAAAGTGCTCGGGGAAGCAAAGAAGATTCTTGGTATGGAAATCTTTAGGGATCGAAGTCGCAAGATTCTGAGGGTGTCACAATCCAGGTACGTTTCTAAAGTCTTAAAAAGGTTTAGAATGGACAATGAGAAGTCGGTTCAGATACCATTGGATGGGCACTTCAAGCTGTCGTTGAAGGATTGCTCGGTTAGGGATTGTAATGTTGAAAAAATGAGTAGTGTGCCATATTCAAATGTGGTTGGGAGCTTAATATATTTGATGGTGTGCACGAGGCCAGACATAGCGTATGCAGTAAGTGTAGTTAGTATATATTTGGCAAATCTGGATAAACTCCATTGGGAAGCAGTGAAGTGGATTATGAAATATTTGCAGGGCACTGTAAACGTGGGTTTGGTATATGGGACAAATCGTGGCAACCATGTGGACGTAACAGGTTTTGTTGATTCAGACTACGCTAAGGATCCATATAAGGGTAGGTCTCTCACTGGTTACGCATTTTTAGTACAGGGATGTGTTGTAAGCTGGAAGGCAACACTACAACACGTGCTGGCTCTTTCAACTACATAGGCGGGGTATATGGCCCTTACGGAGACTGTGAAGGAAGCTATTTGGCTAAAGGGACTCTTGGAAGAGTTGGGCGTGAAGCTCAACACGGTTGCAGTTAATTGTAATAATCAAGGCGCGATTCACTTATCGCGGAATCATGTTTTTCATGAAAGGACTAAGCACATCAATGTGTGCTATCACTTTATCAGAGAAGTCTTAGAGGCAAAGATGGTGGAAGTTCTGAAGGTGGGTACTGAACACAATGATGCGGATGCCTTGACGAAGGTGGTACCTGGACGCAAGTTACAACACTGCTTGGATTTGCTGAGTGTTGGGATAGGCTAATATAAGCCTAAGGTGGGAATTGTTGTGTTTCTAGTCTTTTATTAGCCTATTCTATGTCTAGGACCTTAAGAGTCTCGTTTCCTATAGCTAGTAAGAATAAATGTCGGTTGGCCATGTCTAAGCCCAACCCGACCCGTAGGACTTGTAATAGTCGGTTCTCCCTCATCTCTATAAAAGGAGGTGAGGGGGAACGAACCAAGCACGTCATTCTTTCAATAACAACTAATCTAACGATTAGGGATAATACCTTGTGGGCGTCGCTTCTACTTTTCTGTCGATTTTGTGAGTGTGTGTTCTTCGATGAATATTCCACATCTAGTAATCAGGGTTGTAGGGATTAAACCCTTCATAAATATGTAAATGATCATTAATAAAATTCACCGTTTAGAGAAAAAAAACAGCAAGCAAAACTAAGACAATATTCATTTACTTAGAAGCAAAAACTTAATGCAGGTTTTCAAGCTCAATGGAAGCAAAAAATACTCTATATACTGAAATTGGGATCAAATATGAAACAATGGAGGCAAAGTTTTTTCTTATAAATTTATAATAACATTATCATATAGATTAGCTACAATAACAACATCTAAAGCAAGGGATATAAGTAAATTAGCTTTAACCATAACTAAGACATTAGTGAAGAGAGAGAAGAGTGAAATGAATGACTATTATGAGTAGTTCTCATCAAGGTTGCCCAAGTACGTTCTTATCTCTGTCATATCGTGACAGATAACTAGTTCTTTTGGTTAAAAACAAGTATGTTCTTACCTAAGCTGTTATCAAATGAAACAACACTCGCATCATATCTTGAATGCCACCACAAAGTAATGCCACATCTCTAGCTTGTCCGTTAATGAGACAATTCAAGAACTAGATGTAGTCTGTGATGTACGTGAACACATCTATACAACATTGCTCCCAGGCAAGACAGTTTGTGATGAGGTTCATAGTGAAGTCGTTTATGTTTATGGTAGGAATTTTGAATAAACCATTTTGAACTCTATATCCAATATTCCTCTAGATTGTCTTGCCTTGTGTTTGATCCCGGATAGCCTTAAAACAGTCACACACTGTATAGTTTAGTGTTTGTTTTGTTTCTCATGATCATTGTCTTGCCTTGTGTACGACTATGGCATAAGGCTTCTATATAGCAACTCAAGTAAATGCTTAGGCGAATAGGCCTCTAGAGTAGGAAGTGAAAAGACTAAGTTGATAGCTTCATGAATTAAGGGAAGTAGACCCCCATCCCATGTTCTGACGTCTTTAAACATGTGAATAATGCCTCAAGAACAAAAAATGGAAGTTGGTTTTCAAGCTCAAGGAGGTCTGCAACCATAAGTGGTCGGGAATATAGACGACGTCACAAAGAAGCTACCGACCCCTTTTTCACTCTTCCCTGAAAACCGTAATAGCTCGACAACAAAATCACCATCATTTCCACGTAATCATAATTACCAAGGCACCCTACATCTCGATATGACGCGTAGCACCGTCGAATAGTGTCTTCTTTGAGAAAAGAGCTCAAGCCTTCACCAGATGCAACATTTTTTTTCAAAAGGACTTGTTTTAGGTAGTACCATTTGTTGTCATAAGACTTTATCAAATACTCATTACCATGGTGGTAAGGACCTATTGAGACGACATGATGCCGTTGGTAATCGCCCTCATAAATCTTAACAAGATTGCCTAATAACTTAAATATACAAAGGGCTTCTTCGAGATCTTTGCACCCTTTGTGTTTTAATGTTAAGACCATGCCCCATGCGGTCCAGGTAAGCTAATTTGTGTTGATCTTGGTCCTTAGCTTCTTGACTGAGTTGGCTAATTGTAAATGCAAGATCAATGTCTCTCTGGTTAACCTTTAACTGGCATTTTTCATTGTTAGCATTTAACACAACTAATTAGTGCTCCATGAAGGGAAATATGATACAAACCGTTATGTACAAAAAGAGCATCAAATATTGATTATCCGGGTTTTTTAATCTTTTTATGTGATATACTGAAAGTCTGAGATGCTGCTACTGGTTCTGCAATTAGGCCAGAGATCGAGGGACATAACTAATACCATTAACATGGGCAAGAAAGACTTGTTAAATCAATTATACATTACCAGTATTTTTATTTTTGTTTTTCGGTTTTCTCAATAATGAGACTCATACGAAACACGTCGCCAATTATATTTTTTTGGCATGAAAAAAGTTTTAGTAACTAGCGCATAACAGTTTACAGCACACCATCAAATGTTCAAAACTAACAATAATACTTTAATACCAAAATATCTGGGTCGATCATGTTGTTCTACACCTGCTATCACGAACTCAGGCCTCTTAATGGCTAGGTTGTTTGACCACATGATCCATTGCACAAATTGATTTTTGTATGAAGATAGCTTGCTAAAATTACAGATATCACAAGTTTTTCTACATCACCCAACCTGTCAACTCTAATACTTATTACTTAATTGCAAATTTTATACATGTTGATACTATATTAAGTAAATTTGACTATTCACAGAGGCTAGCAACACGCTCATGAGTTTGCTCAACTGACTATCTGTCAGAGACCTTGCTCAAGCGAGCACAACACACAAATGTTTGGCTGCACATAAGTTGTTGGAATCGATACCACCAACAACCCGAAGATCGATATGCGGAACCTAGATCGCTGTAAAGAAGATCGTAGAGATGCAACGAATGAAACCCAGAAGAACGACACAAAGGTAACCAAACGATTACTTTATTATACCAATCGATTGATTACAGTAGAAAGAATAGAAGCTACAGTGTGTTTAGTGCATCACCCCCTCACCTCCTTTTATAGGGTGAGGGGGTCGGTTACAAACTCGGGCCAAACCCAACCTTAGCCGAGTTACACACATTCTACACTAAGGTACCATCTACTAACCGTATGTGTTAACTAGACTCGATACTAACATTAACAATTTCCACCTTAGTGACAAGACTAGTTAGCCCCGACTCCAAGTATCTCCATGCAATACTTGAACTTCGGACCTGGAACCACCTTTGTGAAAACGTCAACTGCATTATCTTCCGTGCCTATCTTTGCCACTTCAATCTCTTTAGATTCCACGATCTCCCTGATGAAGTGATACCTCACGTTGATATGCTTCGTCCTCTCATGAAACATTGCATTTCTTGAGAGATGAATTGCCCCTTGATTATCACAATTCACAACCACTAACCTTAGGTTTATTCCCAGCTCGATTAGTAGACCTTTAAGCCAAATGCTTTCCTTAACAGCTTCCGTAAGCGCCATATACTCCGCCTCTGTAGTAGACAATGCAACAACATGCTGCAGAGTTGCTTTCCAACTAACAACACAACCATGTACCATAAACACGTACCCGGTTATCGACCTGCCCTTGTCAGGGTCTTTAGCATAATCACTATCCACGAAACCGTCAACATCTACGTGCTTCCCTTGATCTCTACCATACACTAGACCTACATCAGCAGTGCCCTTCAAGTACTTCAAAATCCACTTCACTGCTTCCCAGTGATTTTTACCTGGATTCGCCAAATACCTGCTCACAATGCTAACAGCGTACGCAATATCTGGTCTAGTGCAAACCATCAAGTACATTAAACTACCAATAGCATTCGCATATGGGACCTTACTCATGTGACAACCCTGGTTTTGAGGTTCGTCACTTAGTTTTATTTTGGTGCTAGTTACGTGTCTTTACGTGTTTATGTGCTTATTGGTGTGTATAATTTGTGGTTTGGATATCGTTTCCGGTACGGGGTACCCTGTGAGTGAAACGATGCGTGATGATTTCATGTTCATGAGTTCAAATGGTAGTGACTATGAAGTGAGATGGTTTTATTTAATGGTTTTATGTATACGTATATGTATTATAGAAAATCGTATTTTTACGATTTATGGTTTAGCATTTAGAGGTCTCGGATGAGGTAATTAGTCATATGGATATTTTTTGGGATGGTTTTAAGTCATTTAGGACTTAGTTATAAAGTTTATTTCAAAATTTGAGATTTTTTATAAAAGTGTATATTTTACGTCTTTTCGGTAAAACGCGTAAATTTGACTAGTTTTACGGTTTTGAGGTTTTGGAAGCTTTAGGAGCTGAAATAAATTAAGAAAAATTAAAGTAAGATTATTATACAATTATTAATAATTAAAATAAATAAAAAACGAAATCTAAGAGGGGAGGGTCGGTTATTATGATTAAAAGAAAAGGAAGGAACAAAATAACCAAAATAATCAGGTTTTTCACCCCCATAACATCTCATAGTCGAATTTTAACAATGGTGGCCAATTAGGGTTCTTCAAAAATTGGGTTTTTCTCATCTTCCATTAATTTAAAGGTAAATCTTCAAAACCCTTTTCATATAAATTGTTTTTAATTTTCTATGATCATCTTATGATGGATTTAGGTTAAGGTTTAATTAAAAACAGTATATTAATCATATTTTAATGATTAAATAAATTAGGGCTTGTAATTAGAGGGATTAGGGTTAATTAATGAGGTTGATTTTGTTAAACCCGTTTTTTAAAACTGGGCAGAATTTTGAGTCAATTGTTTTGATCATATCGGGAGTTCTAAGAACATTCAAGATGCGATCCAAGTATCCCTGAAAAGGTAATTGAAGTAGCTTTCCAATGCAAGAAACGAGAACTAAATTGGAGGTTGGGAAGTGGGTCAGAAATAGGTTACAACAGTCAGAGGTCAAAACAGTTTTGTAATCAGCCTATTTTCTTTTTAAGTTTTGGGTTGTTTGGGGTACTTAGGGTTGAATTGGGATCTTCTCACGAGAATGAGAGATGGTTTATATATTTTAGTAAGTATCTGCACTTGGGCTAGGGTTGTGGTTTAGGGTAAGACCCCTTAATCGTAACAAACGTTTAGTACGTTTAAAATCCATAAATCTGGAATGACAAAAGTAGATATATGTATATCGGGACCTTAACAGTAGCTTTAAGGTTAGGGCAAGTGAGAGGTGTTAGCCAACATATGTAAGGGTATGAATTTTCCTTTTATAGAAACCATGGGTATGTTTAAGTGGACGTTTGACTTAAAGTTTTGAGACCTAAAAACTGGGACTGTTTTGGGTAAAATATGAACGGGTTAGTTATTAAATTTAACCAAGTTAAGGACTTGTTAAGGAAGGGTAATGGGGTGATTAGAGCTTATCAATGAGGTAAATATGTGGGAATAGGCTAGATGTCCATCATAGGTTGATGAGCCATCTTAGTGATTGGTTCATGTATTGATTACGTGTTTTTGGTTTGTTAGCTTGTTGCTAGTGCGAGGACTTGTGAAGAAGTTATCAGGTGAGTTTTATAGTCCCATGTTTGTTATTGTTTTTGACTTCCAGATGGGATGGAAGAGACACTTTGTTGAGTTATTTTCTAAATTGATGCTGTGAATGTTTTTGTGATTTGAGATGGACTTGTGTGTACATTATGTGATTAACTGCTATGTGATTTTCGATTGTGTATGATTTGGATCGGGGGACACGTGCCGTCTCAGTTATTTTGGTTTGACAAGGTAGTGGCCTTGTGGTTTGACAAGGTAGTGGCCTTGTGGTTTGACAAGGTAGTGGCCTTGTGGTTTGCCAAGGTAGTGGCCTTGGGATAGGTACATAGTGTGATCATCTATGGTACCATGATATTGTTTGGCAAGGTAGGAGCCTTTGATTGGTTTGGTATGATTAATCTTGATTGATAGTTGTTAATGCATATTTGTAACACTTTGTCCATATGTTATTGTGTTGATGGTTGTTATTCACAGCTTATAACTGATTTAGCGTTGGAGTTTAAACGTATGACTCTCACCAACTTTATGTTGACGTGTTTTAGTGTCTCTTTCAGGTGATACGTGGTTAAACGTGAGAACTTATGTGGCTAGGATTGGAGTCGAGTAGGAATGCATTTAGAAGGAGATCTCCGTTCCTTCTTAGTTTATTATCTTTCTGATTGTTTCGGTAGTGATATTGTTGGTACCTATATGTGATTGTTAGTGTTATTTGTTTGTCTTGGGTAAGAGGTAGGACTGTTACCTACTTACCTAGACTCCTGCATTGTTGAGATATTGTCATGACATTTGTGTCACCATTTTATGACATTATAGTTGCATTTTAGTTTTCTCTATAGAGACACCGTTTGTTGTGATGATATCCATACGTCGCGCCCCATATTCCGCCATGGTGGGGTATGACAGAATGGTATCAGAGACCAATGGTTATAGAGAATTAGGTTGCCTAGTCGCGTAGCCTAGTCTATAGCTTAAGGGTCCCTGCATATAGGCGTCATAGGAGTATGTGTGCATTTTATTATAATTGATGTGTTTGAATGTTATTTATTGTGATGTTTTGACTGGTATGAATTGAACCATAGTAAATTCATACTTAGCCACATGTTATTTTCTTTTCGAGTTGTGAGTAGTGCGGGTTTAACCATAATCGTCCACGCTAGTCATTGTCGTATTTTACTTATAATGTACATTATAGTACATAATTTGGTACATAGTAGTTTCTATCTTTTGTTGGGTTATTTTATGTACCTGAGGGGTATTATTTTCTTTTGATGTTTAAGTCATGTTACCTAAGAATCATGTGGTGGTTCGAGTTATTAGGAGTAGGTTAATATGAAGGACCTTATGCTATTTCCACTCTTATGGGCGACATGACTTATAACTGATTATGTTTTCGTTTTGGATTTAGTCTAGGCTGTTTTAGCTAGACTATGGATTTCTGTATTCTAAGAGTTTTATTATGTTATTTTATAGATGGAGTTTTCGACCTTATTGGTTATATGGTTATGAGCTTATGTGAGTAGATAGATTTATGTGTTATATGTTGTATTGATTCTTATAAGTGTCATCATAGGAGGGAGTGCATTGGGGAAAGGGTAATTGTATAAGTATGGTGGCCAACATAGTTATACAAGTACCACAACTTCAATGGGTTCTCAAGTATGGTTGCATGAAAGAGGGTTAGTACATGCTTGTATATGATGAGATGTAGAATTTGGGTATACGTATTATATATGGATTTATATAATGGCTGCCTATGATATGGCTATTGTTCTTTTTGTATTTTATGTTTTGGGTTATAGTTGTGGTGTGTGATTATGGGGTCACACGATATGGTTTGGTTTTGGAGGTGGGCATTATTCCTTGTTGTGGCACGGTGAGATGGTGATTAGTCGTGTGGAAAAACGAGTGTATGACGTGATTGGTTGATCCGACATGTATGGTAACGAGCATGTTTTGGGTGATTTAATAGGTATATATATGCGGATGTATATATACTACTATGTGTTAAGTTATGGTATATGGTCGTTCACTAGTTATTATAACTTGAACGTACCTTGTGTTTGTTCGTGTTTTATGGTGCTGGAGTTGATGGAGTTTCAACAACGTTTCGAATTTTTTGAACTGTGTCTTGTGGCGTATTCTTTGAGTTCATATTTCACGTGTACGTTTTAAAATGTTGTTCTGGGTTTTAAGTCCGTTGAAATAAATGGAGATTTCTTTTGGGATAATGAAATCTTTTGGGTTGAGTCTTACATTTCTTTTGGTTGGTATATGGAAAAAGGGGGGACTTGGAAATCTACTATAGAGTTAGATAGTTGGTTGTATTCGGTAAAATAAGGGTAAGGTGTTGGAGTCATGTTTGAAACAAGATGTAACATAAGTTTTTTTTTATCAACACTTATTTATTTCAAATTCTAAAAGACTTTCTTTAAAATAAAGCGAAGTAAAATTTCTTTCTACTTACATAGTTTATATAATTGGATTTAACCGATTCATGTCATTTATTGTTATTAATACAAGGTTAAAAGGAGTTTATGAATATTTCACATACAATTATATCTTTCATTGAAAAGGATTGCATTGATCACTAAGTCTATTCTTTAGTTTTTAAAACAACTAGCATAAAATTGTTTTGGTCATAACTTGTTCGTTTTTAAAGCTTTTGGGGTGATTCAAAAGCCTAAAATTATGTACTCGGAACGTACTTTTCAAATATTCAGAATGTATAGTCATGGGAGGTCAGTGTACTAGTCGGAATTGTTGTACAAGTGTCGGGTTCAAGGTTGAGTTTGAATAGTAGTTTTATTTTTATGATTTGGGATGCACGGGATACCTAGTCTTTGAGTTGAGTTTTGAGATCGTCTAGAAGGTTGTTTGTAGATGGGTTGAGTCACATAGATGTGGGGAGGTAAGGAAATTTTTTTTTTAAATATATATATATATATATATATATATATATATATATATATATATATATATATATATATATATATATATATATATATATATATATATATATATATATATATATATATATATATATATATATATATATATATATATATATATATATATATATATATATATATTCTTTTGGAAAGTCGATCTTTTGCACGGCTTAAATAATATGTCGCGGGCGTAATATGTTTTGGTTGCCATTGGGTGTTTCTTGGATTATTTTTCGTTGTCATGGGTCATTTGGAATTGATACATGTTTTGGGTTTGAGCTTTCTTTGGAGTCTCGTGGTTTTTGATTTGTTTTAATTGGTGCACGTGAAATGTCGTTAGTTATCCGTGGGTTTAATTCGTCGATCGTATCTGGTGTATTCAGGATGTAGTTTTGGTTTTGTATGGTTTAGGAGCGTTGAGGTAGAACCATGAATAGAGCAAGTAGGAGAAGTGAGAGGAGTTGTAGTTAGTGTCTTCCAAGGCAAATCGTTGATGGAGTGAATTAAGAACAAGAGCTGTTAGAAATTGCAAGGAATTTATTCGTATTGCCGCTAAGAGAGGATGTGAGGAGGACATAGTTGAAATTGCTAAGGATGTTGTATGAACGCTTTGGGTTTACGGTTATGCATTTGGCTTCGCCAAAGCACTAGCGGTTTTCATGGAGTCAATGAACCGAGTGTGCATGAACGTATATAAACAAGTTGTCATCGGGAGCATCGACGACATCTTGATCTACTCAAATCTTAGAAGGAGGATGAGGCGAATTATGTGTTGGTTTTGGAGTTGTTAGTAAAGGGAATGAAACGTGAGATTTTCAAGTGTAAGTTTTAGGATTTAGTTGGCCAGGACTAGTAGTCAGAGATGATGGCATATCGTGGAACCAACAAGGGGCGAAGTGAAGAAGAATGAGGAAGCATTTTGGAGGCTGAAGAGGTGGATTGGATGATGAGCAGATCTTGGCATTATCGGAAGGACTGGATGAATTCGCGAAGCATGACGATACGTGGAGCAGGGATTTGGATGCGTACGAGGACGACAAAGAAAGGCGATCGCTTATACGTTGCAGGAACTGAAGATTTGGAAGAACGGGATAGACTTAGTTAGTGGAGCTGGACTGTTATATCTGCCTAGAATGCTAGAGGCATTTGGTATACGAGACGTGGAGAATGATCTATACGGATCATGAACGTCTCCAACACATATTCAATCATCTTGATTGAACATTTGGCAAAGGTGATGGGTGGAGTTAATTGATGAAAGAAAATTGCAAGGCCAAGTACCATCTGGGAAAGGCAAGCATGGTTGATGAGACATGGAATAAGAAGAATGAAGTGAAGCTGAGACGAACTTTAACTATATGGATGACGTATTAGGGTGGTTTGGATGAAGGATGTAGGTTGCGCGAGTTAAGTTGTCTAAAGCAGAGAACGCGTCAACATGTATGTTGCGTAGCTTGGACAATCATATGGGAAAAAGGGACGTAGACTATACTTCTTACATAGATAGGAGTAGCTTGGAAAGGGGGATGTAAGGACGAAACTGGGGAAGGTGACGAGAGTTGGGTGATAATCGATAGACTGGCTAATTCATCTCATATTTCAAGAGGAATGAGTAGTCACGTAGTTGAGAAGTTGGAAGGAGTGCGTACGGATGTGATGGAATAGAGGGTTTTGCGTAAAAGTTAGCCAAATATGTATGGAATGCCTTATGAAGGATTATGGCAAGGGAAGCCTCACATCGTGATGTATGGTAGGAGTTGAGGAAGAACTAATGGGTATGTGAAAGACCGCCATAGGTCACTTGGTAAGGAAATTGGGATTTTTAAGTAGTTTGGGGTACAGACTAAACAGATTTGAGGAACATGATTGGATATGAGTATATCCAGCTAACTGGAAAAGGATGGGCAATTGAGATATTTATACAACCTTAGGGGTTACACTGAGTGCAAAAGTGATTGATTTAGAGGGAGTTAGGAAACTCTTTAGCGATGGCTGAGTTTTCATATAATGATAGTTATCATACTATAAGTCGATAAATGCCGTTTGAGGCACTATATGAAAGGATAGGGTGAGTTGTCCCCATTGTGGACTAGAATTGGTAAAAGAGGCTACTAATATGGTAATGATGTTTGTGGAAAGGATGAGAGCAACAAGGGATACTATGTAGAAAAGGAGGAAACCACTAGAGTTAGTGACATAGTTATGTAGGAAGTTTCACCCATAGTAACGGGTGGTATGTTTTGGTAAAATGGAAGTGCTGATGTAGAATTTGGTAGGTCCGTTTATGATCTTTGGAAAGATCGGACCATTAGCTTATGAGCATAGAATTACCTGGGGGGAAATGAGTTGTATACATGATACATTTCGTGTATTGAGATTGGTAAAAGTTGTTTGAGAATGCATTTTGCATGTACAGTTATTCGGGACTTGTGTTAATAAGAATCTTTGTCTTATCAAAGATCATTTGTGAGATTTATTGACTGTGAGGTCAAGAGTTTGGCAATGAGTTTAATTATTTTTGGTTTGTATATGTGGTATTTTGAAACTTGAACTAAAGTTCGCGTGGAAATGAGAGGAGTTCGTTTAGAACAAGTATCCTCATGTGATATGTTGTTCGTGTGTTTGATCCTAAGGAGTAAATCTCGGGACGAGATTTCTATTAGGAGGGAGTGATGTGACAACCCTGGTTTTGAGGTTCGTCACTTAGTTTTATTTTGGTGCTAGTTACGTGTCTTTACGTGTTTATGTGCTTATTGGTGTGTATAATTTGTGGTTTGGATATCGTTTCCGGTACGGGGTACCCTGTGAGTGAAACGATGCGTGATGATTTCATGTTCATGAGTTCAAATGGTAGTGACTATGAAGTGAGATGGTGTTATTTAATGGTTTTATGTATACGTATATGTATTATAGAAAATCGTATTTTTACGATTTATGGTTTAGCATTTAGAGGTCTCGGATGAGGTAATTAGTCATATGGATATTTTTCGGGATGGTTTTAAGTCATTTAGGACTTAGTTATAAAGTTTATTTCAAAATTTGAGATTTTTTATAAAAGTGTATATTTTACGTCTTTTACGGTAAAACGCGTAAATTTGACTAGTTTTATGGTTTTGAGGTTTTGGAAGCTTTAGGAGCTGAAATAAATTAAGAAAAATTAAAGTAAGATTATTAATACAATTATTAATAATTAAAATAAATAAAAAAACGAAATCTAAGAGGGGAGGGTCGGTTATTATGATTAAAAGAAAAGGAAGGAAGAAAATAACCAAAATAATCAGGTTTTTCACCCCCATAACATCTCATAGTCGAATTTTAACAATGGTGGCCAATTAGGGTTCTTCAAAAATTGGGTTTTTCTCATCTTCCATTAATTTAAAGGTAAATCTTCAAAACCCTTTTCATATAAATTGTTTTTAATGTTCTATGATCATCTTATGATGGATTTAGGTTAAGGTTTAATTAAAAACAGTATATTAATCATATTTTAATGATTAAATAAATTAGGGCTTGTAATTAGAGGGATTAGGGTTAATTAATGAGGTTGATTTTGTTAAACCCGTTTTTAAAAACTGGGCAGTATTTTGAGTCAATTGTTTTGATCATATCGGGAGTTCTAGGAACATTCAAGATGCGATCCAAGTATCCCTGAAAAGGTAATTGAAGTAGCTTTCCAATGCAAGAAACGAGAACTAAATTGGAGGTCGGGAAGTGGGTCAGAAATAGGTTACAACAGTCAGAGGTCAAAACAGTTTTGTAATCAGCCTATTTTCTTTTTAAGTTTTGGGTTGTTTGGGGTACTTAGGGTTGCATTGGGATCTTCTCACGAGAATGAGAGATGGTTTATATATTTTAGTAAGTATCTGCACTTGGGCTAAGGTTGTGGTTTAGGGTAAGACCCCTTAATCGTAACAAACTTTTAGTACGTTTAAAATCCAGAAATCTGGAATGACAAAAGTAAATATATGTATATCGGGACCTTAACAGTAGCTTTAAGGTTAGGGCAAGTGGGAGGTGTTAGACAATATATGTAAGGGTATGCATTTTCCTTTTACATAAACCATGGGTATGTTTAAGTGGACGTTTTACTTAAAGTTTTGAGACCTAAAAACTGGGACTGTTTTGGGTAAAATATGAACGGGTTAGTTATTAAACATAACCAAGTTAAGGACTTGTTAAGGAAGGGTAATGGGGTGATTAGAGCTTATCAATGAGATAAATATGTGGGAATAGGCTAGATGTCCATCATAGGTTGATGAGCCATCTTAGTGATTGGTTCATGTATTGATTACGTGTTTTTGGTTTGTTAGCTTGTTGCTAGTGCGAGGACTTGTGAAGAAGTTATCAGGTGAGTTTTATAGTCCCATGTTTGTTATTGTTTTTGACTTCCAGATGGGATGGAAGAGACACTTTGTTGAGTTATTTTCTAAATTGATGCTGTGAATGTTTTTGTGATTTGAGATGGACTTGTGTGTACATTATGTGATTAACTGCTATGTGATTTTTGATTGTGTATGATTTGGATCGGGGGACACGTGCCGTCTCAGTTATTTTGGTTTGACAAGGTAGTGGCCTTGTGGTTTGACAAGGTAGTGGCCTTGTGGTTTAACAAGGTAGTGGCCTTGTGGTTTGCCAAGGTAGTGGCCTTGGGATAGGTACATAGTGTGATCATCTATGGTACCATGATGTTGTTTGGCAAGGTAGGAGCCTTGGATTGGTTTGGTATGATTAATCTTGATTGATAGTTGTTAATGAATATTTGTAACACTTTGTCCATATGTTATTGTGTTGATGGTTGTTATTCACAGCTTGTAACTGATTTAGCGTTGGAGTTTAAACGTATGACTCTCACCAACTTTATGTTGACGTGTTTTAGTGTCTCTTTCAGGTGATACGTGGTTAAACGTGAGAACTTATGTGGCTAGGATTGGAGTCGAGTAGGAATGCATTTAGAAGGAGATCCCCGTTCCTTCTTAGTTTATTTTCTTTCTGATTGTTTCGGTAGTGATATTGTTGGTACCTATATGTGATTGTTAGTGTTATTTGTTTGTCTTGGGTAAGAGGTAGGACTGTTACCTACTTACCTAGACTCCTGCATTGTTGAGATATTGTCATGACATTTGTGTCACCATTTTATGACATTTTAGTTTTCTCTATAGAGACACCGTTTGTTGTGATGATATCCATACGTCGCGCCCCATATTCCGCCATGGTGGGGTATGACAACTCATTCTTTCCACATCCCAGTCATTCGATGGACAATCCTTCAAAGACACCTTGAAGTGTGCTCCCAATGGCACACAGACCGACTTGCCATTATCTACTCTGTAGTTATTCAGAATTTTCCACACATGCCGACTGAGACACCTTCAGGGTTCGGTTAGCCCTATCCCTGACAATCTCCATACCAAGTATCTTCCTAGCTGGACCAAGTTCCTTCATATCAAACTCTTTCCACAGCAGTCCCTTGGTATATTTGATCTCAGACTTGCTTTTACAAGCAATCAACATATCATCTACATACAACAGTAGATATATGTACATACCTGGTTTAAACTCCTTGAAGTAAACACAGCTATCATAGCTACTACGGCTAAACCCATTGCTGACCATATACACATCAAACCGTTTGTACCACTGCCTTGGAGACTGCTTAAGACCATAAAGGGATTTCTTCAACAAACATACCTTGTTGCCCGTTCCTTCTTCAAAACCAAGCGGCTGCCTCATATAAATGGTTTCTTCAAGATTACCATGCAAAAATGCCGTCTTCACATCAAGTTGTTCCAACTCGTAATCTTCACAAGCAGTTAATGAGAGAATCACCCTAATAGATGTATGTCAAACCACGGGTGAGAATACCTCATTATAGTCAATCCCTGCTTGTTGTGTGAAACCCCGAGCTACCAGCCTTGCTTTATACTTTGGTTTCTGAACGCCTTCAATCCCTTCTTTAATCTTATACAACCACTTGCATCTTACCAGCTTCTGGCCATGTGGTTGATCGACCAGCTCCCAAGTATGATTCTTCTTTAAAGAGCTCATCTCTTCCTCCATAGCACGAACCCACTCATCCCTTTTAGATGAATTAATCGCCTCGTGGAATGTGATTGGTTCATGTGTATCTTCTTCCTCAGCAGTAGCAAACGCATAAGCCGTAATATCATCTTCTTCCCTAGACCCTGATGATCTAGACAATGATACATTACCTTCATTCCTATACCTTGCAGGTTTAGTAGTTGTTCTCTTAGCTCTATCACGCACCAGAACATAGTTGTCCATATTCTGTTGTTGAGGCATTGCATCTACTGCATCTTCAACTTGATCCTCATATTCATTCCCTGGATTTACCCCAGTATGAGGATCCACAGTTGGTTCGACCCGACTGCCTTGAAGTTCCACATGAAACTCAATTTCCTTCCCAGAATCTGCAGCACCAGCACCCTTGAGAGTATCCTTATACATAAGGCTCTCATTAAAGACCACATCCCTGCTTATGATTATCTTCGGTTTAACATCATCCAACCTCCATAATCTGTATCCCTTCACACCCTCAGGATACCCCAGGAATATGCATTTTATAGCTCTAGGCTTGAGCTTCCCCTGACTCACGTGTGAATAAGCAACGCAACCAAATATCTTCAACATCTTGTAATTCGCCGGATGTCCTGACCATAAATCCATAGGTGTCTTCTTCTCCAATGCTTTAGATGGAGACCTATTGATCAGATATGCTGCCGTCACCGTTGCTTCAGCCCAGAATGATTCTGGCAAACCAGACTGAATCAGTAAAAACCTAACCTTGTCCAAGAGCGTCCTGTTCATTCGTTCAGCTAGACCATTCTGTTGTGGAGTTCCAGCAACCGTCAAATGTCTTGCTACCCCGCTCTCCTTGCACACGTTATTAAACTCCTGATTACAAAACTCCAAACCATTATCCGTTCGAAGTTTCTTCAGTCTTCTACCTGTCTGGTTTTCTACCAACTGCTTCTACTCCTTGAACTTGCTGAACGCCTCACTCTTGTGTCTAAGAAAATAAACCCAAACCCTCCTCGAATAATCATCAACAATCAATAAGAAGTAACGACAACCACTCATCTATTCCACCTGAGAAGGACCCTAGAGATCCGTTTGGACATAGTCTATAACTCCCTCTGTTGTGTGCTGACCTCAACCAAAACTCACCCTGGTCGATTTTCCAAGAACACAATTTTCACAGAATTCGAGCTTACCTAGACCTTCCTTCCCCAACACCTCTCTTCTTTTGAGTTCATTCAAGCCTGCTTCACTAATGTGACCCAGGCGTTTATGCCACACCTGCGCAAGACTTTCCTTTTCTTCTATACCAACACTAGCTTCACTTGATTCAGCCCAACCATCCAAGGAGTACACACAATTTTCCTTCAAAGTTCCTGACAAAACCATCATAGAACCCTTGATCACCTTTACTCTTCCATTCTGCAACTTCATGGTATAGCCCTCTCGATCGAGAGTGCCCAAAGATAACAAATTTCTTTTCAACTCGGGAATGTAACGCAAATTCTCAAGCACAAAACTTGAACCATCTTTCATTTATACTCTCACCTTCCCTGTCCCCTTGATGGCACATGCTCTATTATCACCGAGCAAAACCATACCTCCATCAAGCTCCTTAAAATCGAACAAGAAGTCCCTCCTAGGTGTCATGTGATAGGAACCACCAGAGTCCATGATCCACTCTAAGAACCTTTCCTCACTCACCGCCATCAACAAATCACCATTGTCATAACCCTTAGAAGACGTCCCAGCGTCCTGTTTTGCATTCTTGTTGACAAAGCCAGTTGATTTCTTCTTGTTCCATTTTGGACAGTCTTTCTTAAGGTGATCCTCAGAATAGCATATGTAACACTTCTGTTTATAAGTTCCTTTACCCTTTGAATTTGATCGCGAACTACCCGTCCTTGATTACCCCGATGCTCCGGTCTCCCCCTTACAAATAACCCATCACCATCATCCTTTGCATCTGTCCTCTTTTTCAACTCCCGTGAATTGAGGGTAGACAAGACATCTTCCAAAGAGAGCGACTCCCTTCCATAAAGCAATGTCTCCACAAAGTTATCATATGAAGATGGTAATGATGTAAGTAACATGAGTGCCTGATCTTCGTCATCAATTTCGACGTCTATGTTCGCTAAGTCACCGATCAACTTATTAAACTCATCTATATGTTCAGATAATTTCTTACCTTAATGCATGTAGAAAGTGAACAGCTTCTTCTTCAAGTACAATTTATTGGCTAAAGACTTTCTCATATACAAAGTTTCTAACTTTAACCAAACCCCCGCAGCAGAATTTTCTTTGTTGACTTCCCTCAACACCTTGTTATCCAAGCACAAGAGTAAGGCACTGTGTGCTTTTTTATAGACATCCGTCTTCAACGCCGCAGTCTTTTGAGCGTCCGTCATGGTATCCGGAAATGGATCTAACACAGCCTCCCAACCATGTTGAATTAATAGACACCGCATCTTCACACGCCACAACCCGAAGTCATTAGACCCGTCAAATTTTTCGACGTCAAACTTCGCTATCGACGACATATTCTTTCAACCTTGTTGCAAATAATTCTTCTTGCAAATCGATTTAATTAGAATAACCCTAAACCTCGATCACGTACAAGCAAACCCGATCGCAAACTTGAAAAACCAAGTAAACCACGATCAAACTTGAACCACAAGAAACCCGCAACAAGAACCTTTGTTTTATAAAATTTCTTAATTAAACAAAGTATACCCAAGTAAATAATATGTACCTCCACTAATATTTGTTTAAAATAAAACTAATACCAACAAGGTAGTACTACTTACTTACCCACGTGACTTGCTACCCTTTGTGTTATTTTAAAAACCAACACACACAAACACACGTGAACTTGTGTCCTTCGTCTTCTCTGTCTAAACCTGCAACTCCAAAGAAAACGGATCCGACGAAACCTGAACCCTTTTCTCCCACGATACCTCTTGATCTAGCACCGATCTTCGAGACCACGAAACCCGCAGCTCTGATACCACTTGTTGGAATCGACACCACCAACAACCCGAAGATCGATATGCGGAACCTAGATCGCTGTAAAGAAGATCGCAGAGATGCAACGAATGAAACCCAGAAGAACGACACAAAGGTAACCAAACGATTTACTTTATTATACCAATCGATTGATTACAGTAGAAAGAATAGAAGCTACGGTGTGTTTAGTGCATCACCCCCTCACCTTCTTTTATAGGGAGAGGGGGTCAGTTACAAACTCGGGCCAAGCCCAACCTTAGCCGACTTACACACATTCTACACTAAGATACCATCTACTAACTGTATGTGTTAACTAGACTCGATACTAACATTAACATAAGTTATTATCCTCGAGAAGTAAATTGTGATTATTGTTAAAATGCCGATATGGTATGTTTCGCTTAGCATTTCGTGTGGAATAATAAAAGTTAATATTATTAAGTTATCGATGATGAATGCTTGGCCTGCGTTTAAGAAAGTGACTGTTAGTTTCTTTACGGTTTATTAACCAAGTATTTTGTTCCATTTATTTAGATGTTACGATTGCCTAGTCCTACAATGAACAAATGGTACTCTCCTTTGTTTTCAATAATGTTAAATTTTCTCTTTTCTTTCGTCTTACCTTCTTGTTGGTTACTAGTGATGGCTATTATAAAACTGTAATGTATCCAAATATTCAATGCAAGAACGGATATGAAATTAACGATTTGACGGATCCAAATTTTCTAACCAAAGGATATACAAAATAACCTTCAAGATCATAATACCGCGCATTTACACCATCTGTATATATGTAAATCATCACTGTCTTTCCGTGAGAAGAGCGTAATCATGGGTTTTGAGTCTGTATCTACGTATCTCCAAGACTTAAAAGAACTGAATGCTAACATAAACATTTCAAAAGCTTTGAAAAATGCATTGTGGCAATATGGCTAAATAGTTTACAGATCAGATCAGCAAGAAAAGTTTAGTGAGCCTATGCCATGGATTGGGATGTATATTGAATTAGCGTGTTTCTTATGCATCCTTGCAATGGTGGCGGGTGTATTACACGGTTTTCGAAACTGATAATATATATGGTTTCCGTGCAAATATTTCACTGTGAATGCTGCTTTCGTTGTCTCTTATGTTATGTGTTTTTTTGGACTATTTTCTTCATTTTATGTTATTTTACTGCTTGATAGTTGATCATTAGCTTCCAAACCCCACGCCCCCATCACACTTCTTCCCGAACCAGTTTTAAGACTTTCAAGCGTACGTGTTAATCTAATCGCGGGGTCCTTTCTAGGATCACCCTCGAGGATACGTGCTATATATTTTTGGACCTCCGTGACTGCACCCTAACATATCATTATCTAATGTGTTCCTGAAATTCAATGAACGAACTATCAGTCCAGGTTAAATTTTTATTAACGAAATATGTGACTCTCTCAAAAAATATGGTCAACTTACTGACTCAACTTCAACATTAGTCCAAAATACCACACACCTAGTCAGCAGATTTCCAAATAGGCGGGACTGTATCGATTGAGCTTGACTCAGCATGAATGCCACAGTGTGCATTACTTTCACTACTTTTATCAGAAACCTGAATTATTAACATTTAACAGTTATTGCAAAAAATGTGAATTCTAAGTGGCTAATAGAAAAATGAATGACAGCATGAATACTAAAAAAGAGTCAAGAATTAAAAATACCAGCTCAGTTTTAAAAAAGATAGAAGAAAAAAATGTAGTATATAACATTAAAACAACAGCAGCCATGTCACAAATGTACCGTTGCCAGGCTGGAAGCAATTGCTCGCAGACAATCATGTCAACTTTTCTTTCAGCTCTGGTTCAACTTTTCTTTCAGCTTGTTTGAGAACAGCAGCATAAGGAGCTGGATGTGCTAGTGGTATAGAAGAACCCAACAGAGAAGAACCATCTGCTCCTACTAATCCATCCAGAGACTGCAATAAACATATGGTAACTAATAACTACCCACAACAATAATCAAGTAGTATTACTGCATCGATCATGTATGGGAGCAAGATTTGTTATCTTTTATTTACTTTCAGCAGAAGACCGATAGTGTCGTTTTTGTTTTAATAAGTTGATATACAATAGGTGATGTTCATGTCACATTCAGAGACCATCAAACTTTTGTTGGAAAATGAATGGAAATTTCATTTGGTCAATCTACTAATTTTAATAAAAAGCCAGATTTGGTTTATCTGTGAGCTTTTCATATAGTATCATTTAATGGTAGTGTCTTTACACAATCAGCCTCTCATTTTTCTTCTCCTTACCTAAATCCTTCTATAAACGTCATCATTTTCATTTATTTGGAAGTTAGGAAGATAATTATGTGTAACTTTCGGTCAGACTATCATAACCACATTTGGGATCAACTGATGTCATGCGGATTAAAAAAC
This sequence comes from Glebionis coronaria, assembly GCA_025667525.1. Lineage (NCBI taxonomy): Eukaryota > Viridiplantae > Streptophyta > Magnoliopsida > Asterales > Asteraceae > Glebionis > Glebionis coronaria. The sequence continues at coordinate 70,436,358 of CM046877.1, read as the reverse complement.
ATTGATTTCCGTTTCTTGACGATGTTGATGGGGATCAGTCAGAGCAGCAAAATAATTATAGTAAACCTATGCCATGGATAGGGATCTATATCGCGTTAGCGTCTGTGGTTTGCATCCTAGCAATGGTGGTTGATTTATTACATGGCTTACGATACTGAAAGCTATGGTTCCCTTGCAAATACTTCACCTTGAATGCTGCTTCTCTCATTGTGATAGCTGTTGAAATAAAGATACCCATGGATCTAAACAATCCAATGCCAGGTCTTGTGGACCAGGCGGTGAAACTCGGTAGTATGGCGTTTATCTGCACCATGATGGCTAATTTATTGCCATCTCTAGCAACAATGGACATTAAGGAACTTCTCACAAACATCATAGCTTTGGATATTCTGGTGATAACCTTGATTGTGAATGTTTGCATACAAATGGCAACCCGAATTTTTACCACTGATTATAGTTTGGTAGCAGCATCCATTTATGTGGTTATGCTACTCATGTTGCTCATGTTCAGCTTTAACGATTCTGAAGTCTAAACAACATTTAGAATCGAAATATCAAACAGGCCATCAAACAGCTTTAAAGGACTTAGAGTTGCCACATCCAACTGGGAGATTAACTGTTGAAAAGCTAAAACTGCATGTGAGCAACCAATGGATAATGGCAGAAACCGGCAGCCCCCAATTCATCTCTGCTTGCTCTGCTACGACATCTGCTTCTGGGGTGATATGTGTTGCTAGTACTGCGTTGCATATTCTAATTATGCTCTACATATATCCATATATGATAGACTATCTATCGGATTATAAGCGGTCAATGTTAGTGATTCTCGTAACACAGTTTATTGGAGCCATATACTACAAGAAAACTGGGAACAGGTGACCAGAGTTTCCCTGGCGACAAAATGTCGCCAGGGATAACCCCTTTTCCCTGGCGACATTGCTGACGTGGCGATAAATCAGATTTACTTTTTGGTCAAAGTTTGACTAGGGTTTCCCAGGCGACATGTCGCCAGGGATAATCCGTCCAAAATCAGATACCAAGTGAAAGAGCGCGAAATTTTCCCTCCAAAGTTTTCCTGGAGACATGTCGCCAGGGAAACTTTGTCCAAAATTATCCCTGGCGACATGTCGCCAGGGAAACTTCGTCCATCGTATTTAAGAATAAGTATTTTTGTTAATAACCTGTCAAGCTTATCCCTGGCGACATGTCGCTAGGGAAACTTTTGCCATGCGTAATTAGTTTCAAAGTTAAGCACAAAATGTGTGGCGGGCTTTTACCCGCCAAATCCCAAAAGTTTCCCTGGCGACATGTCGCCAGGGAAACTCCCTGTCATATATATAATTAGTTTTTGCTTGTTATGAAAAATTATTAATTATTCCATATAATTATTATTTTAACTATCGAACCGATGTTATTTTTTTTTGCGACGTTTATATAATAAAAATGAGACATTTATAAAACGAATATTTATTTATTCCAAATAATTATTATTTTAACTATCGATCCGATGTTATTTTATTTTTGCGACGTTAATATAATAAAAATGAGACATTTATAAAACAAATATTTATTTATTCCAAATAATTATTATTTTAACTATCGATCCGATGTTATTTTATTTTTACGACATTTATATAATAAAAATGAGACATTTATAAAACAAACATTTATTTATTCATAATATTATACATAGCCCTTGTTGAATCAAATGGAAAACTTACAAAGAGACATTATTAATCAACTTAAAGTTCGTGAAGTAGTGCAGCCGATTACTACTCAACGCTAAGATATTCCATTTCATTTAAAAGTTCATGAAGTATTACAACCGATTGACATGCGTGGTCTTCAGGATGCCTTTCCATTTCTAGTCTTGCCTCTAACATCTTTATCTTTAGATCTTTGATCTTGCAATTTGAGCACTCAGTGGTTGCAGATTCAGAAGATCCTGTAGAAGAACTTGGATGTATTGAACGCCTTGAAGGAGAACCTTGAGGTGTTGAAGATCCAGGGGAAGATCTTATACGGAGTTGGAGATCTAGATCATCCTTCCATATAAAATTTCCACATCCATAATCTTAATTTTTTTTGTAAAACCCGCATGCTTTTACCATGCATAGTATCCTTAGGATCGTACGCACTAGATTAAAACTTTCCTAATATAGCTTGATTACAATTACGTGTTAGGAGTCTACGTATTACGTACGTGTTAGAACACGATAAGTATTTACTATGCACGATCACGTAATAATTATTTAACGATAATTAATCACGAACATGCGATCATGAAATCATGAACGTAATTAAAACACGAACTATTATTAATTACGTATATATATTTATTACGAGCGTAATTAAATATATTAGGTCACGGTAATTATTTAACGAGAACACACAAAACGCGAACACAAATAAACACGAACAAACACGTAAAACACGAACACGAGAACACACTTATTAACTAGACACGGAAAATGATCGGGTTACCCCTTGTGGGCCCCATTCCCATGAAATATAGGAGGGAGGATGGGCTTAGCCCATCAATTTTTACTAAAAAGGGGTTAAATATTTTCACACTACTCATTTTTAGTTTTACAGAAGATTTAGAAAAAAACCCTAAAAACCCTCCTCCTTCTCCTCTTTGTGCCGACACCTTAAGAACACCACAAGGAGGTGGTTTGTGATCTTGGATCTTGGAAATTAAGTTGGTGATCGTGTTTGTTCTTCATCCTTTTGATCCACGAATTCGGTAAATACTTTTTAAACCTTTTCTTTTGATTTAATCTTTTTATAAATTATGAACATGAGATGTTTTTACAAAAACATAATAATTAAGCATAGATCTAACATGTTTTGGTGTTAACTAATCAAAAGGTTGATTTAAGGGGTGTTTTGGATTTGGCCGCAGGCTGCAACCGACCCCAAGGGGGTTTCGGTTTGCTTAGCCGACCACCACCAAGACCATATGGTCTTGGTTGGTGCGTGTGGGTCCCACGGCAGCAAGGGGTACCCCGACGTGGTTCGGGGTACGGTGCCGGTTCATGCCCGGTTCATGTTTTTAAGCTTAGATCCGGTTCATGGTTATGTTAGTTTTTTGTTTATGTTATGAACTTATGTTAAAATTAAATTAATAAAAGATGTGATTAATTTAATAACATGACTTAGGTTAATTAATTATTAATAATCATGAAATTATTTTAACCTAAGTATTAATATTTAAGACTTATAATTAATTAATTATTATAAAAACCATGGATATAATTAATTAATTAACATGACTTAGGTTATATTATTAATATTTAATAATGCATATTTTAACCTAAGTATTTAATATATCTAATTAAAACATGTTATACTTTAATTAAATATTATAACCTATAGTTTAATTAAATTACATGAAATAATTATTAAACTATACAATATATCATATGACTTAGAAAATAATCATGAAAATACATAGGCTTATATACTTAGCTTATTTAACCAGCTTATTTCTAATTATGGAAACTTTCTATTTTTAGAAACTTAATTAAATAAGGCAGCTAATTTATTTATGGAAACCAACTATTTTTAGAAACTTATTTATTTCAGGCAGCTAATCTATTTATGGAATCTTATTTAATTAAGGCAACTAATCTATTTATGGAAACTTTCTATTTTTAGAAACTTATCTATTTTAAGCAGTAAATCTATTTTTTGAATCTTTCTATTTTTGGTAACTTTCTATTTTTGAAAACTTTCTATTTTTGGAAACTTTCTATTTTAGGAAACCTGCTATTTTTGGAAAGTTACTTATTATTACACAGTATGTATAATAACACATGAAATACCAAAAATACTTAATCAGATTAAACATAATATAAGATTTAATACAGTTTAAGGCTTTAAACAGTAAAACATAGTAAGAACACATAAATAAGCTAAGACAGGACATAAAACCAGTTATGTATTTAGTAAGCAGATACTTATTTCATGTACGTATTTATGTAGCACTAGTGTTTCGGAAGTAGGATTCTCGCAGTTCATCGTTCTCGTTCACTGGACATAAGGTACGGATTCCCGTCCTTTCAGTATGAACATTCTTTCCTTATTAGGATTTCCCCGTATGCAGCCAACTGTTTTCCCGTAGTATAAGTATGAGTTTGATTGCTTATGTTTTAGATATGATTACCTATAGCCATATACATGCATGACCAGTTTCACCTAGTTATGGAGGTACCATAACCATAACATTAGAGGCACTGATGTTATGACTTCACCACGGCGGACTGATTGCTCGTGGCATCCCTTCAGCTTTGGCCATTTATTTATATTTATCATGTGGGGCGTATGGGTGCATCCTAGTTACATGTTTTATTTAGGATTACATGGTGAATGTGGTGTGTGCCTTGCATCCTTCACAAGGAGCTGATCCCTCCTACCCAAAAATCAGTATATTAAATTAGAGGCAGCCCCTCTAAATTGCATGATGAGGTCACCCCTCCAAGTATTCATGCACGGTGGATTTTCATGACCTATATTGGCTAATGGTAAAATAAGTTAAACAGATTTCATAAGATGAACATAAGGCTTTTCAAACTATAAAACCAGTTTTATGAACATGTTCCAGGTTTTCCAGGACTTATACATTTCCGCTACTATTAAGTCTTTATTATGTTTTAGTCACTTTCACTATGTCTATATCCGTGCACTGAGCGTTTTGCTCAGCCTTTACTTTCCTTCCCATGTCCCAAAACGGCAGGTACCCTAGGAAAGACTCGAGCATTTGGAGGACGTGCGTAGGAGGGAACCTGCTAGAGACTTCTTTTCCTTTTTGCCTTCATATACTTATGCTTGTTTAGTCTTTCATTCATTTCTTTTGCTTTATTATGTTTTGGGCTTATGTTTGGGAACCGATGTTTGATTCCGGTTGTCCTTATGATCATGTAATGTTTTATACATTTATCCTTGTATGCTTTGATGACACGCCATAATTACGCGTAAAATTCCATTATCAAAATGGGGTACAATTATGGTATCAGAGACAAGGCTTCGACCTGTAGGCTCTAAAACTCGACCTGTGACTTGTGGGTAGTCACTAGGAGCTTCCTAAGCCAACGTCTGTTATTCTACGTATTGATGTTTTCAGCGCATTGTTGTTTTAACCATGATGTTTTCAGCACCTTGAGGTTTTAACCTTGATGTTTTCATCGATATTGTTTTGCTAATATGGATGGACAACCGTCATTCATATTTAGTTATGTGTCATTGTTTCATGCATAATGTTCCTCGTGAACTGTGGCTATGTGAACTGAACACTAGTAGTTCATAATTAGTCACATAAAACTTTTTTCTGATAAGTTTTGACATATGAGTTTCATTTATTTATGTTTCATGTATCATTGTTGCAGGGATTATGACTAAGTAATGGTTGGTACAGGACTGGCCCTATTTAGTCGCATGTGCTTTTATCGAAACTTTTAATTTTGGGACCGGCCCATAGGCGTCCCCTCGCCATGTCTTTTGTTTTGGGACCGACCCATAGGCGTCCCCTCGCACATATAAAGGTTTTTACAAACTACAGTACGCATTCATGCACTGTTTTTCATGCATAAAATTTTTCTCATGATTTAAATTGGCATAAATATTTTTTATTTTTTTTTCATGTCCCCTCATAAGTTATTATGTTTTATGTCAAGTATGTTTCATACTATCATGGTTAACTTCAGTTTCATGCTGATTATGTTATACACTTCTTTGTGATAGATGGTTTCATGTTTCTTCATGATAATTCCATCTTCATGTTGATTATGTTTTACGCCTCTTTTGTTATTTACGTTGTCCTGCAAGACATTGTTGGATTTCATTGAATTCTGCTTTCATGATAGTCATGGTTGGTTTTCATTGATCATGCTGTCAGGCAAATCATCGTTGAATTTTGTGTAACCACACTTTAACGTTTCCGTTATAACCAGAATGGTGTCTATGCTAATACTGTCAGGTTATCATGATGGTTTTCCTAACCATTTAACCGGCATACTTTCCTTAAATCATGACAAATGATTGACCCCATACCGATCGTTTCATGTGCATTCAACGTGTACTCCATGTACCGTGTTCCACATGTATTACACGTACCTAAATCCATGTGTATTTCACTTGCAATACTGCACGAGTATTCGCTTGTCGATCCTGAATCATCTCAGGCATATGTCCACTTTCTAATACTCTACAAATTGCTGATGCCGCTCATAACTTGGAGATGCTACTAAAGGTTGATGCTGCTGACGTTCGGAGACGCTACGAGATGCGGATGCTGTTCACAACCTGGAGATCCTACAAGACGAAGACAAAGGCGTCGGAGCAAAGCAATTGGACGAGAAGATGCTTCACCATCAGACGATTCCCATCAACCATTGTCCCTAATTCTTAGTTACATGTCACACGTCATTCGGTTGTCATTTCAGCCATATGAGTGCAAACCGGTACCAGCCGGCCACTCAGCTGAATAGTTACATGAATCACGGTCATGGAAATGACCATCATGGAACTGACAGACAGGACGATAGTAACCACTACTATGACAGCAACTATCCTAGAAATCGCAACCGAAACTCTGGCCACGGACGTGATCAGAAATACAAGGATTAGTAGTCCAACCGATCCGCCAATTCTGGCATAATAACCTAATATTGTAGTTCTATTGTTTTACGTCTCGAGACACATGTCAAGACATCAGTCAAGACACATGTCTCACGTATACTTTCTGAAGACACATGTCAAGACACCAGTCAAGACATATGTCATGCTTATAGTTCCTAGACACGAGTCAAGACACATGACTCACGTCCAACTATGGAACATGTCTACAAAATTCAGGGTACCCTCCAAAGGTATATCCATTTTGTTGTGCCATGTATGAATCAGGCCACAAGAATTTCAATACCATTACCGGCACATCAGTGAGAACTGTCACGTTGCCGATGTCACTTTCATTTCTTTCACCATATTTCATATATTCATGACCATGAAGGACGCCTTTCGTGTTCCCACGTATACGAAGGTTTTCCTTCAGCTTAATGATGAGATCCAAGCTGCTAACGCATTTCCTCGGACAGACACGAGATGAATTTTATCCTAATCATGTACTATGAACAGCACACCATGCTAAGATTCATAATTATGTACAGAAATGTTCAGGCTCCTGAATACATTCAGCTTGATTTTCCATCGGGAAAATCGGTACAAATTATCTATGCTTACAAGCATGTGCGTTGTTAGCCATGGACGCTAAAATTTACTAGCTGTCAGTAAGACACGACCACTTAAGTCTTCTACGCATAGCCAGTTGATTATTCCAAAATCTTCCCATGCATTCCAGGAGAACCTACAAGGAGAAGGATGGTACCATGAGATTATGTGTCGACTACCGTCGACTTAAACAAATCACCATTCATGGCCATTATTCTCCTCCACATATTGACAACAGGTCCAATCAACCGTATAGTGTTAATCACTTTCCCAAGATCGAACTCATGATCATGCTGCCAACAGTGACGAGTGAAAAAGCAGGACATGTCCATGACTGCTATTCGTGCACGACTCGGTCATGCTAGATTTATGATTTTGATTTAGTCTCATCTATGCTCCAACAACATTATGGACTTAATAAATTGAGTTCCCATGAACTCCTAAACAAATTCATCAGCGTTTTCATTGAGGATAACCTGATTTCCTCTAAGCCTAGAGAAGAACAGGAAGACCCTATCTACACTATGTTGCAAATTCTATGACAAGAGAAATTCTACCCTGGAAATTTTTTCCAATATTAATTCTGTTTGATTACAGTAACACACTGAATCACATGGGTTTTATGGTTAATCTTACCATGACTCAGCTTATGCATAAGGGAGAGAACCCTACACTACATTAGGTGTTCTAGGAAATCCTATGCTAGGAGAATTCTAGATTTAGAGACTCAGGTTTTCGCAAACTCCTATGTATCAAGTTCGATGAAGCAAGATACAGTTACATTCATATCTTCATACCTGTCATACAAACAGGTTAAGATAGGACACCAACAGACTGGGATGTTTTCATCATTTGAAATTGTGAATTGAAATAGGACAAGATCTCCACGGATTTTGGTTACCAGTTTAACGCAAACTCAGATGAAGAATGATGCTATCTGGGTTATTGCAAGCAGTTTGATCAAGTCTGCAGAATCCTTACATTCGTAAGGATTTCAGAACAAACAGATTTATCGGACATGTTCTAGCCAAGGCTCATCCGATCACTTGGTAATCCCTCAGTTATCGGGTCAGACAAAGATTCGCAATTGTGCTCCTTGTTTACGTCCACATCCTTGTTCTAAGTTCATGACTTTCTTTCGCGCTCGCGTTCATGACACTATTTATGTTCATGATCGTATCTTGGCTTATGATATTATGTTCATTTTTCTCATCTGGGAAGTTTTGCAAGAACTTGAGAGACCAGGCCCAAGTTTAGTATAACTCTCGATCATCAGATTGACGTTTCACGTCATATTCCACGTCTCACCTTGTATCGTTTGGCGATACTGCCATTATATTCTATGTTCACGATATGTTTCACATATCATGTTCATTCCACGTTCCTCATATCATGATCAAGATATGTTACGCGTATCATGGATCACGATATGTTTACTCATACTACACTCGCCATATCTCCACGTAGCATGTTCAAAATTTTTCACGTATCACGTTCAAAATTTTTCACGTACTACGTTTCTATATGGCTCGCGCATCGTTGCTAGTTATCGGTTAAGTTGGATTGTTTTGCACCATAATGTTTCACTTACTATTACACGTTAATTCTTTTTCCCTCGATCGAATTTAGGGGATCTACCTTACGTTGATAACCATGAACTTCTTCGTATTCCAAGTCAAGGTCAGGAGGACCAAGACTTATCATTCGTGTCAAGATCTTATAAAGGAACCGTTCCAAGAGGGAAGCCACTTGGAAACGGACAAGTTCATCCGGACTTCTTATCCGTTTTCTCTTATCAATTAGATATGTCCTTTCAGCCACGTCACGTTCCATGTCCTTTTAAGACATATCACGTTCCGCGTTCTTTCTGCCAGGTCACCTGCACGTTAATTTATCTTACATACCCTCTCAGTTTGATTCGGGTATGTTTCTCTTTCAGTTACGTTATCTATAATTCGGGGACGAATTATTCTTTTTAGGGGGGAAGAGTTATAAAACCCGCATGATTTTACCATGCATAGTACCCTTAGGATCGTACGTACTAGATTAAAACTTTCCTAATACAGCATGATTACAATTACGTGTTAGGAGTTTACGTATTACGTACGTGTTAGAACACGATAAGTATTTACTATGCACGATCACGTAATAATTATTTAACGATAATTAATCACGAACATGCGATCATGAAATCATGAACGTAATTAAAACACGAACTATTATTAATTACGTATATATATTTATTACGAGCGTAATTAAATATATTAGGTCACGGTAATTATTTAACGAGAACACACAAAACGCGAACACAAATAAACACGAACAAACACGTAAAACACGAACACGAGAACACACTTATTAATTAGACACGGAAAATGATCGGGTTACCCCTTGTGGGCCCCATTCCCACGAAATATAGGAGGGAGGATGGGCCTAGCCCATCAATTTTTACTAAAAAGGGGTTAAATATTTTCACACTACTCATTTTTAGTTTTACAGAAGATTTAGAAAAAAACCCTAAAAACCCTCCTCCTTCTCCTCTTTGTGCCGCCACCTTAAGAACACCACAAGGAGGTGGTTTGTGATCTTGGATCTTGGAAATTAAGTTGGTGATCGTGTTTGTTCTTCATCCTTTTGATCCACGAATTCGATAAATCCTTTTTAAACCTTTTCTTTTGATTTAATCTTTTTATAAATTATGAACATGAGATGTTTTTACAAAAACATAATAATTAAGCATAGATCTAACATGTTTTGGTGTTAATTAATCAAAAGGTTGATTTAAGGGGTGTTTTGGATTTGGCCGCAGGCTGCAACCGACCACCACCAAGACCATATGGTCTTGGTTGGTGCGTGTGGGTCCCACGGCAGCAAGGGGTACCCCGACGTGGTTCGGGGTACGGTGTCGGTTCATGTCCGGTTCATGTTTTTAAGCTTAGATCCGGTTCATGGTTATGTTAGTTTATTGTTTATGTTATGAACTTATGTTAAAATTAAATTAATAAAAGATGTGATTAATTTAATAACATGACTTAGGTTGATTAATTATTAATAATCATGAAATTATTTTAACCTAAGTATTAATATTTAAGACTTATAATTAATTAATTATTTTAAAAACCATGGATATAATTAATTAATTAACATGACTTAGGTTATATTATTAATATTTAATAATGCATATTTTAACCTAAGTATTTAATATATTTAATTAAAACATGTTATACTTTAATTAAATATTATAACCTATAGTTTAATTAAATTACATGAAATAATTATTAAACTATACAATATATCATATGACTTAGAAAATAATCATGAAAATACTTAGGCTTATTGATATGTGTCTAAACACACATCTTTTCTACCACTTAATTACAATAATAACCGGACCAAAACGTGTATTTTATGTCTTTTATGTCGGAATTATGCGTGGTTTGTGTTTTTGTTGTGATTTAGGACGAAAAGGTGAAAAGTGGAGAAAACACGGGAATTCACGGGCATTTACGGACTTTTATTGAAGAAAAGGATGAAAGACGAAGTCAAGAAGTCAAAAGTGGATAAAGAACGGAAGTCCAAGACCAATTCTGAAGATTTATCGAAGAAAAAGTCAAAAGACGAAAGTTTACTTAAAGCCGAGGAACTCAAGTCTTATGTATCGAAGAATTAAAAGCCGAGTCCAAAGAAATCCCGAGCCAAAAGTCATCACATTCCAAGATTAACAAAAAGATTAAGAAGGAAGGACTTGATGGTGCAATTAACAAGAAAGGAAGGAGAGAGGAAGCTTCCCTTAACCACTCCCTAATCACCTATATAAACCCTCATTTTCATTTCATTTAGTTTTTGTTGACTAATCGTGACAATTAGTTCTTCCATCTTTATTTTATGCACATTTAATTACTTGCACATTTAATTACTTGTCTTGCACTTTTAATTACCTTTAATTTTCAAGTAAGTGTTTCTTTAATTTCTTGCACCTTTACTTTATCTTGTTAATCTTCTTCTACCTTTCTTTGATTTACACCTTTTTATCTTGTTGATTTGTTAAAGATTTGATTTTTAAGCTTTTAATTGTTTTAAACTTCTTATTTTCATAGCTTATTTGATTTATTTTCAAGTTTATATAGTTTTTATAAAAGTTATTTTTTATATAAAAGTTGTTTTTCTTAAAGTTTATCTTTTTCGTATCTTAAAAGTTTTCACCTTTCAGTTTTATAGCTTATTTTTACACGGTTTTAGCTAAGTTTTTCGTCTAGTTCTTATTAGGATTATAGCTTATTTTTCTAGCTTATTTTTGGTTTTCCTTTCTGTATTCCGATTGGGGTCCAATCGGAAAAGGGTTTTACATTCAGATTGATTCAATCTGAAAAGGGTTTCATTATTCCGATTGGGGGAAACTTTGGTATTCCGATTGGGGGTTGGTTGGATATTCCGATTGGGGTTTAAGTGACAATATTCCGATTGGGGGGGGTTCTTCCATATTCCGATTGAGGTGTTACTTTGGTATTCCGATTGGAGGTAAGGTGACAGCTATTCCGATCGTGGGTTCCAATCTACATTCCGACCAAGTCACCAATATTCCGATCAAGGTAGGTCTTATCATTCCGATCTGAGGTTTGTTGATTATTCCGATTGGTGTAGGTGACATATTCCGATTGGGCATCTTTGACTTTCCGATCAGGTTTGGTTTGATATTCCGATCAAGGAGTGATCGGAATATATTCCGATTGGGGTATTTTCCATACTTTTTCTTGTTTAATTTTTGGTTTACATTTCTAATACTTGTCTAATTTTAATTCTCGTCACGTTTTAATTTTTAGTCATTTAAACTAATTTACTTTCCGTCACGTTTTTAAATATTGCACACTTTCTTTTAATTAGTCTTAGATTTATTTTTCATGTTCTTTAAATACTTGCCCTTTACTTAACGACATTTACTTTTAAGTCTTTGCACATTTAAATTTAAAACCAACCAAAATTATTTGTTTCCACCAAAATAAAACTAGTCGCACATAGAAAACTAAGATCAATTCGATTAGACATACATCAACGAACATAATTTTTATACGGGCCAAAAGCCAGTTATTAGGGCACATCCTCAGAGTTGGACCTGAATAATACGTTTTTGATAGATATGTGAAAGAGACACGTTGCTTTTTGGGACCCGTTCACTTGTGAACGTTAATTTTCTTGCATAAAAAATTCAAAAAATCATAAAAATTAAAAATTGATAAAAAACCATAAAAATTAAAAATTTCAAACACCCAAAAAGATTTTATCTTTATTGTGTATATATATTGTCTTTGCGTTTGGTTTCTTTTTCTTTTGCATTTTCAGGTGCATGCGTACTAGATCTTCTAATTATCAAGAGCCCGAGCCTCAAGAAGATTTAGATATGGCAGGTGTTAACAATAATCAACCACCGCACCTCAATAATAATAATAACAACAATGCTCTTCCACAGCCCGATCTTCGGACCATGGAGGAACTTTGTCAACCAACCATGTTTGGACGAGGAGGACCGATTGCACCGATGCAAATCAACGCTCCTGAGTTTTCGTTGAAGCACCACATGATTCAGCAAGTGCAAACAAACCCATTTAGAGGATTGCCTGATGATGATGCCAACAAACACCTCGACAAGTTCATTACTATCACCCAGAGCATGAAGTTGGCTGGTGCCACAATGGATGAACTTCGCCTACAACTCTTTCCACACACTCTATTACATCATGCCGAGAAATGGTTAGATCGTCTCCCGAAGAATTCTATTCACACTTGGGATGACATGACTCAACGCTTTTTGTCGCGCTACTTTCCACCATCCATGGTCACAAGCCTTCGCAATCAGATCAGCGGTTTCATGCAAGACCCTGATGAATCTCTTTTTGATGCATGGGAGAGATATAATGTCTTGATCGACCGTTGTCCAAACCACAACATGCTTCCGGTCACCTTGATCGATACTTTCTACAACGGATTGACTTTTCGAGATCGTGATACGATCAATGCAGCCGCCGGTGGCACATTCATGAAAAGGAGACCCGAGGAGTGTAGAGAGTTAATTGAGAACATGACTACTCACCACAAAAACTGGGATTCCTCTGCATCTTCAAGGAACAACCCGAGAGTCAATGTTTCCTCAACCTCAGCAAACCCTGAGATGACCGAACTCACCCGCATGATGACCGAAATGAGCAAAAGTATTACGCTTCTCGCTTCAAATCAACAACAACAACAAGTTAAAGCGGTTGCTAATCCTTGTGAAACATGTGGTGGTCCTCACTCATACACCGATTGTCCTTCGACACAAGGAAATCCGGAAAATGTGTATGCAGCTTATGGTAATTATTCACCGGAAAATTACCAAGCTAGACAACAAGGGGATAGAAATCTGCTGAGCTACCGTTCAAACAATTACCTTTCACCCGGTTTTTCTCCTCAAAACCAAAACCCCGCCAATAACTACACTAGAAGCAACCAAATCCCACCAAGAGCTTCTAATCCTTATCACCCACCCGCCCAACAAAACCCACCCAGTAATCCGGATGTTGAGGCCATCATGAGAACCCAAGGCGAGCAAATCAAGAATCTGCAGAGCCAAATTATCAATCTTAAAGGAGATATTACCAAGCAAGGAAATGAGATAAGATCCGAGCTTCGAAATGATATTCAATCCTCCTTCAGCAATCAAACCAATGATTTGAAGAATATGCTTTCTAGTTTCTTGCCAGCCGCTCAACCTTCTTCTTCAAGTTCTCTACCTTCAAACACCGTCACTAACCCGCGAGCCAATGTGAGTGCTATTACTACTCGTAGTGGAGTCACCATCGTAGGACCACCAATCCCACCACCATCATCTACACCTCCTCCACCACCATGTATCCCTACTCCTCCTACACCTAGTATTAGTGCACCATTACCGTCTCCGCCTCGACGTGATGAAGTTCCCGCCAATGACCCTTCAACATCTCAACCTTTACCTACACCTGCACCTTCACCACCCAAACCCAATATCCCTTATCCTTCTCGCTTGGGCAAGAACAAAATGCTAAACAAGGAGGACGCTCAAGTGACTAGCTATATCAAGATGATTTCTCAAATGAATTTCAACATTAGCTTTCTTGAAGCACTTGTCCACATGCCCAAATTTGTTAAAGCATTTAAGGAATTGCTTAACAAAAAGGAGAAGCTGATTGAACTCGCCAACACACGCTTAAATGAAAACTGCTCAGCAGTTATTCTTAAAGAATTACCGGAAAAGCTTGGAGATCCCGGTCGATTTGTGTTGCCTTGCGTGTTCAACAAAACTGAAGAATTTACTGCCCTTGCTGATCTCGGGGCTAGTATTAATTTGATGCCTTTGAGTGTTTGGAAAACATTATCATTGCCCGACCTCATCCCAACAAAGATGACTCTCGAACTTGCAAATCGCACTCTCGCTTACCCCGTTGGTATAGCTGAAGACGTTTTTATCAAAGTTGGCACATTTACTTTCCCGGTCGATTTTGTCGTAGTTGATTATGAAATGGACCCTCGTATTCCTTTAATACTTGGTCGGCCATTCTTGAGAACCGGACGTGCTTTAGTAGATGTGGCCGAAGGTGAGTTAATCTTACGAGTCGGGGATGATTCAAAAGTTTTTAAAATGGGGAAGCTTACTGGCAAATCTTTTGGTCGAGAATCAGTGAATATGATAAATGTGCTCGATGACTTTACCGTCTATGACAATCCTCTATTCGATTCTTACATCGATAATCCACTCTTTAATGATGATGTGGATGATTCTCGCTCCACTCTGGACGCTTCTCCCATTTATGATTCTTCACCGGTCTTTGATGCTTATGATGATGATGATTCTAGCTCAGATTCGGATGATTTTGATTGTACTTCTGAGTATCCCGAGCTGCCTACTTTCGATGATTTTGATGAGGCTGATACTCTATCGAGCGATTCTTCACATGATGAAGATCCTCCGCCATCACTCGATCCTACTTTGGACGATTATTCATTTGAGGAAGATTTCTCTGAATTTCTCAACACATACTTCCCTCATGAGAGTGATGCTCCTCCTTTTGACTTTGAAGATTATCGCCTTGATCCTACTTTGGATTTGAAGAGCATTTTGTCGAAGGAGAAGAAACCGGTTGACACCGAAATCCGTTGCACGTATGATTTAACACCTCTTTGTCCCACTTCTGAGGACGAGGTTGTGCTTCTTTGCGGATCTTCTTCACACTCGGCTGAGCCTGAGTGCTATTTTCCCTTAAAGGAAAAGGTGTTCGACCCCGGTATTGAAGTCTTTAAGCCATCTCAGTATCCACCTGATGAAATAAAAGGAAAAATCTTTGGAAATTTTGAAGACATGCTTGCTCCACTTCAACTTTGCTTCCACCGTGCTCCATCGCTGCTTAAGGGAACCTTGCCATTTCTCTTTTGGCTTGCCTTGTTCGCCTTAAGCTCTTGCTTATTGATGGATGAAAACTATGTCTTTGATCCTGGTGGATTTGTTTCATGCTACTTCTGTTGATGATCAAGGTCGAGTCAGGCTCACGACTCGGTTAACAAAAACCAAGCGCTTCTTGGGAGGCAACCCATGCATCTATCTTTCCGCTTTCTTTATCATAAGTGTAGGGGGGACCCTTTGGATTGCTATTTCCTCTCCTCACTTCTTCATCTGGGATTCGAGCTTCAATGATCCACTCTTGATGATTCTTGACGACCCGTGATTCCGTGTCCTACTTCTTCCCGGTTCTATCCTAAACTCTTTTCGATTCACTATTTTATATTTTCTCAATATTAAAATAGGAATCTCTTTAGTTGTCCTTTCCTTAGCAAGATTTAAACAACGTGCACAATGTCCTAAGTGTAGGGGAGCTTACTCCCACATGCTTAAACATTGAGGACAATGTTTATCTTAAGTGTAGGGGGGACTTCTATCGAAGTTAAGTGGTCTTTTCCTTGAATTTGTCCTCATTTTAACCGGAAAATCAATTTTTCGACATTTTTCAAAATTTTTGATCTATTTTGGCCTATTAGTTTTTTCCCTTTGTATAGTTATTTTCTTCCCTCATTAGAATAAATGTTTAATAAGTGGTTTTAATTTTCAAACGTTGTGAATCTTTTGACTCAAGTTTTGCTAGGCTTTTATATAGGGAGCTATAAAACGCGAAAGTCTTAACTCTCACAGGTTAAGAACAAGAACTTTTCGCAAGTTCCTATAATTGATCCTAGAGAGTCGTTTATCAAGGGAACTTTAAGATGCGATTTCTAAACTTGAAAGAGTCTTAAGAATTTGCAAGATCCTATAGGCGACTCGAAAACCCAAAACTTTGATTTAATTGGCTAAGTATCCACGAGTCTCATTACTTGAGATTTTAAACTGTGGAGTACGAGAGATGATAGAGCCAATTATAAGTCGGTATTCTTTCGTGAATTTATGTGAGTTAATTATAAGCCTATTCTCCCATCGCTTGCTAATAAATTTATCTGCTAATAAATAAGGTTGTACGATTTAAAAAGTTACTTAGCTTCTAGCCCCAGATCGTTTAAAAGTTGCTCGGTAATGACGAGAGTTCATAGCCAAGGCATAACTCATGAAGCGGGGCGCGAAGATTGGCGAGTCCGAAAAGGCCCTAACAAGGCATGAGGGCTATGTTTTGTTGCTAAAGATCCAAAAGTGATGTGAAGAATCATTTATCGAAAATCAATATGAAGGATCGAGACACACGACGAAAAGCAAAAACTCCCAAAAAGTCATGGAGAAGTGTATCCGAAAAGACCCTAACAAGGTATGAGGATAAATAGATCCAAGTCAATAAAGGAGGCGGATCGTTGTATATCAAAATCCAAAATAAAGATTGGAGAAAAATGAAGAAGTCGTGGTCCATATATGAAGAATCTCTCAAAAATTCCAAGTGAAGAAATTCCAATTATGAAGAGAAGACCATTATTTCATGAACGTCTCTCAAGATTTGAAGTATGAAGTCGCTGCCAAATATCGGCCCGAGAAAGGTCTCAAATCGCGAACCAAGTTATGCCAAGATATGAACTTTCTGATATCTCGAGAAGCAGTTTTAAAAGATTTGGTCCTTTAGCTAACTATTGATTAAATCGTGCACTTTATTTTCAGACTTAATAATTATCTAAATAAGTCAAACAATGCATCTTCGTGATCATTCAAGACAAATAATAAAATATAAGAGATACCCATAGGAATAAGGGAGTCTAAGTGAATAATTGGCCCACATGAGTTCGTGTTAGTTTACTAACTTATAATAACAATGATCTCGTTTTTAAGCTTGGTTTGGAGAAAGTGAAAAGTTGAGGATGATGATTATTCATGACATTTTCAGAACCCAAGGTATGCTTTTAATTTCTTTGCTTTGCATTTTTATAATTTTCTCTTTAATAAAGGCCAATGTGGATTGATTATGATGAAAAGTGTAAACATGCTTTGTAACTAATGCATTGCATGAGGACATTGCAATGGTCAAGTGTAGGGGATTTGATATGTGTCTAAACACACATCTTTTCTACCACTTAATTACAATAATAACCGGACCAAAACGTGTATTTTATGTCTTTTATGTCGGAATTATGCGTGGTTTGTGTTTTTGTTGTGATTTAGGACGAAAAGGTGAAAAGTGGAGAAAACACGGGAATTCACGGGCATTTACGGACTTTTATTGAAGAAAAGGATGAAAGACGAAGTCAAGAAGTCAAAAGTGGATAAAGAACGGAAGTCCAAGACCAATTCTGAAGATTTATCGAAGAAAAAGTCAAAAGACGAAAGTTTACTTAAAGCCGAGGAACTCAAGTCTTATGTATCGAAGAATTAAAAGACGAGTCCAAAGAAATCCCGAGCCAAAAGTCATCACATTCCAAGATTAACAAAAAGATTAAGAAGGAAGGACTTGATGGTGCAATTAACAAGAAAGGAAGGAGAGAGGAAGCTTCCCTTAACCACTCCCTAATCACCTATATAAACCCTCATTTTCATTTCATTTAGTTTTTGTTGACTAATCGTGACAATTAGTTCTTCCATCTTTATTTTATGCACATTTAATTACTTGCACATTTAATTACTTGTCTTGCACTTTTAATTACCTTTAATTTTCAAGTAAGTGTTTCTTTAATTTCTTGCACCTTTACTTTATCTTGTTAATCTTCTTCTACCTTTCTTTGATTTACACCTTTTTATCTTGTTGATTTGTTAAAGATTTGATTTTTAAGCTTTTAATTGTTTTAAACTTCTTATTTTCATAGCTTATTTGATTTATTTTCAAGTTTATATAGTTTTTATAAAAGTTATTTTTTATATAAAAGTTGTTTTTCTTAAAGTTTATCTTTTTCGTATCTTAAAAGTTTTCACCTTTCAGTTTTATAGCTTATTTTTACACGGTTTTAGCTAAGTTTTTCGTCTAGTTCTTATTAGGATTATAGCTTATTTTTCTAGCTTATTTTTGGTTTTCCTTTCTGTATTCCGATTGGGGTCCAATCGGAAAAGGGTTTTACATTCAGATTGATTCAATCTGAAAAGGGTTTCATTATTCCGATTGGGGGAAACTTTGGTATTCCGATTGGGGGTTGGTTGGATATTCCGATTGGGGTTTAAGTGACAATATTCCGATTGGGGGGGGTTCTTCCATATTCCGATTGAGGTGTTACTTTGGTATTCCGATTGGAGGTAAGGTGACAGCTATTCCGATCGTGGGTTCCAATCTACATTCCGACCAAGTCACCAATATTCCGATCAAGGTAGGTCTTATCATTCCGATCTGAGGTTTGTTGATTATTCCGATTGGTGTAGGTGACATATTCCGATTGGGCATCTTTGACTTTCCGATCAGGTTTGGTTTGATATTCCGATCAAGGAGTGATCGGAATATATTCCGATTGGGGTATTTTCCATACTTTTTCTTGTTTAATTTTTGGTTTACATTTCTAATACTTGTCTAATTTTAATTCTCGTCACGTTTTAATTTTTAGTCATTTAAACTAATTTACTTTCCGTCACGTTTTTAAATATTGCACACTATCTTTTAATTAGTCTTAGATTTATTTTTCATGTTCTTTAAATACTTGCCCTTTACTTAACGACATTTACTTTTAAGTCTTTGCACATTTAAATTTAAAACCAACCAAAATTATTTGTTTCCACCAAAATAAAACTAGTCGCACATAGAAAACTAAGATCAATTCGATTAGACATACATCAACGAACATCAATGAACTCTTCAATAATTTTTAATTAGGCAAAAGCTCAGTTATTACTTATATACTTAGCTTATTTAACCAGTAAAACATAGTAAGAACACATAAATAAGCTAAGACAGGACATAAAACCAGTTATGTATTTAGTAAGCAGATACTTATTTCATGTACGTATTTATGTAGCACTAGTGTTTCGGAAGTAGGATTCTCGTAGTTCATCGTTCTCGTTCACTGGACATAAGGTACGGATTCCCGTCCTTTCAGTATGGACATTCTTTCCTTATTAGGATTTCCGCGTATGCAGCCAACTGTTTTCCCGTAGTATAAGTATGAGTTTGATTGCTTATGTTTTAGATATGATTACCTATAGCCATATACATGCATGACCAGTTTCACCTAGTTATGGAGGTACCATAACCATAACATTAGAGGCACTGATGTTATGACTTCACCACGGTGGAGTGATTGCTCATGGCGTCCCTTCAGCTTTGGCCATTTATTTATATTTATCATGTGGGACGTATGGGTGCATCCTAGTTACATGTTTTATTCAGGATTACATGGTGAATGTGGTGTGTGCCTAGCATCCTTCACAAGGAGCTGATCCCTCCTACCCAAAAACCAGTATATTAAATTAGAGGCAGCCCCTCTAAATTGCATGATGAGGTCACCCCTCCAAGTATTCATGCACGGTGGATTTTCATGACCTATATTGGCTAATGGTAAAATATGTTAAACAGTTTTCATAAGATAAACATAAGGCTTTTCAAACTATAAAACCAGTTTTATGAACATGTTCCAGGTTTTCCAGGACTTATACATTTCCGCTGCTATTAAGTCTTTATTATGTTTTAGTCACTTTCACTATGTCTATATCCGTGCACTGAGCGTTTTACTCAGCCGTTACTTTCCTTCCCATGTCCCAAAACGGCAGGTACCCTAGGAAAGACTCGAGCATTTGGAGGACGTGCGTAGGAGGGAAGCTGCTAGAGACTTCTTTTCCTTTTTGCCTTCATATACTTATGCTTGTTTAGTCTTTCATTCATTTCTTTTGCTTTATTATGTTTTGGGCTTATGTTTGGGAACTGATGTTTGATTCCGGTTGTCCCTATGGTCATGTAATGTTGTATACATTTATCCTTGTATGCTTTGATGACACGCCATAATTACGCGTGACATTCCATTATCAAAATGGGGTGTTACATTTTTGTTGTTACAAAATAAAAAAAATGACATGACATGTTATTTTAAAAATCACACATATTACATAAATAAAATACTTTAGATTGTTTACCTTCGAAAGAGGACATGCATAATAAAGTTTACCAAAGCTATGGTGTTGATGTGACTGTCTCAACACTATATATCCATTTCCACATGTACACTTATAAGCTTCACGGGGATCCATCTGCTACCAGATCGAGTGGTGGTGGTGGTGAGTTTGGTAGGAGATGATAAGTGTGTGTGTGTGTGTGATTGCTGATGATAAGTGTGTGTGAATCCTTTTATGGTCAAAAAGTGAGGGAAATGGTTAACATTTTCCCGCCAATGTTTTCCCGCCAACGTTTTCTCGCCAATAGTTTGTTATGGTTATACATTCGATGTTCAATGGATGAGTCGGTTTGTTATGGTTATACGTTCGATGTTCAATGGATGAGTTGGTTTGTTATGGTTATACGTTTGATGTTCAATGGATGAGTCGGTTTGTTATGGTTATACGTTTGATGTTCAATGGATGACCCGGTTTGTTATGGTTATACGTTGGATGTTCAATGGACGACTCGACATGTGTTGGTTACACGTTAGATGTTCAATGGATGAGTCGACATGTCTTGGTTACACGTTAGATGTTCAATAAATGAGTCGGCATGTCTTGGCTACACGTTAGATGTTCATTGGATGAGTCGGTATGCATTTGTTAAACGTTAGATGTTCAATGGATGAGTCGGCATGTCTTGGTTACACGTTAGATGTTCAATGGATGAGTCGGTATGCATTTGTTAAACGTTAGATGTTCAATGGATGAGTCGGTATGTGTTGGTTACACGTTAGATGTTCAATGGATGACTCGACATGTGTTGGTTACACGTTAGATGTTTAATGGATGAGTCGACATGTCTTGGTTACACGTTAGATGTTCAATAAATGAGTCGGCATGTCTTGGTTACACGTTAGATGTTCATTGGATGAGTAGACATGTCTTGGTTACACGTTAGCTGTTCAATGGATGAGTCGGTATGCATTTGTTAAACGTTAGATGTTCAATGGATGAGTCGGTTTGTTATGGTTATACGTTTGATGTTCAATGGATGACTCGGTTTGTTATGGTTATACGTTTGATGTTCAATGGATGACCCGGTTTGTTATGGTTATACGTTGGATGTTCAATGGACGACTCGACATGTGTTGGTTACACGTTAGATGTTCAATGGATTAGTCGACATGTCTTGGTTACATGTTAGATGTTCAATAAATGAGTCGGCATGTCTTGGTTACACGTTAGATGTTCATTGGATGAGTAAACATGTCTTGGTTACACGTTAGATGTTCAATGGATTAGTCGGTATGCATTTGTTAAACGTTAGATGTTCAATGGATGAGTCGGCATGTCTTGGTTACATGTTAGATGTTCAATGGATGAGTCGGTATTCATTTGTTAAACGTTAGATGTTCAATGGATGAGTCGGTATGTGTTGGTTACACGTTAGATGTTCAATGGACGACTCAACATGTGTTGGTTACACGTTAGATGTTCAATGGATGAGTCGACATGTCTTGGTTACACGTTAGATGTTCAATAAATGAGTCGGCATGTCTTGGTTACACGTTAGATGTTCATTGGATGAGTAGACATGTCTTGGTTACACGTTAGCTGTTCAATGGATGAGTCGGTATGCATTTGTTAAACGTTAGATGTTCAATGGATGAGTCGGTATGTTTTGGTTACACGTTAGATGTTCATTGGATGAGTAGACATGTCTTGGTTTCATGTTAGATGTTCAATAGATGAGTAGACATGTCTTGGTTACACGTTAGATGTTCAAAGCATGAGTCGACATGTCTTGGTTACACGTTAGATGTTCAATGGATGACTCGACATGCCTTGGTTACATGTTAGATGTTCAATGGATGAGTCGGTATGCATTTGTTAAACCTTAGATGTTAAATGGTTACCGAATTAGAATAAATCGAAAAACTAAACGGAATAAATCGGAATGAATTTAGAAATTAAACTGATCGGGATGATATTATTATTATTTTATAAATAGTAATAATAATAATTATAATTTTATAAATAATAATAATAATAATAATTATTTTATTACTAATTATAATAATACATAAGTAACAATAAATTTTATTTTAACAAAAGTTATCCCTTGCGACATTTTTGACTATCCCTGGCGACATGTCGACAGGGATAGTTTCCCTGGCGACAAGTCGCTAGGGAAGGTTTGGGAGAAACGACAAAATAAATTAGGTACGTGTATATGCGTTGAAAAGTCAAAGGTATCCCTGGCGACATGTCGCCAGGGAAACTTGGTCACACCCCTCAAAAAACTTTCAATCACGCGCGTTTTTGGCTAAACGACAAAAGTAGATAGTATCCCTGGCGACATGTCGCCAGGGAAACTATGGACCTTTATTCACCAGATCTACTTCTCTTTTCTCACAACACTTATCCAAAAAAAAACTCATCTCTCGGCCTCTTCTTCTTCGCTGCTGCTCCACACCACAATTATCACCATCACCTCCACACCACCATCACCACCATCATTATCATCAACCACTAGTCACACCAACTCACCACCTCACCACCTCACCACCACACTTGCACACGTGCACCACTTCGCCACCACTCCGCCACCACTCCGCTGACTGCCACCACTCCGACGACTGCCACCACTCCGATGAGTCCAATCTTTCCCACTTTTCTTCTTTTTCTAACATCTAATCTATTCAGATTTTAAAAGGTTGTAATTTTAATTTTTGATTTTGATTTTATAATAAAAAAATTTTGTTTATCTTATTATGATTGATAATTAAAATGGGTTTGTTTTATGTTATTGTAGCCCCGACCGCGGCCGGAGACGCAACCCCGACCACAGCCGAGACCACAGCCGACAACCACCAAGCCCGACGCCAACAAACCCGGCTAAGAAGTATGTTTTTTAAATTCTTATTCATAATACATATAATTATTTATTTATTAATTCATTTAGGTTTCCCCGGCGACATGTCGTCGGGGTTTATAAACTAGTTAAATTTGGTTAAATGAAAATACAAACACTCCTTAACATTTTTAAACGCACAACCAAACACTCCTTATGCTACCTTTTTTATGAGAATAAACTAATAAGCTTATCTGAATAATCTGTTTTCAAACAGCTTATTCTGATAAGCTTATCAGGATAAGCTGTTTGAAAATAACTTATTCTGATAATCAGAATAAACTGTTTTTAAACAGCTTATCCTGATAAGCTTATCGGGACAAGCTGATATCAAACAACTTATTCTGATAAGATTATCGGGATAAGCTGTTTTCAAACAGCTTATTCTGATAAGCTTATCAGGGTAAGCTGTTTTCAAACAGCTTATTCTGATAAGCTTATCAGGATAAGCTGTTTGAAAATAGCTTATTCTGATAAGCTTATCAGGATAAGCTATTTTCAAACAGTTTATTCTGATAAGCTTATCGAATAAGCTGTTTTTATTATATGATATAAATGTTTTATTGGACTAAACCTTAGGAATGTTTTAGGATTTTAGCGATTAATTTCAGAAAATTCCCGTCTGAAATTGATCAACCTATAGTAAACCCGTCCGAAGTTAATTTATAGGACTGCTTTTTGAATGTTTTGTCTCATTTAGGATATGAATGCGTATAACCGATTTACTATTTGAGATGATTTCGACAGTGTTTCTCCTTTACTCCTACGAATATGTCTTTAAACACATATTTGGGGAGTTGAGGGGAAATGCTGCCGAAATTTTCTCAAATAGTAAATCGGTTATACGTATTCATATATGAGACGAAACATTCAAAGGGTGGGTTAGGATTGCCTTCCGTAGTTGCACTAGGTGAACATACTATTTTCTATACCTGATAATTATATCTTTTATAAATATTATTATATAATTATATACTTTATAAATAATACTTATATATTTTATAATTATTTTTTATAATTTGATATAATACATATTATTATTTATGAAATATATAATAATTATTTTTTTAAATTCCTTGTTTTAATTAAGTTGCATATAATAACTAAATGTATCGTTAAAACACAGTTATGGTACTCATTGATAAGAGTTGGACACGGTTAGAGCGTCATGAGCCAGAATTTATATTGGGTCTTACCAATTTTGTCGAGCATTCCAGGAAGTTTGTGAATAGTTTGAATCAGATATCATGTCCATGCAAGCGTTGTCGAACAAGACTCCCGGTACATATCGACCTTCTTTCGAACCACGTTATGAAATCCGGGTTTGACAACAGTTATACAACATGGGTACACCATGGTGAACCTGCTCCTCCTACACCTACACCTCTTCTACCACCACCGCCACCACTGCCAATAATAGATAACACAAGAGAACCTTTGATTAGTGACATGACATCGTTACTTGATGATCTTACCTATATTCCTCCAGACTATATTCCTCCTCCACCTCCTCCCAACTCAAGTAACAGACCGACTCAAGCTAACGAGTTTGAAGAGTTATATCGCAATGCCAATGAGCCGTTGTACCCTGGTTGTGTAGAAGCGACTCGATTAGACTTTATGGCAAAGCTTACACATTATAAGGCCAAAGGTAAAATCACCGATACCATATTCAATGATATTCTAGAGTGGATGCAAACTATCTTTCCCCCAAGCAGAGGATTCAAGCTCCCACCGTCATACTATGCAATAAAGAAGACATTTAAAACGATCGGGTTAGGGTACGATTCGATACATGCTTGTGAACACGATTGTTGCTTATTTCGGGAAGGATACGCCGATTTGGATTTCTGTCCAGTGTGTAATACAAGTAGATGGAAAGACACTAACACGCCGGGGAAGAAAGTTCCTAAAAAGGTGTTGCGTTACTTTCCGATCATTCCTAGACTAAAACGTTTGTACAAGTCTAGTAAAAGTGCAAAGTATATGATTTGGCATGCAACCGGAAAGTGTACGGAGCCCGGTAAGATGCAACACCCGTGTGATGGTGCGGCTTGGAAGAAATTTGACGCCAAGTATGCTAATTTTGCAACAGAACCAAGAAATGTTTGATTAGGGTTGGCTGCTAATGGTTTCAATCCATTCGGCAACCTTAGTCAGACTTACAGCATGTGGCCGGTGATATTGACAACATACAACCTGCCTCCGTGGTTGTGTATGAAAGAGATTTCTTTAATGCCGACGCTGTTAATTCCTGGCCCTAAATCCCCGGGAAAGGACATTGATGTTTACTTGAGACCTTTAATTGATGATCTAAAAATTTTATGGGATGGTGTCAATACTATAGACCAAGCTAAAGGCGAGGCATTCACAATGAGAGCGATGCTTTTATGGACCATCAATGATTTTCTGACTCGAAGTAGTTTGTCCGGGTATAGTAGGCAAGGTTACAAGGCTTGCCCTACATGTAATGACGACACTCCATCTCTTCATGTGACAAGCAAAATAACTTATGTTGGCCACATAAGATTCTTTCCGCCCCGCCATAAATCCAGGTCTTCACGTTTATTCAATGGTAAACCTGAACACCAGCCCCGTCCTAAAACATTTACCATGGACCAGATTAACGATCAACATGCTTCACTGCCAAATCGACTGCCAGGTGAACATAAGGATTATGGGGGTGTGAAGATAAAACGCAATTTTCGTCTTGAGCCTAACTGGTCTAAACGGTCTATCTTTTACGAGCTTGAGTATTGGCCTTTTCTTTCACTAAGACACAATTTAGATATCATGCATATCGAAACAAATGTGTTGGAGGCCATCTTGAACACTTTGTTGATGAATGACAAATCTAAAGACACTGTCAAGGCAAGACAATTCTTGGAAAAGTTGGGCATTCGAAAAAGCTTGTGGCTCACCCAAAATAAAAACGGGAAGTGGAAGAAGCCTCAGGCTTTGTATTCCTTCACACCAGAGAACAGGAAAAAGTTTTGTCAGTACATCAAAAATGTTAAACTACCAGATGGGTTCGGATCCAACTTCAAGCACAAAGTGACCGATAACGATACCAATATAACGGGCATGAAGTCTCATGACTGTCATATAATGATGCAACGTTTACTTCCTTTCGCACTTCAGGAATACTTGCCTGCTGAGATTGCAAGACCACTGATCGACCTATGTAACTTGTTTAAGCAACTATGCTCTGCAACTTTAATGGTGGATGACATGTTGACTGCTGTAAAAAAGATGGTTGACATTTTGTGCGATCTTGAGCTCATATATCCTCCTGATTTCTTTGACATTATGGTTCACTTAGTTATCCATTTACCTGATGAGGCCATTAAAGGCGGGCATATCCGCCCCCGGTGGATGTATCCATTTGAAAGATACATGAAAGAGCTAAAAGGTTATGTACGAAATAAAGCTAAGCCAGAAGGTTCGATTGCGGAGGGTTATGTTGCACAAGAAGCATTGACTTTCTGTTCTAAGTATTTTCGGGATGATGTTACCACTAAATTTAATCGTCTCGACCGTAATGTGGACCCCCCTCCCCGAACATGTCAGTTTCAGGTGTTCTGATCGGTATGTAACCCGCTTGGGAAAAAGTCGTTTATTCTGTTCCCTTATCAAGAGTTCAAGAAAGTGGAATGGTATGCACTAAACAACAGTCCTGAAATCGACAAGTATATTTTCGAGTTCAAGAGGTACGCGTTTTTTATTTTATTTTGAAACTTCTTTTTCTTAACAATAACGACTTATTCTAATACCATGAACGTTTTTCAGATTATATCCTGACAAAGACAAGAAAAAAGAATTCCCCGCGTGGTTTGGGAAAATGGTAAACTTAGACTTATCTTGTGTACTTACCTGTAAAAATAATATTATTATAAATAGTTTTCTGTACCTAATCCTTTATTCCTCATAGATCCGTCAACGTCACGTAGACAATGACAAAGACCCAGAGGTTATCCAAACCAGCGAGTTATTCGCTTTGGCTTGTGGACCATCACCACATCTAATCTCACTAAACTCTTGCATAGTCGACGGTGTGAGGTATGTCGTGCACAGTCGCGATGAACGTCGTACAACTCAAAACAACGGCATTTGTGCACCTGGCCCTGAGAACACAATGGCTTATGGTCAGCTTCAACAGATCCTCGTGTTTCATTATTTTTCGTTTAGTGTTGTGTTGTTCAAAGTTAAGTGGTTCGACACTCGCCCCACATTACGTAAACAACGTCTTATCTATAGAAACAACATGACTCAACTCACCGACACAAGAGCTGAGTTTTGGAAAGATGATCAATACTTTCTCGCAACACGAGTCAAACAAGTCTTTTACATTGAAGATAAGAACAAACCCAACTGGAAGGTCGCTGAACATCTAAATCATAAAAAATTTTCCAACGGGGGTGTCATAGTGTCAGATGCCGTTCCTGATATTATACATTTCGACAACTCATCTGATCTACCACTTTCCACTGATTTGAATGACTTGGGTGATGTGACCTTGCATATAGATGGCCAAGAAACGGAGGTTGATGCACCGCCAAATATCATTGATGTTGATGACGAAGACGATGGTATTACTGATGATGAAGACGCCCCTCATGATTTAAGTGATGAAGAACGTGTGAATGATGATGATGGTGAAGACATAGTTTATTCAAGTGAAGAAGAAGATTGACCTTTAGTTGTAACTTGCAAAAGACACTTATTTGTTTTAATGAATGAATCTAATTGTTGTGGATTGTTTAAATTTATATATTTATTTGGATGTGTTGTATTTAGATTTGTGCATGCTTATATTATTTTGTTCATGAATTTGTCTATGTTATGCTAATTGTACTTGTACAGATGTCAGCAGATGTTGCACGATCACACGGTGGTGACGGTGGTGGTGAGGATGAACCTCCTACGCCAAACATCTGCAGCGATTGTTTCGCCGTATTTAGAAATAAAGGTAAGAATATTTGGATTATTGTAACACAATCATAAATTTGGTGCATATATATGTTTAAATGTGTATATTTTATTACTTTGTCACTCACTTGATTTTTGCAGGCAAAGGCAAAAGAAAAGAAAATTTGGGCGGCATAGAGGCCGGTAGAAAGACTCGGGGCATTAACCGATGTCTCGATTTGTTGGCCGAAGTTGAAGCGCATGGCGTTGTCCCGATAGATTTTAAAGAAATCTCTTACCGGCCTCGCGGCACGCATGCTCAGTATTTAGCTAATTACGACGGGGATTGTATCAAGAGGCTTGTGCCACTGTACTACCCAAGTTGGAATGATGTCCCTGATGAGATTGAGGCGATGGTTTGGGCGAACATAGAGGTCAGTTATCATTTTTATGTTCATAATATTATTGTGTTTATTTATTTATATCATATAAATAAATAAAAAATTTAAGTAGATATACAAATTGTATCTTACTTATTTATATCATATAATTTTTTTTTAAATAAATATAAAAAAATTTAAATATATATAAAAAAATTTAAATAAATAAATTTTTTAAATAACTATATATTTGATGAGAATAAGGTAATAAGCTTTTTCGGATAAGCTGTTTTCAAACAGCTTGTTCTGATAAGCTTATCAGAACAAGCTTTTTGAAAACAACTTATCCTGATAAGCTTATCAGAACAAGCTGTGTGAAAACAACTTGTTCTGACATGCTTATCAGGATAAGCTGTTTTCAAACAGCTTGTTCTGATAAGCTTATCAGGATAAGCTGTTTTCAAACAGCTTGTCCTGATAAGCTTATCAGAACAAGCTGTTTTCAAAAAGCTTATGCTTATCAGGATAAGTTATTTTTATTATAAAACATTAAATAAATATATAAGCCATTAAATAAATAAACAAAATAATGTATAAATTATATCTCTAACTCTAACTCTGTGTTTGTTTTATTTGTTGTATATGAATGCAGTCTAAGTTTAATTTGACGCCACATAAGAGTGATCCTGAGAAATGGAGGGGTATACGTGAGGGCATCAATCTCATGCTTCAAAAGAGTTACAATTCTCGAAAAAATACGTTGAAGACGAAGCATTGGCGCAGAGACATCGATAACGACACGGTAGACATCGGCAGAGTCCGCAGTGAGCGTCCTCAGGAAATTACTTCCGAGGACTGGGAAAAACATATCGCACTTTAGAGTAATCCGGATTATGAGAAAAGATGCCTGACGAACTCCTAAAACCGGTCTAAGCAGAAGACGCCAAGTCGGTAGGGATCTCGATCGTTAGCACTCCTAAGAGACAAAGTGGTGAGAAATTCTATAATTAATTTACATACATATATGTCTTTGATTATATGTTTTGGTGTTGTGATTTTTTTTAATTTGTTCATTCTATATATGCGTGTCTATGTATGTACAGACCCAAGCTGCAATTCAAGCTGATGTGCCACCCCCGACTGTCATTGACCAATTCTTCATTACGCACACCGACGAGCATGGGAATTTTCCTTGCGATGCGGACCGCATTATGTATGTAAGTATTTTTTTTTTTAAATTAATTAATTAATTTTTTTTGGATATACCTTCGTTTTTTACTATTCCCTGCCGATAAATAATGTACCAACCCGACTAATAAATAATATACTAACTGTCGTTTGTTTTTGTCACTTCATTAGGATGAGATGCTTGCGATGAAGGCTGCAGGCCAACATACGGACGACGAGATCAACCGTATCGTGAGAGGCGGAAAGCAGCGAGGCCACATGCCCGGTGTCGGTCAGATAGTGCCGAGAAGGACTCGATATATTCCTCCCCCTGCCGTCGACCCACGATTGGAACAAGCGTCTCAAGTGTTTGACTTTCTGAGAAGTGACTTTAGGTTTGCTGATGCGTTCTCAGCATTCCTATCGGGTGGTGCTAGCGGGAGTGGCACAGGAGGCAGCGGTAGTGGCGCCGGCGGGAGTGGCAGCGGTAGTGGCGCCAGTGGCAGTGGCACGGGAGGCAGCGGTAGTGGCGCCGGTGGGAGTGGCGGTAGTGGAAATAATGGTTAGTATGTCTTGTTTTTCCTACCTTAGCATGCACGTTTAATAATTGTAAACCCCAAATTGCAAGTTTAATAAGTGTAACTAGGAACTTTGTACTCAAGTAGTGTGACATATGTATTTGTATTGATCGAGTTAATCGATCAGGTTACATGTTATTGTGTTTTGGTACTAGATTCGTGGTAGATTTTAGTATTTGTATCCCCAGGTTTTGTATTTATATTCCCAGGTTTTGGTAGATTTTTTCCGGAAAAATTCCGGAAAAAATCTGGAAATAGCCTGCTGTGCAGGCTGGGAAAAAAAATGTCAAAGTTTCCCTGGCGACATGTCGCCAGGGAAAACTGGGACTGGATTGACGTCAGCAGAGTTTCCCTGGCGACATGTCGCTAGGGAAACTCTGGCACAACGTTGACTTGTCAACGCGAGGCATTGACTTGTCAACGTAACCAATAGTTTCCCTGACGACATGTCGCCAGGGAAACTCTGGCACAACGTTGACTTGTCAACGCGAGGCATTGACTTGTCAACGTAACCAATAGTTTCCCTGGCGACATGTCGCCAGGGAAACTCTGGCACAACGTTGACTTGTCAACGCGAGGCATTGAGTTGTCAACGTAACCAATAGTTTCCCTGGCGACATGTCGCCAGGGAAAAGTGAGGATTAAGTAGCAAATTTACTTAAGTTTGTTAATCACCCAAAAGTTTCCCTGCACCAAATCCAGCGTGTCACTAGTTTTTGAACCCAAGGGCTGCGGGGCCCACTAAGTCGCTAGGGAAAAACCGAATATGTCGCCAGGGATAGTTTCCCGCACCAGCTTTCTTTGGCGATTTATCCCTGGCGACATGTCACCAGGGATTCAGTTTCCCTGGCGACATGTCGCCAGGGAAACCCTCGAAAATTAGCCGGGGAAGGCTTGCGATGAAGGCTGCAGGCCAACATACGGACAACGAGATCAACCGTATCGTGAGAGGCGGAAACCAGCGAGGCCACATGCCCGGTGGCGGTCAGATAGCGCCGAGAAGGACTCGATATATTCCTCCCCCTGCCGTCGACCCACGATTGGAACAAGCGTCTCAAGTGTTTGACTTTCTGAGAAGTGACTTTAGGTTTGCCGATGCGTTCTCAGCATTCCTATCGGGTGGTGCTAGCGGGAGTGGCACGGGAGGGCGGTAGTGGCGCCGGCGGGAGTGGCAGCGGTAGTGGCGCCGGTGGCAGTGGCACGGGAGGCAGCGGTAGTGGCGCCGGTGGAAGTGGCGGTAGTGGAAATAATGGTTAGTATGTCTTGTTTTTCCTACCTTAGCATGCAAGTTTAATAATTGTAAACCCCGAATTGCAAGTTTAATAAGTGTAACTAGGAACTTTGTACTCAAGTATTGTATGTATTTGTATTGATCGAGTTAATCGATCGAGAGGTTACATGTTATTGTGTTTTGGTACTAGATCCGTGGTAGATTTTAGTATTTGTATCCCCAGGTTTTGTATTTATATTCCCACGTTTTGGTAGATTTTTTCCGGAAAAATTCCGGAAAAATATGAAAATAGCCTGCTGTGCAGGCTGGGAAAAAACAATGTCAAAGTTTCCCTGGCGACATGTCGCCAGGGAAAACTGGGACTGGATTGACGTCAGCAGAGTTTCCCTGGCGACATGTCGCCGGGGAAACTCTGGCACAACGTTGACTTGTCAACGCGAGGCATTGACTTGTCAACGTAACCAATAGTGAATTCCCCGGCGACATGCCGGCAGGGAAACTCTGGCACAACGTTGACTTGTCAACGCGAGACATTGACTTGTCAACGTAACCAATAGTTTCTCTGGCGACATGTCGCCAGGGAAACTCTGACACAACGTTGACTTGTCAACGCGAGGCATTGACTTGTCAACGTAACCAATAGTTTCCCTAACGACATGTCGCCATGGAAAAGTGAGGATTAAGTAGCAAATTTACTTAAGTTTGTTAATCACCCAAAAGTTTCCCTGGCGACATGTGTTGCCAGGGAAACTTTCCCGCACCAAATCCAGCGTGGCACTAGTTTTTGAACCCAAGGGCTGCGGGGCCCACTAAGTCGCCAGGGAAAAACCGAATATGTCGCCAGGGATAGTTTCCCGCACCAGCTTTCTTTGGCGATTTATCCCTGGCGACATGTCGCCAGGGATTCGGTTTCCCTGGCGACATGTCGCCAGGGAAACCCTCGAAAATTAGCCGGGGAAGGCTTGCATTTTTGTAGTGTATATTGGGTACAATTGCACCACTTTCGAGATGTTTTGCAACTTTAAGCTTTAAGATGTCCACTAATTGGATTCTTAACCATATGAATGTCTTTAAAGTAGAGATCTACTGGACTCAAAAGTTATCTGATTGGAAACACAGCAGTGTTCTTTTTCCATCTAGTAGCCGCAAATGCAAGATTGTCATCCAGAATCTAAAATCCCAGAGTCTGAGCTTTTGTATAGGATTTCAGAAGACTGTTGTCGTAGTATGCAAGGTGATAGCTTTGATCCCAAGTTTCTTTGTGATATGTGTCTCGTATTTTATATGCTGCTGGAGATGGATTATGTCCATGTTTAATGCATTTGGTATAGGGTTTGTAAAAAAGCCTGATCAACTAGAACAAAAAGAAGATCTAAGCCGGTACATGGTACAACTTCAGGAAGATATGGAGCTTGCAGAGAGAACAATAAAAGGCATAACCAAATCAGTGAACTGTTTGATCAAAAAGGCTGAGAAGCGACAACCAGTCAATCTTTTAAAACTTCTACAGAACTCTAGAGGTTTTGAAGGAATTAAAAAGTTCGATAGCTGTTGTGTTCCACCTTTACTTTCAGTTGAATGTCTTGATTGCTGGAGCTTACCGGTGATAACTCTCACAACAATCGCTTTATCTCTTCCTAACATCCCATACAGCACTGTAGATAGCTTGCTAAGTAGTGTGAGTGAAGGTCTTTCATTTGTCACACTCGTGGAAGAAAACCTCAATGTTAGCGATGACTATGCAAGCCTTCAAAATGCAGCGAAAGTATTGTGGCTAGAAGTTGAAGTTTATCAGAAATGGTTAGGAAACAAGCTGAAAACCCCTTCTCATTTAAATACAACAGGAACGATTCTTCAATGGTTCAAGAATACAGCTAGAAACATGGTGAATGAGGTGGATAATCTGGATATTCGAGGCATAAATGATAATGCCGTCTATAGGTCTATTTCTGCCAACTCAATGTATCGTATCACCGAATCAATCTTGCTTTCGTACAACACTGATATTGATGAGGTTAGCCAGGAGGAACTATTCTTGGAATTATCATCAATGATTTCTGATTTATTGGCTGCTTGTCTCACCAACTTACCACAAGTCATTGTTATGAAATGCCACACAAAAGTGATAGAGAAAAGGGAGGCGAGTGTTAATGCTGCTGCCCAACTTCTCGGTCAGGCTACACAGATAATGAATACCCTTCAAGATCGGGAACTTCCAACCTTGCATCCAGATGAGTTTCCGTTTATTGACAAGTGGCAAATTTATTTAAAACCACATCTTCCTTAATTATAAACCATTTCTATAAGATCTGTTTCATCAATAAGTGTGCTCTTTCAGAACAATATTGAAGTACTGTTTAGTTGCTTCCCTGTATGTTTTCTTGTGGATATTGTTTTTAAACATGAATTACAAAATCATTTTTTTTTTGGCAAAACCATTATTGTTTATCTATGACGAATCCATGTAAGAAGTTCAAAGACTATTTATCGTGTACATCCAATGGATCCATATATACATATACATTTCATTTTTACGTTGCGTTGGATCTTTTTACATGTTTCTGTACTGAAGGAAACATCTTGATCTCTTAGTCTCTCATGCAACCAGTTGTTCAAGAGCTTCAGCATGTGACCAGCGTGAGGGTCCAGATGTAATATGGTTCTTTCAAATCAATTTTTCTTAGAATTAAAAACCGATATTAGTTACTATTATATGATTGATATTTTATATGTTATGTTGAAACATATATATTCATACATTACCATGCAGTCTTAAAGTTAAGTCGATGCATCAGTGACGGGATCTGATACTTGGCCTGCTTTAACTTTTTTTAAAAAAAAAAAAATTTTGTTTAATCAATTCGGATGTGACAAAGGAGCCATACTTATATTTCATTTTGTTTGACTAGGATGGTTTTTGGACTTACTTATTTGGAAATCATCATTATTAGTTATTAACATTAATCTTGGCAGAAAGTGCTTGGAATTTCCTTTTGTCGTTCAGATAACTTCAAGACCAAGATATTGTTTTCATTCTTCATTAGCATTCAAAGAAACAGGACCTTATTGGAATTTCCTTTTGCCACATTGCTTGACAATTGATATTAAGCTCCCTACCTAAGGGCACCACCCCTTTATAGAGACATTTCTTTATCCCAATTGATGACTCACACATGGTTTCAAACTAAATGAATCAAAATAACAGGCCTTTGAGGCTTTCAAGAGTTTTCATCTAAGTACGCCTTAATTTGAGTTCTATTTTTTAAGATAAATCCCGCCCCTCTCTCACTATAGCAATCATCTCTTACTTTCCTTAACACTATACGGTTTACATCAGGCAAGACTAATATAATCGTGTTTGGGGCCAACTGGTGTCATGCAACGAAACAACTGCTTTCTTGAAGATGTTGACATACCCGTCAGAGGTGGAAGATAATTTCAACAAACATATGCCATGGATAGGGATCTATATCGCATTAGCCTCTTTTGTTTGCATCCTTGCAATAGTCGGTGACATAGTACATGGTCTAAGAAACAGATTGTTACGGTTTCCGTGTAAGTATTTCACTCTGAATTCTGCTTCTCTCACTGTGATAGCTGTTGTAATGAAGCTACCAAGGAACTAAATAACCCAATGCCAGGTATTGTGGACCAGGCTACCAAAATTGGTAGCATGGCCTTTATGTGCACCATCATGGCGAATTTATCGCCTTCTTTAGCAACCACGAATAGCGCCTTCTTTAGCAACCATGAATAGCAACGAACTTCCAAAGAAGGCGCTATTCGTGGTTGCTAAAGATGAGCAGCATAACCACATAAAAAAACGCTATTCCCTTAGCTAGCTAGACGAGCGAAATCAGCAGAATCTCCAATCACGCCCGTATATATATGAATCCAAATATTCCCGATCGAGGTGATTACCAAAACATCCAAAGTTATGATGTTTAAACATCATAGCTTTAGATGTTTTGGTAATCACCTCGATCGGGAATGTTTGCATTCAAATATATACGGGCGTGATTGGAGATTCTGCTGATTTCGCTCGTCAAGCTAGCTAAGGGAATAGCGTTTTTTATATGGTTATGCTGCTCATCTTGCTGATAATACACGCATGTTCAGGTTTAAAAATTCTAAAGTCCAAATGAATAATAGAATCCAAATGTCAAACTGGTCATGAAAAAGCTAAGAAGGACCTCACTTGCAACAAACCGGGAGATTCACTGTTGACATCAGATGCTAAAGCAGCATGTGAGAAATTACTGGATCATGGCATTAACTGGCAGCCCCCAATTCATCAAATCTTGCTCTGCCAGCACCTCTACTACTGGAGTAATATGTGCTGCTAGCACCGCCATACATGTAATAATAATGATAATCGCATATCCAAGAATAAAGGACTATTAATGTAGACTAGAAACAAGATAAATAAATTGGATTTGTTGATTCTAATGAATACCAGAACCAATTCCTTCCAACATTCGTTGATTCTAATGAATACCGATTATTACGGTTAAAAACTTCTCAAACAGCAACCAATGGTTTAACTTTTATTAAACTAAAAACTGTCTTGGTAGGGTTACAACAAATTGTTTAAATAAAGACAGTAAACAAAGAAAAATGCTAAAACTGTGGCCCAAAGACAAAGTCCAACACAAACTGAAAATGACAAAAAAATGCAAATAAATGATAGTAAACGGCTTTCTGGGCCTCGAAAATTGCAAATTGGATTTGTTCCTCTCGCTTTTCCAGTCGTTTTGACAGGTCACGGGCTCAAAACAGACTTATGGCGCTCAAGTTATGGCTGTTTTAAGAAAGCCCTTTTCTTCACACGATCTTGGGCTTCCAGAAACAAGTCAGCCGGTTCTTCAATACTTGGGCTTCCATCAACTATGCATCGGATTATGAGAGGTCAATGCCAGTGATTCTCATAACACAGTTTACTGGATCCCTATTTGGTACAGTTGCACCTCTTTCTAGATACTTTGCAGCCTTGAGCTTTAAGATGTCCATAAAATGGATCCAGAATAATTTTAAGGCGTTTAAAGTAGAGAGTTACAGACTCAGGAGTTATCTGATTGGCAACAGAGAAGTGTTCCTTTCCCTTCCAGTAGTCGAAGATGCAAAATT
This sequence comes from Glebionis coronaria, assembly GCA_025667525.1. Taxonomy (NCBI): domain Eukaryota; kingdom Viridiplantae; phylum Streptophyta; class Magnoliopsida; order Asterales; family Asteraceae; genus Glebionis; species Glebionis coronaria. The sequence continues at coordinate 70,399,352 of CM046877.1, read as the reverse complement.
ATCGTGCAGAATCTGATAGTACGAACTCTCAATTTTTGCATAAAGTTTCAGAAGACAACTGTCGTACTATTCAAGATGATAATGTTGTTTGTGATATGTGTCTTGCATTGTATACGGCTATACACTGTTGGAAATGGATGACATCTATATTTTCTGCCTCTGGATCGGTACAAAACCCTGGAGCTTTCTGAAAGAACTCTGATAGGCGTAGCAAAATTTGTGAACCACTTGATTCAAAAGGCTGAAAAGCAACAACCCATCAAACTTATGAAACTTCTACAAGGGTCTCGAGATTTTGAATGGGTTAATAAGTTTGATAGCCAGCATGTTCCACCTTTACATTCATTAGATTATCTTAATTGCTGGAGCTTAACTGTTGTAACCCTCACTGCTATCGCTATTTCTCTTCCTTCCATCCAAAGGAGCATTGATAGCTTGCTAAGTAGTGTTGGTGAAGGCCGGTCTTGCATATGTCACACTTGTGGAAGAAAACCTAAATGTGCTATATGACTTTGCAACCATTCAAAATATAGCTAAGATATTGTGGCTAGAAGTTGAAGTCTACCACAAATGGTTAGGAATCAAGTTGCAAAGACCGAAAAATTTTAATGGTTAAAAAGACAGCTGAAATCATGGTCACTGAGATAGAAAGTATGGATAATTGAAACGCATATTATAATCCAACCTTTAGGTCTATTTCTGCCAACTCAATGTATCGTGTTACTGAATCAATGCTACTTTCCTACAACACCAAGATTGACGAGGTTAGCCAAGAGGAATTTTTCATGGAATTATCATCAATGATATCTGATATATTGGCTTCTTGTCTCACCAACTTACCTCAAAGTCATTGCTATGAAATGCCACACAAATGTGATAGAGGAAAGGGAGGCTAGCGTCAGTGCTGCAGCCCAACTTCTCGGTCAGACATACACAAAAAATTAACATATTTCAAGATCGCGAACTACCAAGCTTGTATCTGGATGAGTTGGCGTTTATTGACAGTATTTGGGTAAGAAAGCATTATATAAAAGATTTGTCATGATTTATAATTCTGCTCTTTCAGACGAATGATAAAGTTGATTGTTTATTTGCTTGCCGCTATGTTAATTACAATAGTTCTTTCATCGTGCAACACCATTATGTAAATGCGTTTCCCTACAAATTATTGATGATAATTCCATGGAAGAAGCTATAATAATTTTTTTGAGATATTTTCCATTCAATACATACTGGCCATCCTACCTGAAACAACTATCAGCAAGTGATGTCCTTGATCCGGTTGTAGGTGTTGGTCATCGAGTGGGTTCGTTGGTATTTTTTGCTTGAATATTATGTTCGTGTTTTCTATTTGATATATATATTGCCTTTCTAAAGAAAACTATCAGCAAGTGAATATATTAAGTATTACTGTAATTAAAAAATTTCAAGAGCTAAAGAAATAAATAGCCTAGTATCCACATTCAAAATTAGGTCTACATGGGCGGCGCCCAATTTGCTATCGTAAATCTGGTTTTGTTACATTGGAAAGTAGGCTTTAATTTATTTGGAGATTTCATTTTTCTTTTAATCAAACCAAAAGGCACAACTTATTCTTAAACCAAATGATGAACACGCCGGCAAAGTCAGATGGTTGACTTGTAATTCATTTGACAGTTTATATTCTCACATCTCTTTCCAAAGTATATACCTGATGAAGGAACAGAAAAATAAATTACCTACTAAAGTTATTTTTATGTGATGTTTTTTATTTAGTTTCTTATTTTGTGCTTTTTAAGAATAATCATGTTTATTTAGTTCCCAAGTTTATGTTTCCTATAAATGTAGGGCTTGGTTTTTTTATTATGTAGTTATTGAAAAAAATCATAAACTTTTTTTTGTCTTTTGTTAATCAACTTAAATCCAGGTTAGGGTTTATTGTTCGATTTCATCGACAAAATCGGGTATTCGTTGAATCAACGATTGTTGGAGTTTATCTGATTATCGGTATTCTTTTTTAATCAACGATAATTGGAAGGATTGTTTCTTGTATTCTTTGGAATCAACATATTCAATTATCTATCTTTGTTACTTTGTTATTCCGTTACATCCCTGAAAGCGACGAGCAGAATTTTGCTTATATTCTTCTTTCCGCCGCATCCATAAAAAACTTACACATTTCTGGCCAATCCATGTATATGGTTTAAAATACAGTTAATCGTTTAAATCCTGTGCAGACCATTATTCACACCCCTTGTAATTATAGCTAATTATATCATGCTCTTCCCTACGAACAGAATTCTTGGTTCCAACTCGTCCCATGTCATTTATGTGCACCATGATGGCTAATCTATTGCCTTCTCTTGCTACAATGACTAACAAGGAACTTTTGACAAACATCATAGCTTTGGGTGTTCTAGTAATAACCTTGGTTGTAAATGTTTGCATTCAAATAAATACGGCTGAAAAGGGAACCTTGATGTGGCCACGCCAACCTCCTGAAAAAGGAAGGCTTTACCTGGTTTGAGTCTGTGTGGCGGTGGGCTCAAACCCCGTGGATTAGTCGGCAAAAAAAAAATAAATAAATAAATAAATACGGCTGTACTTTCCTTGTATATAAATAATGAGGACTTGCATGGCATAATTTCTGATGCTAGAGATGTATCAGGGAACTCAACCATCCATAACATCGGAGCCATCTTTTATGTGGTTACGCTACTCATGCTGCTGATAATACATGCATGTTCCTCTTTATCGATACTAGAGTCCAAGCAGATGCTAGAATCCAAATACCAAGCAGGTCATGAAACCGCTTTGAGGGTCCCACGACCACCAAGATTAAGTGTTGAGTATTTAAGGCAACATGTGAGGAACCACTGGATGATGGCAGAAACTAGTAGCCCCCAATTTATAGCAGCTTGCTTTGCTACAAGCTCTGCTTCTGGGATAATATGTGCTGCTAGCGCTCTCGTTCATATTGTAACTACTATTTTTACTTTCTATATAGTATCTCCAAGGGGTTATGAGTCGGATTATAAGTGGTCAATGTTAGCGATCTTCATAATACAATCTATGGGAGTGATCCTTGGTACAATTGCCCCAGTTCTAAGATGTTTTGCTGACTTAAGCTTTAACGTGGACGACATATGGATCTGGAACCACATTAATGTCTTAAAGGTAGAAAAATACTGGACTCGGACGTTATCTGATTGGAAACAAAGTAGCAGCATATCATTCTCACCCCGTAATGCAAGATTTTTATCCATAATTCTAAAATCATAGTTCTCAGCTTTTGTATAGGAATTCAAAAGACAGTTGTGGTAGCATGCAAGATGATAGGGTTATTCAAACTTTTACCTGTTATCTGTGCCGAACAACCTGGACAAAATATAGATCTTCAACTTCGTCAGTATGTTTTGCAACTTCAAGACGATCAACTTGCAGGGAGATCACTGAATGGCTTTACGGAATCTCTTAACCTCGTAATCCAAAATGCTGAAAATTACCAACCCAGTAATCTTACGAATCTCTTTGTTGGACCTTAATGTTACTAGCATAGTACCCGCGTAATACAGCGGCGGGTACCCGATAACTATTTTTTAGGGAACAAATGTTACATTTTAACTCATCAAATGTATATTCAAAGTAAAACGAAAGTTATAAAAAAAATCAAATCAAATTAAAATAAACTCAATATGAGTGAAAAACTAAAATTTAACAAAAATATATTAAAATAGATGTTAAATTGAAGAGCACAGAATTCTTAAAAATATGACGAAATTAGATTATAAACAAAATAAATAAATAAAAAGATATTTTAATTAAATAATAAAAGTTTTTAAATAGTTTATTACAAATGTTGTTAAAATTTTTTTACAAAAGTTTGTTTCAAAAAATGAATGGATGAGATTAATTTACCAAATATGATCTAATGGCTTACATCTAACATGCTTATATTAATTTTTGGCTTAGAGTTAGGTTTGGTAATTTTAGGTTCGGGATTAAGATCGGAGTTAGGTTTGGAGTTAGCCTCTTTATATAATAGTATATATATAAGTATATATATAGATATAGATATAGATATAGATATAGAAGTATAGATATAGATATAGATAAAAGCAAAGTTTAGGGGTATTTTACTATGTTTATGTAAATAAAACCCAACCCAATAGGTTAGTAAATGGGCTGGACATTAGATAACGGTATAAACCGTTTTTAGGGTTGCAACGTTTAGATTATGTATGTTACTTTGTAAAGATCGTTATACCTCTTCATCAAAGGTACCGATTCAGTTAGTATAAATAGGATATGAATTCTGTAAAACATTCAATTCAATTCAATACAAAAACAGATTCATACCATACCTGTGATTCTTTTAATTTTACATCAGCAAGTTTAGTTTTGTTACAATACTCTTAGATCAGTATAATGGTTTTCAAGGTGTTGGAATTTATAACAGTATCCATGTTCCATCTTTTACTGCCGTGGAGTATCTCGATTGTTGGAGCTTATCGCTGGTAACTCTGACAACCATCGCCATTTCTCTTCCAGAAATCCAAAATGATCGAGTTGATAGGTTGCTAATCAGTGGGAGTGAAGGTCTTGCATATGTCAAACTTGTGGAAAACAGCCTAAATACTACTAATGACTATGTTAGAATTCAACAGGCAGCTAAAATGTTGTGGCTAGAAGTTGAATTATACAACAGATGGTTAGGAAACGAGTTGCAGAACCATGCTCCCGGAGTGAACAGAGCAGGACAAATTCTTCAATGGTTCAGTGAGGATGGCTCATATGAAAGGGCTATTTGTGCCAATTCAATGTATCGTATCACCCAAACAATCTTGCTTTTGAACCAAGGAAACATTGATGAGGTTAGCCAAGAGGACCTATTCACGAGATTATCATCAATGATCGCTGACATATTGGCTGCTTGTCTCACTAACTTTCCCTAGTCATTGCAATGAAATGTCATGAAAGTGTTATAGAGAAAAGGGAGTCGAGTGTACTTGCTGCAGCCCAACTTCTCGGTGAGACTACACAGATAATAAACACCCTTAATGATCGGGAAATTCCAAACTTGAATCCAGAGGATTTGGCCTTCATAGAGAAATGGCGGTGTGCTTACTTAAATAATCTATTTCCTTAACGCTACTGACGTTGTTCGAGTAACAGGACGCTTCCATACAGATATCACCAATTTTCAGTTTTCAGCATCAGATATGTTTACTTGCTTCACTGTGGTTATCTCCGATACCGCTTCTGTCAGTTTTTGAATGAATAAAATATATGCTAATGTAATTTTCATGGGCGACATGATACCCTCTTTGAAAATAATCTGGAATAAAATAAGCTGCTGTTTTGTTACTCCTCTAGTAAACTGTTATTTTCAATGGCCTTTGTTTCATTGTGGATTTTTTGTATGTATATATCTGTATGGAAGCGTCTAGCTGGAATAAACAATAATCTGGAATAAACAAAGACACGAGAAGTATAGATGTTACACTATATACTTTACTTGCTTCACTATATAGTGTAACATCTAGCTTCTCGTTAGTACATCAATTGATAAAGTATATCATTGTTTACTTCCAATACACACAAAAGACACACCACTTCTTCAAGAACTCTGTGCCATTTGCGTTTAGAAAGTGACCATAAGTTATAAGTATGCTTTTCTATAGGTCACATTTGGTATCTTGTTAATTTGTAAACTTGATAAGTTCGCATTCCCAAGTCCTTAACTGACTATTATGTGGCTGAATGTTCTTACAAACTACCTGAGGCATGATTAGTTGATTAACTGACTATGTACCATACATATATCCGGCATTCTTTTGGTAAGTCAACTGGATTATTTTCAGTTCACGAGGTACGGTTTGGTGTATTCGTGCAGAGCCGTGACAAAAGTGCATACCACAATGCGAAAAACCCCGTTCCCTAGTTAACACCACAAATTGTGGTGTTATAGTGACCCCACTGCCCGGCGGCGCGAGAACACAAAAATGTGAGGGTCGGTGTGGTTCCTCGCGCAACAGCTTAGTTTATTTGGTTATGGTGTTTGCAATCTGGCTGTTCTAATAATTGTTTATGCTATCGTTCAAGGTCATTAGACAGGCTAATGGCAATTGAATCTCAATGTAACTGACTTATTGTTGTTATTTATTTAATTCGCTCGTAACCCTTTTCGGTAAAAAAGATATTTTAATTGAATATTAAATAACTAGCACGAAATAACACCAAATAAGGAGTAGCTCATAACATGCTTATGAAAATATACTTCTCTACTTTTTTTATGCAGACAAGCACGCGGTGTTTAGATAAATAAATTGTTTTTTGTTAACAAAAAAAGCAATCCTGAACAAAAGTATGAATCTTAATATATTCATTAACTGACATAAATAGTTGTAGTTTCCGTTAAATGAAAAGCCAAAACATAATCTTAAACCAAAGGATCAATAAGGCAAAGTCAGATGGTTGACATGCTGATTGATATGGACAGTTTTATTCTCACACCTCCAAAATACAAGAAAATGGCTAGAGAATCTATTTGGTCAATTATACGACTTGTATAGCAGAGGTTTGTTTATTTCATCTTCTTCACCACTTACCTAAGATTTTTGCACATTTCTGGGCAATCCATTTATCTTGTTTGAAATACACGCATTTAAACGTTTAACTCTTCAAGACAAATCCTTACCAGTCAGCCTATAATCTACACCATCTCGCAGACCCTCTTTTACTTATAGCTAATCGCATCCCTCTTTAAGCAAACATACATATGGGTTCCAACTCGTTAGCTGAGTATGTCCATCTTTTCAACCAACTGAAGTCTTATAGCAACATTCCACAAGATTTAATATCTTCATTTAGGCATTACTTCTTGTTAATATACGGGTCAGATCAGGAAAAAAGGTTTAGTGAACCTATGCTATGGATTGGGGTGTATATCGCGTTAGCTTCCCTTATATGTGTCTGTACTATGGTTGCTGATTTATTATATGGTTTCCGCAACAAAAAACTATGGTTTCCATGTAAATATTTTACTCTGAATGCTGCTTCTCTCTCTGTGATAGCTGTTGCAATGAAGCTGCCTGTAGATCTTAATAATTCAATGCCAGGTCATGTAGATCAGGTTACGAAGCTCGGAAGCATGGCGTTTATGTGCACCATGATGGCAAATTTATTGCCTTCTCTAGCTACAATGAACAGCAAGGAACTTGTCACAAACATCATAGCTTTAGGTGTTTTGGTAATTCTTTGGTCGTGAATGTTTGCATTCAAATAAATACGGGTGTTCTTTCATTGTATATAAATAATGAGGACTTGCTTGAGACAATATCTGATGGTAAAGCTATATCAGCGTACGCATCTATGCATAATGTCATTGCCACCTTTTATGTAGGTATGTTACTCATGTTGTTGATAATACATGCATGTTCTTCTTTAGTGATACTAAAGTCCAAACAGATTCTAGAGCTAAAATATCAGGCAGGTCACGAAACAGCTGTAACAGACTTACCACAAGAAAGATTAAGTGTTGATAATTTAACGAATCATGTTAAAATCTACTGGATCATGGCAGGAACCGGGAGCCCCCAGTTTATATCAGCTTGCCATGCTACAAGCTCTGCTTCTGGGGTAATATGTGCTGCTAGTACTGTCATTCACATTCTTATTGTAAATTTCACTCTCCGTTTATCGACAAGGGACTATAAGTCGGATTATAAGTGGTCAATGCTAGTGATTTTCATAATACAATCCATCGGAGTGATCATTGGCACAATTGCTCCCTTTTTTAGATGTTTTGCAGACTTAAGCTTTCAGCCGACCAAAGATTGGATTTGGAACCACATCAATGTATTTAAGGTTGAAAAATACTGGACTCAGCAGTTATCTGATTGGAAAGAAAGTAGCATATCATTATCATCCCGTAGCCGCGAATTCAAGATTTTCATCCATAATTTGAAAACCATAGTTCTCAGATTTTGTATTGGAATTCAAAAGACAGTTGTTGTAGCATGCAAGATATTAGGGTTGTTCTACCTGCTGTTTGTAATATGTGGCATACAATGCTTTCATTGTTGGAAGTTATTAAAGGCCATGCTTGTTACCTCAGGTATTCCGGTGGTACAACTTACAGATGTTCGCCACTATGTTTTGCAACTTCAAGACGATATGGAGCTTGCTGAGAGAACATTGAAAAACCTTACAAAATCTGTCAACCTCGTTATCGTAAATGCTAAAAAGCACCAACCCAATAATCTTATGAATCTTTTAGTGCAATCTAATGGTTTTGCAGGAGTTGTAGACTATGACCGCCTTCATGTTTCACACTTAACTGCCGTGGAATATCTCGATTGTTGGAGCTTACCGTTGGTGACTCTGACAACCATCGCCATTTCTCTTCCAGAAATAGAAAATGACCGAGTTGATAGGTTGCTAATCAGTGTGAGCGAAGGTCTTGAATTCGTCAAACTTGTGGAAGACAGCCTCAATACAACTAATGACTATGTCAGAATTCAAAAGGCAGCTAAAATGTTGTGGCTAGAAGTTGAATTCTACAACAGATGGTTAGGAAATGAGGTGAGGAACCATGCTACCGGAGTGAAGACGACAGCAGAAAAAGTTCTTCAATGGTTCAGTGATGAAGGTCAAAACGTGGTCAAGGAGGTGGGGGTTATAGACATTAATGGCTCAAATGAAAGGGCTATTTGTGCCAATTCAATGTATCGTATAACCCAAACAATCTTGCTTTTGAACCAAGGCAACATTGACGAGGTTAGCCAAGAGATCCTATTCGTGAAATTATCATCAATGATTTCTGGCATATTGGCTGCTTGTCTTACTAACTTGCCCATAGTCATTGCAATGAAATGTCATGAAAGTGTTATAGAGAAAAGGGAGGCGAGTGTACTTGCTGCAGCCGAACTTCTTGGTGAGACTACACCGATATTAAACAACCTTACTGATCGCGAATTTCCAAACTTGATTCGAGAGGAGTTGGCGTTTATAGAGAACTGGAGGCGTGCTTACTTGAATAATCCACTTCCAACAAACCCTTAATGTTCTTCTGAGTATCATAGCACTTTCATACAGACTTTCCTTTTTCAGAACCAGATATTGTCGTTATCTTTTTTAGTTTGATACAACTCTTGTCAGCTTTTGAATGAATGAAATAAGTGTATGTGATTTTCATCGGAAACATAATATCCTCTTTCAACGTAGTCTGGAATAAGATAAGCTGCTGTTTTGCTTGCTCTCTAGTAAACTGTTAGTTGTAACAGGGGGCTTTGTTTCGTTGTCGATTTTTTTTTGTACCGTACACTACTACACAAACTGGTTTTACCCACAAAATTTTTCCCACGGAACAAAAACCGTGGGAAATTTGACACGGTATTCCCACGGATTTCCCACAGAAATGGCAAAAAAAAATTCCGTGGGAAATCCGTGGGAAATTACCCACGGATTTCCCACAGAAGCATTGACCAAGGTTTCCGTGGGAAAGTCGTGGGAAAGTCGTGACAAATTACCCACGGACTTCCCACGGATTGCAAATTACCCACGGATTTCCCACAAATTACAAAACTATTTTAGTTATTTTACACATCCGTGGGAAAGCGGTGGCAAATTACCCACGGATTTCCCACGGTATACACATTATTATTATTATTTATCTATCCGTGGGAAACCCGTGGGTAATTTACCCACGTATTTCCCACGGACAACGTATTATTTTATTATTTATTAATCCGTGGGAAATCCGTGGGTAATTTACCCACGTATTTCCCACGGATAACATATTATTTTATTATTTATCCATCCGTGGGAAATCCGTGGGTAATTTACCCACGGATTTCCCACGGATAACATATTATTTTATTATTTATCCATCCGTGGGAAATCCGTGGGTAAATTACCCACGGATTTCCCACGGATAACATATTATTTTATTATTTATCCATCCGTGGGAAATCCGTGGGTAATTTACCCACGGATTTCCCACGGACAACATATTATTTTATTATTTATCCATCCGTAGGAAATCCGTGGGTAATTCACCCACGGATTTCCCACGGAACTTTCCCACAGATTTCCCACGGAAAACATATTATTTTATTATTTATCCATCCGTGGGAAATCCGTGGGTAATTTACCCACGGATTTCCCACGGATTACAGATTTCCCACGGTTTTTCCACTGATTTCCCACATATTACCCACATATTTCCCACGGACTATCAATATTTTGTGATTTATACATCCGTGAGAAAGTTGATAAAAGTTTATTCAATAAAACATACAACTTACATTATAAAGTCGATAAAAAGTTAAACAATAAAACATACGAATCATATTACAAAGTCTAAAAAACATACGAGTTACACTAAAAAGATGATAAAACATACGAATTACATTACAAAGTCCATAAAACATACGAATTACATTACGCAGTAGATAAAACATACGAATTACATTACGAAGTCGAGATGCTAAATGACAAACTACTGCAAACTAATGTTTCCCACGCTATTGTAAAGCTCATGTAGTAGTGCATTTGAATTCGTTGTGTGGTGCTCGGGATGCATTTGTGTTTCCATTGTTGCTTCGAGTATATTTAGCTTTGTAGTCAAGAGCTTGCAGTTTGCACACTCTGCATACCTCGAAGGTCCCGAAGAATAGATTGGAGGTGTACTCATTTGAACATCTCGTATACAACGATACCCTATCGGCTACTCATTTGAACATCTCGTATACAACGATACCCTATCGGCTACTCATTTGAACATCTCGTATACAACGATGCCCTATCGACTACTCATTTGAACATCTCGTATACAACGATACCCTATCGGCTACTCATTTGAACATCTCGTATACAACGATACCCTATCGGCTACTCATTTGAACATCTCGTATACAACGATACCCTATCGGCTACTCATTTGAACATCTCGTATACAACGATACCCTATCGGCTACTCATTTGAACATCTCGTATACAACGATACCCTATCAACTACTCATTTGAACATCTCGTATACAACGATACCCTATCGGCTACTCATTTGAACATCTCTTATACAACGATACCCTATCGGCTACTCATTTGAACATCTCGTATACAACGATACCCTATCGGCTAAAATTTTGAACATCTCGTATACAACGATACCTTATCGACTACTCATTTGAACATCTCGTATACAACGATACCCTATCGGCTACTCATTTGAACATTTGGTGTACAACGATACCCTATCGACTACTCATTTGAACATCTCGTATACAACGATGCCCTATCGACTACTCATTTGAACATCTCGTATACAACGATACCCTATCGGCTACTCATTTGAACATCTCGTATACAACGATACCTTATCGACTACTCATTTGAACATCTCGTATACAACGATACCCTATCGGCTACTCATTTGAACATCTCGTATACAACGATACCCTATCGGCTACTCATTTGAACATCTCGTATACAACGATACCCTATCGGTTACTCATTTGAACATCTCGTATACAACGATACCCTATCGGCTACTCATTTGAACATCTCGTATACAACGATGCCCTATCGACTACTCATTTGAACATCTCGTATACAACGATACCCTATCGGCTACTCATTTGAACATCTCGTATACAACGATACCCTATCGGCTACTCATTTGAACATCTCGTATACAACGATACCCTATCGGCTACTCATTTGAACATCTCGTATACAACGATACCCTATCGGCTACTCATTTGAACATCTCGTATACAACGATACCCTATCAACTACTCATTTGAACATCTCGTATACAACGATACCCTATCGGCTACTCATTTGAACATCTCGTATACAACGATACCCTATCGGCTAAAATTTTGAACATATCGTATACAACGATACCTTATCGACTACTCATTTGAACATCTCGTATACAACGATACCCTATCGGCTACTCATTTGAACATCTCGTATACAACGATACCCTATCGACTACTCATTTGAACATCTCGTATACAACGATGCCCTATCGACTACTCATTTGAACATCTCGTATACAACGATACCCTATCGGCTACTCATTTGAACATCTCGTATAAAATGATACCTTATCGACTACTCATTTGAACATCTCGTATACAACGATACCCTATCGGCTACTCATTTGAACATCTCGTATACAACGATACCCTATCGGCTACTCATTTGAACATCTCGTATACAACGATACCCTATCGGCTACTCATTTGAACATCTCGTATACAACGATACCCTATCGGCTACTCATTTGAACATCTCGTATACAACGATACCCTATCGGCTACTCATTTGAACATCTCGTATACAACGATACCCTATCGGCTAAAATTTTGAACATCTCGTATACAACGATACCTTATCGACTACTCATTTGAACATCTCGTATACAACGATACCCTATCGACTACTCATTTGACCATCTCATGTACAACGATACCCTATCGACTACTCATTTGAACATATCGTATACAAGATACCTTAGCGACTACTCATTTGAACATCTCGTGTACAACGATACCCTATCGACTACTCATTTGAACATCTCGTGTACAACGATACCCTATCGAATACTATTTTGAACATCTCGTATACAACGATACCCTATCGACTACTCATTTGAACATCTCGTGTACAACGATACCCTATCGACTACTATTTTGAACATCTCGTATACAACGATACCCTTTGAGCATATCGTATACAACGATACCTACTCATTTGAACATCTCGTGTACAACGATACCCTATCGACTACTCATTTGAACATATCGTATACAACGATACCCTATCAACTACTCCGTTAACATTTAATATGTCTATTGATGTATTTTATGTCGACGTGCGGATGTGTAATGGGTAAATGTTTAACTATACCAATAAAAGTAAAGAAAAACGACTATGTCCGTGGGAAAGTCGTGGGTAATTTCTCACAGATTTCCCACGGGCATGATAAATCCGTGGGTAATTACCCACGACTTTCTCACAAAATAATATCTGTGGGTAATTCGTGTGTAATTTACCACAGATTTCCCACAAAAATAGTAATTCCGTGGGAAAATCGTGGGTACTCACCTAACTCTATCACAATTATTAAAAAATAATCGTGGGAAATTCGTGGGTAATTTCCCACAGATTTCCCACGGATATGATAAATTCGTGTGAAAATCGTGGGTAAAATACCCCCAAAAAATATTTCACTTGCCCGCCCAATTTTCACCAAAAAACTCAAATAAACCGCCTATCATTTTCCAAAAAAAACTCATATAACTCTCTTTTACTCTCAGATCTATTATAACTCCTCTTTCTAAACAACCTCACATATCTTATCTCAAAAATATATCCACTTACAAAACCTAACCTTATTTAGCTAATCTGTTCCCCATTTAGATCTAACAAAGCATAGATCCACTCTTTCAAATCTCCCATAAAATTATATCATACGAAATAAACCTTCTGATTTTTTCTTGTTTCTTAAAGGTAGTTATGGTTCGTGGCTTCAGATCTTGTGGTGTTCGTGGCTTCAGATCTTGTATTGTTCGTGGCATTAGTCTCGTTTTTTGAAGGGTTGTATTATGTTGTCTTCCTATTAAAGATTGAAGAGGTATCAATCTTAGATCTCTAATGTTTTCTTTTAATTTTCGGATCCTATTTTGCGTTTTTAATTTAAGATTTCTTGTAGTTTTTGGAGCTTGATGTTGTTCGGAGATAGGACATGGAACTCAAATATTTTTTCGATAAAAAGAGTACTCGAAATGACGATGCCGAGAAGTGATTGGTGGTGAATATTCGTGGATCTAAATGACTAGATGCAAACTGAAGTAGAAGAGAAGTCATGCGATGCGTTTTATCTTTTTGTTATTGTGATGTTAGAATACACATATATTTTATTGTGAATATTTTTAAATTGAGCAACCATATGTACTGATTAATTTTAGTGTATATAATAGATGTATTAGGTTTGTAAATTTATATAAATTTAACTTTTGATTTAAGATCTTTGTTTACAATAAGAGTCATTATTATGAAATGTGACTTTTGACTGGAACTCGCCGGAGAACCATCGGAAAGTTTTTGGGAAAACTTGGGGAAATCTATTGTGGTAAACTCGTGGGAAATATTTGTGAGAAAAAACGAGTGGAAACCTGTGGGAATATGCCCGTGGGAAATCTGTGGGAATATGCCCGTGGGAAATCTGTAGGAATATGTATGTGGGTAATCTGTGGGAAAAAGTTCGTGGGAAATCCGTGGGAAAAACTACTCCTTAAATGTTAAAAATGGGTGATAAAAACCGTGGGAAATCCGTGGGAAAATGGTCAACGCTCTGTGGGAAATTCCGTGGGAAAAATTTACCCACGATGTTTTTACAAACGGAATGATTCTGTGGGAAATCCGTGGGAAAGGGCCCTTTCCCACTGAATTTCCCACGGATCTTGCTGTGGGTAAAAGCTGTTTCTCTAGTAGTGGTATACGTCACACACGCTATCGTTCAAACTTATTAATTTTTTTTTCCTTTATTAATAATTCTGCATTTTGAATAATAAAGCATTATATAAGATTTGTCATGATCTACAATTCTGCTCTTTCATATTGGGCAGCTCCTTTATGTACCTATATGCCGTTGGATACTATTTAATTACTGATGATGATTCCATTAATCCATGAAAGAAGCTCAAAGACTTTCTTTGAGAGTTTTTCCATTCAATACATACGTTGAAACTTGTTCAAATACCATACTTAATGAATATATATAATCCATCCTGGCCTTTCTAACGGAATCAAAATAGTATGTACATTCAAACGTAGGCCGACATGGGCTGTGCCTGATTTGTTATCATCGATCTCGTTATGTTAGTATGGAAACCATTTCTCTTAATGACAACCCTAAAGGCGGTCATTAGTAAAATCCTAGATTTATTAGATATCATTTTTCTTAGTATATGTTGTCATTGCATTAGTGTCATAAAAGGTTCAACTGAACCAAAGGATGAACAAGGCAAAGTCAGATGGTTGACTTGTTAATTGATTTGAGTATTTGACTGTTTATATTCTCATATCTATTTCCAAATAAAGAACACGAAACTGAAAAGCATAATTTTGCTTATTTTCACCTCTTATCTAAAAAATCTTACAAATTTCAGGCCAATCCTTGTATATGGTTTAAAATATAGTTAATCATTTAAATCCTATACATGCCATTTGCACCATCTACCCCGATTGTATTTCTAGCAAATTATATCATGCTATTCCATAGAAACAGAATTCTCTGTTCCAACTCATTATTTGAGTATAGCCATCTTTTAAACCAACTGCAGTCTTATAGCAACATTCCACAAGATCTAATATTTCCTTCAAGCGCCGTTCAAAAAAAAAAAATTACATCTTGTTAAATGCTAATATACAATTCAGCTCAGCTGACCCGGTGATGGCAGGACTGTTGTAAATATCTCACAAATGACTACGAGTAAAGAGTTCGATAAACCCAGGATGCCCAAACGGGACTTCAAGAGAAAACACTCATTTTTTTCAATAACTCATCATCGTCTGCTGAAAACTAAACCTCTTCCAGTGATTTGAGTTTATAAATCTTGAAGAGAAATCTAGATATCTTGACTTAGAGAAATGAAATAACTTTGAAAAATCTAAACTAATCTTTCACCAAAAACAGATGAATCGAAAAAATAGAAAAAGTATATTATCACAATTCCAGATTATATTGTCCATATACCCTTTGATCTTCTTGAACCATGGAAACACTACTTCACATGTGTACCAAAGAAACGACGGTTAAGCGAGAGAAGTGGGAGCCCGAACGTGCCCTGCATCATTCTACTCCTCTTGGAGAAGACTCGTCCTCGTGTCTCGTCTTTCCTAGTCTCGAACTCTGAAGTAACCCGTCCCTGTATCTTTGTATCTTTCTGTGGCTTCTTGTTGTAGGATACCGACAACAACCCGAAGTTCGATAACGCGGAACCGCTAGATCGCGAGTTGTATCGAGCACAAGCAGCGAACACGAGAGACTACAAAGAACCGACAATAGTATATGCACACGGAATACCCCCAACTACCCCTTTATTAATAACCCTAATAAAGATTACATTGGGAAGAAGAATTCAATGAACTAGGATCCCCCTCATCCCTATTTATAGGGATGAGGGGTAGGCACCTTTCTAATACAAGTTTATTCCTAATCTATATTACAAAGTACACTTAAGTCCCTAAACTATATTTAAGTTTACTCCTAAATTCCAACAATTTCCACCTTAGGAGTAACACTTAAACATAACCGATACTCAACACCCTTTACTGGTGTTGGAACCTCGAACCGGGAACCACCTTGTCGACCAGGCATTGTACTTCTGTAATTTCCCTAGATTAGCTTCCATAAACTCCTTCACGTTCTTCTTCTCAGCAACATTACCCTCCGCACCCTCTTGACCAGGTACTCCGGTTACCGTAATGTTTGCCCCCACCTTTATACCAAGGTGTACCTTTTCCTGCTCATTTACCAAGCAGCACGTGTTTGTCTTTTCTTCAGGTTGTTTGTCCTCTAACCGTCTTTGAGCCACTGCAGCATGATCGTTACTAACCTGAAAAACCTCAGCTTCACGACCCACTTGAGCTTCATGCAGTTCCACCTCAAACCGTATTTGAGCCACTGCAACATGATCGTTACTATCCTGAAAAACCTCAGCTTCACGATCCCCCTGAGCTCCCTGCAGTTCCACCTCAAACCAAACACGTTTATAAACATGTACTCCATGGACTCCTGTTTTAACACCAGGACCAAGCTGTTTGAACCCAACTTGTTTTGAACCTCCATGCTTATGTACATTAAACCCATCGAAATTTTCGATGTCAAACCTAGTTATAGAACTAGCCATTTTTCTTTATCCCTTTGTTGTTTGCTAAACCTTGTGAAAAACCTCACAATCACAAACCGACAAAGTCCCTTCGATAATTCGCTAAACCTTGTGATATATTAAACCTCACAATCACGAATACGAAGTCCCCGTATATAAAGAAAAACCCTTGCTTTATCGATATAACCCTAAGAGAAACCTTCTTAGAAATCGATCAAACCAAGTAATCCTTCAAAAGAACACCCTTTCTTACTCAAATATCGATTGAGCCTTGGAAATTAACCTATCCAACAAATCGACAACCCTTGAATCAAGAAAGTACCCGACTCCTTTTGAAGTAACCCTTGTCGTACTTTTAATTTTGCAAAACCGATCTCTAATAACCTAAGAGATCTTGCAACCTCGACAAGTCTTGAATCTTCTTTAACCTTGCTACAAACCTTGTCAAGTTGTTTCTTAACCAACTTTACCGACAAGCCTCGCAAGCCGTGTGAAATATACCCGTTGTTGCTAAAACCTTTTCTTGCAAATTGAATTTATTAGAAAACCTCTAAACCCTCGATCACGAACAAGCAACCCAATCGTAAACTTGAATACCCAAGCGAACCACGATCAAACTTGAACCACAAGAAAAACCCTTCTTGCAAATCGGATTTATTAGAGAACCCTAAACCCTCGATTCCGAACAAGCAAACCCGACCGCTAACTTGAAAACCCCAAGCAAACCGCGATCAAAACTTGAACCACAAGAAAATACCTTTCTTGCAAATCGAATTTATTAGAAACCCTAAAGCCTCGATTTCGAACAAGTCAACCCGATCGCTAGCTTGAAAACCCAAGTGAACCACGATCTAAGCTTGTACCACAAGAATCCGCAACAACGCCTTCAATTTAATCGTCTTTAAATAAACCTTAAAAACTGATTAAACGAATTCGAACTATTAATATTCGAAGTCCGAAACCTTTTTGACGTAAAAGATAAAATTCTAATCACGTCACCTTTGTAGTAAAAAAGTTTCCAAGTGAGATATATTTAAAACATAATAATGCTTTAATACTACCTTTTATTGTTAAACAAAAAAGTAACCCTCACTTTCTGATTTGGAATATGCATGCAAACGTGAGAACAGTGATAAACCAATCACGTTGTTCTTTTTTTCCTTTTTTAAACAAAAAGAACCCTCACATTCGTCACCTTTTATTCCCTCTCGTCACCAATCGGCGATCGCAACTTCAAAGATCGTATAATCGGTCCTCTAAACTTTGAAACCGAACTTCAAATCCGAACTTCGACACCTCGATAGTTTAACCAACTCGTAACCTCGATCTAGCACTCGATCTTCGGATGACCACAATAACCGTAGCTCTGATACCACTTGTTGTAGGATACCGACAACAACCCGAAGTTCGATAACGCGGAACCGCTAGATCGCGAGTTGTATCGAGCACAAGCAGCGAACACGAGAGACTACAAAGAACCGACAATAGTATATGCACACGGAATACCCCCAACTACCCCTTTATTAATAACCCTAATAAAGATTACATTGGGAAGAAGAATTCAATGAACTAGGATCCCCCTCATCCCTATTTATAGAGATGAGGGGTAGGCACCTTCCTAATATAAGTTTATTCCTAATCTATATTACAAAGTACACTTAAGTCCCTAAACTATATTTAAGTTTACTCCTAAATTCCAACACTTCTCGAAAGGAAATCACGATCCATCATGTCCAAAAATTCAATAAGTTCATCTACGTGAAGTGACTTTATCCTCACTCACATGAGTGCTGCATCCTTCGGCAACTCTATGGTCTGCTTGGTTTTGAAATATGTCTGATGTTCCTTCACTTGTTTAAGGAGGTCTTCATTCTCAATAACACGCGGTTCTTGTTGGTTAATTACTTGTTTCGTTGCCTCGTTTGTCGAATCTATGAGCTATATAACCAAATGGTTTTCTGCATCAACACATTCGTGGGGTAATTATACCCACCGATATAAAAAACAACTATTTAAAAAACAAAAACCCACTTCAAACAAGATATCTCCCTGTAAAGAGCTCCAATGAAAATTCGAATAGTAAGATCGTAGGTCTATATGTCTTAAAGATCCTGCCCAAAAATCATAGAGATCCAACGATGAACGAATGGGTGCCATCACTTTTCTCACAGGTGTGATGAAAATGACGAACATAAACAAACAGAATTTGTTTGTCACGATTTGTCTTCAATAAGTTGTTTGATTTCTTCTACGAACCTATGCTCTTGTACCAAATGATGGCAGGACCGTAGTAAATGCAAAGAAACCACACAAATAACAACCATTAAGGAATTTGATAACCCGTCAAAAGAGTGCCCAAACGAGACTTCAAGAGAAACACTCTCTTTTCTTAGTAACCCATCATCATTTGCTGAAAACTAAACCTGTTAAAGTGATTTTATAAACTTATAAATCTTGAAGAGAAAGCTAGACATCTTGACTTCAAGAAATGAAATAACTTTGTAAAAACTAAATGGATCTTTAGCCTAAATAGGTGGACCATAAAAATAGAAAATGTAGATTATGAAAATTTTAGATTATATTGTCCTTATACCCTTCGATCTTTTTGAACCTAGAAACACAACTTCACATGTTGACGAAAGAAACGAAGACTAAGCAAGAGGAGTAGGAGCCCGAACGTGCCTTGTATCACGCGGTTTATTTGTGTCAATTTAATGTATCGTGTAACCCAAACAATCTTGAACCAAGACAACATAGATGAGGTTAGCCAAGAGAACCTATTCGTGAGATTATCATCAATGATTTCTAACATATTTGCTGCATGTTTCACTAACTTATACCTAATCATTGCAATGAAATGTGACCTAAGTGTTATAGAGAAAAGGGAGGCGAGTGTACTTGTAATAGCCCGACTTGTTGGTGAGACTACACATTAAATCCAAATTAGTTGGCATTCAGCATCAATTATATCACCAATTTTTGTAAGCACTAGATAATGTATTTTTATACTTGGTTCAATGTGGTTGTAAGGATTCGATCCCTACAACCTAGTTACTAGATGCGAAATAAAGGCGATCGAGAAGAACACCTAGAATCCTTATCGAAAGAAAAGTAACATAAGGTAACACCCTAATCGTTTATTACATTTATTGAAAGAATGCGTACCTGTTGTTTACCCATTCACCTCCTTTTATAGAGGTGAGGGGGAATCAAATCTTACAATAACCTACAAGTTTGCCTTGGGACACCCTTATTCTACTTAGCTAATAATAGGAAACTCGGCAATTAACCCCCTAGACATCGACATAAGTGAATATAAAGACTAAATACTTAACAATTTACAGCTTAGGCTTTATATTAGCCTATCGCAACATGAAACAACTTCAAACAGTGTTGTAGCTTGGGTCCAGGTTATAACTTTGTCAAAGCATCCGTTTATGTTCAGTACCCACCTTCAGAACATCAACCGTCTTCGCTTCACGGAATTATTTGATAAAGTGATAGCGCATATTGATGTGCTTATTCCTTTATGAAAAACATGACTCTGTAAAAGTGAACCGCGCTCTGATTATCACAATTAACTGCCATAGTGTAGAGTTTCAAGCCCAACTCTTCCAAGAGTCCCCTTAGCCAAATAGCTACCCTTAAAACCTCTATAAAGATCCATGTACTCCAATTGTGTAGTTAGAAGATCCACCATGTGTTGTAGCAATCCTTCAACGACAGTTTGAAGTGCCAACCCAATAGCATCTGAACCGATTTACTATTCTCTATTCTAGGTCTTTTTAAAACTTTTGAAACGTACCCGGATTGTGGCGCCTTCAGTGTCGTACGACTCTGATCCTTGGCGATCTCCATGCCAAGAATATTATTTTCTTCCTCGAGCTCCTTCATGTTGAATTCCCATTAATCGAGGACTTGGTAGACCCAATCTCATCCTTCCTCTTGTAAGAAATAAGCATATTGCCTAGATATCACAATATACGCAGTTGTCATAACTACTACGCTTAAACCCATTGCTAAGCATATACTCGTCAAATCCATCTATACCAATGCAGGGTTCACTACTTCAAACCATATATAGATTCTTTAACGAACATACCTTGTTACCTTGTTCAAATCCTAGTGGCTACCTTATGTAGATAACTTCTTCATGATTTCCATGTAAAATGTCGTCTTCACGTCAAGCTGCTCCAGCATATAGTATTTACACGCAGTTGTGTCGAACTAGTGGCGAAAATACTTCATTGTAATAAATACCCGACCTTTGTGTGAATTCACGAGCCACCAACCTTACCTTACCTTGTACCTAGGCTTTTGAACACCCTCAATACCTTCCTTTATTTTGTACATCCATTTGCAGATCACTAGCTTTTGCCCATCTGGATGATCTACTAACACCCAGGTCTTGTTCTTCCTTAGAGAATCCATCTATTCTTCTATAACAACTCTCTACTTAGAATTGACTTCACAAGCACCTGTCTAATGATATGTCAATGGTTCATGAGTATCTTATTCTCTGCTGCAACAAACATGTAAGCAGCCATATTAATCTCATCTTAAAATCTCACCGGTTTTGTTCTTTTCCTTGGCTCTCTATCCTAAACCAGTTAATTAGCAGTAAGAGGCTGACCCATTTCTTGATCCCCCGTATCTTCATCATAACCATCTTCCTGATATGTCTGATCTTTTTGATCTATTTGATTTTCTTGATGTGTCTGGTCTTCATCAGGCGTGCGATTATTTAACCATTGTAGTTCCATCTCAACTTGTAATTCTAAACAAACTTATCATTATCTACACCGGAATCGTTCTTTGATTGAAGACCATGTTCCTGCTTGTGACTATTTTAGCTCATTATCAAGCCTATTTAGTTTGTACCCTTTCACACCCTCAGGATACCCCAAAGAACACTTTTTACCGTACTCGGCTCGAGTTTACCCTATTTAACGTGTGAGTATACGACATATAAACCTCAAGTATTGTCTTATTGTAACTGATTATTATACATATATTGTATACGTATATATACTAATAAATTAGCTTGGGGACTAAGAAACTAGCATAGAACCTAACGGGTACGACCCATCTATATCTTTAGTCTAACACACCTCCACAAGCTAAAGACGGGCAACAACTTGTAGCTTAGATCTTATAAAGAGAAATCTAGGAGTTGGTAATGGCTTTGTAAATATATATGCAATTTGATCATGTGTAGATATATGTTGAACTCGAAGACCTCCTTGAGCAACCTTTTCTCGAAGAAAGTGATAGTCTATTTCCACGTGTATGAAAGATAAGGTTGGCTGACAAGTATGTTGCACCAAGATTGTCACACCATAGTATAGGCGTTAAAGATGAACGGATACCAAGCTCATGAAGAAGAGCTTGAAGCAATGTGAGCTCAACAACGTTGTCAGCAAGAGCTTTGTATTTTGCTTCTGTAGAGGAATGTGAAACCGTACGTTGTTTTTGAGCGGTCGAAGATATAAGGTTTGAACCAAGATATATAGCAAATCCCCCCGTGGACTAACGATCATCAGAATCTCCATCCCAGTCAGCATCTGAGAAAGCTTCAAAAGAAGTATCAGGACCAGCTTTCCATAGTGCATCAGTATAAGCTTGAAGAGTAGGACCAGAATAACGACGTATGAGCATACCATGTTCAACCGTACCATGAAGATAAGGTAAAATCTGTTTTACTGTAGACCAATGATTCTCGGTTGGAGCATGCATATATTGACATACCTTGTTAACAGCAAAAGCTATGTCAGAGACAAGGTAACATATTATAAAGCACCCACTACTTGTTGATATTTCACTGGATTATAAAAAGTGCTACTATCATATAAGGTGAGTGGGCTTGAGGTAACCATGGGAAAAGACACATCATTGTAGTTAGAAAGACCAGCCCTTTGTAATAGCTCCAAAATATACTTCTTTTGAGACATGAGAATAACAAGCACATGAGAAACAACTTCAATACCCAAGAAGTAGTTAAGGGGCCCGAGATATTTTAATGCAAAAGCTGATCCAAGTTGACAAACTATATTGTCGATAGTGCTCGTGTTATTACTAGTAACGATGATATCATCCACACATACCAGAATGTAAAAAATGTGTTTGCACGCGCATAAATAAACAAAGATGGATCCATTTTAGCGTCTTTGAAACCGAGATCGTAGAGAGTCGTGGAAAAGCGCTCAAACCAAGTGCGTGGGGCTTGCTTTAAGCCATAAAGAGACTTATGAAGAAAACATACATGATGTGGTCGTTCTGGATCAGTAAAGCCCGAAGATTGGTTCATATAAACCTCCTCCTTAAGATTTCCATGAAGAAATGCATTTTGAACATCTAATTGCCGTAGTGGCCAGCTGTGAGTAACGACAAGTGATAAAACAGCCCGGATAGTTGTTGACTTGACAACCGGGCTAAATGTCTCATGAAAATCAATACCTGGTTGTTGCCAAAAACCTTTGGGAACAAATCTCGCTTTGTAACGAGTGATAGCATCATTCTTGTCCTATTTTATCTTGTATACCCACTTACCATCAACAACATTGGTGTTAGAGGCACGAGGTACTAAAGACCACGTTCCATTTTTGACGAGAGCATCATACTCTTCTTTCATAGCTTGACGCCACTCTGGAGAGCAGTTTGGCAACAGTAAACGAGGTTGGTTCAATAATTTTAGTGGGGAGGACGGTAACATGATTTGTAGAAGGATTGTAAGGAACCCGTTGTTTGGGATTTGGACGAACATTTGCGGGACGTTGTCGAATTATAAGAGGTGGTGATGGTGGGGTGGTGTTGTTATCGATGTATTCGATACATGAGATTGTTGGCCATTAGAAGACACGGGAGAAGTTTGAGAAGTTGGACTCAACTGTGGTGAAACAGATGATGGAGAGGAGATATATGAGCGTGGTGAAGGTGGTGGGATTGGATGGTCTGTGGTAGGAGTTATATAAGGTGATTTCAAAGAGTAATATGGAGATGTGTGTGAGGAGGGTGATGAAGTAGTTTTAGGGATATCGAAGGGGAATAGTGCTTTGTTAAAACGAACATGACGAGCAATATAAAGAAGCTCTGTCGAAATTTCAAGACAACGGTATCCATGATGGGAGGGGCTGTAGCCAAGAAAGACACACAGAGTTGAACGAAAATCCATTTTTGACGATTGTAGGATGGGGAAAACATAGGAACCCAAAGACACGAAGAAAAGTATAGTTGGGTTGACGTTTGAATACATGTTCAAAAGGTGACTTGTTTGTTGATGGGCGAGAGGGCATGCAATTGATTATATAAACAGTAGTATCAAAGGCATAATGCCAAAATCGTTGAGGAACACATGATTGAGCAAGAAGAGTAAGACCAGTCTCTACAACGTGGCGATTTCGATGTTCAACAAAGCCATTTTGCTCACTTGTATGAGGACAAGATCGCCGGTGAATAATTCCTAGCGAAGAGAAAAACGTAGCTAAATTGCGAAACTCACCACCCCAATCGGTTTGAACATTCTTTAGTTTTGTGGTGAATTGACGTTCAACCATTTGCACGAATGATTTAAAAGTGGAATACACATCAGATTTTTGAGCTAAATGATATATCCACATGTACCGAGAATGATAATCAACACACAACATAAAATACCTATCATGACCTTCGAAAGATAACAAAGGTGCGAGACCTCAAACATCACAATAAACCAAGTCTAAAACATTATTACTTCGAAAATCAGAAACAAATAAAGGGAGTTTTGAAGATTTTCCCAATTGACAAGAATTACATAGACTTGACAAACTATGATTTGTAACAAGAAGAGAAAAATTAGAAAGCATAGAACACAACAAACGTTGATGAGGATGTCCGAGCCGCCTATGCCAGATGGTTGGGGAAGCTAGTACAACAAAAAAAGACACTTTGTTGATCAGCTTCAATTGAGGAAGAGTGACGTTGTAGAGACCGTGTGTACTGGGGCCGGTGAGAAGAGTGATGTGTGTAGACTCGTCCTTTACAACCTAAATTGGCTCTAATACCATATAAAACCTCAAGTATTGTATTATTATAATTGATTATTGTACAAAAATTGTATATGTATATATACTAATACATTAGCTTGGGACTAAGTAACTAACATATAACCTAACGGGTACGACCCATCTATATCTTTGGTCTAACACGACACAACTGAAAACCATCAATATCCCATAATCACTAGGATGTCCCTACAACATCTCCATAGGTGTCTTTTTCTCAATCGCTGTCGATGGTCACCTATTTATGAGATATGCGGCCGTAAATGTCGCTTCGGCCCAGAAGGTCTTTAGCAATTCATAGTGAATTAATAAAAGATGTACCTTATCCATAAGAGTATTGTTCATCCGTTTTTGCTAACCCGATTCTGCTGCGGCATTCGACAACCAAAACTCAATACCATTATCCATTCTAAGCTTGTTAACCGTCATCCTAGTCTGATTCTCAACTAACTGATTTCACTCTTTGAACTTTTCAAATGCTTCATGTTTGAACGTGAAAACATAAACTCATAACCTCTTGGAATAATCACGAATTGATGAAAATATGTGGGATTAATATTTTGTGTCGAGTGGTTTCTAGTGTTTAAATTAATCTGCTACCAATACTCACGTGTTTAATATCTCAATTAGTTTCTTTTTTTTAGCATCGACCATTACTCTAAGAAAGAATATTTCGAGGAGCCGACATTCATTCAAGCTTCTCACTAGATTTTGATTTTGTTATACTCCGATCTTTGATGTTAATATTTTGGGA
Source organism: Glebionis coronaria (assembly GCA_025667525.1). Taxonomy (NCBI): domain Eukaryota; kingdom Viridiplantae; phylum Streptophyta; class Magnoliopsida; order Asterales; family Asteraceae; genus Glebionis; species Glebionis coronaria. The sequence goes on along the minus strand of CM046877.1, from coordinate 70,373,670 downwards.
CGACATGTCATTTTTGTTGTCTATCTGATTTTATATTTGGATTGTTATAAATAATATTTCGTTACATAAATCAAACAGTTACCGCTATGCATTGCACACCTGAATTCCTATCTGTTCATGATCCTTATCTAGTTATCTAATATATATTCGCCACGACTAGAAATTATTTTTATTACAAACACTAAAAACACAGTAAAAATGTCCAATGTTGAGGCTATAAATATACATTTAATTGATTCAAATCCATAAAGTTGTTCAAGCTTTAGTTGCATTATTAATGTTCAAGGCTCTTGCGACACATGATCCACCTAATAAATAGCTATCAGTGTCTCTCTAAACAAACTTTAAAAGAAAACTACATCGTATATTCATTTGTTACCTTGAATAAAGAAACACTCATATCTTATTTTGAAATATGGTGTGGACCTATGCAGGTTGTAAGAAACTTGGAAATAAACAGATAGATAACGATAGAAATTTGAACGTTACCAAAAGAGGCATCGTATATAGGTAAAGGTCCCAAAAAGATAAAAAGAAAAAGAATTACTACATTCTAAACTTAAGCTTGTTACTTGCATACCCGAAATGCATATTGTTACTTGCATACCTGAAATATACCACCATTTTTATATTTAAGTTTTGTCATAAAAATATTGCATTTTATTCATAATAAAAACGTGTCATGTTGGATGTACTAAAATCGGCGCCCTGCAGCGAAGCGCGGGTTCGCCTACCTTGTATACTTAGTATTTCTATATACAACTATTTTTTAGGTCGAAACAACAGCTTCACGCAAACATGTTTAATGATAAAGAATTTAAAGTGACAACAACTAGAAACTAGAAGCCTGACAAACTTGTAGCCAAATGTATAAGCCATAGTATAACCCATCTTGTTTTATGTATAAGTAATTCAAGACATGAATTCAAGCTAATTAAATCAAAATTACCTATGGTAATAATAAGATAGCAGCTCATTTCACCCATGCTTAAACGCTATAACAAATGTTGGTTGGCTATGAATGATGCAATACAACAACATTAATTTAGTTTGAAATGAAAAAATAAAATAAAACGTAACATAGAAACAAGATACAAATAGAAATTTCAGTGAGGATATTCACTCGACTCTTTAATCCTGATCGGCTTGTGTCTTGACTAGCAATGTTGCATTCTTCAACAGTTAACATAGTGAGCTTGTTTACTGCCAAATTCTGTATAGGAGCATTATACCAGTCCTTTCCTTGGTTCTCTTTCTTCTCCCTTTTTAGTTGTTCAGTAATATCTTACTCGGATTCTAGTTGAGCAAGCATTTTGTTTAGCTGATTGTTGAGAATCTAGGTTTAAGGATCTAGAAGCTGTTCCACCCATCCACGTATTTGTGATCCCAGAGAACCAGAATGTTTGCTCATGTACTTATTTACTCACACATCAACTAATGGATTACCAAATGATTATATATTTCTTCATTCGGAGAAAAGATAATAATTTGCAAGCCACAACATGTAGAGAGCTCATCTGCCTTCTTAATGATACCTTGACGCCTAAATCGAGGAATTTCTTCAACGGAGAAACCCGAGTTAAACAAGCCCAAAATATATAGAAGAGTTGTTGAACTTTTCTAAATAAGATCTGTAAAACGGATAAAGCCTTAATGGAGGTTTTGAAAAACTCAACCGTTGTAAAGCTCGTAATGACCAGATGAGCCTATAGATATCTATTAAATTTTTGTAGGGAAAACCAAAAAAGCATATGATACCATAGATTTTCAATTGCGTTCCTTCTCTTTAAGAAAGCTCTTCCCAAGCGCCTTTCTCCAAATGAGGCCTCGATAGAGCACTGGTGGATGAAAGATAGAGATGTGAACTACAAATGGAAGCATGTTTGTCGCATTCTACGAGTTTTTTTTTTAATAAATGGTCTTATAAAGAATGAAATTGATCTTAGTTTGGTGGCAAGAATATGCAATTACTGTGTTCTCCTAAGAAAAAATGTGTTTTGTCTGGTCACACATGTTTTGAGGCAATTAGTGATTAATCCGTGGATGTAAATCCTCAAACGAAGAGGATTTAATTTTTAAAAAAAAAAATTTGGGTGACAGCCTTCTACATTAGTCTCAACACACAGAAAACACATTGACAATATAGATTTTTTTTAATATGACTATGAATTTAATTTCATGTCACTTGGAACATAAAGTGTGATGCGTTCATGATGTGAGTAACAAGCTTAACTTTACTATGTAATTCCTCTTTTTTTTTGCCATGTTTTTGGGACCTTTACTTTTTCGATGCCTCATTTGGTGGAATAGAAGAAATATCTTCAAGGAGAGCAATATAGGTGAATATCGTTGATATATATCTTCCTCGTTTCTCTCATTAGCCTAAAGGTGGCAGTGGTAAAGCATCCTTTTTACTTGCTTACAGATGTATTCTAATTTTGATTCAATGTAATTGCTTGATGTCATACTCGCATAAAGAGGAATCATACTTAATTGTAATTACTTTGTTTCTATCATTTAGTGTATGCAAATTATTTTAGTTAAAAAAGAATTCCTGAAAATTACAGTTGATCAAAAAGTTATACACTTTTCTTTATTAGGAAAACAATTAAACACCATATATAGAAGAAAAATTACATTTGGAATGTGAAAATGACATAGAAGGGAATACATTTAGTGTTATTATTGGACATATGTCTTCCTTGTTTCTTGTTAGTCTAAAAAGCTATGTTTCATTTATAGTTTAGTATCTATATTTGACCTAAAGTTATATTAAAAAAAAAACAAACAAGGAAATGCACAAAAGGTGGCAGTGCAAAACATCCCTTTTACTTACTTACAGTTTTATTCTAAGTTTGATTCAATGTATGTCATGTTGGGATAAAAAGGAATCATACTTAATACTAATTACTTTGTTTCTATCAAATAGTATGTGCAAGTTTTTTAAATGAAAAAGAATTCCGAAGAGGATTTACAGTTGACCAAAAGGTTATACATTGTAATCTTTATGAGCAAAACCATTAAGCACCATCTATATAGAAGAAGATTTACATTTTGAATGAGAAAACAACATAGAAGGGAATACATTTAGTGTTATTATTGGTGTATCATAGCAAACATAGAGTGAAATTTCTAAGGCAAGATGATTAGCCTATAAATATCCTTCCAGTTCTTGAAGTAGATCAAATCCAGCAAAGAAAACTTAAAAACCACTTTCTGTACTATCTCTAAAAAAGTTATCTTATCCTTGAAAGATGGCTAGGCTTAGTAAGGGCCGCCAAAAGATCAAAATGAAAAAAATGGAGAATGAAAGCAACTTGCTGGCAACTTTCTCCAAACGTCGTTCTGGCCTTTTCAAAAAAGCCAGTGAGTTAAGCATCTTGTGTGGGGTAGAAATCGCTATTGTCGTCTTCTCCCCAGCCAAGAAATCATTTTCCTTTGGTCATCCCTCAGTAGAGATGATAATTGATCGTTATCTCAGAGAAGATCTTCCATCAAGTTCAAACACCTCTCTACTTATGCAAGCGCATCGAAATGCTCAGGAACTCAGTAGACACCTCACTTATGTGGATAGTCAACTGGATATCGAGAATAAAAAAAGCGATGCGCTTAGAAAGAGCAGGAAAGAGGGACAAGATAACCGTTGGTGGGAAGCTCCAATAGAGAACCTTGGATTGGAACAACTTGAGCAGTTAAAGGTACAATTGGGGGTTCTTGGAAACAACATCGAAGAGCAAAAGGAGAGGAGTATAGCAGAAGCGGCTAATGCAATGGCAGTTGTCCCTATATCCAGTTCTACAGAGAAAGGTTCAGAATATGGGTTGTCCGTAACTCCTCATGGACTTGTGCTCGGATATGGCCATTTTGGTAAATGAGAAAGGTAAAATTATTTTAAATCTCTAGCTATACATTTTTGTATAGTTTTTTAATGTTATCTTCCTTTGCAATAACATAAAACACCTGGATTTTGTTTATCATTAACTGCATGACATAATATCACCCCCATAATCTTGATGATCACCTCCTGCTACGTAATCCACTTGCTCAATGTCCTTGCTAAACTGTCTGAGTTCAAAACACGGTATCAAATCCTTGCTAAAATACCGGTCTTCATCTCGTTCTTGCTACTTGCTAATCGAATCTTGCTATTCGAACCTTGCTTGTCGACCCTTGCTTGTCGACTCTTGCTTGCCGACCCTTGCTTGTCGACTCTTGCTTATCGATCCTTGCTTGTCGAATCTTGCTTGCCGACCTTGCTTGTCGACCCTTGCTTGTCGACCCTTGCTTGTCGACTCTTTCTTGCTTACTACTTGCTATAAACATAAAACATTCAACTTGCTTTGGTTGCCTCGCCTGCTACTTGCTACAGACAGTGTGGAAACCTTCTTGCTTGCTACTTGTTACGATTTTGTTGCCTGCTACTTGCTACAGGCTACGCGACAACCTGCTAACTTGCGAAAACATGCTGCCCTTTTTTCTCTTGCTGATGATTCTTGTTTCTTGCTCGCTTCCTTCTTTGAGAAAGCGCTCCTTGCTATACTTCTTGCTGCGTTCTCTTGTTGCGTTCTTTTGGTCACCCGCTGCGATCAAAAGTTGTTGCTTGCTTTCATCTTTTTTTGTTTGCTACCATTGGACAACGTGCTCCTTCTTTCTTCTACTCGACCTGATTGCATAGGGCTGCAATCGACCCTTTCTTTCTTGCCTGCTCACTCGGTTCCTTGCTGTGTCAGCCCTTGAGCGAAGGGCTACACCCTTTTCTGAAACCGACTCTCAAACCCGCCTTCGATCGACCTCAGCTCCGTCATCTTAACTAGCACTCCTTCGCGACAACGGGCAACCGAAAACACCATAAATTTAGCCTCCGTTTACGGCTGCTTAAACAGTCCTGAAACAGCCCCTGCTGTCCTAACTTTCTTCTACAATGAAGCCCTTTCAACACCTGCCCTCCACCGACCAATACACCCGCCGGCGGCGGAGGCTTCCCTGGTAACGAGCCCTACGCTCTGATACCAAATGTAGAATTCACAATGGCACAACTCCTTAAAGAGAAGTACAATATTACACAGATACTAAGGCATGTATATATAGCCTTTAAATTAACCTACGTGGGTCTCAGTGATCCTAAAGAACCGGACACAAATACCCACTCTCCTAGTCTTATTCCTTTATTCTTGCTACTAAGAAACATGCACGAAGACTTCTTCCCATACATGTTATACCTATATTCAAACTAACGACCCGTGATTATACCGACCCGCACCATGACCCATCACGATTATCCAACATAATATATATTTATCATATATAAATGAAATTTAAAATATTAGTAATACTGAAATAATTTCTATTTAAATCTGATCAAACTATTCATGTGATGTGACTTCTATTACAGGATAAGCAGAGACCAATCGCATTAATTTAACTTCATGGTGTGGCTGGTGTGCTTGCAAGAAAGAGGACCAATTAATGGTTGTTTTTTCTCTATGAAACAATATTCAATTTGTGTATTTATATCTGTTGGTTGAACTATTTTTGTAAGAAATAGTATCATGGGTATGTTTAGCTACCTGTATGTACTTTCTGTTTCTTGGATTAAAGCCTCATGTTTGCTGTACTTCTTCTTCAAAGAACATGCATATCACATTCAGTTTTTGCCTTTTTTGGGTTGTATATATATATATACATATGTGATGTTTTTATAGGCAAAAAGAAGCCCATTAACTGCATTATATAAGCCTGCGAATATACCAATACAATGAGCAACAAAACGGCAGAAATTGCGAATCATAGTACTGCTTTAAGCCAGAGGATCAGTCTTAATCTGCAATACTTAGCATCAGTTTCTTGGGATAATAATACTAATACAACAATCATATAATTCTGTTGTAAACTAAACATCATTTGACAACTATACTAATACAAATTTAGGCCGTAATCAGGTGCGATTTTTATGTATAGCACGAGATTTAGAAGTATCCCCACACACTACCCATATAAGTGTTTTGTGCGTATGTATTATTTTTGTATATACTGCAACTGAAATTCAAGTTGAAAACGGTGGTCAACGCACAAGGGTAAAGAGTAAATCAACAAAACGTTTACTATCATTCACAAATTTGAAACTTATGAAAAGAGATATTAGCGATTTCTTATCGTAAAGACATGAAGCTTATACATCTTTTTAAAAGACTATATGACATATCTAAGAGGACTATTATACTTTTGCATCAATAATAATGAAGAAACACTGAATAAATAGCCACATTACTTCTTCTAGATAATATTAGGATTAGGATACATAACTTTTTTCTTGATTTAGTAGCTTGGTTTAGCCTAATGATTACCGGCTTATCTAATGTTGTAATGTTTTGTTTAAATGTATTAGCAAGATTAATGCTAATCATATTAAACACAACTTGAAGGACCTTGTTAGTTCTAATCAATCAGGTATCATTCCAGGAAGAAGTATCTCGGATAATATTCTATTCCCACACGAGCTTATGCATAATTATCACTTAGACCGTGATATTCCTAGATTTGCCTTTAAGGTTAACATTCAAAAAGTGTATGATACTGTGGATTGGAGGTTTTTACGTCAGATACTCCAAGGATTCAGGTTTCATGAGCGTATGATAGCTTGGATTATGGAGTGTGTTACGACTACCTTGTATTCTATTTGCGTTAATGGAGTTCTTCATGTGTATTTTCAAGGTAGAAGGGGTATGCGTCAAGGGGATCCATTGTCGCCATACTTGTTTACCATTTTTATTGAGGTTCTTACGAGATTATGCTTCGTAGGAAAATTCAGGATTCGCGTACTTTTACTTATCACAGGTTTTGTTCCAAATTGGAGCTTGTTAACTTGTGTTTCGCAAATGATTTGTTTCTTAACGATGCTTCGGGTTTGACTCCTACTTTGCCTAAAAGCACAACGTATTTTTGTATCGTGTTGAATCACAGAAAGATTGTTATTCTTCAAATCCTTCCATTTGAAGAGGGTAGAGTGCCGGTTAAATATCCTGGTGTCCCGCTTGTGTCATCTAGGCTCATGTTAGAGATTGTAATGAGCTTATCGAGCGGGTGAAACTTAGGATTCAAGATTGGAAAAATAAGTCTCTTTCGATTGCTGGGAGGCTGTAACTTATTCATTTTGTCATTGGTTCTATGCACATTTTTTTGGGCCTCTGTCTTCATTATTCGTTCTCGTTTGTTAGTTAATATTGAGCGGCTCGTGAGGGATTTTTTTATCCATGCTAGTCCGAAACGGGGTAAAGCTAAGGTTGCGTGGGAAGTGGCGTGCCTTCCAAAATCTGAGGGTCTTGGGTTACGTAGATTAGAGACGTTTTATGTTGCTCTTATGGTTACGCATGTATGGAAGCTTATTTCATTCGCTATGCGTGAAATGGATTCAAGAGTATAAATTAAAAGGTCGAACTATGTGGGATATTCCGTTGCGTGGTATATGTCATGGTGCTGGAGGAAAGTTCTCTAATTGCGGCCTCTTATACGTGAGTTTGTTTGATGTGAAGTTGGAAATGGTTATCACACTTCTTTATGAATTGATAGGTGGTCCGATGAGGGTCCTCTATCAAATCGTATTTCTTCTCATGATGTTTTTCTTGCAGGTTTAATGCTGAAATCTAAAGTCAAAGATATTTGTGAGAGTGGGACGTATGTATGGCCAGCTGAGCTTATTGATAAATATCCATTTCTTCATTCATGTTCTATTCCGTTTGCAGCTGATGTGCTTGATGTTTTTTAATGGCGCAATCGCCAAGGAGTGTCGAAACCATTCTCGATAGACAGGTATGGTCGGATATACGTATGAGGATAGTAAAGTTGCGTGGTATAATATCGTGTGGTTTGTAGCTTGTATTCCACGGCATGATTTCAACCTTTGGCTTATTGTCAAAAGAATGCTAAAGACTTAGGACTTGGTGCCTATATGGGATGTCTCCTCTTTTTTCGGTACTATTTGTTCTTTATGTGGGTTACAACAAGATTCTCACAAGCATTTGTTTTTCGAGTATTCGTTTGCATCTTCTTTTTGGAATCGTGTAATCCTCCTTCTATTTATCAGATTATTAGTAATCTGAGTACTATATCAAGTAGGAGATCTTCGTAGAGCGTGATTGCTAATTAAACTTATAGTTGGCGGTGACGGCGTATTACATTTGGCAAGAGCGAAATTGAAGGTTGTTTAAAAAGACCAATCGGTCTAGCAGGTTGGTGATTGTATCACATATGCGGTTCGTCTCAAGTTTATCACATATGCGGTTCGTCTCAAGTAGTTATCTAGCAGATTTAAATAGTCTAAGAGTGGAGAGCTGATGACGCGGCTTTGGGATCTTCCTGAGGCAGTTTTAGTTTAAGCTTCTTTATGTCTATTGTTGGTGGTTTGTGCAACATTAGGTGGTTTTTATTTATCGGTGTTATTGGTTATGTAATAGCAAGTAAAGGTCAAATGGCATGTCATTTGATCTAGGGTGGTTCAAGTTTTATGCTTCTTTTGGTCTAATATAATTTACCCGGGATTAGTCCATCTTACCTATAAAAAGAATCCGAGCAAAATATTATTGCAAGACTAAAAATTGCAAAGAAAGAGAACCAAGGAATGGACTGGTATAATGCTCCTATACAGAATCTGGGAGTTAACGAGCTCATTATGTTGAAGAATGCAACATTTCTAGCCAAGAAGCGAGCTTATTTGTATTCTAAGTTCTTTTTTACTTTTCCATTTTAAACATAATTAATGTTGTTGTATTGCATCTAAAAGTGTGGGTCATTTAATATGAGCATTTTTTGATATTTTTTTTTAAAATAATAAAGTATTTTTTGCCTATTCATTATAATTGATAAGCTAAATGGGCGCTCATGTAAAACAATTAAATGAGGGCGTATGTAAAAAATACTGATTAAGCTACTCAGCGAATCTTTTGAATTTATTTTTTTATCCCAGCATGAAAGCAAGTATTATTATTTTTTATTATTACGTTTTTACATGTTTTTTTTTTCGTTTTAGCTTGTGGCCGTTTAGTCCACCCGTTATGCCATGCCCATTTAGCCCGCGGACAGGAAACCATTCAGTTTTTCGAGTTAAGTAAGACCAAAATATATACAAGAGCCACTGAACGTTTTTAATTAAGATCCATAAAACGGATAAAGCCTTAATGAATGTTTTGAAAAACTCAACCCTTGTAAAGCTCGTAATGACTAGATGAACATATACATATCTATTGAATCTTTCTAGGCCAAACAAGAAAGTATATGATACATACTTTTACTGAAGAAAGTTCTCTCTCTCAAGCGCCTTTCTCCAAAGGATGCCTCGATAGATCAAAGGTCCACGAAAGATAGAGACGTAAAAATTTACACTGGAAAGCATATGTTAGTCGCATTTTTCAAGTGTTTTAATTAATGGTATTATCGTTGGCGGGAAGATTTCAATTGGTGATTTGATCAAAATTGGTGTAAACGAAAACAAACATGTAGCTAGGTGCCTTATGTAAGTTATCAAAAAGTCAACTATGGGCGAATAGATAAGCAGTAGCGACACCATGGATAATGGCCTCTATGGATGAAGCTTGATTTCTACCTTGTTTCAGTGGTTGTTTACTAGAAATCTCCTTAGTATTATCCCAATTTCATAACTTTTTTTTTTATCAGAGAAGAGTTCTGAAAGGTTTTATTAATAATTATAATTTACATATTAGGAGAAGGCAAACGGGCAACAAGCTGCGCCGCTAGCCCTTTTTGTATAGCAAAACCAAGTCTATTAAATACAACGTTTGTAGATTTAGGAGTCAAAACATTACTATTCATAACGCGTTGTATTCTCGTAAGTAGCTCCACCGCCTCAGGTGCAAGGAAACCAAATGTATCAAACGCGAAAGGAATAAACACGTGTTGACTTTCAACACGTGCTTTCTCGTGTTTAGTCACTTTGCACGAGGCGGCTTTTATAGCAGCCTGACCCGCTGTAAAATCTCGACTGCCTAGCCACACGAGAGGAGAAACCCCTGTCAAATCAATGCACGCATGTTTACCTCCAACCCATCCAAAAACCAAAACATCAGCGGGTCTCAGTGTGGATCTTCCATCTGACGGGTCGGTCAAGAAATTCACAGGTGCCTCTTTCTTGGCAGAGATCCCGCCACGCCTACATATGTCGTAAAGAACGTCCCTAACAAAATCATGTCGATACTTGAAGCTTGGAAGTTCTTTACAATGAACCGCATGTTCCCCAAAAGAATCCAAACATGCCTTGCGACAAATAGGGCATATAGCATCAACCGGAAATAATGGAATCATAAGGCGATACTTAAGGATAGTGCGGTATTCCACCGGCGACCGCCCGTCTACGGGGATAGCTTGTAGGAAATCTTGAGCATGTGGTGCGCGCAGACACTCGAAAAATGCTTTCTGTCTAACCGTCATGTCAAAGTGGGCTTCCATATCTTTGACCATCTCACTAAAAACAGCACTCGCCAATGTTTCTTGGGCTTTAGATGAGACAGTGTCCTTATTAGCGAAAACGCTAAAATCAAAGCTTGGAATCGTATCACGAAGACAAGCCAAAGCAGAAAGTAATCATCGTCCATACCACGTATACCACTATCATGTAATATGTGGTCTTGTAGCACCCAAGATTGGGCCCTCGAGGCCACAAAAGCATAGGAGGAGACCACTTTTGCTGAGTACAAGCCCAACCCACTAAGACGAATGGGTAAAGAAGCAAGTCTCCACTACAAGTCACCAAAAAAAGGTCCTCCACAAACCACTATATTTTCGATTGAACCACGCAACCCTTTGTCAAAAAACAAAGCCGCCTCCTCCATGTGTATAGGTTGACATGTCCTTAAACCAAAATAAAGTTTAGCAATACCCATACATGAACGAAGAAAAAGGAGCTCACTTTGCGGGTCATGAAGTTGTGGAAGAAGACTCATCAAGTCAACAGCATTTACGGCTCTCTTCATAGCCAACCCACTAATAAAATCTGCATCTATACTAACAGCTCCCCCAAGAAGCTTTACACCCAAAGACGGCCTACGAATATCAACCGGAAACAAACCCCCCCGAAGCTTCGTACCATTACAAGAGGGCCAAAAAATCTTTGTTTTCTTGATGTTAAGTTCAAGACCCAAACCTGGACCAGTCGTCTTTATAATGTCTAACACCTTGTATATCTCTTCTGAATCTCCAATAATGGTTCCATCATCAAGATACCAAGCATGAAGAAGAAGCTTGCAACTGTCTGTGATCTTAGGTACAAGCGGGTGCAAGACAAGAGCAAAAAAGAAGAGGTCCCAATGGGTCGCCTTGCTGCACTCCCGTGGCAGACCAAATATGCGTGTCTCATATATACAACCTCGCTGCTTGACCATATAAGAAATTTACCCACAAATAAATAGAAGGACACCTCACCCTAACTTCATGAAGTAGTGTCGATCTATCCACAAGATTAAATGCATTTGAGAAGTCCATAGTGAGCATTGCAAGAGACCCATCATTATGGTATTCAGTCAAACACCCTATTGGCGCTATGTAAAACAGCCTCAGCACCACCCGACACTCCGACTCCAAACTGGAAATCACCAAGGTACTTGGACATTTCCTTACCCACACCTTTCATAGTAACATTGGAAACCAAACGTATCCATATAGTGCCCACAGGAATAGGTTAAATCCCGTTATCAGGTTTTAGTAGAGGCGTGAGAGGAGTAGATGCAACAAACTCTGCCAAAATAGACGGACACCTCCCTGCCAGCCATAAATTAATGACCGATGTGATGGCCATTAAGAGATCTGTGGAAGTAGCAGAACCCTCTCCACACAGAGCATCTAATATATGTTGTGCCCTCAAACCATCTCTCTCGCATGAAGTACCTTTAGGAAAGGATTTAATGCAACCAAAGACACAATCAATCTCTGCTACAAGATGAGACTCATAAAAAGTGTTGCTCGGTATGGATGGGGGTGGCTTGTAAGGATGCTTAGCCTCCAAGGCTTTAATAGTATCACCCGAGTATGGAGCTACACCAGAAGAGGATAGCACTTTTACTGCAGTTGTAAAGTGCCCATCCGCAACCTTGCGAAGACATTGTCTGATGTTGGTATTGCCCGTTGTTCTATTCTCCATCAAATCACCTCGACCCTCACCAAAGGATCCCGACCTAGCAACATCCAACATGTTTTGAACTAACATTGCGATACCATCATCTTTCCCCCATGTAGCTAGTGACTTCAAGATAGAACATTGTTGCAAAGATTTTCTATTGCTGGACCTATGCTGTTGTCTAGTCTTGGGCCTACATACCTGTAGCGTAGATCGTGGAAGAAGTAACAACTTGACCCACGCAACAACCGGGTCGGGCGACCACTTGGTAAAGAACTGTTTTTAACGCCTGAGAGAAAGCGAGACGACATCCATGGGGAATAATCTTGACAGTTGTGATAGGCAATTTAAAAACACTATCAAGAAGCTCAACATCCAAAGCCAACCCTTCAGTTACTTCTATCTTGTATTCATTATAAGAAGGCTTGGAAATTCCAACAATGTAACCATTCATGTCGCCTGGCTCGTTTGAAGGACGAACAAGACCATCTTGGTGATGACATGACCGACTCACAGCATGGAAAGTCATACAATCCCCACATAACCATTTTTCAAATTCCTTCAAAGTTTCCTCGACTGCCATATATAATCCATGGTCCGTAGAAATAGCCTCACGTAATGAATCTTTACGTTCATCAGTCGAAAAATGGTGCCTCTTAATATGAGAAAACAAACGAGCAAACCCTTTATTGCCCACTTGACCATCCGAGAAACAATGAAAACCTCGAAATGGACATGGCCAAGTTCCGTCTGAAGAGGTAGATGATGATGTCATGAAAATAGAATGATTAATATATATGAAATCGGTTTGAAAAGAAAAGGATGGTGTGTTTTATGTATGTTTTGTAGTTGAGACATTTTCACAAACACTTGGTGTGTAGAAAAACATTTAAGGGGATTTTAAGATAAAGAATATGAGAATTGCAATGAGTATTTGCGTTTTATTGTTGTGAAATCGAGAAAGGTTATAAGGCTACATTATTTTCGGTTGTATTGGCACAATTGTGTTGGATTTTTGTACTTCGATTAGTGACGTGGGGTTTGTGAAAAGATTTCTCCAAATTGATCTAAAAAAATTATTCAATTCACACTTCTAATTACACATTCGATTCCCCTTTTGGCTCAATTAAAAATCCCATATCTCTTCTTCAAAACCCCCATATTTTCAATAAATTTTCTCACCAATTGAAGTTGGGTTATCGTGTGGTTAATTATGTGAATTGGTTATTGTTGTATATTAATAGAGGAGGGTAATGGAGAGAATGATATAAGTTTGCTACTCACTAGTTTTTCAAACAAATGGAAAGCATAGAGGGGAAGAGAACTAACGACGCTAATTTGGATGTGGGTACAAAGGAGGAATCTTCACATGGTGCACAAATCTAGTAGGACGGATAAAGCTTTTTTTTTCGCAAACATATTGACTTGTGATAAGACACAACCTAAAGTTAACTTTAGGAAACTTGATGTCTCTGATTCGAGTAATGGTGGATTTTGAAGCTATGATTCTAGTTGAATCTTTTATGAAAGTGAATGAAAGGCTTAGTAACTCACTTTACATGTATTTTATTGGTAAGAGAATTGCATTCTCGGTGGTTGAGAATTATGTGTTTAATGCTTGGGGAAAGTTTGAAATACAGAAAGTAATGATGAATGCCAAAGCTTCTACTTTTTCAAGTTTTTGTCCAAGAAAGGAATGGAAGACGTACTAGAAAATGGTCCTTAGATAATCAGAAATGTCCCCATAATTATGAATAAATGACTCATCTTGTAGCCTTACTAAAGAAAATCATACAAGAGTGTGAATATGGGTGAAACTCCACATTGTCCCATTAGCAGCTTTTACTGTAGATGGGTTAAGCGTTATTGCGTCAAGAATTGGGAATCCTTTGATGTTGGATTCGTACACAAGTACTATATGTAACGAGTCTTGGGGTAGGAGTTCTTATGCTAGAGCCATGATCGAGATAGAGGCTGATGCTATTCAGAAGGAATCTATTGTCGTGGTTGTTCCAGACTTGGAAGGGGAAGGATATACTTATGAAAAAGTCAACATTGAGTACGAATGAAAGCCACCCAAATGTTCTCATCACAAAGCCTTTGGACACGCGTCTGAAAGTTGCCATCATGTTGCTAAAGTTGCGTCTTTAAAAGTAGTGGAGAATCAAGGTGATGGGTTCCAAGTAGCCAGCAAAAAAAAAAGTAAAAAGCAAGACAAAAACTTGGTGATAAAACCAAAAACGAATCTTGTTTTTAAGCAAGTGTCTAAACAGAATGGTCAAGGGACATCTAAACCGGTTTCTAGGAAACCTGGTCAAAGTCGTCGAAAGCGTAAGTGAAAGTTTATGGATATTAAATTAAATAGTCGTGAGATAGGATCGAACTCGGGATTACGGGATTGCACGCATTACGTAAAGGGTTAATTTATTTATTAATATATTTATTATATTTATTAAATCAAACCAAAGCTTAACTAACGATCGTTAATAATTACAAGTTAAGTATAAACGACCGTTATGGAATTAAATAGAAGCTCAAAGAAGGAAAACGGAAAAGTTCCAGAAGCCCCTTATGGGCTTGGGGAACCGTCGGCCTAAGGAGAAAAGGGAAGGAGAGAAAAGATTTTCTTTCCTAATTTTGTTTAAACTTGGAGGAAAAGTTTCTCCAATGGCTATATAAACAAACCCAAGGCCTTCATAATTTTTAACTCCTCTTCCTCTTTCTCTTGCTCATAATCGCCGGCCAAACACCCCTTCAATTAGGGTTTTGGTTTTCGATTTTTGCTATCTAATATATCTAGTCCTACCCCCTCTCTAGGTTTGTTGGGTAGATATTCCATAAGCGTGGAAGCTCGGTTTGTTCGTGCTAGAATCACGATTAGCTCGCTGCATTACGTGTGTACAAGATCGTGATATAGTCTTACTTTAGACTATATTCTGGTGGTGCTCGTGATTAATCCTAATTGGTGATTGTTCCGTTATCTTGTGGATCGTTGCTAGGATAAAGGTATGTAACCCTAACTCGGTTAATTATAATTGTGTTAAATTATGATCTTGTTTAATTTGATTCCGCTGTATGTGCTTTGATCCATAGGGTTTTAAATAATTGTTATGAACTATATAAACCATCTGTGGCATCGAGAGCCGTTTTAACATGTTATAATTATCGATATCTAAAGTTTTTTAACGAATATTGATTTGTGTTAAAAATTACATGTTGTTTTTTAGGTTTTATAAAAATTAAGGTTTTTGTTTTATTGTTTTTTAAAAATCGACTATGCCGAATTTTTTATTAAATTTTTTTTGTAAACCCTAAAAATACATGGTAATTAGCTTTAGATGTTTGCATGAATTAATTGTTATGTCATGTGTGGTTACGATCCGTAGTATTTAATTGTTAAGAGAATGTGGGAGATCCGTAATGAACGTGGATGTTTTTTATGGATCATATAATTTTGTATGCTATTTGCTTTATTTGATTCAAAGTTTTAAAATTAGGGAAGACTTTTTATGTTTATAAAAACCCTAGATTTGATGTTCTTTGAATAAATTGTTATGCATGTGGCTATTTGATTTAGTTTTTTTTTGTACTACTTGTTTTCATGCGTTTTTTATTGTATGTTGTAAACAAGGGTAATTTTTTCCAAGAAAAATAATATTGACTAAATCTTATCAAAATTAATGAATTGTTTTGAGATCTAAATTACATATGATTTGCGTTGATTAGATTTGCAATAACAACTTAACGGCCTACTCAATTTTGACAAACTATAAAGTGGGTATAACGCACCGCTCGTCATGTACCCGGTTAAGGAAGGAGGTGTTATGCTTCAGCGCTGATGTAACACCCCAATTTCACAAGGCAGCGGAATATCAACATTGGGTGTTACTTTATAGCACATCACACACAGTCATAGAAAACGACTTCCAAAGAGACGTTTTATAAAATAAACCATTCGACAAAATCAGAGTTCTGTAAAAAGAGGTCCCAACAACTACTTCAAACTTTAATAAAAGTTATGATTTGTCAAATGTATCAAATGGAAATTGTTCGTTTTGCCTTTACTTTGTCCTGCGCGACTCCATGCTCCAGCTGCTCTTAAACCTATACACATGAGAATACATGCTAAAATGTCAACACAACGGTTGAGTGAATTCATAGGTTTTTAAATAAACAATAATGGGTTATAAACCGTAAAGCTTTTGAACACAAGAATCTCATCCACTGTCGATAGTGCAACACATGCAATACCCAAAGTCCACGCTATTCTACTAAGCCATGACACCGAAGCCTTAAATATAATAATGCCCTAGTCAGGTATTTTGCCGAATACCCCCTTACTTCTAATACAACACACATGGCTGAGCCTCCAACCCACAAGTGCGACCTGCCCAGGTGGGGGCCATCCCCGATGGATCCATCCGTCTGTACCAGCGCCTACCCATCATAGGTAGTTAACGGTTCATGGGTTTTAGGGACTTTCAAATTTTGGCAATACAGCACTTAGCAAATAGCGGTTCACAATCAATACAATCAACACTTGTGTTCATTTTTCAAAAGCATTTAATCAGCCATCTTACATTCATTTACAACAACATGTATTCGTTCAACGCATATAGCAAACCACATGTTTCTTCATAAACATGTATTCTCTGAAAACCATATATATAAACATCAAATATTTTTATACAAGAGCATGTATTCCCCCTCGCGGGTTTATAAATACGTATAAAGCAGTAAAAGCGAGGCTATGAACTCACCTGATATAGATATTACACGTAGATCAAGGAACAAACGTTAGTAGATACACTACTTCACGAGATATAAATCGCTCATTGATCGAGAACAAGATGCCCAACGGTCGACATATAATCGAACGAGACCTAATATAACAAGACGCGTCTTAGGCTCGAGACTATACATAAGTCATATATATATTTAAATAGTTTACTTTAGTAAGTTTGGACATTGTATAAGTTTATAAAAGTTTTCATAAGACTTTTGATAACAATTTCATGTGTTATCCCATTATGGTCATTAAGCTCATTAAGGCCCATTAGTGGGCCATTGCACTTTTATATAACTTAAGGCCATTTCAAAATGAGTATTAGACTCCAATTTGTTTATTAATCTCAGGCCCAATAATTGCCCAATAGCAATTACAAGTGTAAGTTGGGATTTTGTGGCCCAAGTCCACTTTATATGGTATTTCGGTTCTAAAACGCCTCCAAACGATGTCCACTTAATATTTCACGTTGGTCGAGTCTTGGGTTTCATAAATATCAGTATATAGATGAGTCTATATTTCTCGACAAGTGGGTCCTACCACCTCGTGTTATATAAAAATGGTCAAGTTTTACGTTATATTCATATGGTTCAATTTTTACAAATTCTCGACATACCCCGTAAATTTGATCGTTTCTCTTAAACCGTAAGTCTTCTAGGTGAGTTATTTATGAAAAAATTAATCTCAACTCATGTACTTTACTGATCCCAAGCATATATGACCTTAAGTTATGCTTTACATAGCTTAGATGTTCATTTTATAATTAGAAATATGGGTTGTGATTCGCAGCCAACTTCAGTTCTACCGTTTTGGCCGCCATTTCCAAACCGTTTATCTGTAGAAAACCATTCGATTCGTGTGTGTTCTACATAAGTTTATCTACAACCTATAGTTTTACCTTTTGTAATGGTTCTGGGTTCTAAAATGAGTTCTCAGTCTGTTCATTCAGCATGTTCACAATTGACACTTTTTATCATTTTGTCCATATCTAATTCATCGGGTATCGTCACGAGACGAGCGATCCGGACAAATCACCACAAAACAATAAACTAAAACTCCAAATATTAATCCAAGGTTCATACCTACTGATGTTGTCCATACTACACGAATTAGCTACTGCCAGAATTTCTAGCTATTACAACTTAACCCAAGACTTGTCTAGTTTGCATATTGTTAAAAAAATCCATATATAATGTCCAAAGTAGGCCAAATAATGAATGATTCATATAATATCAGAGATTAAGGGTAAATATACATCATCAAATTGAAAAGTAAAAAGATAAATAAAGACAAGAACATGGATTAGATTCTTACAATAAATTGATGAGATTGAAGTTATTAGTATGATATAACTAAAGAACTGGTGCTAGCAACACAACCTATCAATCTTTATATATATTTTTGAATGGTGAAATTTAATTGGTGTATATGCTTTCTCAGCAAACAAGAAAAACAAAAGAGATGAGAATTGTTTTTGGGATCTATTAGGTTGAATAGAAAAAGAGAGGCGGTGGTAAGATAAGGAGAGTCTTATACACGTGTGTGAAGTGGTTTAAATAAAACCATAGATGTAATTTGTTTTGCTTATAAAACCGACTAAGGAATAGAATGAAGGATCAAGACATATATTCTTTATTTTTGTTTAACTCGGATGATATGCATTTATAGCGTAAGATTTTGTATTATCGAATCCGCGATATATTAGAAGTTACGCGATTTAAAAGACACGCGTTAAACTAAGAAAAATAAATGCTCAATATAAAATAAAAATATCGACATTCGGAGAACGTTAATATTTTGATAAATAAACGAGGGATTATACTTTAATAAATGTTAATAAAATAATTTAATACTTTATATAAACGAACGACGCCTAACGGTTTAACATAATTTACAAAGAATGCCGTAAAACGAGAAAATAAAACGACGACAATAGAAAATATTTCTATGTCATAATGAAAATGTTCACGGTCGATGACGAACATAAACTTTGTCGATAAATAATAAATGACACATATTTGATATGTTAAAGCCATAACCTTGTCGGTTAGCCGATTAATCAATATTATTCATAGAACGAAAATGACAAATGAAAGTCGGGTAATAAATATTGATCCGACTATTAGGAATAAGATTAGATCTCAGTCTAAATGTTGATTTTAAAGTTCGGGTTATTACATCCTCTAACCCTTTAGGAAGCGACGTCCCGGCGCTTAATTTGTCTCAATAGCCTTCGGTTAAAAGGCGAAGATGTGAGGAATAGAGAAATCATTGCCGAGATTCCTAGCGAAGGTTGGATAAACAAAAATCAAAGCAACGATAATACTTAAAGTACAAAAGTGAATGGTTTAAATGTAGCTTCAATCCTTATAAGGAAAGTATAATACATAACTCGAAGAATAAGCCATTTGAAGCGAAAACTTGACAAATGGTGAATTTTTAGAAGTGTTTCAAGGTACATTACTACTAGCTTATCAAACATGTGACGATCGATATGAGCTCGAAACACATACTTATGACAAGTGATGAGTAAGAAACAGTGGAAAAACAGTGGGCGCATTTAAAATAATTTCAATGAGATAATCAATTCAAAAGATCGTTGATCACATCGACCAAATCAAAATAGATATCGTCCAAGGGTCTCATAAAAACAGTTTCATTAGAGAATCGCATGAATCGCACAGACCTCCATCGAAACGTTACAAAATAATCAAGACAAGGTAATTAGTACTAGTCATACAAAATCACCTAATAGCATTGATCTCGAACATGGAAACTTATTTCGTCAAAAGCGAATTCATCGACACGGAAATCGTTTGGAGTATACATTACTCGATCGGAGGAACTATGATCCAAATCAAATATAAAAGCCATCATAAAGCACATATAATCACGTTACGGAATGCTTGCATAATAGCCAAGCCATGCCAAATCAATAAGAATATTTGACATGGTTTTCTGATAAGTCCAGTCAAAGGAAAGTTTGCAAGTTAAACGATGTTCACGGGCATGATAGACATGGATTCATATCCAAAAATATTCTTGTCAATCGGAGGGTGCTCACACACGGATCCATACCCAAATGATATTACAGGTTTCTCACAACGGTCCATACCCAAAAGATATAGGGTGCTCACAAGCGGATCCATACCCAAAATATTTTCTCGTTAAGTTTGAAAAATTCTTCGATGAACCATCGATAATATCAAGCAAAATTGCAAAATCATTTCATTCACGATGAGTTTTAGGTGATAACTTAAACCTCAGAAATCCACAAGCACAAAACTAGTGTCAATTAAACAAGTTACCTGTTCTCGGAACGGGTAATGATTCTTAACGATTAGCTTATAATGCTCGCGATAGCTAGGACACATTAGAAATGGTCCATAGAAACAAATTATAACTCGAGAGAACACTAACGGGTTACTCGTACATAGACGATAATCAATAATAACCATAAATACGACGGTAATGAATGATTCATACTAACGAATCACGAGTCAAAGAAATACGTCCGTATACAAAATAATCACACACTAAGTCAGGCAACTTGAGCCCACTTGTTTATAAATCATTGTTTACATCCAAAGGCGTCCCAATCCATGTAAACAAGAATTATAAATTTATGGTTCGGGAACTTATAACTTTCTTTTTCAAATAAAAAGGCGTCACAATTTATTTCAACAAGACGATTATAAATCATCCTACTCAGTAATATCGTCACAAAACACGATATCATAACCAAATTAAATGCCAAGAAAAGTACAGGGTGTCAAACTTAATCCATGATTTCTGTATTCAAATGTCCCATTCCATCTGAATAAAGAAACCATCGACAATCTAAGTTCTAGTGGTTTAAAACTTTCTTATTCAAATGTCCCAATCCATTTCAATAAGAGAACCTTAAACGACACATAGTTGGGCGATTTAAAATCATTATATTTAAATGTCCCATTCCATTTAAATACAAAGTATTAAATTTCTCAACTAATGACTACTATGAGCATATCTTTGTTATACCCAAATTATATATAGTTGATTTGGGTATATATATATTTTTTAGGTCCAACATTGGCATCCTCCTTTTCGCCACAAAACGTAATCAAACACAATTCAATTAAACGTTATATTACGTAGAAGATGTCTCCTTGAAGAAATGATTCTTCAAAAATGATAAAGAGTACATAAATAAAATAATATGTTTATCAGTTACGTTCCAAAAGGAGATGTCCTAAAATGGCACATCACGATACGATGACAACAATCGAGCTTAAATTAGTCGATATGCGATAGATTATGAAACAATATACATGTACCCGAAATATCAAACGAGTTCCATACTCGTATTCAGATAATAAATTAATTATCAAGAAAGGTGATTGGCGGCGAGGCCAAACTCTCTATAAAACCGTATCATAAAATGTACGATAGTCACGCAAGGACCGTTGCTTCACGCGCAATGCCTTTAAATACCATAGTATGTACCTACATATACATACAATCATTCCTATTTACACATAGGATCACACAATCAAAACCAAGCATTGGTTTCTAGGAGCCATGAGCGCGCGGATACTTTGTAAGGCAATAAAACAATTTTACGAAAGAGCAGTTATAGTCTAGGTTGTAAAAATGACCTAGTTCGCTATAACTAGTGCTCTGATACCAATCTGTAACACCCCCAATTTCACAAGGCAGCGGAATATCAACATTGGGTGTTACTTCATAGCACATCACACACAGTCATAGAAAATGACTTCCAAAGAGACGTTTTATAAAATAAACCATTCGACAAAATCAGAGTTCTATAAAAAGAGGTCCCAACAACTACTTCAAACATTAATAAAAGTTATGATTTGTCAAATATATCAAATGGAAATTGTTCGTTTTGCATTTACTTTGTCCTGCGCGACTCCATGCTCTAGCTGCTCTTAAACCTATACACCTGAGAATACATGCTAAAATGTCAACACAACGGTTGAGTGAATTCATAGGTTTTTAAATAAACAATAATGGGTTATAAACCGTAAAGCTTTTGAACACAAGAATCTCATCCATTGTCGATAGTGCAATGCATGCAATACCCAAAGTCCACGCTATTCTACTAAGCCATGACACCGAAGCCTTAAGTATAATAATGCCCTAGTCAGGTATTTTGCCGAATACCCCCTTACTTCTAATACAACACACACGGCTGAGCCTCCAACCCACAGGTGTGACCTGCCCAGGTGGGGGCCATCCCCGATGGATCCATCCGTCTGTACCAGCGCCTACCCATCATAGGTAGTTAACGGTTCATGGGTTTTAGGGACTTTCAAATTTTGGCAATAAAGCACTTAGCAAATAGCGGTTCACAATCAATACAATCAACACTTGTGTTCATTTTTCAAAAGCATTTAATCAGCCATCTTACATTCATTTACAACAACATGTATTCGTTCAACGCATATAGCAAACCACATGTTTATTCATAAACATGTATTCTCTGAAAACCATATATATAAACATCAAATATTTTTATACAAGAGCATGTATTCCCCCTCGCGGGTTTATAAATACGTATAAAGCAGTAAAAGCGAGGCTATGAACTCACCTAATATAGCTATTACACGTAGATCAAGGAATAAACGTCCAATAGTAGATACACTACTTCACGAGATATCAATCGCTCATTGATCGAGAACGAGATGCCCAACGGTCGACATATAATCGAACGAGACCTAATATAACAAGACGCGTCTTAGGCTCGAGACAATACATAAGTCATATATATATATTTAAATAGTTCACTTTAGTAAGTTTGGACATTGTATAAGTTTATAAAAGTTTTCATAATACTTTTGATAACAATTTCATGTGTTATCTCATTATGGTCATTAAGCTCATTAAGGCCCATTAGTGGGCCATTACACTTTTATATAACTTAAGGCCATTTCAAATGAGTATTAGACTCCAATTTGTTTATTAATCTCAGGCCCAATAATTGCCCAATAGCAATTACAAGTGTAAGTTGGGCTTTTGTGGCCCAAGTCCACTTTATATGATATTTCGGTTCTAAAACTCCTCCAAACGATGTCCACTTAATATTTCACGTTGGTCGAGTCTTGGGTTTCATAAATATCAGTATATAGATGAGTCTATATTTCTCGACAAGTGGGTCCTACCACCTCGTGTTATATAAAAATGGTCAAGTTTTACGTTATATTCATATGGTTCAATTTTTACAAATTCTCGACATACCCCGTAAATTTGATCGTTTCTCTTAAACCGTAAGTCTTCTAGGTGAGTTATTTACATAAAAATTAATCTCAACTCATGTACTTTACTGATCCCAAGCATATATGACCTTAAGTTATGCTTTACATAGCTTAGATGTTCATTTTATAATTAGAAATATGGGTTGTGATTCGCAGCCAACTTCAGTTCTACCGTTTTGGCCGCCATTTCCAAACCGTTTATCTGTAGAAAACCATTCGATTCGTGTGTGTTCTACATAAGTTTATATACAACCTATAGTTTTACCTTTTGTAATGGTTCTGGGTTCTAAAATGAGTTCCCAGTCTGTTCATTCAGCATGTTCACAATTGACACTTTTTATCATTTTGTCCTTATCTAATTCATCGGGTATCGTCACGAGACGAGCGACCCAGACAAATCACCACAAAACAATAAACTAAAACTCCAAATATTAACCCAAGGTTCATACCTACTGATGTTGTCCATACTACATGAATTAGCTACTGCCATAATTTCTAGCTATTACAACTTAACCCAAGACTTGTTTAGTTTGCATATTGTTAAAAAAATCCATATATAATGTCCAAAGTAGGCCAAATAATGAATGATTCATATAATCTCAGAGATTAAAGGTAAATATACATCATCAAATTGAAAATTAAAAAGATAAATAAAGACAAGAAAATGGATTAGATTCTTACAATAAATTAATGAGATTGAAGTTATTAGTATGATATAACTCAAGAACTAGTGCTAGCAACACAACCTATCAATCTTTATATATATTTTTGAATAGTGAAATTTAATTGGTGTATATGCTTTCTCAGCAAACAAGAAAAACCAAAGAGATGAGAATTGTTTTTGGGTTCTATTAGGTTGAATAGAAAAAGAGAGGCGGTGGTAAGATAAGGAGAGTCTTATACACGTGTGTGAAGTGGTTTAATTAAAACCATAGATGTGATTTGTTTTGCTTATAAAACCGACTAAGGAATAGAATGAAGGATCAAGACATATATTCTTTATTTTTGTTTAACTCGGATGATATGCATTTATAGCGTAAGATTTTGTATTATCGAATCCGCGATATATTAGAAGTTACGCGATTTAAAAGACACGCGTTAAACTAAGAAAAATAAATGCTCAATATAAAATAAAAATATCGACATTCGGAGAACGTTAATATTTTGATAAATAAACGAGGGCTTATACTTTAATAAATTTTAATAAAATAATTTAATGCTTTATATAAACGAACGACGCCTAACGGTTTAACATAATTTACAAAGAATGCCGTAAAACGAGAAATTAAAACGACGACAATAGAAAATATTTCTATGTCATAATGAAAATGTTCAAGGTCGATGACGAACATAAACTTTGTCGATAAATAATAAATGACACATATTTGATATGTTAAAGCCTTAACCTTGTCGGTTAGCCGATTAATCAATATTATTCATAGAACGAACATGACAAATGAAAGTCGGGTAATAAATATTGATCGGACTATTAGGAATAAGATTAGATCTCAGTCTAAATGTTGATTTTAAAGTTCGGGTTATTACAACTGACCAAACTCCCGGCTCGCCTGTGCGTCAAAATTGGAATTACCTACGGTTGTTATTTGTATAATTCTTTAAGGTTGATTTAAGTGCATTAATTAACATCCGAAACACAATGAATAAGGTTATTGCTTTGTGCTTTAGCTGAGTTCTAGAAAAAGTACGGTGTGAATTTAGTTGTGGGTAAAATCTTTAATTGGTTTAACCAATACCTCACCTTGCAAATATATGATGAAATTTTAGTCTCACCAAAAGTTTACTAAACGTTTTATTAAACTTATATTATGGAGATGTATGCATGCTTGTCCATACATGATTTTGTCACCAAAAATCTATACCCTAAAATTTAAGTCATATGCTATCTAATTGACGAACACTTGAAGTTACAATTGTCGTCATATAAGATATTGGACGATGTTGTAATAGAGAGAAAACTTCATGACTGAATAAGATTGCAAATGAAGGTTTTACGTTCTTTAGATTAGTCGACTTAATTAAGTAACTCAGTAAGAACTGGAAACTTAAGGCGTAAAGTAGGGATGAAACATGTTTACTATCCAAATGATTTTGGCAATGTAAATCCCAAACATATCTAAAAATTGAAAATTTGTTTGTCAATTATTGTTTGACAAGTTACTATGTTGAATACATTTGTCACTAGTAGATCAACTGATGTGATGAATCTATGTCAATATGGATTCTAGTTTTTCAAGGAAAATACTATGGTTTTATTACCGGGGTAATTTTATTTTCTTGAATTGTATTATCTAAAATAATAATGTTTGAACTTATTTCTGTAGAAATGGCACAACCTGAAAACAATCTGACAATAAGCTCGGCGTTCAAAGCTTTCTTTGAACGACCTGAACTTACTGACCCTAATTTCAATGACCGGTATCGCTCACTAAGAATTATTCTGGGAGCAGCTGGTACTATTGATATCTTGACTAATCCTTTTCCGGAGGATCTTGCTGAAGGAGCATCTGATGCAGAAAGGCTTCAACACGCTGCTAACGTTAAGAAGCACCATGAGGTGGCTACTGTAATGTTAGGGAGAATGGCTTCATCACTTCAAAGGAAGTATGAGCTATTTTCACCTCAGCGAATGCTTGATGAACTCAAGGCTGCGTATGAAACGCTGCAAGCTATAGAGATCTATGATTTGGTTGATGTCCTACATAGTTGCAAGCAAGCTCCTGGAAAGTCCGTAAGTGCCCATTATATGGAAATGAGGGGTTATATGGAACAACTCATCGCACTAGGACAACCCTATGATCATAATATGGCTATCAACTTGATCAATAGGTCCCTTAATAAGGAATTCAATGATTTCGTTCGTAACTATAATATGCATTGAACGGGGAAGACGGTTAATGATCTACATCAATGCTCATTGACTTTGAAAAGGGGTTGAAAGATTAGGCATCCACTGCAACTCCTCAAGTACTTTATGTGCAAAAGGGTAGAGTGACTAAACCAAAACCGCAAGTGAATAAGAAGCAGAAAGGCAAAGGCAAGGTTGATAAGAGCAAGAAAGTTGCGACTCCATCAAAACCAAAGTAGAACTTGGTCAAGAAGTGTCAATCTCAGAAAGATGAGACTTGTCACCACTGCAAAATGACTGGACACTGGAAGAGGAATTGCTCTCTCTATCTCCATGAATTGCAAGAACATAAGAAGAAGGCTGAGCTAGCTGCTGCAGCATCTTCAGGTAACTTATTTATGATAGAGTTATTTAATCTTACATACAAATCAAACTCCTGGGTATATGATACGGGATATGGTATTAATATTTGTAATACCCTGCAGGGATTTGAGTTAAAGAGGAAGCTTTCCTATGGGGAATAATTTCTGCAAGTGGGCAATGGCGCACAAGCAGCGGTTGAAGCTATAGGAATATTTAAACTAGTTTTACCTTCGGGTTTAATACTGTTTTTAAATAATTGTCATTATGCACCTACAATTGTTAGGGGTGTTATTTCCTTTTCTTGTATGTTGGATCTTGAATTTAATCACACAATTGATAATAACAGAATTACTGTTTTCAACGATGGTTTATTCTATTTTGATGCAATTTCTGTCAATGGTGTTTTTGAAATTAACATGCATGATAATAATTCCAAGAGGAAAATTAATTCTGTTTTTAGCATGAATAAGAAGAGAAAGTTAGACAAGAACTCTTCTTATCTTTGGCATTGTAGACTTGCCCATATTGGGAAGACTCGCATACAAAAGCTTCAACGTAATGGTCTTTTGGAAAATATCAATGATGAATCATTTGATAAATGTGAGTCTTGTATCTCTGGAAAGATGACCAAGAAACCTTTTAATAGCAATATTGAAAGGGCTACTGAACTACTTGGTTTGATACATACTGATGTGTGTGGACCACTTAGACATGTGTCAAGGAAAGGTGCTAGCTACTTCTTAACGTTTACGGATGATTATAGCCGTTATGGTTATGTTTATTTACTTAATCATAAACATGAGGTGTTTGAAACATTCAAAATGTTTAAAGCAGAAGTAGAGTTACAACTAGGAAAGAAGATTAAAGCTCTTCGTTCTGATCGAGGTGGTGAATATTTAAGTCAAGAGTTTAAAGATTATTTAAGTGAGAATGGAATTGTTCAGAAACTTACTTCTCCGTATACTACACAACAAAATGGTGTATCTGAAAGGAAAAATCATACATTATTGGATATGGTGTGATCTATGTTTAATCTTACAACTTTACCTTTATCCTTTTGGGATTATGCTCTTGAATCTGTTGTTCGTATTCTGAATATGGCTCCCACAAAGAAGGTTGATAAGACACCACATGAACTATGGCATGGCAAGAAGCCATATTTGTCTTATTTGAAAATTTGGGGTTGTGAGGCGTATGTGAAACGTGACTCTGGAGATGAATTCCAACAACACTCAGTAAAATGTATCTTTGTAGGTTACCCTAAGGAAATTATGGGTTACTACTTTTATTATCCGGCTGAGAAAAAGTAGTTGTGGCTCGGTATGGAGACTTCCTTGAAAATGATCTTGTAAATCAAGAAATCAGTAGGAGAAATTATGATCTTAAAGAAATTCAAGAAGATACATTGCCTTCTAAAAATACTAGTAAAGAAATTCCTGTAGAACTAGAAAGTCTGGGAGTTCCACCAGAATTAATTCCTCCACGTAGGTCTAAAAGAACCATATGTGCGCCAAGCAAACTATGTCTTTACATAGAGGATGATGAGGAGGAAGTAGGGGATCTTGGTGAACCTGCTAACTATCGATCCGCAATGTCTGATCCAGAAAAGTCAAAATGGATAGTTGCGATGAATGAGGAAATGAAATCCATGGAAATCAATGATGTTTGGATTCTTGTGGACGCGCCTAAAAATGCTAAAGTAGTGAAAAATAGGTGGATCTACAAGAAGAAAACCGACATGGATGGTGAAATACAATCCTATAAAGCACGTTTAGTAGCTAAAGGTTTTACTCAAACTTTTGGCATAGACTACGAGGAGACATTTTCTCCTGTAGCAGACTTACGAGCTATTAGGATTCTCATAGCTATAGCAGCATACTATGACTATGAGATATGGCAAATGGATGTTAAAACTGCCTTCTTGAACGATCGCTTAGATGAAGACATCTATATGCAACAACCTGAAGGGTACGTTGATCCTAAATATCCAAAGCGCGTGTGCAAACTTCAAAGATCTCTTTATGGTTTGAACAAGCATCACGTCAATGGAATAAGCGATTTGATGAAGAAATCAAAAAGTTCGGATTTATTCAAAATCGCGATGAGCCATGTGTATATCGAAAAGCTAGTGGGAGTAATGTACTGTTCCTAATTTTATATGTCGTTGACATATTAATCATAGGAAGTAACATTACAAGACTTAAGGAAGTTAAGGATTATCTTGGTAAATGTTTTTCTATGAAGGATTTGGGAGATGTTGCATATATTCTTGGAATTAAAATCTACCGAGATAGGAGTAGACGGTTAATTGGTCTTAGTCAAGATGCTTATATTGATAAGATATTGAAGAAGTATAACATGCATAACTCTAAGAAAGGTTTTCAACCAATGGAGGTTAAGCATGAGTTAAGTCATGAGAAAGATGCATCAACACCCGAAGAGGTGGCTTACATGCAAAAGGTGGCTTATGCTTCGGCTTTAGGATCTATTATGTATGCTGTAAGATGCACAAGGCCTGATGTGGCGTTTGCTCAGAACTTGGTCAGTAGATACCAACAGAATCCAGGAAAGTTCCACTAGACTACTGTTATGCATATTGTAAAGTATTTGAGAAGTACAAAAGATATGTTTTTGGTATTCGGGGGTAAACCAGACACAAAATTAAATGTAACAGGGTTCTGTGATGCGTCTTGGCAATGTGATAAAGACGATACGAAGTCTCAGACGGGTTACGTGTTTGTCATCAATGGAGGAGCAGTTGACTGGAAGAGCAGTAAGCAGAAAACCATTGCTATGCATGCGACTTAATCCGAGTACATGGCCGCTTTAGAAGCTGCAATGAAAGCTGTTTGGATTAGGAAGTTTATTGGAGATCTTGGAGTGATGCCTTCAATTAAAGAACCTATTGATATATATTGCGACAATTCTGCTGCAAAATATTCGCTAATGACCCTAGAGTTATGAAAGGCGCCAACCACTTTAAACGTAGATATCACTACGTTCAAGAACAAGTGGAAGCTCTAGAAATAAATTTAATAGAAGTTCACACAGATGATAACGTAGCTGATCCTTTTACTAAGGCTTTATCTAGGCCAAAGGTAGTTAAGCATGCCAAGGCTATTGGGCTGCAACTAGCTAGTGAATTCATGCAATAAATCTGTTGATTAGTATTTGGATAAAGGATGTAAGACATTATTGAATTGATGAAATAAAGATTGGATTTCGTTTATTTTTCTTTTATTTGATTTTGTATCCTATTTTACATGTTTTAATCCATGAGCATTATGATGTTTCTAAATGTCCGTTGTCGATTAATAATATGGGAGTATTATTAAACTAAGACAATTCAAAATAGTGACAGAGTATACTTGAAAGTATATTGGTCAATTTTGGATGATATTTGATGGATCAAATATTGGACTTATCCCAACTATATGATTTTACTTTATGGATCTTTGTCATTAAGTAAATCATAAATACTTATCCTTAGACCTGAGATACCAGAAAAATGCATTGAATGTAGTGCATTTCTGTAAGGTAACCTAACGTTAAACGTAACTGGTAGCAATAAGGGTTATTTTCAGAAGCGTTGCGAAGTTCATGTGTTTTGCTTGTAGTCAAAATGGGATTTGTTTCCTTCAAATTATTTTGAAGTATAAATACAGTTGGGCCCCTCGGGGAAGTAGTAAGATGTTTGTGTGGCCACACCCAAATGTGTTTTGGTAATCTTGCTATATCCGTAAACGTGAAACAGAATGGTTAATGAAAGGAATGACTGAGATCCATATCCTTATTAACGTTGTATTTGAAATAAAAGGATAATAATAATGATGATATATCATTAAAAGGTTTTATCCAGGAGACCTTACTCGAGTTGTACTAGTGACATTGCTAGTGTAAGTAGATGCTGGTCAATGTAATCACGATATTCAAATTTTGTCCAAGTGGGAGCTGAAATTTTATGGACATTAAATTAAATAATCGTGAGATAATATTGAACTCGGGATTACGGGATTGCACACATTACGCAAAGGGTTAATTTATTTATTAATATATTTATTATAGTTATTAAATCAAACCAAAGCTTAACTAACGATCGTTAATAATTAAAAGTTAAGTATAAACGACCGTTGTGGAATTAAATAGAAGCTAAAAGAAGGAAAACGGAAAAGTTCCGGAAGCCCCTTATGGGCTTGGGGAACCGTCGGCCTAAGGAGAAAAGGGAAGGAGAGAAAAGATTTTCTTTCCTAATTTGGTTTAAACTTGGAGGAAAGGTTTTTCCAAGGGATATATAAACAAACCCAAGGCCTTCATATTTTTTAACTCATCTCCCTCTTTCTCTTGCTCTTAATCGCCGGCCAAACACCCCTTCAATTAGGGTTTTGGTTTTCGATTTTTTGCTATTTAATATATCTAGTCCTAGCCCCTCTCTAGGTTTGTTGGGTAGATATTCTATAAGCGTGGAAGCTCGGTTTGTTCGTGCTAGAATCACGATTAGCTCGCTGCATTACGTGTGTACAAGATCGTGATATAGTCTTACTTTAGACTATATCCTGGTGGTGCTCGTGATTAATCCTAATCGGTGATTGTTCTGTTATCTTGTGGATCGTTGCTAGGATAAAGGTATGTAACCCTAACTCGGTTAATTATAATTGTGTTAAATTATGATCTTGTTTAATTTTCTTCCGCTGTATGTGCTTTGATCCATATTAGGGTTTTAAATAATTGTTATGAACTATATAAACCTTTAGTAAGAATGATGATCAGGTCCACGTTTCAAACCCATTCTCTGTTTTGGCTAATGAAGGCACGAGTGGAAAAAAAACCCAACATGGTGATACACTAGGTGAAGTTGTCAAGAAAACATGTGCAATACATGATGAACCGGATGACAATGATGTTTGTTGGAATCGACACCAACAAATTTGAAGATCGAAACGCGGAACCCTAGATCCCTTAAAGACTATCATAGAGATGCAATAGACAAAACCCAAAAGACATAAAGGTAACCGAAGGATTAATCTTTTATTATTAATGATCGATTACATTGGAAACAATAAGATGCGAGTGTATCTTGTGCATCACCCCCTCACCTCCTTTTATAGGGTGAGGGGGTCGGTTACACACATAGGCCAACTAAGAAAGCCCGAGCCCAACCTTAGCCGACTTACATAGATACTACACTTAGGTACCTCATACTAATCGTATATGTTAACTAGACCCGACACTAACTCTAACAATTTCCACCTTAGTGACAAGACTAGTTAGCCCCGACACCAAGTATCTCCATGCAATACTTGAACTTCGGACCTGGAACCACCTTTGTGAAAGCGTCAGCTGCATTATCTTCCGTGCCTATCTTCGCCACTTCAATCTCTTTAGATTCCACGATCTCCCTAATGAAGTGATACCTCACGTTGATATGCTTCGTCCTCTCATGAAACATAGCATTTCTTGAGAGATGAATTGCCCCTTGATTATCACAATTCATAACCACTGACCTTAGGTTTATTACCAACTCGATTAGTAGACCTTTAAGCCAAATGCTTTCCTTAACGGCTTCCGTAAGCGCCATATACTCCGCTTCTGTAGTAGACAATGCAACAACATGCTACAGAGTTGCTTTCCAACTCACAACACAGCCATGTACCATAAACACGTACCCGGTTATCGACCTACCTTGTTAGGGTCTTTCGCATAATCGCTATCCACGAAATCGTCAACATCCACGTGTTTTCATTGATCTCTACCATACACTAGACCTACATCAGCAGTGCCCTTCAAGTACTTCAAAATCCACTTCACCGCTTCCCAGTGATTTTTACCCGGATTCGCCAAATACCTGCTCATAATGCTAACAGCATACGCAATATCCGGTCTAGTGCAAACCATCAAGTACATTAAACTACCTACAACATTCGCATATAGGACCTTACTCATTCTTTCCACATCCCAGTCACTCGATGGACAATCCTTCAAAGACACCTTGAAGTGTGCTCCCAATGGCACAGAGACTGACTTGCCATTATCCACTCTATAGTTATTCAGAATTTTCCGCACATATCCCGACTGATACACCTTCAGGGTTCGGTTACCCATATCCCTGATAATCTCCATACCAAGTATCTTCCTAGCTGGACCAAGTTCCTTCATATCAAACTCTTTCCGCAGCAGTCCCTTGGTATATTCGATCTTAGACTTGCTTTTACAAGCAATCAACATATCATCTACATACAACAATAGACATATGTACATACCTGGTGCAAACTCCTTGAAGTAAACACAACTATCGTAGTTGCTACGGCTAAACCCATTGCTGACCATATACACATCAAACCGTTTGTACCACTGCTTTGGAGACTGCTTAAGACCATAAAGGGAGTTCTTCAACAAACATACCTTGTTGCCCGTTACTTCTTCAAAACCAAGCGGCTACCTCATATAAATGGTTTCTTAAAGATTACCATGCAAACACACCGTCTTTACATCAAGTTGCTCCAACTCGTAATCTTCACAAGCAGTTAATGAGAGAATCACCCTAATAGATGTATGTCGAACCACGGGTGAAAATACCTCATTATAGTCAATCCCTGCTCGTTGTGTGAACCCCCGAGCTACCAGCCTTGCTTTATACTTTGGTTTATGAATGCCTTCAATCCCTTCTTTAATCTTATACAACCACTTGCAGCTTACCAGCTTCTGACCACGTGGTTGATCGACCAGCTCCCAAGTATGATTCTTCTTTAAAGAACTCATCTCTTCCTTCATAGCACGAACCCACTCATCCTTTTGAGATGAATTAATTACCTCCTAGAATGTGATTGGTTCATGTGTATCTTCTTCATCAGCAATATCAAATGCATAAGCCGTAATATCATCTTCTTCCCTAGACCCTGATAATCTAGACAATGATACATTACCTTCATTCCTATACCTCGCGGGTATAGTAGTTGTTCTCTTAGCTCTATCACGCACCAAAACATAATTGTCCAGATTTTGTTGTTGAGGCATTGCATCTACTGCATCTTCAACTTGATCCTCATATTCATTCCCTGGATTTACCCCAGTATGAGGATCCACAGTTGGTTAGACCCGACTGCCTTGAAGTTCCACCTCAAACTCAATTTCCTTCCCAGAATCTGCAGCACCAGCACCTTTGAGAGTATCCTTATACATAAGGCTCTCATTAAAGACCACATCCCTGCTTATGATTATCTTCGGTTTAAAGTCATCCAACCTCCATAATCTATATCCCTTCACACCCTCAGGATACCCCAGGAATATACATTTAATAGCTCTAGGCTTGAGCTTCCCCTGATTCACATGTGAATAAGCAACACAACCAAATATCTTCAACATCTCATAATTTTCCAGATGTCCTGACCATAAATCCATAGGTGTCTTCTTCTCCAATGCTCTAGATGGAGACCTATTGATCAGATATGCTGCCGTCACCGTTGCTTCTGCCCAGAATGATTCTGGCAAACCAGACTGAATCAGTAAACACCTAACCTTGTCCAAGAGCGTCCTGCTCATTCGTTCAGCTAGACCATTCTATTGCGGAGTTCCAGCAACCGTCAAATGTCTTGCTACCCCTCTCTCCTTGCACAAGTTATTAAACTCCTGATTACAAAACTCCAAACCATTATCCGTTCGAAGTTTCTTCAGTTTTCTACCTGTCTGGTATTCTACCAACTGCTTCCACTCCTTGAACTTACTGAACGCCTCACTCTTGTGTCTAAGAAAATAAACCCAAACCCTCCTCGAATAAGCATCAACAATCGATAAGAAGTAACGACAACCACTCATCGATTCCACCCAAGAAGGACCCCAGAGATCCGCATGGACATAGTCTATAACTCCCTTTGTTGTGTGCTGACCTCGACCAAAACTCACCCTGGTCGATTTTCCAAGAACACAATTTTCACTGAATTCGAGCTTACCTAGACCTTCCTTCCCAAACACCTCTCTTCTTTTGAGTTCATCCAAGCCCGCTTCACTAATGTGACCTAGGTGTTTATGCCACACCTACGCAAGACTTTCCTTTTCTTCTAACCGACACTAGCTTCACTTGATTCAGCCCAACCATCCAAGGAGTAAACACAATCTTCCTTCAAAGTTCCTAACAAAACCATCAAAGAACCCTTGATCATCTTTACCCTTCCATTCTGCAATTTCACGGTATAGCCCTCTCGATCCAGAGTGCCCAAAGATAACAAATTTCTTTTCAACTCAGGAATGTAACGCACATTCTCAAGCACAAAACTTGAACCATCTTTCATTTGTACTCTCACCTTCCCTGTCCTCTTGATGGCACATGCTCTATTATCACCGAGCAAAACCATACCACCATCAAGCTCCTTAAAATAAAAAAAAAGTCCCTCCTAGGCGTCATGTGATAGGAACCACCAGTGTCCATGATCCACTCTAAGAACCTGTCCTCACTCACCGCCATCAACAAAGCACCATTGTCATAACCCTTAGAATACGTCCCAGCGTCCTGTTTTGCAATCTTGTTCACAAAGCCATTTGATTTCTTCTTGTTCCATTTTGGATAGTCTTTCTTAAGGTGATCCTTACAATAGCATATGTAACACTTCAATTTATAAGTTCCTTTACCTTTTGACTTCGATCGCGAACTACCACGTCCTTGATTACCCCGATGCTCCGGCCTCCCCCTTACAAATAACCCATCACCATCATCCTTTGCATCTGTCCTCTTCTTCAACTCCCGTGAATTGAGGGTAGACAAGACATCTTTCAAAGTGAGCAACTCCCTTTCATAAAGAAATGTCTCCGCAAAGTTATCATACGAGGACGGTAATGATGTAAGTAACATGAGTGCCTGATCTTCGTCATCAGTTTAAACGTCTATGTTCGCCAAGTCACCGATCAACTCATCAAACTCATATATATGTTCAGATAATTTCTTACCTGAATGCATGTAGAAATTGAACAGCTTCTTCTTCAAGTACAACTTGTTGACTAAAGACTTTGTCATATACAAAGTTTCTAACTTTAACCAAACACCCGCAACAGAATTTTCTTTGTTTCCTTCCCTCAACACCTTGTTATCCAAGCATAAGAGTAAGGCACTGTGTGCTTTCTTATAGACTTCCGTCTTCAACACCACAGTCTTTTGAGTGTCCGTCATGGTATCCGGGAATGGATCTAACGCAGCCTCCCAACCATGTTGAATTAATAGACACCGCATCTTCACACGCCACAACCCGAAGTAATTAGACCCATCAAATTTTTCGACGCCAAAATTCGCTATCGACGACATATTCTTTCACCCTTGTTGCGTAAAAACACCTTCTTGCAAATCGAATTAATTAGAATAACCCTAAACCTCGATCACATACAAGCAAACCCGATCGTAAACTTGAAAACCCAAGCAAACCACGATCAAACTTGAAACACAAGAAACCCGCAACAAGTAACCTTCGATTTAATCGACTTTTATTCGATGTAAAATGAAATAAAAGTTTAAACCTTTGAGAAACTAGCAACTAATTGGGTACCTAAACCTTTTATTTATATTTGTTCATAAAAGAAACAAATAAAAAAATTAATTATAAAACCAATTGTAGTTATCAACTAGTGTATCCACGTGATATCTTTGTTTTATTAACTAAAAACACCAACTACGTTAATTGTACTTCGTCTTCTCCGTCCGTATCAACCTGCAAATCAAAAAAAAGTTTCTTCGATGAAGATCAAAAACCTTTTCTTCACGATCCTTCTTCGATCTAGCACAGATCTTCGAGACCACAATACCCGCGGCTCTTGATACCACTTGTTGGAATCGACACCAACAAACCTGAAGATTGAAACGCGGAACCCTAGATCCCTTAAAGACGATCACAGAGATGCAATAGACAAAACCTAGAAGACACAAACCGAATGATTAATCTTTTATTATTAATGATCGATTACATTGGAAAGAATAAGATGCGAGTGTATCTTGTGCATCACCCCTCACCTCCTTTTATATGGTGAGGGGGTCAGTTACACACATAGGCCGACTAAGAAAGCATGAGCCCAACCTTAGTCGACTTACATAGATACTACAATTAGGTACCTCATACTAATCGTATATGTTAACTAGACTCGACACTAACTCTAACAATGTTGTTGAGAATGTCTATGATGAGACGGCTGATCTTATTACCGGTAATCAAGTGAAACCTAATACAAAGGGGGTAAGAATTCCCATACTAGATGCTTCCCATGTATAGTATCGATTCTTGGAACATTAGGGGGTTGAACTGCACCCCTAAACAATCAGAGGTTCGTCAAGTGATTAAGGAGAATTCGTTAAATGTGTGTGCTATTTTGGAGTCTCAAGTCGATATCGGTAAGTTGGAAAGGGTTTGTGCTAAGTGGAAATGGTCATCTAATGATCTTTGTACAAAAGGTGAAAAGGATCTTGTTTCATTCTTGGGTGGAATGACTACATTGTTGATGTTATGGTTTTGTCTTCTTCTAGTCAAGCCATTCATACGCAAGTTGTTCTAAAAAAGGATCGAAAAGCATTATTTTGTACATTTGTGTATGCCTCTAATTCGTATGTGATTCGTAGAGAGCTTTGGCAATGTCTCGAAATGCATAAAAAATTTGTTCATGATAGACTTTGGATTATTATGGACGACTTTAATTCGGCGTTATTCATTGAAGATACTTTTCATGGCTCGAAAGACATCAATATCTCTATGCGTGGTTTTAACGATTGTGTTACTAAGATTGAGGTTGAGGATGTTAACTGTAACGGTTTGTACTATACATGGACTCAAAAGACTAAAGCGAAGATTCGTATTCTGAAGAAGATAGATCGTGTTATGAGTAACCTTGGTTTTAATAACGAGTACCCGGGTTCGTATGATATTTTCCAACCATATAGGATATCTGATCATGCATCGGCTGTGATGATAATAAACAACGTTACAGAGTCTAAACCTAAACC
This sequence comes from Glebionis coronaria, assembly GCA_025667525.1. NCBI lineage: Eukaryota > Viridiplantae > Streptophyta > Magnoliopsida > Asterales > Asteraceae > Glebionis > Glebionis coronaria. Next base: position 70,336,314 of record CM046877.1, on the reverse strand, counting down.
GTTTAAGTTCTTCAATTTCCGAGTGTATAATTCAGAGTAATGGATGTTGTTAATGAGCATTGGAACGCATAAGCGAACCGCCTATACATTTCTAGCATTGGAACGCATAAGCGAACCTTGTTTTTTGTATAGTTCTAGTGTAAATAAAATATTAGGTAAAAGACTCAATGTTTACTTACCCTAATTAGTCAGTTTTATATTTATAAAGTAAATTTTGCATTTATAATAAAGCTAAATAATTTAGGAAAATAAATCAAAATAATAACTAAATAAAGTAAAAAAAGACTAAGATATCAATAATATAAAATAGAGGGAAATGCATGTTTGCTCCCTGTGGTTTGTCCAAAATGCAGGCGCACTCCCCGACTTTACGAAAGTGCATTTCAGCTCCCCAACGTTTATGATAAGTAAGCAGGCGGCCTCCCCAGCGTTTAACGCTGTTAAGTTTGACTCGTTATCTTTGTTTGACTAAGGGCAAACCCGTCTTTTTATTATTAAAAAATTATTAAACATTTGTCCCCTTATTCCTATAAGTACAATAGATTCACAGGCCTTTTTCCACACAATCATGATCACAACAACAACAATCTCACAACACTCATATATTTTCCACAAATTAAAAAAAAATCGAAACTTGATAAAATTAATGGACCAAGAACCTTCATCGTCAGTTACCCATTTCGTCTTCTTCTTTACTTTTGTTAATTTAACTCTCAAATCCTTAAAAAAACCAAAATATTTTCATTGAGGCATTTCGTCGAACACCTTGTGTTCGTTTTTAGAATTTTATGAAATTCTTCTTCATTAATGGGTTTTTTGGGAAAATTGCAGGTTTGAGACGTGAGATGTTGGGAAGATTCTTATCGAGTAACTTATACCGCGACTTAATCACTTGTACAAAGAAAAAAATGATACCCACAAAGTGCCCGGTTTTAAGTTTGATTATAAATTAGATATTTAACGATTATATTGCCATATGAAAACCTCATGGACCGTAATTCGATCCAACATTTAGAAACAACCTTTAATTCGATCAAAATCCTCCTTGTATATACAACATTCATTCTACTGTAATATTCATCTGGTTTAGCTTGATTAGATCTTATATCCAAAACATTTCTTAAAACTTTTGTAACAATACCTCGATATTCATTATTACCATGGATTTATTGACTCAAGTCTGTTTGTATACCAAATAATTAATTTCAATCCCAATAGTCTTGTATCTTGTAGTACATAGGTTTTGGTATAAAATAATGGTTTCTCACCTTAGCCTTGGTGGCAGATACTACTTCTACAATTTGATGGTGCTCTCGCGAACAAGTTCGTAGTAGGATCAAAAGAGCAATCAGGACATAAGAAGAATGTTTTAGTTTCTATATATCTTCAATCGTTACAAACTGGATGTAACCTAATGCGATTCGCTTAAAGAATATGAATATTACCACAAAAACAATTCATTTTTGGACAATGTTTTTAGATGTGTTTAAAAAAAGTTAGGGTTTATGAGAGAAAAGGAGATTTCTGGAAATAAACGTTTGGATCGAGTGTTCTTATAGGAATGATGGAAAAAGTGTTTAACAATATTTAATGAGGAAAAAGACGGTCTTGCCCCTGATGGAAATAACATAACTGGTCAAAGATAACACTGGGGAGGCCGCCTGCTTACTTATCATAAACGTTGGGGAGCTTAAATGCACTTTCGTAAAGTCGGGGAGTGAGCCTGCATTTTGGACAAACCACAGGGAGAAAACATGCATTTCCCTTTATAAAATATAAATAAACACATGCGGTTTACCAATTAAATAACAAGATTTAGGCACTTAATACGAAAAATCTTTTAATCCAATTTTAAGATTTTTTATGATTCTATTTTGTAACAAAGAAATCGACCAGGAGAGGATTTTTCAGCTTTCGACTAAAACTAAAAAGCTTTGCAGAATCGAGTTTTTAGTGTCCTTCAGGAATGGGAGTCTGTATGTTTACATATTATTTAATAAATATTATTTTCTATTCGTGTGTCAAAAATCACAGCCCTAAAACAATTTTATAAAAGCCTCTTAGGCATGCATACACCAATCCAATTAGCGTTTTCTTAATCTCATAGCAATCCTAAACATGTTAAGCATCTAAATCATTCATTCTAACAATTAAAAATCATGCTTCATGGATTTTAAACAATTTAAACATGCATAACATATCGGAAAACACGTAAATTGCACACGTATTTGTAATTAATGTTTTGCTATAACCTAAAAATCATGCAAACTTATTTTTTCCAGAAAATTATGGATCTCATAACATCTAAATAAACAATTTAAAGATCTACAATTAAATTATAATCAACTATTCAAGAAAAAAAATACTTTTACACATGTTTGAGACGTTTTTATGTAATTACGTGGCATAGATTTGCCTCGTGATGCCATTGTTGGAATTTAACAACCTAATATATCTAACATACATGTATCAAGAGTAAACACAGTGGATAGGATCGATTATATATGCATATAATGTAATTAACATAAAGATAAAAAATATGTACCTTTAGTCCAAGAACGGATGATCAAGAACCCTAAATTACCAAAACCAAACGAAACCCTAATTCGTTTATACCCAATCCGATTCACCATTAACCAAAGATCAAGATAGATCTTCTCTAAGATAGTCCACATGAAGCTTCAATACCTTCAATTGCTAGATCTTGATTAAGTTTATACTTAATAAAAATGAAACCCAAAAACCCTTTGTAGTGTTTTGGCCGTCGACTACAAAGAAACAAGAGGAAGGGATTTTTGGTTTTCAAGTTATTGAAACAATTAATCACATCCTATTGTTTATATACTAGAGGCTTGGGATAATTATGGTAAATATCCTATCTTTGTCTCTAAGTAAGTAAGCTTCTAGAAAATACTCCCTCCTTCTTTTTTTTCTCTTACTCGGCCTAGCTACCCTTTAGGGGTGTTTGGTTTTACTTTTTGACTTTCTATATACTTAGTTATTAATTACATAAGTGTTTTTAATTAATCCTTGTTAAACCTTTTAACTTATTAATTAACTACCGTTAAGTATACACTTTTATTAAACTAATATTACACAACAAATATAGCCATATATTATTGTATAACCTAATAAAAGATGATCTCGATGTCTAAGTGTGTGACCTCTTAGGCCCACATACTCCCGGTAGTATAAAATACTATATATGACTTATGCACATCCCAACAACCACTCATCTTGGGCTTTGGTATCCAAAAGGGTACGAGAATGGAAACAATTATCTATGCGGAGTCGGACCATGCCGGTGACTATGTCGATAGAAAAAGTACAAGTGGTATATGTACATTTGTCAGTTGTTGTCTAACCTCATGGTTATCGAAGAAGCAAACGACACTTGCAATTTCCACAACCGAAGTTACGTACGTATTGGTGGGAAAAACATGGAAACAAGCATTGAGGATGAAGCAATCGCTTGTCGATTATGATATCAAACTAGGTGATATAACCATTCTTTGTGATAATAAAGGAGCCACCGATCTTAGTAAGAGTTCCGTTCAACAAGCACGAACCAAACACATCAAAATTCGTCATCAGTTTGTTAGGGATTGTTGATCCCTTAGATCTTGTTAGTCTTAGCTTGAAGACTTAGCCTACACATGATAAATCCTAATAGACTTAGTAGAAACTTTGAATGATATCAAATAGCATGCAGAATCTACTCTTTGATATTATGAAAATTATGTATATGGTATTAACAAGAGGTATAAAGTGAATACTTTAATATTAATATTATTAATACCCTTAACACAGAGTACTAGGGTTACAACCTTGAAGTAAAAGTACAATGCAGAGAGATAATATTTTTTATATCATAACCTAGATCTAGGACCTCATTTTATAGTGTAAGGAGTACTTTATAAAACAAATATATGAACAAATAAATTTAAACTATTAGAAGATATAACTGAATATCTTCTATCTTTAAGGAACACTTATTCTGTCTTTATCTTCAACTCAACACTAATATCTTTACCAGAACCAAGGTTTAACCACGTCCTACTCGGTGTTAATGCAACCAGTACTAAGAATACTACTAGCAGTATTAATATAATTAATATTGTTAGTGCAATGTAGACTAGTACTAATTTTATTCCCAACAATCCTACCCTAAACTTGTAATTTATCTTCATAAACCAAACAAGTTAATGAAATAACAATTAGGATCTTCTTTAAATCATTTCTAAACCAGACTATGAATAAGTTTGAGAAAATTAATAGCAAATTAGTCTTTAGTATCTACCTTCAATTTATCGCTCACCATCTTCTTAAGAGTATCTTGTGAAAATGGATACACTCTATCTCCAACTAGAAATACATACACATTTTTATTCATTGCCAACTGATATACTCCAGAAGAATTTTATACATGCCAATGCTTAATGTCTGATGTATTAAGCTTCATCCAGATGCTACTTTTTTGATCTACCTCATACATCTTCCTCATAGTTTCCCAAAAGTAGACTTCCATCATATTTTGGTTGTATGATGTCTTCACGGTTCCAAATCTCTTCTTCGATATCTTCCACCGATCATTAACATCTTCTCCGTCCAAGACTTGAAACATATCTCCTATAAATTGATACTGCCCTACTTCTCATCCAGCTCTAAAGATTTTCTACCATCTTGCTTTGTCTGCATTGAAAATTTCATAGTTGATGATTGGAAATTTTGAATTCAAAGGAATGACTGGAGTATCTGCAACTACTAATTTTAAGCATTTTTTAAGCTCTGGACTAATAGGACCATCTCCATTTGGTACAAATATTCCTATAGGAATCATCTTCTTTTTCCTTTTTGTAGATCCTTGTTCATCCAAGTCTTTTTCATATGTTGATGAAGTACCAATCTCTGTATCTCTCCTTCTATTTTCTCTGCATTTTCAAGACATCCTTTTTGATCCTCATGATATTTTCTCTCCATTTCAGAACTAGGATCCAAGAAATTTTCTGCAAACCTAATAACTAGCATAGCTCCTTTCTCCAGTTCTTTAAAGGACAACCCAACAAAGTAATTTTTCTTGTAACCTTTGTGATTTCTTAACATGGCTTTGTAATAGACCGAAAACATAAGACACATAATTTTCGTTCTTTTCATGATTTTCTTTAACCATAGTACAATTTTCATGATACTTTAGAGTCATGGAAACTACTTCATATCTGAATTTAATAGGTACTTCATGCGCCCACTCTTTGTAGTCTTCCAAAACGTTAGCCACAAGAGGCATTCCCTAGTCTAGTTGACTGAGCATCCCTTGAATCTCTTCCTCTAAAACTTGTTCTTCATTAGAAACTTCCTCATCAATACCATTATCAGACGAAGACCAACTAACATTTAACCCTGGCTCACCTTCTTGCTCTAAAAAAACAGTATGTCCACCAGTAGTAAGATTTTCATTATTAGTATTGACACCAACATTAACTTTTACACTGCCAGCATTAACATTCTCACTACCAACACTAGCCTCCCTTGAAACTAATATTATCCCCTGTTCTTTTGTATATTTTATATCTAATATTTTTTAGCCAAATCTAACATCTCCTCTTCTTGAACCTCCTTATCAGTTATATCTACCCCTTATTCCTCCCCTTGATTGATGAGGAGGTCAATTAAGGCAGTTTGAGGAGAGAAACCATAAGAAAATGTCACATAATCCCTTCGTTGAACCTGTTCTTTTTGAAGTTGATGAACACTGCTTCTTAAAATTGATAATTCATGAGCATAAGGAGAAACAACACCAACTTGATCATCCCTTACTTTCTCTAGTAAAGATACCTTGGTACAAAGATTTAAAACCATCAATTCCAATTGTTACTATTTATCCTCATAACCACCAAGAGAATTAGCCCTTGATGGATAATCATTGCATTTAGTAGAGGTCTTATTAACAGTACTCCTCCCCTGTGCTCCATCAGCTACAGTAGGAGTAGCCTCACCAGTTTTAATAGGCTCACCAACACTAGTAGTCTCATCTGCTACAAGGAAAAAACCAAATTCCTCGAGTTGAGAAACCTGAGGTATCTCTTTTTGTCTATTCCTAGAATTTGATGAGAAAGGTTGTGAAGTAGCAGCCATATCCTCAATTCTAGGTGATGTGGGTTGGGACATATCTATACTTTTTGTTCACTTCAACACTAGTTTGTAGCATGTATGTAGTTAATAAGAATACCAAACTTGTCCACCTATCATTAATCCTCTTCATGTGTCCAAAGACCCTAACATTTAGGGTAGGAACCTTGTACAGCCAATGGTGATTACCCATAGAATATCCCAAACCATTGATAATGGTAATGAGAAACCTTGGGTACATCAAGAACTTATGGGGGCTTCCAATATTCTTGAGCATACTAACAAAAATCAAATGAAAAAAATTGAAGGTTCACTAAGTAGATAAACAAACAAGTGTAGTGGTAAGATGACTACCAAACTGATCCTATGATGACTTCTTTTGACTCATACAATGTATAAGTCAGTGAGACAAGAACCTCCATTGTGGTGCGAATAATCCATTATAAAAGGTAAAAGATCTATCTCCCACATAGCCAAGTGCTTCCATACCATCTAAAATTTTAGTATTAGGAAGTGTAAAAACTCCATCTTCATCATCAAGTTTTAAGTATGTTCTAACATGAGCTTTAGTAATGTATAAATCATGCTTGTTGACAATGGCCTTGATCACTTCTTACCCATCTACCTCTTATACAGTAGCAGTACCCTATCCTTAGGGTGAACTGTAAGAACATAGTATATGTAACTATGTCTCAAGAACTCTAGAATCTCAAAGAAAGATTCTTGACCAACATCCTTTTGCAAAAAAGAAACATGATGGTGTTTCTCACAGAATGATAGAGTCGACATGCTTGATTACAAGAGTGGGAAGGATGAAAAAAGGTGAAGTAAGTTGGGTTGAGTTTTTAAAGATAAAAGTAAGATTATGATAAAGTAAAATTAGCTCATATAGGTGAGAAAAAAGATTTTGATTGGGCTGGAAAATTCAACTTGCTAAAAATAGGTAAGTCTAGGCAATGATGAAATCTTTGAAAAGAATAGGTAAATATCTATCAAAGATTAACCAATGGTTGAAGTAATTATCACAAAACCATATAATGGTAATTTTATAACTGTTTCCTTTAAACTAGAATTAATGGACACCCACCAGAACTAATCTATACTACCAACATTAAAAATAATACTACCAACATAAATACTCAAACCAGTATTAAGCTAAAAATTTCCAAATAACAAGATCCAGACTACATATAAAAGGACATACGTGTACATAAATGTGTACATAACAATATACAACAATTTATTATTATTAATTTTTTATTGTTTTTTAACTCACTCAATAATAGAATTTCACACACAAAGAAATATGAAATAACTTCAAAATCTAAGCAAGTCATCACAGTACTCACGACACACTAAAACATATGAGATAGACAATCATGTATGGTTCCTTGATCAGAGACTTCCATTAAGACAAACTCTTCTTGTGTGCTCAATATGAATCCTACTAAACACTTTACACTTGTAGGTTGCTTTAACCTCTGGTTTGTGACAACCATTATTAGTATCAAGATACTGATTGTGATCAAATAGACTTGCATAAGAAGTCTTCTTGACAGGATTTCCTGCATAAAGTTATTGTCTATGATATTTTATTAATGAGACATCAAGAGTTAGTCATCTAATGAGAACCAGATGACTAAAAGTACCCAGAAACTCACAATTATACAATATCAAAATTCCTTCATGCTCTTTTGCTCATCCTGCAAATGTTAGTCAAAAACCAAGAAAATATGTGCCCAAAATAATTTCTCTTTTAGATATGAAAAACATGACTAATAGCATTAAGAATTTGATTACCAAAATTAAGAAAAACACAAACAACATTAAAATTTTACAACAGATTTTGAGTTCACAAAAACACTTTATAGTTCTTTTTCCACATAAGTATTTTTGATTAGAACCCAAGACACAACTGGATTCTTTTTAGTTAGACCAACAAACTTATATACCTTGTGATAAGTTTCCCCATGCAAGTCTATAAACTCAAAAGTTCGAGTGTATATTATATAATCAAACACACCATCTGAATTTGTTTCATCGTACTTCATTGACTTCATTTATATAACTTGTTTATATATTCGTACAACGTGCTCATTCAACTCCTTCTCTAAACATATAGAATTATTTTTCTCAGTTGAATTCTTTTAAGTGCTTTCTGTTGGATGAACCTTCTTAGATACCCAAAACATATTCTTAGGACTTGGTTTATTATAAAACTTATTACCAGCTAGTCTTACTCTCTCTAAGTACTCAGCCTCACCCTTGGAGATCTCAAAATTTGCAGATTTTCCTTTTTGAGGTAATTCTACGGTAGAGGGTTGTGACATAACAGGATTTGGTTTATAAGGTTTTGTTCTAACAGAATTAACAGACCTTGGATTGTTGTGCCAATACTGACAGCTTTGTTCTTTTGGTAGGAATTTTGAGAACCAAAAGATGTTTTATTTTTGGGTTAAACTCTGGACTGTGGTTGTGGCACATATGGTTTGTGATATCAAAGTATGGTTTTGAGTTGAAGGAATTCACACACCTAGGACTATTACTACTAGTATAATATCTTGAGTTACAAGAATTAAAAGACCTACCAGAATTAAATGTTCTGCTAGAACTAACTAGTAAAGGTCTATCAGAATTAAAATAACTAGCAGTATTAATTGGTTTAAGACCATCTCCAAGAAATACTGACCTAGGGATCATCTTGGTATTAGACTAATAATTCCCTTTGGAGCCCTTTTTCTTATTCTTCTGGTTTTTCCATCCACACTGTTCTTGCAAATGATCAAAACTACATATATATCAAGCTCTATTCCCATCTATGTGAATTTGGTGGTTGTTTTGTTTATTTGATTTCCCTTAGGTGTGTTTTTCTTGTATATCTCATCATACTTAGCAGGCTTCTTAATAGGTTTGTACTTAGGGGCATTTGGGTTAAAGTCACTAGAAATAACAACAAAAGCTTTCTCTTCTAGCTTATCCTTCGATTGAGAATTTGTGCTCTCTAAACTAGATGATTTAGAAATTACTTCCTCATTTTGACTTCCAGTAATAGTACTAGTAGTAGGATTCACCTATAGAGTGTCAATGAAGGCTTCACTAAAAGAGCTAATACACTCCTTCTGAAACTTAAAAAAACACACTCTAGTTCTTCTTTCTTTTGAAACTCAGGCAAACCAGTATAAGACATATCAGGCATAGAAGGAAAATATACAAAAGGGGCTATACAGCATGATAAACATTTTTGCATCCTAGTCCCTACTTGCATTTATTAGGGACCTGACTATCAATCTTTTTTCCATACTCTTTTGCATTACTAAGACTTTTAAGCTTAAGTTCATTTTTATATTTGAGAATTTCATACTCCTCAAGTTTAGAGTTGAGCTTAGTCATGTCCCTAGCCTGTTTAGCTATTTCCCTTTTTGAAGAATAATAGTCTTTAAACGCTCTTTGTTGTTCCTTATAAAACTCTATTTGTCCTTCCAAAACTTTTAGACCTCTTTGATAAGCAGTTAAATCATGGGTAGACCTATTATAGTTTAACCTAATACTATCACTATAGGTTTCAAGTCCCTTATATGTTTTCAGACATTTAGAAGTGCAATTTTTCTTACAAATGACCTCATTGTTTGAAAGTGCCATAAGTGACATGTTAGTGAAAGGTTCCTCATCTTCCATAAAGCTCTAGTCTACTCCAACTCTATCAACAACTATCAATGCGTTGGTGGAAGGCTCTTCAACAATTACCTGATTCTTTGGACTTCTACACTCCTAGCAAAATGTGCCTTCATGTGAAAATTATAACATTCAACCTTTGACTTATCAAATATAGTCTTATCACCAACATTAAGAATAATCTTCTTTTTGGTTCTTCTTAAAAACCTCCTTGCCCTCATGCTAAGAAAGGCAAGTTAGTTTTTTTATCTCCAGCTCTTCTAGATCATCATCACTTAACTGTTCCAAATCATCATCAACAATCTATAATACATTCTCATAGGTAGATATGAAAGCATAAATGGTTCCATCACTTAATCTGTCATCACTAGTAGTTGATTCATCATAATCACATAATGTACTACGAGCACTAAGATATACACTACTAGCATTAAGAGAACATTTTGAGTTTTCTTTACTGGCATGACTAGAACTAGATAAGAATGCCAAGTTAGTATCATTGGATACTAATCCAGTCTTCTTCTTGAGTTTCTGCTCAACCACTTTAAAGTGATTGTACAGATCATCAATATTTACATGATAAATATCCTCATTGTTTTTCCAAATAGATACCTCTATAGCAATTTAAGTAGGCATAATTCTTAATGACTTAGCATTTATGTCCTCTTATTCAGCCTTTCCTCCTTGAGTAATGAGTTTACTCACAATCCCTTGAAGTCTATTGTAAATAGAGTCAAGAAATTCTGATCCTTCAGCATTGGAAGTTTTCAAACATTGATTTTAACAATGCTTTCTTAGCCTTCTTTATAGAGTCATTCCCAACAAACCTCAGAACAAAGGCATCAAACATAGATTTAGCATTTGCATATTGTTACAAGGAAAGAATATGCCTATTTGGTATTGCTAACATATAAATACTTCTGGCTTTGATATCATTAGACCTCTTTTTCTTTTCTGCATACAATATTTCAGGTGCTTTCCCATCAACCAACATAGGCTTGGTGTGAGTGTCTCCATGGACAATTACTTCCCACATATCCCAATTGTACATCTACACAAATTTTGTAAATGTGACTTTCCATTCCTTAAACTCTCTTTGTTTGAAGACTGGAACCTTGTTCATACTGTTAGGTAGTGAAGTTTAAGACTCCATCTCTTTAGTTAAAAGATCACTTGAATAACCTTCAAGATCAAAGCATCTCAACAAGCTCTGATACCACTTGTTGATCCCTTAGATCTTGTTAGTCTTATCTTAAAGACTTAGCCTAAATAGGATAAATCCTATATAGACTTAGTAGAAACTATGAATGCTATCAATGAGTATGCGAGATCTACTCTTTGATATTATGAATATTATTTATACGGTAATAACAAGAGGTATAAACTGATTACATCAATATTAATAATAATAATACCCTTAACATAGAGTACTAGGGTTCAACCTTGAAGTAAATGTACAATGCAGAGAGATAATATTTTTGTATATCATAACCTAGACCTAGGACCTGCTTTTATTGTATAAGGAGTCCCTTACAAAACAAAGATATGAACAAATAAATTTAAACTATTAAAAGATATGACTGAATATCTTCTATCTTTAAGGAACACGCCTTCTATCTTTATCTTCAACTCAACACTAATATTTTTACCAGAAGCAAGGTTTAACCATGTCCTACTCAGTATTAATGCAACTAGTACTGAGAATGCTACTACCAGTATTAATGGAATTAATAATGCCAGTGCGATGTAGACTGTACTAATTTTATTCCCAACAAGGATGATATTCAAAAAGGAAATATCTCAATCGAAAATGTAGCCTCGGAAGATAACATAGCCAATGTCTTAACCAAACCACTTAAGCGTAAACCTTTTAACTTAGTTAGACTAGGACTCGGACTAATAGAACTATCTTCTTAAGTATAAAATGACTATTTTAACAGCCTGTAGCACAAACCCAAGTGAGCCAAAGATGGACCTAAGTAACTTGGGTCCACGGGGTCCGTTCATTACAGAAAACTGATAATCAGCTATACAAAACGACCAAACCCCCCAAAACATATTACTTTCTCTCTTCAATCTGCAAAACGGCCACAACTCCCATTCTATTACCTCTAAATCAAAATTAGGCAAAAAACATCCATGTAAGTTATCCTAAGCATCCACTATAAATATCCTCTACCTAATTCTTTCTTTAAGTACATTATATCTCTTAATCTAAGTCTAAGATTCTTTTTAATTGCACAAAATGAAAATTTTGGATTTCTAAAAAATAACTGATATATTGTATATTCTATACTAAATAGAAATAAAACACTTGTTAAACATAATTGATTCAAACAAAATGTTAAGGATTGCTAAGAATCCTCAATTTTCATAAATCTTTCAAAATTCTTCTCACTATTTAGGACATGCCGAAAATTGAATTTTCCATTGTAAATATATAATATGGAAAACAATGTTTTGTATCATGGCATTTGGACTCATGAATGCTAAAGGACGTGTATAATCAATATGCATTGACGGGTACGTTCATTTGTAGAAACATCAAACTTAAGGAGCGTTTGGGTTATCTAAAAATATGCATAAAACGGTTTCCTTTAAAATCTTTTTGGGTCGAGATAACCGCACCTCCACATTGGTTGCATATAGTCACACACTAGGTACATCTTTACTTACTTCTTAAATTTTTCTAACTTTCGATCACCCTAAAATGCCTTAGGAACAACTATGCCTCCTGCTTGGACATATGACTACAAGGATACCGCTGAATACATCCCTCTATTTTACCGATCAAAACACCTTACCCCATAACAAAATGCCCTATGTAAGGAACTAAAAGAACGCTTCTTTTATGAAGGTTATATAGTCCATCCATAATTCCTTGCAAATAACAAAATCCGTGAAGTATTTTCGAGGATTCATTTTGATTTCCTATTAGACATAGATGGACAAATATGTCCTATGTTTGTGCTAGAGTTTTATATGTCGGTTAAGGTTAACTTGAATGAAAAACTCATCCTACTAATTTATTTTCAAGCCAATGGTCTGATATAAAAAGTCAACTACCAAGTTTAATAATGATTGTGTAAGATATTGGACAAAACATGTATGGTATTTATGAGCAATCAAAAGTCAGCTCCCACGGACCAAAATGGAGCAAAGACGGACCCAAATTACTTGGGTCTGCGGGGTCCGTATTTTGTTGGCCTTGGTGCCTATAGATACCAAGAACTCATCAAGCTTATAACTCAGCCCTCTTCTCTATAATCTCTCTCAATGCTCTGATTATTTTTAACTCTCTAATCCTAATTTTCATTCTCATTCTTGTCTCTTGCTGTTTAGATCTTATTCTCATTGACGATCATCAATACGAAATCTATATCCAAGCTTTGATCTTTCAAAGTTTACTTGTGTGATTGTATTAAGGTTATGTATACAATCACCATTGTTGTACCCACTTATATACAACTTGTGTAATAGTGTGATTAGTATTTTAGTTCTCAAAATACATAGTGTGAAGAGAGTTGTTGTACCCCTGTGAAAGAACACAATGTGAGACCCCCAAAATCTGACATTGAACAACTAGGAAACAAGGGGTAACACGTCATAGTTCAAGAAACAATGAATTACAGTTGACACAAAGCTGACGTAATAAAAACATGTACATACATCATAAAAGATCAGAGTTTTTAAACATAGGTCCCAGAGTTTTATAAGCGGAAAAAAATATTATTTCATCATGATTTATAACATAAAGTTGCCCAAAAGATATAATAAACTTCTGACAGTTTATACTAAAACCAATCTTTTAAAAGCATCACAGAAATCTCCAAGCTGCGATAATATCCTGCGGGCTCCCATCCAAGCAAAGCTAAGTAATAACACCTGAGATTAAACATGCAAAATCGTCAACATAAAGTTGAGTGATATTCATAGGTTTAGTAGTAAAGGTGTGGAACACAAGCATTCATTTATAAACACGAATTAGGGAAAATGATTATGTACAGTAACCATCGTCCGAAATTAATATTATTATTGCTGTTCAGTTCATGAACCGAAGCTTAACTCAATGTAAGTTCCTCTAGGGAGTATTCAGCCTAAATACTCAAGTAAAAACAAATATTAGTGCGTCAAGGTAATCGGGATGGGGATAGTCAATCCCGATGGATCCACCCACAACATTCGCGCTTGGTAGCATGATTAATTAACGGTTCATGATTAGGAGAGGAAACTCAAGGCTAGACTAAAAAGCAATAATAATATTGAAAGTCTGGAAAGCATACACGTTCTGGATAGCATACAAGTTCTGGATAGCATACAGTTTATAAATGGTTGTGTTCCACAATGTAAAATCTCACCCCGTGTTTAGAAACCATGTATATGTAAAAAGGGGCTATGACCTCACCTTAGCCATGAGGTAAGTCAATCACGGTACTCAACAACTGAGTAGAAACAATGGTAGTGAGATGATCACTGACAATATGGATGCTCGGGGAAACACGAAAGCCGCAACCTATCACAATAAAGCGCGCGTTAAGACTCAAACTCAAATATCGGTATATACCAAATATAATATGACTCAAATGTTTTCAAAGTATTCATATTTCAAAACCAATGACACGAACCAAAAGAATCCATACTAACCCATTTATCCAACACTACACGATTAAACACTTGTGCACTTGAAATTGACCCATCATACGACGCCAAGTCAACGCAAGTCAAACTATCCCTTTACCTTACTCGGACCAGTAGATAAGTCATTTATATAATGACTAAGCAATTGAGTAAGTCACCATGTCTAATAGTGAATACTCATACTCACGCAACACAAGCATTGAACTACGTGTCCGACTTACAAATCAGCAAGTACACTCCGAATGTACACACCGATCAACCCTATCTAGACTTGTCCGATTAAGATGAAACTTGGTGTCAAGGTAACTTATAACCTTTATAAGACCTCACCAAAATTTGAGCCAAATTTCACTTTAAAATCCATCAGCTCGACACTATACTCTACCCTAAATTTGGGACAGAATTGTATATTTGTTTTATAAAACCGTTTAGACCACTTTAAAAGTACTAACTCGACAATCCGTCTTTTAAAACCATTACTAGACTCATCAAATTAAGTATATAAACTTTGAAAATCATTAGTATCTATAATCTAACCAAGCCTAAAGTCCCCGAGAGTCGACCCAAAATCAGCCACAATTTCGGATTGTGCCGATTTGCGTCTCCGGTACACGAATACTAAAACTAGTAAAACTTTTGACTCGTAATGAGTTAGAAGCTCTATCTTATACCAAAACGAGCGTCTCGGAAAACTCTACAACAATTTCAAATAATCTCAGCCAATATCAAATCTTAAACCCACCAAAAATCTCTTCTAGACCTGCTGTCCCAAAATACTCTTTTAGAAATCATGTCAAATCAATTTTCTCACCAAAGCTAATCATTCCCATACCTATAGAATCACTTTACTATCATAACCCCAACCAAAAACTCCTAAAACACATGTATGTAAATTTTCTTTTTACCAAAATCAAAGATAAAAATAAACCTTTTTAATCATGAAAACATGAAGATCTTAGCATAAATCACACATGCAAAATGATCAAAAACCCTCACAACCATAAAAATCATAAAAGTATAGAAACTTGATG
This sequence comes from Glebionis coronaria, assembly GCA_025667525.1. Taxonomy (NCBI): domain Eukaryota; kingdom Viridiplantae; phylum Streptophyta; class Magnoliopsida; order Asterales; family Asteraceae; genus Glebionis; species Glebionis coronaria. The sequence continues at coordinate 70,320,847 of CM046877.1, read as the reverse complement.
CATGTGTATAATTTTTGGATCATTAGAATCACCATTCAATTTTAGGAGGTGGTCTAATTTTTGTTTTGGCTAAAACAAGGTGGATGGTGATGAATTTGGGGTGTTTTGTGGTGGAGGTGTGGCGGCAAACAAGGAGGAGTGGGAGGAGTTTTTGTTTTTTTTTTGTTATTAACTTGTATTTGTGTGTGAGTGGAAGATAAAAATGAGTTTATATATGTGGTAAGTGTAGGGACTAGTTTTGCCAATTTTGAAACTTGTGGACTTAAAAACAATTTACTAGTTTAAAGGGTAGAAAATTGTTATTGGTAAATATTGAAAATATTTACGGAGATCGGGTTTCAAAAAGATACTTTCCAAAATTTACAATGCATCAGAAAAATGATTATATGATTTGCCGACACGACTTAATACGTAATTAAAATGAAATCATCGAAAATGTTAATTCTCGAAACAATCAATAATAAAATGTAAAATTTTGGGCATCCGTCGGTATCGCGATCACTAGGAATTCTCGTTGTACATTGATTTTGAATAAACTCGTAAAACGCACACGAGTGATTTTAAATCAAAAACTTTGATTTAAATTAAATATGGAAAAATAAAATAAAAATTTTATAATTCCATACAAAGTATTGTCAATAATCAGAAAATACTTGAAAAGTATAATTTATTAAATTTATCATGATCTCAGGATTTACATATAAGAATACAAGAAAACGTAATATGTTGGAAAATTCAAGAAACACGAATAAAAGAATAAAATAATGCAGGGAAAATTACGAGTTCTTACACACAACATCTTAGATTAGGTAAATATTGTAAGCGACGTGTAACGGTTTCTTGACCGGTATAAAGGAGGTTTTTGACTAGTGAATGTCAAACTCTAGAGTGGGTACTCGAGGAGTAGAAGTAGTGGCAAGATAAGTGATAGGTGTAGAAATACGCGTTTAGGAAAACAACGTATAAATGCGGCAAGTATTAAACTCGACGATTTAGGAAACCCGACAAGTCGAATAAATTCCAAGTTCGTTCTCGAAGGAGGTGTGTGTATTAATGTGCCAATATATAAAATAACAATGTTTGGATTAGTAACGTTTTTGGTTTTAAAGAGAGAAAAAGTAAAGACGAGCTATGACTACGATTACGCTACGACGTTAACGTAAAACGATGACGTAATTACGTAAAACGCGACAAAATAAAAAATTAAACCTAAAAATTAATTAAAAGATTAAACTAAGTCTAAAATAATATAAGTAAGAATAAAAATTCAACAAATATATTTTAAAACCTTTTATTAATTAAATATTCAATTTTTAATACTAATTAAAGCCCTAAAATTAAATATAATCAATAAAAAGCCCAAAATATTATTTTATTGGACTAATAACTCGCTTATATTATTTAAAGACTAAAAAGTACTTTTCCTAAATTTTCAAAACTATTTTTCTATTTTTAAAACACTAAAAACTATTTTTACACTAAAATAATCATAAAAAATAATAAAATAATGCAAAAAATAATTTGACAATTTTAAAAATCCTAAATTACACTAATGAACAGTAGAAAAATGAAAAAGTTTGAAAAATGTAAAATTTTTCACTAAAATACAAAACTGATTAATAATTAAACCCTAATTAAACTAAATTAATTATAAAAAATAATTAAAAGGTGAACAGTGAAATATTTTTAAACTAAAAACCTTAAAATATTTTTCTAAGTCTAACAAAAATTTTAAAAGTGAAAAATATAACTTTTTTACACTAAATGCCAAAAACAGTAATTAAAAAGTTAATTAAATTAGTTATTTAATCTAAAAATTACTTAATGAACAGTAACTGGAAAATAAATTATACTGAAAAATCAGAAATTAAATAAGAAAAATTTAGCAATTAAAATCAAATCCTAACTCCTATTTTTGGGCACTGAAGACAAAAAAATGAAAAATCTGATGTTGACACTTGACTGCTTTTGTCTTGTAGCCAAGCAGGGGGAACTTTAACACTAGCAGTGGGAACCTTGTTCCCACTGTTTTCAAAGAAAAACGGGTCTGAGCAGTTTATGGCTTATATCTTTTGCTTTGGTTGGTTTTTCTTAGATACAAGGGCACCCCCACACTCAGTGGAGTGTGGGGAGTCAAGATAAACAATAAAAACAGCAAGCTCAACACAAAAATTCAACACACCAAGCAAGTAAGGTTACTGTAAATCAGAAAGATGGCCAAGAGGGTGCTTGCTGATATTTTGTGCAACTTGGTGAGTTTCAACAGGCAACAACTTACTCAATCAACCACCATACTACCTAAAATCAAAACTCAATCCTAGATGTCACCTAACTCTAACAGATTCCAAAGTTTTATAACCACAAAAGCTAAAACAAAGCAGTTAAAGGACTTTCTGATTTTTAAGCTATAAAGGCCAATTTTAACATGCAAATTTGCTCTAAATACTATTTAAACCAAATCCAAAGACAGAAACAATCTACTACTAACATATAAAGTAAATCTAGGTGAGATTTGGACTTAAAGCTCAAGCTTTTTGCTAGCTAAAACCAAAATCCAAACACCCTCTTAAATCCAGAAACTAACTTTTATCAAACCAAATCTATAAAAAAACTTGATTAAACTGAATTTAACCTAACTAAACATGCATTTAGTACTTAAACAAGCATAAACAAATAGAATAAATATCATTTAGGCAAGTCTATCTCAAATTCACTTAAATCACATAAATCACCAAAAAAAATATCACAAAAGGGGTTCTAAGCCTTGTACCTAGCTGATGCCTTCCTGATGAGGATTTTTTTAGCTTTTGGGAACTTAATGAACTGTAGAGAAAGCCCTTTGCAAGAATCCAACAAGGACCCTAGGCCTATAATATCTTCAGAAGTGTAGGATGAAATGGAAATACTAGTCTTTACTTCCTTCTTTTTGATACCTACACAAACACAAACAACAAGAAGCAGATTCTTGTATCAAGAGCTACAAGCTAAAAGCTTGTAGCTTTTGATACAGTAACTGGTAAGAAAAAATGACCGAAGGTGTTTTGAAATCCTTGAAATCAGAAACCTTTTACCCAAAAGAAAATGAAGTTTGATCAAAAATTAACAAACCAATACCAGGCTTCCACTTTCACTTTCACACAATCTTGGCTTGAAACTTTTGAAAACCTTAAAATACTTTTGATAAAAATAATGAACAAAATATCTCTTACTTAAACAAATTAACACACAAATTTTTGACAAGAAAATAACCACTAAATTACTTTAACTAATTTGCAAATAAAAAAAAGGGAACTCAGAATTTGCAATGTTTAGAACAAAATACTTTGAATATTCATTAAGTAAAAAAATATACAAATTTTGGAACAAAGAAAGAGTGGTCACATGTCGACCCTCTTTATACTAAGCTATGGAAGGTCCTAGAATGCATATAAACCCTAAACTAGAAAATTCCATGAATGCCCTTGTAGTCAAAAATCTTCAAACGGGTCAAAACCCTCCCATGTGATGATGTTGATGCAACAGCTGTTAAGAGATGATCTGGGACGTTTGTTATAGCTTTAGGAGCAAGGAGTGCCCAAGAATCGTTGGATTTGTTGTACAAGATTGTCTTCTAGCCAAGATGTAGCAGGAGATGACACATGGGTAGGGACCAAAGGTCACGGGGTAAAGGTTTTGGGGATTTGGATATGATGAGGGTTGTGTGAATTGTGAATCTGGACAAGTATGAGTCCTAATTCATAGTGATTAAGGTATTTAGGAATTAGGGTTCTAAGGATATTAGCAGGGGGGTTTGATTATGTTTGGGGGTTTGGAGTGTGTTTGGCGCCAGTTATATTATAATTAAACACGTTTAAAGTGTTAATTAATAATATAACTGGTTTAATAGGTATGGGACGGGTAAGTGAGGTTTGTTTGGGCTGGCTGGGTCGGGTTTGGGTGAGTAAAATGGTTTAGGTTCGGGTTTGATGATGTGTCATGCTAGGATAGGTTGTGAAGGTTTGTTTGTCTGGTCCACTTTAGTCCCTAGGCTTCCAACTTTCTGCCAAAAAAAGTTAAACAGCCAACATCTTCCTTTTCTTTGTAAATAAGTTTACATGACTTGTCATTTTTGGCAAGGCATGTGTATAAACTTTCACCAAGGGTCTTTCATGTAACTTTGGCATTCTCCAAGGACCCATGATGACATATCTTGAAACTTTAAGGACCCACTTGTAATATTTGAGATTTACAAGGGCCTAAAGTGACAAGTCTTCAATAATTGAGGGACCAATCTTGCCAATCTTCAAAACTTCAAGGACTTGAATGAAAATTCATGATTCGGGTCCGGTTCTTTGTACGGCTTCGTTTCCCGTGTTCGTTTTTGCTTGATTCCTTTGATCTTTTGGTGAATTCACGATATCCGTACCTGAAATACACAATGAACAAATACAAGCACATTTTTGGGTATTTTGATGATATTTTAAACGTTTTAAGCCCGATTTGGACGATGAGACTATGTATAAATACAGTCTCATCACTCCCCCATACTAAACCATTGCCGTGTCCCCACGCAATGCTAGAATTAAGTATCTTAGCACTTCCAAAATTCATTTTATGATGACATTTATTAAAGACATAAACTTAAATAAACTACTACACGTGTTTTAGACATAATGTATTGTTTTCATCACGAGAAAGTGACTTTTGGGATCATAGAACAAGAACACGTGAATGCTTCGTTAGAAACAATTTCGTCATCCTCGATTTTCACCCAATTCCATGCTAAGCGTGTAACGAGATCATTGTTATTATAAGTTAGCAACACGATCACTTCTCATGAGTGTTAATTACGAACCTAAACTCCCTTATTCCTACTTGGTATCTCTTATATTTTATTTTGTCTTAATGATCACGAGGATACATCATTGAATTATGCGTGAATAGAGATTAAGTCTAAAAATAGAAACTTAACGGTGTAACCAAAATCATTAAATTAATAATTCACCCCAATAGACAACGATGTCAAAAAATTAAGTCAACAAGAAGGATCGATAAACACGGTTTATAACGGTTTTGAACATGAGACTTATTACCAAGACTTTTATACGCCCCCTAACAGAAGGGCCTTATTATCTTTGGTTTACCTCCATCTTTTATTCAACTCCGCCATGGAGCTTTTATTATGACTTCGGTCTTGCCTTGCCTTTTATTATCCGCCTCATCAGTGGTTTTATTAGCCAAAGACGTATATCCTCACGCTAAAGCGAATTTTGGATCTTTAAAGCTTCAAAGATTAAGGCTTGATTCACTTTCAATTTGGGCATAGATTTTTCGGCCTTGTGAGCTTCAAATTTTTTCTTTATTTAGGTGAGCACTTGAAATCTTATTATTAGGTGAAGCTTTCGATTATTCGGGTGCAAATACTTCAAAACCGTGACGCTGGCGATACCTTAGTTTTTTCTCAATTTAATTACATGGAAGCTACTAAAACAAATTAGAAACCAACAATAGTGACTAAACCGCTAAATCAATATTTATTAACAATTTATTATGCAAAAGCGTGGGGAGAATAAGCTAATAATTACTACACATGAGATTGTGACGATTACGAGACTTATAAATAACTCTATCATTTCTCGTCCTCATTTAAGAGACTTAGCCTAAAAAGATAAGGAATCTAAGCTAAGTGCTCAACACGTACGGTCGAGACAAAAATTACTCTTATTCTCACCATCAGAAAACCTACATTCGTGTCTTAAACACTTATGAAAAATAAGAAAATTTTTAAAATTTGGCCATTTTTTAGCCTTATTTTGCAACAAAATGATAACAAAACGATGAATATTGGATTGCGTGTTGACGTAAGCAAGGTGAAGTATCTACTCACCCCCCATACTAAAACTAAACATTGTCCTCAATGTTTCGAGTCTAGGGGTGAAAACACCCCCATACTAGAGACGAAGTCGAATGCTTAATCTCGAGCATGGAAAGGGTAAAACGAATAACCTAAAAGTCGTTTATGAATTATGCTAATAAGATAAACGTTAGAACATAAAAGGATATCATCGGATATCGGAATCTCCAAAGGCAACGATCGAAGCTCGAGTGATCCGTAAAACGAACACGAGAGGCTTCAATGATGACGATGAACCTAATAGATCACAATCACAAACAACCACGAAACAAAGGTTGGAAGAGCACAAGTCCCCTCGTTACGTTAACTAAGAAAGCAATAATATTTACAAGGATAAGCATGAGAATCCCCCACGAGGCACCTTGTTTTTGATAACCGAGTCAAAAGCTCGACTCGAATCCCCATAAATGTGATCATTTAGGGATAATCTTAGTATGGTCATTTTTGGTGGGGCTTACATGATAAACAATGCCCAAAAGTACATGGAGTACTTTAAAAACCCGATATACGAATACCGGGGACGAAGATGGCGTCCTCGTTTTCGGATGAAAGACGAAACAACGCCACTCCAACATGAACTAGAACCCCAATGGGGTAGGAGAAAATAGATGAGAAGTAGAAAGGTGGGGCAATGGGTAAGGCAACATAATGAGCTACTCGAGGTAGACTCACACCAAGCAAACAAAAAGATTTTCCATTTATTGCATCGGTGGAAGACCGAGATTTCCCTTTACAAGCAATTCCAGGATCGTAAATCTCGTCCTCGGTGGAGAAATGTGAGGGAACATAAGGGGCTTCCCCCACACTAAAACCACACACACCATCATCAAAAGGAGTAGACGAGGTGGTAGCACTCATAAAACACGGTGATGACGGAGTTAAACTTGTAGAAAAATCTTTTAAAACATTTTTAAAATCTTTTCCTTTTTCATCGTTTAAAAACTCTTTATGAAAACCCGATTTGATAATGTCGAAAATATTTGGCGTGTCAAATTGAAAATTAGTCGCGCTAAAAATCCTCACATTTAAGTCATTGGTGGGAGGGGTGGCGGATTATATAAGTTCTCGAAACGTTTGTCAATAAAGAACACCGCCCCCTCGGGGTCTACATACTCGTCATCCTCATGAACGTCGATCTCATCGATTTCTTCATCAAAGATAGGCTTGTCAAACCAAGGTTTGTCATTCCCCTCCTTGAGTATCTTAGAAACTCTCTCGAAAAGATCACGATCAAGCACGAAACCATCATTCTTTTGTGGGGATCGTTGATAAGTTAGATCCTCACAAATGTGGTAAACGTCATTCTCAAATGAGGAGTGTTGATTAGGTAACTCCTCGAGAATTGGATTCTTAGTGGTCACATGAGTTGGTTCGTCATCGAAAATATGATGTTCCAACTCATTTAGTTCATCCTCGATTTTGGAAAGATCGACCTCACTCGCAGGTGGAAGTGAAGGCATAAGAGCTAGCTCTCGTTCAATGATTTCCTCAATCTCGGGATCAAACTCGTAATCATCGTATTTCACATGTTTCTTTTTAGGAGAATCAAAAATGACATGTGGATTTCGAAGTACGTGATCAATTTCGGCAAAATCGCCATCGTCATCGTCAAAGAAAGAGTCGATGTGAGCACTCACAACCATGGTCTTACAAGTCGAATGACTATGCTTAGGTGACTTTTCTAAGACGAGAGGATCGATGTCGATAAACCCTTTAGCCTCAACGGGTGTTGGGCTAGGCAAAGGACGCACTTCGATGGAGTTAGAAGTTGAAGCCTCAAAGACGTGGTCCTTCGAAGGTGGTGAAGACGAGCCCATATTGGTCTTTGTCGTGATGGCACTAACGTCGCCCTTCGGAATTGGTGTTTCACTTGTTTCGCTAAAAACATCCCAAAGTGAGTTTTCATCCATAAATTTACTCATACCCTTTTGAATTAGGTACACGTATTCTTTATCATTAAAATCATCATCTTTAAAACCGTTTTTCTTAATTCTTTCAAAACATGCATCAAGCTTCATTCTTTCCGCTAAAGTGAACATTTTGAAATCATTAGGATTTGAATCATTAGGTTTTGAAACCTCGGTTTTTTCATTCTCATTAAAAACTTGGGATTTTCTAGCGAAAAAGTCTATTTTCTCATCCCCATATCTCATAGTAAGTCTCCCCTCGTGAACGTCGATTACGGTTCGAGCCGTCGATAAGAATGGTCGGCCTAAAATAATGGGACATTTAGGGTCACACTCGTAATCGGATATAACGAAATCCGCGGGAAAAACAAACTTTCCAACTTTAACATAGACATCCTCGGCTATTCCAATTGGTATTAAAGAATTTGCAAGCTCGATTGTCATGTTCATGGGGGTAAGCGAAGGCAATCTCATCAATTTCCAAAGAGAATGAGGCATGAGATTGATGCTAGCACCTAAATCGGCAAGGGCTAAACATCCTCCAATCTCGGAAAAATCACAAGGTAGTAGAAATTGGCCCGGATCCTTTTCCTTTCTCGGCATACGCCTTTTGGGTTTTTTAAGAAGGATCGATGCACAAGTTTCTTCAAGGGTTACTTTGGTAAGGTCGACAAAGCTCTCTTTTTGAACCGTGGATGGAATTTGAGGTACACGAGGATGTGCACTCCTTTCCTTGGTCGCCACGTTCACCCCATCGACTTTAGAACAATAAGACGTCTTAGAAGTCGAGGGTTGAGAATAAGGAACAACTCGAAATCCTTCAAGGTTAGGGGTAATCATACGACCTTTCTCACGAGACGAGGCGGCTTTACATTGTTCCTTCAGATTTGCAACGGTGTCACTAGGTAACGAACTCGATGACGCACCCGAGGACTTGTTCATTATGGCCGAAAACATCTTTTTTATATCAATTTGCCCTTGCTCAATCTTCGTGTTTTGCAATTTCAATGTATTAGAAAAGTTGTTTTTCAAAGTACCAATTTCTCCCTCTAATCGTCTCATATTAGTCTCATTCGTTTTCATGTAATTTTGAAAATCGTTTGACGAACTATTTTGATTTTAATTAAAGTTACCTTGGTTTTGATTGTTTCTTTGAAAATTTCCTTGATTACCACTTGAAAAATTGTTGCCTTGGTTGTTGTTGTTTGAAAAATTCGAGTTTTGGCTATTGTCTCGATTTTTCCAACTTATATTACGACCTTGATTATAACCTCCTTGATTTTGATTCGAAAAATTTCCTTGTTGATTACTTCCTTGAAAATTGTTTCGGTTTTGAAAATTGTTGCCTTGGTTATAATTTCCTTGTTGTGATGGACCCGCGTTATTTTGATTAGAAAAATTGTTGTTTCCATTCAACGCACTCACATTCGACGTTTGGCCATCCGTAGCCGCACACTCGTAATAACTATGAGGTCCACCACAAAACGTACACGAAACCTCAACCGCTTTCACCATAGCGGGAGTGTGTCTTTCTTTTGCATTTCGACGAGAAAAGACGTAAACACATTCGTAAGCTTGTCGACTTTTGCATCAACTCTCTCAATGTCGCGATTAGAACTACTAACATTGGCGACATTGGCAACACTCGATGCGTTGCGGAGTTGGTAAACCTTGGATCGGTTTTCGATAATTATCAAAGCGTCTTTCGGAGTTTTACACAAAAAGTTGCCACCGGCGGCGGAATTCAACGAATCTTGTTCTTGAAAATTAAGACCGTTGTAAAACGTATCGATTTGGTGCAACTCGGAAAAACCATGGTGAGGACATTGCCTAAGCAATTCCTTAAAGCGATCCCACGCGTCTCTAAAAGATTCATTCGGTTTTTGCTCAAATTTCGTAATTTCATTCTTGAAAAACGTTGTCTTAGACGGTGGGAAAAAATAATTAACGAATTTGGAAACGAGATCCTTCCACGTAGTTATGGAATTAGGTGGCTCATTCTCGTACCAATCCTTGGTGGCACCATCGAGCGAGTATGGAAAAAGCATAAGCTTGACGACATCGGTGTCGACGTTCTTAAACTTGCTCGTGGCCAAAAGACGATCAAAATTCCGAATATGGTCGTGAGGATTATCGGCTTCACGGCCTCGAAATTTCGTAGCTTGGATTAACGAAAGCATTCCGCTCTTAATCTCAAAATTATCCGCTTAGATAGCGGGAATTACGATCGTGTCTCCATAACCCTCGGTGGGTGCTTGGAGCAATTCCATCATCGAACGATTGTCGGCCATCTCCTATACGGTTTCTTCAACAACGATATTAGGAACGTCGGTTTCTAATTCTCGTCTACGTTGTCGATTCCTTCGATTACGATTGCGTCGATTCAAAGCTTCGCTAGAATTGGAATAATCCTCCGATCGAGTGCGCATGCACTAAGCGTAGAATGGGTGGTAGCAAAGAAGATTCTTTTTGCGGTTTTTCGATTTTTCAATTTTTTTTTTGGTTTTTGATTTTTTTTTAATTTTTTTGGATTTTTGGATGTATTACGTAGACACAAATCTACAAATCTCCCCTCGAATCGACTTTCTCGATTAAAGGAGCCTCAAAGAATGAAAACGATCACGTGGAGTGAACGTTCTCGATGACTTTAGAACGTTGGTGGAACACCAAAACGTTCAAGAGGGTTTAATCTTGAAAACACAAGCAAATATAGTATACGTAGATAATACTTGGGCGGCAAACCCTCGATTGGCCCTCTTTCTCAAAACACGCACAAGCAAGCGGAGGAAACGAGGCGGCGCTAAGCACTTAAGAGCCTTTTTCCCTTAGGTCGTGAAATACAACCGCCTTATACCCACCTTATAGTTTGTGTTAATTGAAATTAAGCCTCACGAAAGTATTTATCTATTTTGCCTTTAAACTTTTGCTTTGGATTTGAATACAATGATCGAGTGATGAAATCCCGAATCAAGGTTGCGTTTTCACGCTTTTGGAGTACTTGTATATTTATTGTTCTTACATAGATACAATATAGTAATAATATATTCACAAAAAACGAAAACCAATATATCTACAATATAGTAAAATGATTGATTTGTTTTTAATTTAGGAAAATTAAACACGATTTATTTGGATATTATAATATAATAAGATAAAATAACAAAAATGAGTATGTACGATATTCACGCTTTCCAAAAAATGAAAAGCAAAAACGCACTACTCACACAAACACGATACTAATAATAATGGCACACTAAACACATCCCCGGCAGCGGCGCCAAAAATGATAGGTGTAGAAATACGCGTTTAGGAAAACAACGTATAAATGCGGCAAGTATTAAACTCGACGATTTAGGAAAACCGACAAGTCGAATAAATTCCAAGTTCGTTCTCGAAGGAGGTGTGTGTATTAATGTGCCAATATATAAAGTAACAATGTTTGGATTAGTAACGTTTTTGGTTTTAAAGAGAGAAAAAGTAAAGACGAGCTATGACTACGATTACGCTACGACGTTGACGTAAAACGATGACGTAATTACGTAAAACGCGACAAAATTAAAAATTAAACCTAAAAATTAATTAAAAGATTAAACTAAGTCTAAAATAATATAAATAAGAATAAAAATTCAACAAATATATTTTAAAACCTTTTATTAATTAAATATTCAATTTTTAATGCTAATTAAAGCCTTAAAATTAAATATAATCAATAAAAAGCCCAAAATATTATTTTATTGGACTAATAACTCACTTATATTATTTAAAGACTAAAAAGTATTTTTCCTAAATTTTCAAAACTATTTTTCTATTTTTAAAACACTAAAAACTATTTTTAAACTAAAATAATCATAAAAAATAATAAAACAATTCCAAAAATAATTTGACAATTTTAAAAATCCTAAATTACACTAATGAACAGTAGAAAAATGAAAAAGTTTGAAAAATGTAAAATTTTTCACTAAAATACAAAACTGATTAATAATTAAACCCTAATTAAACTAAATTAATTATAAAAAATAATTAAAAGTTGAACAGTGAAATATTTTTAAACTAAAAACCTTAAAATATTTTTCTAAGTCTAACAAAAATTTTAAAAGTGAAAAATATAACTTTTTTACACTAAATGCCAAAAACAGTAATTAAAAAGTTAATTAAATTAGTTATTTAATCTAAAAATTACTTAATGAACAGTAACTGGAAAATAAATTATACTGAAAAATCAGAAATTAAATAAGAAAAATTTAGCAATTAAAATCAAATCCTAACTCCTATTTTTGGGCACTAAAGACAAAAAAATGAAAAATCTGATGTTGACACTTGACTGCTTTTGTCTTGTAGCCAAGCAGGGGGAACTTTAACACTAGCAGTGGGAACCTTGTTCCCACTGTTTTCAAAGAAAAATGGGTCTGAGCAGTTTATGGCTTATATCTTTTGCTTTGGTTGGTTTTTCTTGGATACAAGGGCACCCCCACACTCAGTGGAGTGTGGGGATTCAAGATAAACAATAAAAACAGCAAGCTCAACACAAAAATTCAACACACCAAGAAAGTAAGGTTACTGTAAATCAGAAAGATGGCCAAGAGGGTGCTTGCTGATCTTTTGTGCAACTTGGTGAGTTTCAACAGGCAACAACTTACTCAATCAACCACCATACTACCTAAAATCAAAACTCAATCCTAGATGTGACCTAACTCTAACAGATTCCAAAGTTTTATAACCACAAAAGCTAAAATAAAGCAGTTAAAGGACTTTCTGATTTTTAAGCTATAAAGGCCAATTTTAACATGCAAATTTGCTCTAAATACTATTTAAACCAAATCCAAAGACAGAAACAATCTACTACTAACATATAAAGTGAATCTAGGTGAGATTTGGACTTAAAGCTCAAGCTTATTGCTAGCTAAAACCAAAATCCAAACACCCTCTTAAATCCAGAAACTAACTTTTATCAAACCAAATTTATAAAAAACTTGATTAAACTGAATTTAACCTAACTAAACATGCATTTAGTACTTAAACAAGCATGAACAAATAGAATAAATATCATTTAGGCAAGTCTCTCTCAAATTCACTTAAATCACATAAATCACCAAAAAAATATCACAAAAGGGGTTCTAAGCCTTGTACCTAGCTGATGCCTTCCTGATGAGGATTTTTTTAGCTTTTGGGAACTTAATGAACTGTAGAGAAAGCCCTTTACAGGAATCCAACAAGGACCCTAGGCCTATAATATCTTCAGAAGTGTAGGATGAAATGGAAATACTAGTCTATGCTTCCTTCTTTTTGATACCTGCACAAACACAAACAACAAGAAGCAGATTCTTGTATCAAGAGCTACAAGCTAAAAGCTTGTAGCTTTTGATACAGTAACTGGTAAAAAAAATGACCGAAGGTGTTTTGAAATCCTTGAAATCAAAAACCTTTTACCCAAAAGAAAATGAAGTTTGATCAAAAATTAACAAACCAATACAAGGCTTCCACTTTCACTTTCACACAATCTTGGCTTGAAACTTTTGAAAACCTTAAAATACTTTTGATAAAAATAATGAACAAAATATCTCTTACTTAAACAAATTAACACACGAATTTTTTACAAGAAAATAACCACTAAATTACTTTAACTAATTTGCAAATAAAAAAAAGGGAACTCAGAATTTGTAATGTTTAGAACAAAATACTTTGAATATTCATTAAGTAAAAAAAATATACAAATTCTGGAACAAAGAAAGAGTGGTCACATGTCGACCCTCTTTATACTAAGCTATGGAAGGTCCTAGAATACATATAAACCCTAAACTAGAAAATTCCATGAATGCCCTTGTAGTCAAAAATCTTCAAACGGGTCAAAACCCTCCCATGTGATGATGTTGATGCAACAGCTGTTAAGAGATTATCTGGGACGTTTGTTATAGCTTTGGGAGCAAGGAGTGCCCAAGAATCGTTGGATTTGTTGTACAAGATTGTCTTCTAGCCAAGATGTAGCAGGAGATGACACGTGGGTAGGGACCAGAGGTCACGAGGTAAAGGTTTTGGGGATTTGGATATGATGAGGGTTGTGTGAATTGTGAATCTGGACAAGTATGATTCCTAATTCATAGTGATTAAGGTATTTAGGAATTAGGGTTCTAAGGATATTAGCAGGGGGGTTTGATTATGTTTGGGGGTTTGGAGTGTCTTTGGCGCCAGTTATATTATAATTAAACACGTTTAAAAGTGTTAATTAATAATATAACTGGTTTAATAGGTGTGGGCCGGGTAAGTGAGGTTTGTTTGGGCTGGCTGGGTCGGGTTTGGGTGAGTAAAATGGTTTAGGGTAGGGTTTGATGATGTGTCATGCTAGGATAGGTTGTGAAGGTTTGTTTGTCTGGTCCACTTCCCTAGGCTTCCAACTTTCTGTCAAAACAAGTTAAACAGCCAACATCTTCCTTTTCTTTGTAAATAAGTTTACATGACTTGTCATTTTTGGCAAGGCATGTGTATAAACTTTCACCAAGGGTCTTTCATGTAACATTGGCATTCTCCAAGGACCCATGATGACATATCTTGAAACTTTAAGTACCCACTTGTAATATTTGAGATTTACAAGGGCCTAAAGTGACAAGTCTTCAATAATTGAGGGACCAATCTTGCCAATCTTCAAAACTTCAAGGACTTGAATGGAAATTCATGATTCGGGCCCGGTTCTTTGTACGGCTTCGTTTCCCGTGTTCGTTTTTGCTTGATTCCTTTGATCTTTTGGTGAATTCACGATATCCGTACGTGAAATACACAATGAACAAATACAAGCACATTTTTGGGTATTTTGATGATATTTTAAGCGTTTTAAGCCCGATTTGGACGATGAGACTATGTATAAATACAGTCTCATCAATAAGTGAGATCTTTCTAGGCCAAGCCACTATAAATCTCTTGTGTAGTGTGATTTAATATCTCTTCCTTTATCTATATTACTTACATTGGTATAACTCAATCATACTTGATCTATATAATGTTAGTAATCACATTTCAAATAAGTAAACCTAATCGGTAAAACTATTCAACCCCCCTCTAGTTTTCCACAAATTGCTTAAAAGTTAATATTGTTTAAATGTTCTCTAGTATACCAAAACATTTATGACCTTGTATCGTGTAGTAATCCAACACCCCCAAACTACCACGCAGCGGAATACCACTTTGGGTGCTAAGCACAAGTATTATCAACATAATTTATATCAAACGACTCAAAAAGAAGAGACATTACATTTATATACAAACTTTGTCTAAATATTTCTCATCCCAAAAGATACCACCAGAGTAGCGTTTTGTCCCAAGTAATCGTTACCAACACAACATGTTCATCAAAAGACTTTAAAAGAAATTATTCATTTGAAAATGATGGAAAATCATTAAGTTTTGACAAGTAAGCACCAACTCCCTCCATGCATGCTCCGCTGCTATGAATCTCGGTCACCTCAAATACATGCTTAAAATCATCAGCACAACGGTTGAGTGAATCTATAGGTTTATCAAATCATAAGTTGAACACAAGTATTAAAAACCAATCATAATCATCCAATAGCATTGTAACACATACTATATATTATTCCAGTATTTCATATCATAGCCAAACTAAGTGATCATACTAAGCTCATGACACCGACCCCTTATACGACCACCCGCGCCAAATTGTCGGTGTGACCAATGTGAAATTAGTGCCCCTCTTGAGGCATCCTTACAAATATACCTTATTTCTTGTCACAAGTTATTCGTCCTCAGAGGGTACTAAACATACTAGCTCTCATCTCGGATATGGTGTCAACCCAATAGTACTATCAGCTATATAAGCGGCTATTTCCAACCCACACAAGTGTAAGACCATAGATAATGGTTCATGAAATTAGGGCCTTTAGCAACTAGTACTTAATACAATCAAGGCAAACATTTGGGTCCAAACAACCATTCATGACTTGTGTTCCATTTATTTCTAATAGCATGTATCCCCCTTGCGGGTTAAAAATCATTTAAAACTAGTACAAAGTGAGGCTATAGACTCACCTTGAGTAATAAGAGTAGTAGTAGAATGATCACCAACGAGTAGATGCTCGGGAAAAATCAAAAGTCGCAACCTATCAAATAAGGCGCGCACTTTATCAACATACTCAAGTATCAAAACATACTTATTATAGACAATTAAATAAACTCAAAACCATAGTAAATACATAAGAACAACCACTCAAGTGAGTTTACTAGACGCTTTTACTTTACTATATTATTAAAACAAATACTTCCAAAAACATTCTGCCGGTACATGCCAAATGTACACGCTGATTTCCCCTACTTAGACAACTCGAAATATTATGAAACTTGCTGAAGAATTCACTTACAACCTGTGCAAAGTCCTCCTAAAATTTTATAAAAATATTTTACTTTTAAGACCTTCTACTCAACACATCGTTGAACTTAAAAATTCGGACAGTTTGCACACTTGTCTTGTAAAACCATTTTGACCTTCTTAAGCAATACCAATTATAAATCCGGCACTTAAATTTGAAAATAGACTAAGAATTCTAAGTTTAGGGCCTGAGATCAGCCTCTAACAATTTTTATAACTCAACTTATAGTCCCCGAGATTTGACTTAATATCGACAACAATTTCGTGTTGTGTCGATACTCGCCTCCCTGTACATGAAAAATCAAAATAGCGTAACTTCTTCCTCGTTTTGAGTTAGAAGGACTATCTTATATCGAATCGAAGCTTGGGAGAACTTTACAACAATATCCCATCAAACCAACCTTAGCTCAGAATTAAGACCATGAAAAATACCTCTAAACCTACTTACCTAAAATAACATTTTCAAAACCATATCAAAATATCTTTTTGAGCCATTTCAATAATTCCTATATACCTAATAACATCTAATAATCATCCTAAACTAATCCAAACGCCCTAAATCACTTGTATGTTCATCACCATTCAAAACCCAAATAAAAAATGTCACATGCAATATAATTAAATCAATATAAAATAACAATAACACAACTATAGAACCATACCAATTGTTAGATGAATAAAAAACACCAAAATCACCAAACCCCTAGGCTTGGACGTGGGTTTTGGGGCAAACATCGCCAAGAAAAACCTTTTTTCAAGCTTCAATATTTCAAATCCATGTTCCTAAGCACAATTAAACACAAACCCAATAAATTAATTAGATCAAATCAACACTTTTATAAAAATATTACAAAAATTAGATCTAAAAAAAAGTGTTGCATGTTGTAAATTTTTGGTGGAATTTACTTATCTTGATGATATAAACATGGGTCTTTGATTAGATTTTCTCAAAATCAATTTTTGGTGGTGGTAGAGAGAAAAAGGGAGATGAGTAAAAATTTTAGAGGTAAGAAATGAGTGTGTGTGTGTGTAAATTTTTACCTTTATATATAATGGGGGTGGGTAGAAAGTGTAAATAAAGTCTTATTTTGGCCTTAGTTGCAAAATAACTTTTAAAGAGCGGGAATGGTACCTAGTCGGTTTTTAAAATTTTACGAGGGTCGGGTTTCGTCCCGGCTTTATAAAAATTAAACTCTTGTTCTATAAAAATACCTTTTTCAAATATTAAACGCACACAAAACGAATTAGTAAGGTTCCGAATCGACTTAATAAGTAATGAAACTAAAATTCCAAAAAAAAATTCCAATATCAA
This sequence comes from Glebionis coronaria, assembly GCA_025667525.1. Lineage (NCBI taxonomy): Eukaryota > Viridiplantae > Streptophyta > Magnoliopsida > Asterales > Asteraceae > Glebionis > Glebionis coronaria. The sequence goes on along the minus strand of CM046877.1, from coordinate 70,303,364 downwards.
AATGATCGATAATAAACATTAATATTTGGGCATCCATCGGCATCATGATCGCTAGCGCTTCCCTCCAATCGCCAAAATATTAAATAAAGCCTCAAATCACCGGTTTCAACTTATACCGTCAAACAATAATAGCATTTAAATTTCTCAAAAATTTAAAATCAGTCGTAAAATTAGGATTAAATAATGGCATTAGTTTTGAGGTGTCACATCCTCCCCTCCTTAAAGGAGCGACATCCCGACGCTCTCCTCTTCTCATACTCTCATTCCGTAATACTAGAAAGATAAGGGTACTTCTTCCTAAAGAAGTCTTCACGTTCCCATGTGCACTCCGGTCCACGTCTCAGAATTCATCGCACCTTCGCAATGGGAATTTTACTTTGCTTCAATCGCTTAACCTCTCGATCCATGATCTTCACTGGTTCTTCTATGATGTGCAACATGTCATCAAGTTGGGTCTCATTACTGAGGTAAATAGATCCTATCTGCCAAATAATTCTTCAAGTTCGACACATGAAAAGTATTATAAATTCTACAAAGTTTACCCGACAGCTCCAACTAATAATCAACTGGTCCAATTTGCTAGATGATCTAAAACGGTCCAATGTACCTTTGACTCCATTTCCTATGTTTTCCAAAACGAATTACGCCTTTCCATGATGATAACTTAAGCATTACTATGTCTCCTACTTCAATTTCCAACGGCTTCGTATGGTTATCGTCATAGCTTTTCTAACGACTTCTCGCGGTTAACAAACGGTTCTTTATCTGCACACTCTTTTCCGTAATCTCCCGAATCATCTCAGGTCCAGTCAACTGACTTTCCCCTACTTCATTCCATCCAACTGGCGATCTTCACTTTTGTCCACAGAATGCTCCTAATGGTGCAACTTTAATACCAGCATGGTAATTGTTGTCGTACGAGAATTCTACCAAAGGCAAGTGTCAATCCCTACTACTACCAAAACCACGCTCGCAGCATGTATTCCACCGTTTGGATCGTCCTTTCACTTTGTTCATCAGTCTCATAAAGATAATTACTTATAAAATAAATCACATGGGTCGCACCTAACCCCTTCGAGAATGTTTCAAAATATCCAAGCGAAGTAATTAATACTAGTCAGACAAAATCTCCTTATTTCAATATTACGCACATACAAACCAATTTTGACAAAAACGAATTCGTCAATACGGAAATCACTCGGCGTATACATAACTCTAAACTCTATCGAAAATATCACAATCTAAATCAAATACAAAAGCCATTATGAAGCACATATAATCACATTACAACATGTTTGTAAAATAGCCAAACCATACCAGGTCAATAAGTTCAATCAAGTTAACTCATGCTTGCTAAATAGCCAAGCCAAGATAAATAAGAATATTGACAACAGTTTTGGATGAATCTAGTCATAAGAAAGTTGTAAGTTACAGAATATTCACGGCCCTGCTAGCCATGGATGCATATCCAAAAAGAAAGAAAAAAAATGTATATATATATATATATATATATATATATATATATATATATATATATATATATATATATATATATATATATATATATATATATATATATATATATATATATATATATATATATAGTGTAACTTTATTTACAGAACCCATCTTAGTGACAGAACTTGCAGAACTCTTGTTTTTGAAGTCAAACATGTATGTTTGAAGGAGTACATGTATGTTTTTAGAAAATATTTGTATTCGAGAAGCATATTTGAAGTTCTTTTTGTCAAAATTAAATAAAATTAAAAAAAAAAGATATCCAAAAACATACATATTTGAGGGCGTGCATGCATGTATGTGCACGCATTCAAAAACATACATTTTTGAAAGCGCGCATGCATGTATGTGCACCGATCTAAAAACATACATGTTCGCTTTCATAAACATACATGTACGCCTTCAAACATACATGTTTGCCTTCAAAAACAAGAGTTCTACAAGTTCTGTCACTAAGATGGGTTCTGTAAATAAAGTCCCCCTATATATATATATATATATATATATATATATATATATATATATATATATATATATATATATATATATATATATATATATATATATATATATATATATATATATATATATATATATATATATATATATATATATATATATATATATATATATATATATATATATATATATATATATATATATATATATATATATATATATATATATATATATATATATCGTCGGAGGGTGCTCACAAACGGATCCATGCCTAAAAGATATTACAAGAACACCATCTCACTTCCGCCCCAAGCGCAGTCAAGTCTCAATAAACGCCATTGTTTGAATGTAGAAAGAATATGACATGGTATAAGTGATCCACGATCGGACGTCATTTCACAATACATCTTTGATCTCGCACAATGTTCCACCACTCGACTAAATCACATATAGCAAAAACAAGAATCAAGCAAAGGTTTTGCACATAAACTTCAACTATGGCTATCGTTCATTTAACCATTGATGATCAAAGGGGATCGAGTCAAGCAAAAGGATTCCTCAACTGAAATAACGAAGACGGAAAACTGGATTCGTCTATTATCTACCGATGCGTAGTCGACAAACTTCAACAGTCTATTGTGTGTCGTATTACATATCAAACTAACGAGAAAAGTAGATAAATAATGTATGATACATCTGATGTAAGATAAGTCTTATTCATTCCCTCAGATTTACTCGAACTCGGCTTTCCTCCACTTTGACGGTCTCCTATTTTTGTTAAAATTTCTTCTCAGTTTCGGTATGAGGCCCCTTGGTATTTCATCACCAACATAGTGGTTTAGTTGGGATTCGCACGCTAATATAACACATAAAAAGTTATTTTCCAAAATTATTCAGTCAAGGTGACTTACTAAGTCAACGCCAATCAAAAGGAAAGATTTCAAGAACATAAGAAAATTTAAACTTTTTCTTTAAGAATCAAAGAAAATATGATTACTTGCATAAGGATCCACCATTTAAAAGTGTTCTCACCCAAACATTTATCAAAAGCACTAGTTTAAAGATAACCAATTGATTTAATACGACCTTGCTCTTCCAGAACTATGCATAATTATCTAGAGTATGCATACTTGAGGACCAAGCAACGACATCCGACAAAACGAGGCTCTTCCCGAATTGTGCATAGTTAGCTAAGTTGTACATAATTGAGGACCGAGTGACGACACAAATATTATTATTACACACCAAATATGATTATGGAAGTTTTTTACATATTCTTCAAAATAATGAAATCATTTGAAATAGAATTAGAAATGGGAAATTATTGTTACCATCGTTTCAAGGAACAAATCAACTATTATTCAATCATTTTTGGAAAACATATTTTTGCTTTTTGCTTTTCCCTTTTTGTTAAAAACCGACGCCATTTGAATTTAGTTCAATGAAACATTGCATATATTTATATACATATTCAGAATAAATTATTCACAAAATAACGGTAAGGTGGTTTCAGATTAAAAGATCATTTCAAGTACAACGAGTAGTAAAAATCAAGAATCAATAAGATCGAATGAGATAAAGATTGAATGAGATAAACAAGCAATATATTTGCCAACTTCAATAAACTACATTAAAATGAAGATACTCCGAAGACATGACAAAAGTTTTGAGATAACAACAACAATCTACAGAATCATGAAGTGGACATCGAACATCATTACGAACGCCAAAAATGAGATAATAGTTATAATTCCATCGTTGCAAGTTACACACACATTCCACCAGATTAGGTTCCAATAACCAAAAGGATAAAAAGTTATGGGGTCCAATAAGAGGATAAAAATAAACCGGGTAACATACCCTTATTAACATGTACTAGTAATGTAACGATCTATATAAAAATAATGGTCCTATACCATGGAAAATATTAAAAATGAACAATTATAGGACTACCCACGTTCCAATATAGACTCGCGAAATTGAAGAAGTAATGTCGTATGATCGAACCATCGTGACTCAAAACATGAGATATACATCTTAAGAAATAATACAAGTATGCGTGTGTTGGGTAATTCACTTGCGCGTTCCAATAAGGTTACTCAGTATATTGTAAAGCGAACATTTGAATATTTTAAATTTATGTCACACCAAATAAGACTTCATATCTGTCATTTTTCAATTGAAAAAGTTTTTATTTATAGAAGGTTACAATCTCACGAAAATTACTAAAATTAGTAGGTTCGGTGTCGGTTATCATAATTGATAAAATCATTAGGTTTGAATATCTCGATACTTGTGTCAAAATCTCAATGACAATCACATCTTAAGTACTATAAATGTACATAGTAAGAATTTTCAAAGTTTCATATTATTATTACGACTTATCTTATTACGTATATACAAGTAACCAACGTGACTCGATTTAGTCCAATTGACTCTTAAAAATCAACCTTTGACTTTTTATTCTATATATATATTATCCTTAAAACTGATTTGTTATATCATATTCATGCAACTCGACTCAGACACTAAAGAGGTTTCACATAGTATTATCTCGGATAACTTATTAGTTTTAGTCGAGAAATGTAGAAAATTTGACTTTTAATGTTTAGCCCATTATTAAGCGAGTTTAAAGTTAACTCATCTCGTGGCAAAGTAAAACGACGTTCTATCAGCTTTTAATAAATTATTTCAAGTGTTAGAACTTTTCACTTAAAGTGTATATTTCGATTTTTGTTCCAATTTATACCAAAGAATTCATAAATAAATTTGATCTTACGTTTAAAATAAAACCAGTTTTCACAAGTCTCGGGCTCCAAAATACATAACCGATTCTTCTACTCATATTCTGTATTACGAAATACGTCAAAAGTTTACTATACTGACGCAAAATATATACCGTACCAAGTCTAAAGCTACCTATACTCGATATTCATATCGCTAATTTTATCAATAACTCTTTTCAAATTACATTAAGCAAATTCTTGACAGTTCCAACACAAGCTTTTAGTATTTAAGGTATTAATGTATGAAAATAAATATTTTTACGAGTAATAGAAATTACTTATTATTATTTACCAACCAAGGTTGAAGGAAAAATAATTTCACTTTGTCCCTTTATTCTCTATATGATTTTACTTGTTACAAGACGCATCATACGTCATTTTGAGCCAAAATTTTCACTCACCCTCCATTTAATATATAAGGCCTTATATGTTTAAATCATTCAGTTGACAATATTTAATGATTATCTAATTGGTGCAAGTTTCAGGCTTCGTCATATAATATATCAAATTCAAAATAATGAAACAACAAACAAACAAAATAGATAGAACGAAATCACGTATGCCAGTGCCATAAGTGTGGATATCGGTTTCGGATGGGTCTTGAAACCGTAGACAATAAAATAAACACAAACCAACGAAACTTCAAGTTATCTCGCTTGATCACAACGCTAGGTTATCTTTAAAGCACATATTTAAATTCGAGTAGGATGGTAAAAACGATTAAATGGCGACGCGCCTCAACCACGTTTGTAATATACACATATGATTTGCCGCTACGATGTACGCATCGTTGATTATACTTCGGTTATGTTATAGTTACACGAACCAATATATCAAACCCATAAGGAATAAAGGAAATAAAATAGTATGTTAGTAAATTATTTTTCAAAAGGAGACGACCAATATTTATATATCTATATTATCAAGCAAGGTTCGCACTTGGTTACTCGGACAATAAATCACTTATCGAGATCGGTGATTGGCGCTGAGGCTAAATTATGAACAAAACCGCATTATAAAATGTACGATAATCACGCAAGGACCATTGCTTTACTTGCAATGCTTTTAAATACCATAGTATTTAGAAACCTATACAAACAATCCTTCCTACATAAACGTAGGATCACAACGCATTGTTTCCATGCAATGCAACGTAGCACATATGCCAATTACATGCAACATATATGATAGTCGTGCAAGAATTTCCAAATTACGATGATAAGTACTCGACGTACGCAACAATATATCTCAATATATTATCATAGTATTTGTATAAAAATACTCGAATTCATATCAGTTTTGAGGGATACATCTAAAATATTAAGTAATGCAAGAACAGTCTTACCGGAGCCATGCAGAGTAGTTGCGTGCTTAAAACTTTTTAGGACATAGCAAAAGTTATAGTTTGGGTTTTTCAAAATCGACCTAGTTCTCTATAACTTGTGGCTCTAATACCAATCTTTAACGCCCCCAAATTACCACGTAGCGGTATACCACTTAGGGTGCTAAGCACAAGTATCATCAACACAATTTATATCAAACGACTCAAAAAGAAGAGACGTTACATTTATATACAAACTTTGTCTAAATATTTCCCATCCTAAAAGATACCACCAGAGTAGCGTTTTGTCCCAAGTAATCATTACCAACACAACATGTCCATCAAATGACTTCAAAAGAAATTATTCATTTGAAAAGGATGGAAAATCATTAAGTTTAGACAAGTAAGCACCAACTCCCTCCATGCATGCTTCGCTGCTATGAATCTCGGTTACCTGAAATACGTGCTTAAAATCATCAACACAACGGTTGAGTGAATCTATAGGTTTATCAAATCATAAGTTCAACACAAGTATTAAAAACTAATCATGATCATCCAATAGCATTGTAACACATACAATCTATTATTCCAGTATTTTGTATCATAGCAAAAAAAAGTGATTGTATTTAAGCTCATGACACAGACCCCTTAGACGACCACCCGCGCTAAATTTCCGGCGTGACCAATGTGAAATCATTTCCCCTCTTAAGGTATCGTTGCAAATATACCTTATTTCTTATCACAAGTTATCCGCCCGCAAAGGGTACTCAGCGTACTAGCTCTCGTCTCGGATAGGGTTGTCAACCCAATAGTACTATCAATTGTATAAGTGGCTATTTCCAACCCACACAAGTGCAAGACAATAGTTAACAGTTCACGAAATTAGGGCCTTTAGAAACTAGTACTGCATACATTCAAGGCAAACATTTGGGTCCAAACAACCATTCAGCATGTATCCCTCTCGCGGGTTAAGAATAATTTAAAATTAGTACTGTGCGAGGCTATAGACTCACCTTGAGTAATAAGAGTAGTAGTATAACGATCGCCAACGAGTAGATGCCCGGGAACAATCAAAAGTCGCAACCTATCAAATAAGGCGCGCACTTTATCAACATACTCAAGTATCAAAACATACTTAGTATATCAAATTAAATAAACTCAAAACCATAGTAAATACATAGGAACAACCACACAAGTGAATTTACTAGACGCTTTTACTTTACTATATTATTAAAACAAACACTTCCAAAAACATTCGGCCGGTACATGCCAAATATACACGCTGATTTCGCCTACTTAGTCAACTCAAAATTTTATGAAAATTGTTGGAGAACTCACTTACAACCTGTACAAAGTCCTCCTAAAATTTTATAAAAAAAATAATTTTAAAACCTTCTGCTCAACTCATCTTTGAACTTAAAAATTCGGACAGTTTGCACACTTGTCTTGTAAAACCATTTTGACTTTCTTAACTAATACCAATTATAAATTCGACACTTAACTTGGAAAATAGACAAAAATTATAAGTTGCAGACCTGAGATGAGCCTCTAACCATTTATAACTCAACTTATAGTCTCCGAGATTTGACCTAATATCGACAACAATTTCATGTTGTGTCGATACTCGCCTCCCGTTACATGAAAAATCAAATTAGCGTAACTTCTTCCTCGTTTTGAGTTAGAAGGCCTATCTTATACCAAATCTAAGCTTGGGAAAAACTCTACAACAATATCCTATCAAACCAACCTTAGCTCAGATTTAAGACCACAAAAAATACCTTTAAACCTACTGCCCCATAATAGCCTTTTTAAAACCATGTCAAAACAACTTTTTGACCCATTTTAATAATTCCTATACCCCTAATAACATCTAATAATCATCCTAAACAAATCTGAACACCCGAAATCACTTGTATGTTCATCGTCATTCAAAACCCAAATTAAAAAAATGTCACATGCAATATAATTAAATCAATTTAAAATAACAATAACACATTATAGAACCATACAAATTTTTAGATGAATCAAAAGCGCTAAATTCACCAAACCCCTAGGCTTGGCCGTCGCTTTTGGGGCAAAAATCGCCAATAAAAACCTTTTTCCAAGTTTCAATATTTCAAATACATTTCCCTAAACACAATTAAATACAAACCCAATAACTTAATTAGATGAAATCAACACTTTTATAAAAAGGTTACAAAAATTAGATCTAAAATGTAAAACTCGCAAAAATGAGGTCATATTTTATTTTAATTTATAATTTAATTCAATATTTTATTGAATTGATTTATTAATTTTGGTTGATTTTAAATAAGAATCGTTAAACTATAATTTTCACGAATCTTATGAATGGAATTTATCAGCTAGTGATCGCGATACCGACGGACGCCCGAAATATTAAGTTTTATTATCGATTGTTTTTTTGACGGTATCGTTTAAATTGCGTATTAAGTCATGTCGGATTCGTATTATTATATTTTGTGTGCGCTTTAACTTTCGAAAAGTATTTTTACGAAACCCGAGTCTCGTAAATATTTTTAAAATTGACTACTAGTCATTTCCCGCTTTTTAACTAGTATTTTTCATTTTAGCCCAAAAGAATACAGAAATTGCAAAATTAATCCTCACCCACCATATATAAGTGGAAAAATTACACATACATACATATTTTTCTCCACCTAACAATATCAAACTCTCTCCTCTTACTTTCTTTCTCTTTGCCGTCCCCCATTCAAACCAAAAACACCCTTGAAACTTGATTTTTAGCTTGAATCTTAGAAATCTAAAGTAAGCCCCATCTTAGTTTTAATCTTGTGATCATTCTGATCTAAAATTTAATAACATGTATTCACTTTTAAATTTTAAGAAATTCTCATGTTGAACATTGGTTTTGATCTATTTTTATGTTTGAGTGATTGTGTTATTACTATTATATTTATTTTTGAGTGGTTGCATGTGTGATCTTTGAATTGGTTTTTGAAAGAATAGAACACGCAAGTGATTTACGGTTATTAGGATTTGATTAGGATGATTATTAGTTGTTATTAAGAGTACTGGTGATGTTAAAATGGGTTATATTTGTGACTTAATGTGATTCTCAAAAGGGTATTTTACATCAGTGAGTTTAAGAGACTTTTTCGTAGGTTAAAGTTTGATTAAAGTTTGGTATGATGGGAGATTGTTGTAGAGATTTTCCTCTGCTTCGATTTGGTATAAGGTAGAGCTTCCAATTCAAAACGAGGAGGAAGTTATGCTTGTTTTATTATTCTTGTACCTGGAGACGAGTATCGACACAATACGAAATTTTGACGATATTTGGATCAAATCTTGAGGACTATAAAATGAATTTTAAAAATGGTCGAGGGATATTCTCAGGCTCTAAACTTAGGGTTTTGAGTCTATTTTTGAATTCAAGTGTTGGTTTTGAAAACGGAATTGGTTACGAAGGTCAAAATGGTTTTGTGAGTCGAAGGCGTAAAACTCTCCGGATTTTTTAAGTTAAAGTTGTGTTGGGTAGAAGGTCTTAAAGGTCAAACCTTTTCTTGAAAGTTTTTGTGGGAGTTATATAGGATGTGAGAGAGTTCTCCAGCAAGTTTCATGAAAATTGGATGTGTCTAGGTATGGGAAAATAGCTTGGATATTTGGTATGTTCCGACAGAATGTTATCAGGAGTGTCACTTGCATGGGTTATTTTTGTGGCTTATTGTGATTTTGAAATGTCGATTTGATTTTACTAAGTATGAATTTATACTTGAGTTTATTAGTAAAAGTATGCGCCTTATTTGGTAGGTTGCGGCTTTCGTGTTTACCAGACATCTTTATCGTTGGCGATCGTTATCTTTACTTCTTCTACTCAAGGTGAGTTTATAGGCTCGCCTTTAAACTTTAAATATTTTATTATAAATCTCACGAGGGGGATACATTCTATTTTATAAAATGAACACAAGTTGTTTTCGGTATGCAAGACCCGAATGTGATGATAAATGCATAAGTACCATTGTCTTATGAAGTCCCTGAATTTCATGCATTGTTAACTACTCGAAGGGGTAAACACAAATACATATGAAAGATCTATTTGGTTTGACAAACCTTATCCTAGGGTATGTATCCTTGTGAACACCTGAAAGGGATGTTATGTATAAGAGATCGTTGGTAAATGACAATATAACCTGTTAGTAGGGGTGCCGTAAGTGACTCGGTTTGACGTGTTGGTTAACGTTCAGTGGCGTGAGCTTAATGCATTTATATATATGACTTGTCTGATCCGCAAGTTTGAGATGATTAAATATTCTTGTGTTCACCTATTATTCTTATAAACTCTTTAAATTCACTCAGCTTTTTAGTTGAGTTTTTAGCATGTTTATCTCAGGTAATTAAAGATGAATGATGGAGGTTTGGAATGGACGAGAAGGAAAGCGCCAAGGTTTTGGGAAATATGTTTTCGTTCCATTCAATTATCTATTTACTTTCAAATGTTTGTGTACTTAAAAGATTTATGTAAGAAATGTTGATAACGTTTTGTGGGACCGTACTCTGATCTTTATGAATGGAACCCTTTATCTAAAAACGTCTCTTTTTTAGTCGTTCTTTATATTCTTCTATGATTGTGCTATTTCTTAACACCCAAATAGTTGGTTTCCGCTGCGAGTAAATTTGGTGGTGTTAAAGATTGGTATCAAGAGCTTAAGGTTATAGAGAACTAGGTCTTTCATTTTCAAAAACCTAAACTATAACTGTTTTGTGCGCTAAGTCTTCTCGTGTTCCTAGTCTAAGCCTTCAGGTAACTTTTATGTTATTGTTAATGCATATTTGAGAAGCATTATTCGTATTTTTCATAATTTCTGAAATTATATAATGACCTTATAAATTTTATTGTACGGGATTTGCTATAATATGCAAATTGACAAATCTAGCTTCTCACGGCTATGTTGCTAATTTTCACGAAGATGATCTAATAGAGGATTCGACTGAACGTCTTGTGTCCTATATGAGAAAGGGTGGTTATTGATGATGAAGATGATAATGCTAGTGACTAACACGTACATGAGCCACATGGATCCCCACGTGACCCATAGTAATAGTAATTACTTTTGTGTTGTGATTTTTGCATGACCTATTGATTCATTCATGTTGTGATCCCAAATTTGTACATGTTATGACCATATCATTGTATGAAGACTCATGAGTTTTTCTTTGTGTTGTGACAGAATCATGCCACCGCGTAGGAGGAGTCAGGCCGAGGTGAAGAGAATTGTTGATGTAGCTCTTGCAGAAGATCGTGTTGTATGGGACAAAGCCGGTGGAGCAGGGGGAAATGTTGGTCCAGTTGGTGCACCACCTGTTAGAGAGTGTACTTTCTCTAGTTTTAAGAAATATGGCCCGATTAATTTCCATGGTACTGAAGGAGCTGTGGAATTGACCCGTTGGTTTGAAAAGATGGAAAGTGTGTTTAGTATCAGTGACTGTGTGGAAAGGAACAAGGTGAAGTTTTCTAATGCTATACTTCAAGGTCCAGCTTTAACATGGTGGAATGCTCAAGTAGCTACCTTAGGACTAGAAGTGGCATATGGGAGGTCGTGGACAGAATTGAGAACTATGATGACTAAGGAGTTTTGTCCTGCTGAGGAAATTTAGAAAATGGAAGTGGAGTTGTGGAACTTGAGAGTGAAGAACTGCAATATTGCTGCTTATACTCGAAGATTTAATGAGTTGATTTTGTTTTGTCCCAAAACAGTTCGGACAGAGAAAAATAAAATTGATGCGTATCTGAGGGGTTTGCCAGAGAACATAAAAGGGGAAACCACATCCTCAAAGTATACTTTGTTGAATGAAGCTGTTCGGATGGCACATACATTGATGGAGCAGAAATTAACTGCTAAGGTTGAAAGAGTTGCGGAAGGCAATAAGAGAAAATGGGAGAACAATAGCCAAGGTGGTAGTAGTGGTAACTATAGAAACAACAACAATAGAAACAAGCAAGGTAACAACCTCCATAATTAGTACAACAATCAGAGGCAATGGAATGCAAGAGCCATGACCAACACGCAGAATGCAAGAGGTGATCAAGGTGGGAATGCTCCTTATTGTAACAATTGTGTGATTCGACACTTTGGGAACTGTCCACCAAAATGCAACAAGTGTGGAAAGCCTGGCCACAAGGCTAAAGATTGCTGGAGCAGGGGTGTTTCCACTGGTGCAAACACTCAACGTGTTATAACTTGTTACGATTGTGGAGAGAAAGGCTATGTGAGAGGGAACTGCCCGAAGAAGGAAAATCTAGGAGGAAACGTTGCAGTAAAAGTGTATCCTGTTAGAGGTGCTGAGTAGAATGATGGACCCAATGTAGTGACGGGTACGTTTTTACTAAGTAACCGATATGCTAAAGTACTATTTGATTCTGGAACAGATAAGAGCTTTATCAACATAAGCTTTAGTCTCTTGTTTGATACTAAACCGGATGAATTAGATACAAAGTATGAGGTTGAATTGGCTGATGGTAGGATAGTTAGCACTGGTTCTATTCTAAGGGATTGTACTCTGAACATAGTGAATCACTTATTTAAAATCGATCTTATGCCTATTGAGCTTGGTACTTTTGACGTAATTATTAGGATGGATTGTCTAGTTAATCATGATGCTAACATTGTTTGTGGGAAGAAAGTAGTGCATGTACCTGTTAAGGGTAAAACATTGGTAGTAAAAGGGGATAGTGGTACATCTCACTTGAAGGTGATCTCTTTTCTAAAGGCGAGGAAGTACATAGATAGAGGATTCAAATTGTTCTTAGCCCATGTGAGTGAGGCAGAACCTAGGAAGAAGCATTTAGAAGATGTGTCGGTGATTTGTGACTATCCAGAGGTGTAACCTGACGACTTGCCAGGACTTCCACCACCTCGACAAGTCAAATTTAAAATTGAAATTGTGCATGGAGTTGCACCTATCGCACATGCACCTTATCGTCTAGCACCGTCAGAAATGAAGGAGTTGGCTCATCAATTATTGGAATTATCGGATAAGGGATTTATTCGTCCGAGTTCATCGCCTTGGGGATATCCAGTACTGTTTGTGAAGAAGAAGGAGGGATCATTCCATATGTGTATTGATTACCGCGAACTGAACAAGTTGACGGTCAAGAACCGATATCCGCTTCTAAGGATTGACGATCTATTTTCATCAACTTCAAGGTTCGAGTGTGTACTCAGAGATCGATCTACGATTGGGTTATCATCAACTTCACATTACGGAAGAAGATATACCAATTACCGCATTTAGGACTCGGTATGGTCATTTCGAGTTCCAAGTGATGCCCTTTGGTCTAACTATTGCACACACAATTTTTATGGACTTAATGAATCTAGTGTGCAAGCCATACATTGATAAGTTCGTGATTATATCTATTGATGATATACTCATTTATTCCAAGAGCAAGGAAGAGCATGGCGGGCATCTGAAGATTATTTTGGAATTGCTTAAGAAGGAGCAATTGTACGCTAAATTTTCGAAATGCGCTTTCTGGCTAGAATCTGTACAGTTTCTTGGTCATGTAATCGATAGTTATGGTGTTCATGTTGATCCATCAAAGATTGAGGCTATTCGAGATTGGCCTGCCCCAACAACACCAACCGAAGTAAGGCAATTCTTGGGTTTGGCTGGGTATTACCGAAGATTCATTAAGGGATTCTCTTTGATTTATAAACCACTTACCAAACTGACCTAAAAGAGCAAGACATATGAATGCGGCAAGGAAGAAGAGGAAACGTTCCAAATGCTAAAACAAAAGTTTTGCTCCGCACCAATTTTGGCATTGCCTGATGGATCTGAAGACTTTGTGGTATATTGTGACGCGTCACATAAAGGTTATGGAGTTGTACTGATGCAGAGGGAGAAAGTCATCGCTTATGCTTCAAGGCAACTGAGGAAGCATGAAGAGAATAACACGACGCATGACTTAGAACTTGGTGCTGTTATTTTCGCGCTTAGACTCTGGAGACATTATCTGTATGGTACAAAATGTGTAGTATATACGGATCATAAGAGCCTACAACATATCCTGGACCAAAATGAGCTTAATATGACACAACATCGCTGGATTGAACTCTCGAGTGACTACGACTATGAAATCCGTTATCATCCTCGCAAGGCGAATGTAGTTGCTGATGCTCTTAGTAGGAAAGAAAGAGAAATGACCAAAAGGGTTAGAGCTTTAGCCATGACAACTTATTCCGATTTATCTAATCGAATACTTAAAGTTGAAACAAAGCCGATGAAAGAGGAGAATGTGAGAGATGAAGACTTGGGTAGAAGGATGACACCCATATTTGAGATTCGTGATGATCGAATTTGGTATTTTGAGAATTGTGTATTGTTACCGGTGTATTGTGGACTGAGAGATTTAATTATGCACGAATCCCATAAGTTTAAATATTCGATTCACCCAGGATCGGATAAAATGTACCAAGACATGAAGAAATGCTACTAGTGGTTGAATATGAAGGCTAACATAGCCACTTATGTTAGTAAATGCTTGACGTGTGCTAAGGTGAGTTTTGAGCACAAGAGACCTTCGGGTTTACTACAACAACCTGAAATTACATAATGGAAATAAGAGAAGATCACTATGGACTTTGTTTTGGGACTTCCGAGAACTTCTAATGGTCATGATACGATTTGGATGATTGTTGATCTGTTGACTATGTCCGTTCATTTCTTACCGATAAAGAAAACCGATGATTTAGACAAACTTACTCGGTTCTATTTGAAGGAAGTTGTTTGTAGACATGGAGTTACTTTGCCTATTATTTCAGATCGAGATAGTCGGTTCAGATCTGGGTTTTAGAAATCGCTTCAGCGAGTTTTGGGACTTAGTTGGACATGAGCACTGCGTATCATCCAGAAACGAATGGTCAAAGTAAAAGGACTATTTAGACTTTAGAGGATATGTTACGAGCGTGTGTAATAGACTTTGGAGGTAGTTGGGATCGACACTTACCATTGGTGGAGTTCTCATACAACAATAGTTATCACGCGAGTATCAAGGCGGCGCCTTTTGAGGCACTTTACGGGCGAAAGTGTAGATCACCAGTTGGTTGGTATGAGGTTGGTGAAAGTCAATTGACGAGTCCTGAACTGATTAGAGAGACGACTGAGAAGATCGTGCAAATCATGAATCATTTATTGACTCCCCGTAGTAGGCAGAGGAGCTATGCAGATAGGAGGCGAAAACCATTGGAGTTTGATATTGGCGATATGGTTATGTTGAAAGTATCACTTTGGAAAGGAGTAATCCGATTTGGCAAGAGAGGAAAGCTTAGTCCACGCTATATTGGTCCATTCAAGATTATCGATTGAGTTGGTCCAATGGCGTATAAGTTGGAACTGCCGAACAAGGTAAGTGTTAGTCACAACAATTTCCACGTTTCCAATCTTAAGAGGTGTTTGGCGGATGAGAATTTAATAATTCCACTTGAGGAGGTTCAATTGGACGACAAGCTGCATTTCATTAAAGAACCGGTGGAGATCATGGATCGAGAGGTGAAACGGCTTAAGCAAAGTCGGGTCCCAATAGTTAAAGTGCGATGGAATTCCCGACGTGGACCCGAGTACACTTGCGAACGAGAGGACTACTTCAAGAGCAAGTATCCGCATTTATTCGTAGACGGACATAAGGAGAAGTACGCCCCGGGACGGTGCTCTCCTAAGGTGGCGATGATGTAAAACCCGCAAATATGATGTCATATTTTATTTCAATTTATAATTTAATTCAAAATTTTATTGAATTGATTTATTAATTTTGGTTGATTTTAAATGAGAACCTTTAAACTATAATTTCGCGAATCTTACGAATGGAATTTATCAGCTAGTGATCGCGATACCGATGGATGCCCGAAATTATACGTTTTATTATCGATTGTTTCGATAATTAATATTTTTGACAATATCGTTTTAATTGTGTATTAAGTCGTGTCGGACGCATATGATTATATTTTGTGTGCGTTTTAACTTTAGAAAATTATTTTTACGAAACCCGAGTCCCATAAATATTTTTAAAATTGACTACTAGTCATTTCCCGCTTTTTAACTAGTATTTTTCATATTAGCCCAAATGAATACACAAATTGCAAAATTAACCCTCACCCACCATATATAAGTGGAAAAATTACACATACATACATATTTTTCTCCACCTAACAAAATCAAACTCTCTCCTCTTACTCTCTTTCTCTTGGTCGTCCCCCATTCAAACCAAAAACACCCTTGAAACTTGATTTTGAGCTTGAATCTTAGAATTCTAAAGTAAGTCCCATCTTAGTTTTAATCTTGTGATCACTCTGATCTAAAATTTAACCACATGCATTCACTTTTAAGTTTTAAGAAATTTTCATGTTGAACATTGGTTTTGATCCAATTTTATGTTTAAGTGATTGTGTTATTACTATTATATTTAATTTTGAGTGGTTGCATGTGTGATCTTTAAATTGGGTTTTGAAAGAATAGAACATGCAAGTGATTTAGGGTTATTAGAATTTGATTAGGATGTTTATTTGTTGTTATTAGGAGTATTGGTGATGTTAAAATGGGTCAATTTGGTGAGTTAATATGATTCTCAAAGGGGTATTTTACATCAGTAAGTTTAGGAGTATTTTTTGTGGGTTAAAATTTAATTAAAGTTTGGTATGATGGGAGATTGTTGCAGATATTTTCCTAAACTTCGATTGGGTATAAGGTAGAACTTCCAATTCAAAACGAGGAGGAAGTTATGCTAGTTTGATTATTCATGTACCGGGAGGCGAGTATCGACACAATACTAAATTGTTGTCGATATTTGGATCAAATCTCGAGGACTATAAAATGAGTTTTAAAAATGGTTGAGGGTTGTTCTCAGGCTCTATACTTAGGGTTTTGAGTCTACTTTTGAAGTCAATTGTTGGTTTTGAAAACGGAATTGGTTACTGTAACACCCCACTTGGATAAATGGACCGTTACGTGTATTTATGGCGTGTCATCAAAGCATGCAAGGCAATGTATTAAACATTAACTGACCAAACGGAAATACCGGAATCAAACATCGGTAGTCCAACAAGCCCAAAATATAAAGATTAAGTACAGAAAGGAAAAGGACGAAACAGTGTCCAAACAACGAAAGTAAAGTAACGTAAGGTATGCATAAAATAAAGGAGTCTGGAAAGCTCCCATCCAAATGCACGTACTCTCTTAGAAGTCCTAAGATCGTCCCTGTGTACCTGCCGTTTGGAAACATGAAAGGAAACTACGGCTGAGCATAACGCTCAGTGGACGGATATAGCATGATAAGAATGTACTGAAAGGAATGAAATAGAAGTCAACAATGAAGCTATAAGACTGATATGTAACATGTGGTATAACCTTGCATAAAAACTGTAAGACCTGGTTCATATAAACTGATACTGAAATGTAACTCTAAATTCTGAAAACATGCATTTACTGTATTTTATTTGCCAGAGCTTATATAGGTCACGTGCTGTAACAACCGTGCATGAATAACTGGAGGGGTGACCTCGTCATGCTGTAGAGGGGTGACCTCTAAATAACTGTGCTGGGTGGAGGGATCAGCTCCAATGTGAAGGATGTAGAGCACACACCACATTCACCCTGATAACTTGTAACACATATAAGCCTAGGATGCATCCATACGCCCCACTAAAACATACATATAAAAATGGCCAAACTGAACATGAGTGGGACGATGCAGGATATCACTCTCCTGCATGTGAGTCACGACACCGGTGCCTCTAGTGTCGTGGTTACGGTACCTCCGTAACTAGTACATAAACTGGTCGTGCTTGTATATAACGCTCAGGCAATTCTATTTAGTTATTAACATGATTACTGATAAATTTAACATATACTGGGGAAAACATTTGGCTGAAGATGGGAAATCCTAATCATGCATAGAAAGGAAGTCCTTACTGAAAGGACGGAAAAATCCGTACCTCTAGTCCAGTAACTGACTGAAAGGAAGACTGAACGAATACTACTCGGGCTTCACGCGTGATACATAAATAAGGACGCGAATAAGTTAACAGTTATCCGTTATCAAATTTTACTGATCTTATTGGTTTCTTATTTAATTATTTCTGAAATTCCATACGCATATTAACGGCTAAATTCGGTCTTATAATAATTCATTGTAATGTATTAACGTTCTACTAATAGCTACGTACAAACGTATTTCTGACGATAAGTGTTTCTATAATAAGTATCCCGCTAAAGATAAAAGTTCCTTAATTTAGGAAGTTCTTAAATTGTTTAATTCGTTTTCTAATAATATACCCTTTTAAATATTTAGGAATTTAATTAATTTAATACACTTGAAATATATATAAAATATTTATAAAACAATTTAATTTAAAAAGGTAAAATATAAAAATATTTATTTTACTATTTATAAACATGTCCCGAGCCTACCGAGCCCATCTCGGTCGCACTAACCGAACCAACATAATATACAAAATTCTGTCCGCAATAATTAGTGACAGAATTTCTGTGTCACTAAAGAAAACTGTCGCTAAAGCTGCTTCTTTAAAAAAAATGCATAATTCTAACAGTTTTGCGACAGAAAAACTGTCGCTAATGTGATGAATATTATGTGTTTCTGACCCATCTTTTCCCACTATTTTTACCCACTTTTTCCCACTGCTATTCTATGCCGCTCCCACTGTTATAAATCTTAGTTCCCACTGCTATTCTGTTTACAACCAAACGCACCCTTATTTGATTTGTGACTCGGTTTGGAAAGAAAAGAACCACCGAGACCGGCTGTGGTCTCGGCTGGGTCGTGCAGCAACACACCGAGACCTTATGGTCTCGGTTCCCTGATGTAGACTAACCCGACACACCCCTTTCTTTTTGCGGCTGTAGAAAATAAACACCCCCGAGAGTTATAACTCTCGGTTTTTTTTTTTTTTTTTTTAAATTCGTGATAAAAGGGAAAAGAGATAGATTGATTACCTTTTTTTTTCGTGTTTGATTGTAACTACTGGGTCTCCCTTTGTTCTCTTGTTTCCCGGCGGCAACCAAGACAAACCCTAGTTTCTATATATTTTTTTTTTGTTTACAGATTATGGGAAAAATGTAACCCCCGTTTGGTTTTGAGTAAGTAAAATGGGCTAAAGCCCATAATTTCCTTTTCCTTTATTATACAAACCGGCCCCTATAATATATTCCTTTTTTTTTTTTTTTAATAATAATACATGTAATAAAATAATACTCGTAATATTTCCTCACGTTATATTTCCTCACATTCGGTCCGTTGATAATTTCTACGTGAACGGTTTAAAATAAAAATAACCCGCGTATTAATAATAAACCGCGTATTTATATTCTCGATTTAAATACGGGTTTTACAATTCTTCCCTTCTAAAAGGAATAATTCGTCCCCGAATTAAAAATACGGCCGTACTGGGTTTTATAATTCTTCCCCTCTAAAAGAGAATTCGTCCCCGAATTACAAGGTATTTAAGCTGACTGAAGTAAAAGCTGAAATGCTATTAACTGAACGACATAAAAGCTGAAAAGACATACCCGAATCAAAACTGAAAGTGAGGATAAGAAGTCCGTATAGACTCCTCTGTTTCCCAAGTGGCCTCCCGCTCGGTATGGTTCCTCCACAGGATTTTGACGAAAGGAATGGTCTTCCTTCTCATAACTCGATCCTGGCGATCTAAAACTGCTTCGGGTTCCTCAATATAGGATAAATCCTCCCGAATCTGATCGAGTGGATAATTTACTTTGTGAAGCTCATGATAGTTGTACCCCCTGAGTAGTGATACATGAAACACGTTGTGGACGTGTGAAAGCTGAGGCGGTAACGCCAATCGATATGACACTTCACCAATACGTTCAAGGATTTCGAACGGTCCGATGTAACGAGGGCTAAGTTTGCCTTTGAGGCCAAAACGTCTGACACCGCGTGCGGGTGATACTTTGAGGAACACACGATCCCCAGTCTGAAAAGATATATCTTTGCGATGCTTGTCGGCGTAACTCTTCTGGCGAGTACGCGCTTCTTGCAGCTTTGCCCTAGCGATGGCGACCTTTTCATTTGTCAGTTCTATCAGTTCAGGTCCTTCAATCAAACGTTCTCCCACCTGATCCAACAAATAGGAGCACGGCATTTTCTGCCGTATAACATCTCGAATGGAGCACGCTTGATACTAGCATGCCAACTGTTGTTGTAAGCAAACTCGACCAAGCAAATATAGTCATCCCAATGTCCTGTCCATTCTAATGCACAGGCGCGTAGCATGTCCTCCAAGGTCTGGATGGTACGCTCTGATTGACCGTCCGTCTGTGGATGGAAAGCTGTGCTGAGCTTGAGCCTAGTTCCCCAAGCTTTATGCAGACCTCCCCAGAAATGAGAAGTGAAACGGGGATCTCTATCTGATATAATTTCCGAAGGTGTACCGTGTAATCGTACGATCTCCTCGGTGAATAGTTTCGCTAATTTACTGACTGCGAAATCTTTACGAATAGGAATGAAATGTGCTGACTTGGTCAAACGGTCGACAACTACCCAGATTGCATCATGTCTCCGCTGAGTCTGTGGTAGTCTGGTGACAAAATCCATAGAGATCTTGTCCCACTTCCACATTGGAATATCTAATGGCTGGAGAAGACCACTGGAACGCTGGTGCTCTATCTTAACCTGCTGACAGGTTAAGCATTTAGACACAAATGTTGCAACATCCTGTTTCATACCGCTCCACCAGAAATGCTGCTTAAGATCGTGGTACATTTTGGTGGAACCCGGATGGATAGAGAACGGAGAGCTGTGAGCCTCAGTCATTAAGGCTTCTCTGAGATCAGGGTCTTCTGGAACGCAGAGTTTGGTACCCTGCCATACGATACCATCGTCATCGATGCGAAATTCGGTCTGCCGGTCAATGTTCTGGATAATCGCCCAGATTTCGCCATCATCCTCTTGTGCGGCTTTAATCCTAGAGAGCAAATCTGGTTCTACTCTCAAACTAGCCTAGTATCCTCTTTGTCCGCGTACTAAGAGTTCAATATCGTAACGTTCTAAGTCCTGGATAATTTCTTCCTGAACTTTGATGCCATTTACCATACCCGACTTTCTTCTAAGGGCATCTGCCACTACATTCGCTTTACCTGGGTGATACTGGATATTAGTGTCGTAGTCTTTCAGTAGTTCTAACCATCGCCTCTGTCTCATGTTCAGCTCTCGTTGTGTAAAAATATACTTGAGACTTTTGTGATCGGTGAAGATATCACACGACTCACCGTATAAATAATGCCTCCAGATTTTAAGGGCGAAAACGACTGCTGCGAGCTCTAGATCATGAGTAGGGTAATTTTTCTCATACGGCTTCAGTTGACGCGAAGCATACGCAATGACCTTCCCATGCTGCATAAGAACACAACCTAAGCCCTTTCCTGATGCGTCATTGTAAATCTGATAACCGCCTGTACCGGATGGAAGAGTAAGTATCGGTGCCGAGATCAATCGATGCTTGAGTTCCTCAAAACTCTTTTCTCTCTCCTCGGTCCATATAAACTTTTCACCCTTTCGCATAAGTTGGGTCAATGGTAACGCCAAACGTGAGAAGTTTTCCACAAACCTGCGGTAATAACCCGCCAACCCAAGAAAACTACGTATCTCTGTGACAGATGTCGGTCTTGGCCATTTGGTGATAGCCTCCACCTTTGCAGGATCCATAGTTATTCCATCAGCTGCGTGTAAAAGAGCAGGATATATCTAAAACTGCTTTTCGCACGAGGTACGGTCATTACGAGTTTGTCGTTATGCCATTCGGTCTCACGAATGCACCCGCAGTATTTATGGACTTAATGAACAGAGTTTTCCACGAATTTTTAGACAAGTTTGTGATCGTATTCATCGATGATATCCTCATTTTCTCCAAATCCAAAGAGGAACATGAGAATCATCTCCGTACAGTTTTGCAGATTCTCAGACGAGAAAAACTATATGCTAAATTTTCATTGTGACACTCCAGGCAAATCCCACATCGGCTGTGGCCAGGAGAGATCCATGGTTCATAAGATAACAGTCGCCTTCTCATGACACAACACGTTTTGTGGTCTACTGCAAGTGGGGTTCTTAGGAACTGGCAGTTAAGCGTGCTCATGTCAGAGTAGTACTAGGTTGGGTGACCAACCGGGAAGTACTTACAAGAGGGCCACAAAGCAAAGCCGTGAGCCTGCGGGCAAAGCGGACAATATTGTAGTCCGAGTAGGCGGGATGTTACAAGTGGTATCAGAGCCACTCCTGAGCCGTTCGGGATGGTGGGGCAAACCTCATCGAGGATGATGAGTCCCGAAGGGGGGGTGATTGTGACACTCCAGGCAAATCCCACATCGGCTGTGGCCAGGAGAGATCCATGGTTCATAAGATAACAGTCGCCTTCTCATGACACAACGCGTTTTGTGGTCTACTGCAAGTGGGGTTCTTAGGAACTGGCAGTTAAGCGTGCTCATGTCAGAGTAGTACTAGGTTGGGTGACCAACCGGGAAGTACTTACAAGAGGGCCACAAAGCAAAGCCGTGAGCCTGCGGGCAAAGCGGACAATATTGTAGTCTGAGTAGGCGGGATGTTACAGTTACGAAGGTCGAAATGATTTTATGAGTCGAAGGCGTAAAACTGTCCGGATTTTTAAAGTTAAAGATGTGTTGGACAGAAGGTCTTAAAGGTAAAATCTTTTTATAAAATTTTTTGAGGGCTCCATATAGGATGTGAGTCAGTTCTCCAGCACGTTTAATGAAAATTGTAAGTGTCTAGGTATGGGAAAATAGCCTGGACATTTGGTATGTTCTAGCAGAATGTTATCGGGAGTGTTGTCTAGTGAAGTAAAAATGTGAAAATGTATAGTAGTGTCACTTGCATGGGTTATTTTTGGGGTTTATTGTGATTTTGAAATGTCGATTTGATTTTACTAAATATGAGTTTATACTTGAGTTTATTATTAAAGTGTTTGGTAGGTTGCGGCTTTCGTGTTTACCGGGCATCTTTATCGTCAGCTATCGTTATCTCTACTTCTTCTACTCAAGGTGAGTTTATAGCCTCACCTTTAAACTTTAAATGTTTATTATAAACCTCGCGAGGGAGATACATGCTATTTTATAAAATTAACATAAATTATTTTTGGGATGCTGGACCCGAATGTGATGATAAATACATAAGTACCATTGTCTTATGAAGTCCCTGAATTTCATGCACTGTTAATTACATGAAGGAGTAAATGCTAATACATATGATAGATCTATTTGGTTTGACAAACCTTATCCTAGGGTATGTATCCTTGTGAACACCTGAAAGGGATGTTATATATAAGAGGTCTTTGGTAAATGACAATATTACCTCTTAGTAAGGGCGCCATAAGTGACTCAGTTTAACATGTTGGTTAACGTTTAGTGGCGTGAGCTTAATGCATTTATATATATGACTTGTCTAATCAACAAGTTTGAGATTAAAAATTTTTGTTTTCACCTATTATTCTTATAAACTCTATAAATTCACTCAACTTTTTAGTTGACTTTTAGCATGTTTATCTCAGGTAATTAAAGATGAATGATGGAGGTTTGGAATGGACGAGGAGGCAAGCGCTAATGTTTTGGGAAATATGTTTTCGTTCCATTCAATTATATTTTTACTTTCAAATGTTTGTGTACTTCAAATATTTATGTAAGAAATGTTGGTAACGTTTTGTGGGACCGTACTCTAATATTTATGAATTGAACCTTTTATATAAAAACGTCTCTTTTAGATTCGTTCTTTATATTCTTTTTTTATTGTGCTATTTCTTAACACCTAAAAAAGTGTTGCAAGTTATAAATTATTGGTGGGATTTACTTATCTAGATGATATAAACAAGGGTCTTTGATTAGATTTTATCAACATTAATTTTTAGTGGTTGTTTGTGGTGGTAGAGAGAAAAAGGGAGAGGGCTAAAAAATTTAGATGTAAGAAATGAGTGTGTGTGTAAATTTTAACTTTATATATAGTGGGGGTGAATAGAAAGTGTAAATATAGTCTTATTTTGCCCTTAGTTGCAAAATAACTTTTAAATAGAGGGAATAGTACCTAGTCGGTTTATAAAAATTTACAGGAGTTGGGTTTCGTCCTGACTTTATAAGAGTTAAAATCTTGTTCTATAAAAATACTTTTTTCAAAGTTTAAACGCACACAAAACGATTTAGTAAGGTTCTGATTTGACTTAATACGTAATGAAACTAAAATTCCAAAAAAATCTCTAATATCGAAATGACCGATAATAAATGTAAATATTTGGGCATTCATTGGCATCGCGATCACTAGTGGTTCCCTCCAATCGTCAAAATATTAAATAAAGCCTCAAATCACCGGTTTCACCTGAAACCGTCAAACAATAATCGCATTTAAATTTCTCAAAAATTTAAAATCAGTCGTAAAATTAGGATTCAATAATGGCGTTAGTTTTTAGGTGTCACAAGTAACAATAGTTTAAAAATATACTTTTCATTAATATTTTTGTGTCTATATTTGAGCTAAAAATATATCTGTAAACAAACAAGGAAATACACAAAAGGTGGTTGTGGTATATCATCCCATTTATTTGCTTACAATTATATTCTAAATTTGGCTAAATGTAATTGCTTGCTGTCATGTTGTGATAAAAGGAATCATACTTAATAGTAATTACTGCATTTCTATCATACAATGTGTACAAGTTTTTTTACTTTGACCAAAAAGCTAAACACTTTCATCTTTATTAGGAAAACCATTAAACACGACTTGTATAGAATAAAAATTACGTTTGAAATGTAAAAACGACATAAAAGGGAATACATTTAGTGGTATTTCTAAGGCAAGATGTTAAGCCTTTAAATATCGGCTCTTGGAGTTGAACAAATAAAGCAAAGAAAACTTAAACACCACTTTCTCTACTATCCCTACAAAAATCATTTTATCCTTTAAAGATTGTTAGGCATAGTAAGTTCCCAAATGATCAAAAAGAAAAAATGGAGAAAGAAAGAAACTTATCGACAACTTTCTCTAAACGTCGTTCTGGCCTGTTCAAAAATGCGATTGAGTTAAGCATCATGTATGGGGTTGAAATCGCTATTTTCGCCTTCTCCCCATCCAAGAATGAATTTTCATTTGATCATCCCAAAGATGATTATTGATCGTTATCTCAAAGAAAATCTTCCATCGAGTTCAAACAACTCTTTCTTATGGAAGCACATCAAAATGCTCATATTCATGAACTTAGTAGACATCTCATTTATATGGATAGTCAACTAGATATTGAGAGCAACAAAAGCGATGTGCTTAGAAAGATTAGGAAAGAAGGACCAGATAACCATTGATGGGAAGCTCCAACAGAGAGCCCTGAATCAAAAGAGCTTAAGTAGTTAATGGTACCATTGAAGGTTCTTGGAAACAACATCGAAGAGCAACAAGAGAGGAGTGTGACATAAGCGTCTAACATTATGGCACTTGCCCATATCTCTAGTTCTACAAAGAAAAGTTCAGAATATGGATTGTCCATAACTCCTATTGGGCTTATGCTCAAATATGGCCATTTTAGTAACTAAGAAAGGTAAAAAAAATTAAATCCCTAGGTATACCATTCTTTTACTTTCGCATAATCATGAGTAATGTGTGATTTTTGTAGTTTTGATTGATATCCAAGCACAAGCCCGTCTGGAGTTATGGATGATCCTTGTTCTACTTTTCTCTTTGGAACTAGAGAGAGGGGAAACTGTCATAGCGTTATCCGCTTCTGCCACACTTAACTTCTGTTGCTCTTCGATGTTGTTCCCAAGAACCTCAAATTGTACCTTTAAGTTCTCAAGCACTTTCAATTCAAGGTCTCAATTGGATCGTACCATCAATGGTTATATTGCCCCTCTTTCTTGATCTTTCTAAGCTCATCGCTTTTTTTATTCTCGATATCTAGATGACTATCCAGATAAGTGAGGTCTCTACTAAGTTCATGTATATGAGCATTTAGATGTACTTCCATAAGTAGAGAGTTGTTTAAACTCGATGGAATATTTTATTTGAGGTAAAGATCAATAATCAGCTCTACAAGGGATAGCGAAAGTAAATTCTTGGCGAGGGAGAAGATGACAATAGCGGTTTCTACCCAACATATGTTGCTTAACTCACTCGCTTTTTTGAATAGCCCTGAATGACGTTTGGATAAAGTTTCCGATAAGTTGCTTTCTTTCTCCATTTTGATATTGATCTTTTGGCGGCCCTTACTATGCCTAGCCATCTGCCAAGGTTAAGATAATTTTTGTACGGTTAGTAGAGAAAGTGGTGTTTAAGTTTTCATTGCTGAATTTGATCAACTATGGAAGGATATTGAAAGGCTTATCATCTTGCTTTAGAAGTAATACTAAATGTATTCCTTTTTATGTCATTTTGACATTCCAAATGTAATTTTTCTTCTATACAGATCGTGCCTAATGGTTTTCCTAATGAAGATTAAAGTGTATAGCTTTTTGGTGAACATTAAAAAAACTTGCACACATTGTATGATAGAAACACAATAATTACAATTAAGTATGATTCCTTTTTATTCCAAAATGGCATCAAGCTATTACATTTGCCAAAATTAGAATATAACTGTAAGCAAGTAAAAGTGATGATATGCTACTGCCACCTTTTGTGTATTATCTTGTTTTCTTTAAATATATTTTTTGCTCAATAGATACAAAATTGTTAATGAAACGTAGATTTTGACTAAAGTTAAAGAGTATTAATCCACAGATACTCCATACAAGGTCATACAAATCTTTGATAAAAAAAATTTGGTACACCGGAGAACATATAAACAATATTATTTGTTAAACGATTTTTAGTCAGAACAAATATATGAAAATTTGTTAGTGATTGACCTATGTTAATTTACAATTCACCCAAAATATAAAAAAGAAGTCCAAAACCTTATCTCAATAGGTGATAGGATGTAAAGGAAGAACAAGAATGACTCGTATGAACCAATAAAATGAGACACACTTTTGGGTAGGATAACAATTAGCCAATCACTAACACTCACAAACGTATACAATGTCTATAATGGACATGCACAAAAGACAATGAACATTTGCAGAGTTAGATTTTGGTTAATTAATTTTGTTAAAGGTGTTATCTATGAACGGCAGAACTTTAGGAGAACATACATGGACGTATCATTTAAACGCAATTGATTCCAAGTTGATGGCGTGTAAAATGGAACTCACGACTCTTATTCTAATGTGTTCTCAAATCATTTGAATATTTAAACAAAACATAACGGTAGGTTCTTGAAAGTTTATGGACATAAAATTAATAGTCGTGTGATAGGATCGAACTCGGGATTACGGGATTGCACACAATACGTAAAGGGTTAATTTTATTTAATAAATCTATTTAATATATTTATTAAATTAAACCGATCTTAACTAACGATTGTTAAATAAATTAAGAGTTAAGTTAAACGATTGTTATGGAACTAAATAGAAGAAAAGACAGAAAAGGAAAATTCCGGAAGCCTCCTTTGGGTGGGCTTAGGCCGACGGCTACAAGGGCAAAAGGAGCAGAAAAAAAAGATTTTCTTTCCTAATTTGGTTATAACTTGAAAACCTAGTTTTGCTAGCCTATATAAACAACCCTTAGCCCTCATAATTTTTCCCATCCCTCTCTCTTCTTTCCTGCGATCAAACCAAAAGGCAAACACCTTTTTTAGGGTTCCTTTTAACCTCTTGGTTTTGATTTCTTGAATCTAGTCCTAGCCCCTCTCTAGGGTTGTTGGGTAGATTATTCCATAAGCGTAGAAGCTTCGTTTATACATGCTAGACTCACGGTTAGCCCGTTGCATTATGTGTGTACAAGAGCATAGTATAGTTTTACTTTAAACTATATCTCGGCACCGTTCTTCATAAACCCTAATTGTTGATTCAATTGGTGATCTTGTGGATCTTCACTAGGATAAATATGTAACCTAATTCGTTTAATTATAATTGTGTTATTATGATCTTGTTAAATCTCTTCTGCTATTACGTGCTTTGATCTTTGCTTATGATTATATAATTGCTATGAACTTCATAAACCATCAGCAGCATCGAGAGCCATTTTAACATGTTACAATTATCAATATCTAATGTTTTTTTTAACTAATGATGATTTGAGTTAAAATTACATGTTGATTTAGGTTTTAACAAAAATTAGGGTTTTGTTTTTTTTTGTTTTTAAAAAAACGGCCTAGCCGAATTTTATTAAAAAAACATTTGTAAACCCTAAAATTGCATGGTATAATATTTAGATGTTTGCATGGATTAATTGTTATGTCATGTATGGTTATGATCCGTAGTATTTTAATTGTTAAGAGTATGTGGGAGATCCGTGATAAACATGCATGTTTTTTCACGGATCATATGATTTTATATGCTATTTGCTTTATTTGATTCAAAGTATTTAAAATTAGGGAAGACTTTTATGTTTATAAAAACCCTAGATTTGATGTTCTTTGGATAAATTATTATGCATGTGGCTATTTGATCTAGTTTTTCTTTTTTTGTACTTACTTGTTTTCATGTGTTTTTTTTGTATGTTGTAAACAAGGGTAATTTTTTCCAAAAACAAATATGGACTAAATCATAATCAAATTAATGAATTGTTTTGAGATCTAAATTACATAGAATTGTGTTGATTGATAATTTTCAATGATAATTTAACGGCCTACTCTTTTTTGACAAACTATAAAGTGGGTATAACGCACTGTTGGTCTTGTACCCGGTTAAGGAAGGAGGTGCTATGCCATTAGTCGCTGACCGAATTCCCGGCTCGCATGTGCGTCAAAATTGAAATTACCTACTATTATCTTTTACATTATATCTTAAGGTTGATTTGCCGCAAATTCACATCCGAAACACAATGAATAAGGTTATTGCTTTGTGCTTTAGACGAGTTCTATAAAAAGTACGTTGTGAATAGTTGTGGGTAAATTCTTTATTTGGTTTCACCAATACCTCAACTTGTGATTTATGGCGAAATTTTTGACTCACCAAAAGGTTTACTAATAGTTTTATTAAACTAATGCTATGAAGATGTATGCATGCTTCTCCATGCATGATTTTGACACCAAAATCAATACCCTTAAATTTAAGTCTTATGTCATCTAATTGACGAACACTTGAATTTACAATTGTCGTCATATGAGATTTTGGACGATGTTGTAATGGAGAGAAAACTTCATCACTGAATAAGATTGCACATGAATGTTTTACGTTCTTTAGATTAGTTGACTTAATTGAGTTACTCAGTGAGATCTGGAAACTTAAGGCGTAAAGTAGGGATAAAACATGTTTACAATGCAAAATGACTTTTGGCAATGTAAATCCCTAAAAATATCTAGAAATTGCAAAATTTGTTTGTCGATTATTTTCCGACAAGTTACCGTGTTGAATACTAATACGAAGCTTTTGGCTAAGTATAAAATATTATCGTCCGATCTCTTTGAATTGATTATTGGAAGAAAGTGCGACTCAATTGTTCTTGGTGAAAAATAAAAAGGTTTAGTTATCTATTTTAAACTAAAAATGAAAATGTCGTTGAGTAATAAAGATGAAAGATTTAAAATTAAAACTAAAAATGAAGACTTTTGAATTTAAAAGCAAATGATTAAAACTTATAAAAATGTAAACTTTAAAGGTTTAAACTAAAATAAGACAAGCTAGAAACAAGCTAAGTAAAAGGCGGGAAAAGTAAAATTCAAAAACTGTAGAAACAAACCCTTATCCGGAATAATATCCGGATTGTAGAAAGGTGGCTTATCCGGAATGAAATCCGGAATAGGGGACAGGAAGCTTATTCGGAATATTTGAAGTGTAGCTTATCCGGAATAATACTCGACCCTTTATACGGAATAATCTTCGAACCCTTATCCGGAAAAAAACTAACTCATGGCTTATCCGGAATCCTTCTATGCTCCTTATCCGGAATAAATTCCGAATGTTTATCCGGAATATGCAGATGACCACTATCCGGAATAACTTTCTGACGATATCTAGAATAAATGAAGAATCCACTATTCGGAATAATCTTGAGCTACTAATCTGGAATATCTAATCCAACTGCTATCCGGAATACTACACTATCCGGAATAAATGATTTTGAAGCTCTAATCGGAACAATTACGTGGGGCTTATCCGGAATAACTGAAATATGTGCATATCCGGAAAAATTAACTGAGGCTTATCCTGAAACTTGACTATCCGGAATAACAGGGATATAGGACTTATCCGGAATAAGCTATAGTGAAGCTTATCCGGAATATTCTGTTATGACTACTAATCGGAATAAAGGGGTTTATAGAACCCGGAGATCAAACAACTTAGCAAATAAGCAATTCCAAAAATAAAGCACATACCAAAACTTAAGCCAAAAAGATTTTAGAAAAAGGTGATTAAGCTAGAATTTAAAATTTTTTAAAACACTAAATAAGCTAGAAATCAAAAAGCACTTTTTATAAAAACTTAAACTTATTAAAAACAACTTATTTCTAAAAACTATTAAGCATAAAGATTAAGAAAAATAAGCACTTTTATATAAAAACTTTTAAGATCACCAATTTAATAAGCACAACCAAATAAGCTAAACAATCAAACTATCAACAAGATTAAGATAAAACTACATGATTATCAAGATTAAGTAAAAGATTAAGAAAGGTAGAATGAGAATTAAGAAAATAAGCTTGATTGATTAAAGATTAAAATCAATTGATTACAAGATTAAAGTTGATAAACTTGGAATACTAGAGAGAAAAAAACTTAAGAAAAACTTAAAAATAAACTACTACTAAAAATTAACTACTAAAACCACTAACACCCTCCTAATGACATATTACGAGGGTATTTATAGGAGGTGGGGAGATTACATGCTTAAGCTATCTAATTTCTTTCTTCTCGACTCGACTCGACTTAATCTTTGTCTTTCTCGACGTCGTCTCGGGATTAGTCGATATTAGTTGAACTTGTCTTATAATTTTCTTCTATAATTAGACTTGAGTTCTTCGACTTCATTAAACTTCCGTCTTTAGACTTTTTCTTCGATAAATCTTCAGAATTGGCCTTGGACTTCCGTTCTTTTTGCATTCTCGATCTTTCGACTTCGTCTTTATTCTTTTTCTTCGATAAAAGCCCGTGATAGCCCATGTTTTCTTCCTTTTGTATCTTTTGGTCCTAAAACACAATAAAAACACAAACCACGCATAATTCCGACTTTTACAACATAAAATACACGTTTTGGTCTTGTTATTATTGGAAATAAGTGGTAAAAGGATAAGTGTTTTCACACTTATTAAATCCCCTACACTTGACCATTGCAATGTCCTCATGAAATGCACTAATTTCAAAGCATGGTTTACATTTTTCATCATAGATAACCCACCTTGGCCTTTATTAAATACTAAACACTAAGAAAACTAAAAGAACAATATAAGTAAGAAATCATAGACTTACATTGGGGTTTAGGTTGTCATGAATGTTCATCATTCTCAAGTTTCACGTTCCCCATACCAAGCTTAAAAACGAGATCATTGTTATTATAAGTTAGCAAACTAACACGAACTCATGTGGCCCAATTATTCACTTAGACTCCCTTATTCCTAGGTGTATCTCTTATATTTTAATAATGTCTTAAATGATCACGAGGATGTATTGTTTGACTTATTTGATAGTTATTTAGGCAGAAAATAAAGTGGGACGATTTAATAAATAGTTAGCTAAAGGACAAAATCTTTTAAAACTGCTTCTCGGGACCTCATAAAGTTCATATCTTGGCATAACTCGCTTCACGATTTGAGACCTTTCTCGGACCGATATTTGGCAGCCACATCATACTTCAAATCTTTGAGAGACGATCTTGAAATTATGGTCTTCTCTTCATAATGGAATTTCTTCACTTGAAGTTTTGAGAGATTCTTCATCTTTGGACCACGACTTCTTCATTTTTCTCCAATCTTTATTTTGGACTTTGATATACAACGATCCGCCTCCTTTTAGGACTTGGATCTATTTATCCTCATACCTTGCTAGGGTCTTTTCGGATAGACTTCTCCATGATCTTTTGGGGAGTACTTGCTTTTCGTCGTGTGTCTCAATCCTTCATATTGATTTTCGATAAATGATTCTTCACATCACTTTTGGATCTTTAGCAACAAAATGTAGCCCTCATGCCTTGTTAGGGCCTTTTCGGACTCGCCAATCTTCGCATCCCGCTTCAATAAGTTATGCCTTGGCTATGAACTCTAATTAATACCGAGAAACTTTTAAACGATCTTGTGCTAGAAGCTAAGTAACTTTTCAAATCGTACAACCTTATTTATTGCAGATAAATTTATTAGCGAGCGATGAGAGAATAAGCTTATAATCAACTCACATAAATTCACGAAAGAACACCAAACTTATAATTGACTCTATCATCTCTCGTTCTCCACAATTTAAAATCTCAAGGAATAAGACTCGTGGATGCTTAGCCAACTAAATCAAAGTTTTGGGTTTTCGAGTCATCTATAGGATCTTGCAAATTCTTAGACTTTTTCAAGTTTAGAAATCGCATTTTAAAGCTCCCTTGATAAACGACTCTCTAGGATCAATTATAAGAACTTGCGAAAAGTTCTTGTTCTTAACCCGTGAGAGTTAAGACTTTCGCGTTTTAAAGTTCCCTACATAAAAGCCTAGCAAAACTTGACTTAAACACGTTAAGGATACTAGCTAGAGTAAACTTAGATAAGTAAACTCGGGTTGAGTCAAAATATTCACGACTTTGAAAAATTTAAAACCACTTTATTGAAAATTTATTCTAGCAAGGAAAGAAAATAATCATAACAAAGGAAAATACAACTATACAACTAGGCCAAAATAGATTAAAAATTTTGAAAAATGTCGAAAAAACAAATTTTCTGGTTAAAATGAGGACAAATTTATGGAAAAGACCACTTACTTCGATAGAAGTCCCCCTACACTTGATATAAACATTGTCCTCAATGTTTAAGCATGTGGGAGTAAACTCCCCTACACTTAGGACATTGTGCACTTTGTTTAAATTTTTCTAAAGAAAGGACAACTATAGTGATTTCAGTGTGAACATATAAGATATGAAATATTGAATCACGACAGTTTAGGATAGAACCGGGAAGACGGGTACACGGGATCACGGTTCGTCAAAAGTCATCGAGAATGGATCTTTGAAGCTTTAATCCCTGCACAGAAGAAGAAACAGGACAACAAACACATACGGGGCTCCCCCTACACTTATTATGAAAAAGGGTAAAGGATAGATCACAGGTTGCCTCCCGAGAAGCGCTTGTTTTTGTTCACCGAGTCACGAGCCTGACTCGACCCAAAACTAATTCATGGGAAACGTGGTGAGGGATGGAATCATCTCATGAGAGATGTCCTCACCAAATTACAACTTCACACGCTGGCCATTCACCTTAAAATTGGGCCCATTTGGCTGAGAAAGCTCAATGGTGCCATAGGGAAAGACTTTGGCGATGGTGAATGGACCAGACCAGCGGCTCTTCAACTTGCCCGAGAAGATCTTCAGCCGAGAGTTAAAAAGTAAGACTTGATCACCAACGTGGAACTCTCGATTCTTAATCCTTGCATCATGGATGATCTTGGTCTTCTCCTTGTAGATTAGTGAGTTCTTGTAAGCTTCATTCCTCAGTTCATTAAGCTCGTTGAGTTGAATCTTCCGAAGATCACCGGCTTTGTTGATGTCGAAGTTAGCCCACTTCAAGGCCCAGTATGCCTTATGTTCCAGCTCGATAGGGAGGTGGCATGCTTACCCGTACACAAGACGATAAGGTCTACAATCGATCGGCGTCTTATAGGCGGTACGAAAAGCCCACAAAGCATCATCTAACTTATCGGCCCACGAGGCAGGATGCTCTCCCACAGTACACTCCAGAATTCGCTTCAATCCACGGTTAGATATCTCGGCTTGCCCATTAGTTTGGGGATGATAAGCGTTGGAAAGTCGGTGATTGACACTGTACTTAGCCATGACTCTTGCGAATTGGTCATTGCAAAAATGAGTCCCGCGGTCACTGATTATAGCACGAGGAACACCGAATCGAGCAAAAAGTTGCTTTAAAAAGTTCACAACCACCCTCGCATCGTTCGTAGGGAGAGCCTTAGCTTCAACCCATTTAGAAACGTAGTCAACGGCTACGAGGATGTACTTGTTCCCTTTAGATGATGGAAATGGCCCCATAAAGTCGATGCCCCATACATCAAAGACACATTCTTGTATGAAATTTTGAGCCATCTCATCCTTATGGGTGATCTTGCCTTGTCTTTGGCAAGCATCACAATGTTTAACCATATCGTGAGCGTCACGCTAAATGGTGGGCCAATAGAATCCAGAGTCGAATACTTTCTTCGCGTGTAATTGGGACCAAAGTGACCACCGGTGGGTCCTTTATGGCAAGCATCAAGGATTTGTACTGCTGCCGGCCCATCAACACATCGACGAATAATCAGATCAGCACATTGTTTGAAAAGGTAAGGGTCGACCCAGAAATAATGTTCAATATCTTTAAAGAACTTTATCTTTTGTTGGGACGTTAACCCTTCCTTGAGAATTCCACCCGCTAAGTAGTTTGCAATGTCCGCAAACCACGGGGTGTCATCAAGATTGGAATTTATAGACATTAATGCCTCAAGGGGAAAGAGTCATTGATCTCTTGATTCGGATGATCCCCTTGATAAGGATCCTCAAGTCTACTTAGATGATCCGTGGCTAGATTTTCGGCACCCTTCTTGTCACGAATTTCGATTTTAACTTCTTGAAGGAGAAAAACCCAACGAAGAAGTCTTGGCTTAGAATCTTGCTTAGTCAACAAGTACTTCAACGCGGAATGATCGGTATACACGATGGTGGTAGAAAGGACAAGATAGGGGCAGAATTTTTCAAAAGCATACACTATAGCTAAAAGCTCTTTTTCGCTAGTGGTATAATGCAATTGAGCCCCCGTCATTGTCTTGCTAGCGTAATGGATTGGTTGGAAGTGTTTGTTCACTCTTTGGCCCAAAACCACTCCAATAGCATAGTCGCTAGCATCACACATCAACTCAAAAGGTAGCTCCCAATTACGGGTAACCCTGACCGGTGCCTTAGTTAGCTTATCCTTAAGAAGATTGAAGGATTCAAGACACTCTTTGGAAATGATGAAAGGTGTATCTTTTTCCAAGAGGTGGGTCATCGGGCGAGCGATTTTAGAAAAATCTTGGATGAATCGACGATAGAAGCCCGCATGACCAAGGAAACTTCTCACACCCTTCATGGTTGAAGGTGGAGGTAATTTGGCTATGACATCCACTTTAGCACGGTCAACTTCAAGACCGGCTTTTGAGATTTTATGTCCAAGCATAATGCCTTCTTTTACCATGAAATGGCATTTTTCCCAATTTAGAACAAGGTGAGTGTCTTCACACCGCTTAAGCATGCGTTCCAAATTGGCAAGGCAATGAGAGAAAGAATCACCATAAACCGAGAAATCATCCATGAAGACTTCCATAGTTTCTTCAACCATGTCATGGAAGATAGCCATCATACACCTTTGAAATGTCCCAGGAGCATTGCATAAGCCGAAAGGCATTCTTTTATAAGCAAATGTTCCGTAAGGACAAGTGAATGTGGTTTTCTCTTGGTCTTTGGGATCGATGGGAATTTGAAAATACCCGGAGAAACCGTCTAAAAAGCAGTAATAGTCATTACCCGCTAGACGTTCAAGCATTTGGTCCATGAAAGGAAGGGGACAATGATCCTTTCTCGTAGCATCGTTGAGTTTGTGATAGTCTATACAAACTCTCCCCCTATAACGAGACGAGTAGGAATAATCTCGTTGTTTTCATTGGGCACAACGGTTATTCCGCCTTTCTTAGGCACACAATGGACGGGACTAACCCATGGTGAATCCGAGATAGGGTAAATCATTCCCGCATCAAGAAGTTTAATAACCTCTTTTTTGATTACGTCATGGATCTTAAGATTCACCCTTCTTTGGCTTTGAATAGTGGGTTTAAAGTCGTCCTCCATGAGAATTGTATGTGTGCAAAAGTGAGGATCAATTCCACGAATATCGGAGATTTTCCAAGCAATCGCTTTCTTGTGATTCTTTAGCACGACGATAAGTCGAGATTTTTCTTCCTCTTTCAAGTCCTTTGCTATGATGACGGGTGACTTCTTTTTGTCTTCAAGGAAAACGTACTCGAGATGAGACGGTAGGTCCTTAAGCTCTAAATCCGGAGGATTTTCGATGGAAGGTGTAGTCAAATTCGGTTCATCGATAGAGATAGATGGTGGAGAAATATGGTCCTCATTGAGAAGTTTCTCAATGGTACGAATGTCTTCATCCCAATTGGAGGGAGAATCGTCATATTTTAAGTCCACATCTCCCAAAGTTGCTTCAAATTCTTTCAAGATGAAATCACTTTCTCCAAATGGAGTTAGTGATGGAGCAATAGAGGCAACGGTCTCAACAATGGGTAGAGAAGAAGAACCACTTTTACAAGCGTCTTTGAAATGTTCTTCACAAGCCTCATCAAGAACGTCAATGAAATTAACGCTCTCATTTTCAGAAGGCTGCTTAGAAAGTTTACCCATGTTGAAGACGATTTTATCGTCACCAACTCTCATGATTAATTCGCCCGCGGCTACATCAATGAGAGTGCGACCGATCCTCAAGAATGGACGTCCAACGATTAATGGAACAGGGGGGTCCATCTCGTAGTCAACGACAACAAAATCCGTCGGAAAGGTGAATTTGTCGACACCAACGAAGACATCTTCGGCTATCCCTACTGGATAAGCAACCGTA
The DNA here is from genome assembly GCA_025667525.1 of Glebionis coronaria. Lineage (NCBI taxonomy): Eukaryota > Viridiplantae > Streptophyta > Magnoliopsida > Asterales > Asteraceae > Glebionis > Glebionis coronaria. Next base: position 70,266,408 of record CM046877.1, on the reverse strand, counting down.
CGGTTAGCTAATTCTAAAGTCATTCGTGTGGGGACTAGCTCGGGTAGAGACAATTGTTTCCAAACGCTTAAAGGCATTAAGTTTATACTAGCACCTAGATCGGCTAGGGCCATACAATTCTCTACCCCAGGGAAGTTGCAAGGAATCAAGAAACGACCCGGATCTCCAAGTTTGGTTGGTAATTTTCTTAAGAGCACTGCGGAGCAATTCTCATTAAGTTGGGTCTGAGCAATATCGAGAAGTTTCTCCTTATCACTGAGAAGATCTTTAAACATTTTAGCATATTTCGGCATGTGAGCGAGAGCCTCAGCAAAGGAGATATTGAAATTCAGTTGTTTAAACATTTTGAGAAAGTTAGAAACCTGAATATCATCCTTGTTCTTCAGTTTCTCTTTCCTCAACCTCGAAGGATAAGGTATATTGGGTTGAGATGAAGGCTTTGGTATGGAATTCTTACTCACATCCTTGGGTGGTGGAGGGGTAGAAGTAGAAGGTGGTGGAATTGGAGAAGTAGAAGGTGGAGGAGTAGAAGTTGGAGGAATTAGAGAAGGAGACTCGTTTTCCTTTGTCACAATCACCGGTGTAGGTGTAGGAAGCTCGGGTTCCTTTAAACCTTTTCCACTGCGAGTGGTGATTGCTTTCATCTCCCCTCTTGGATTAGCAACGGTGTTACTCGGAAGAGAACCCGATCCAGAGGCTTGATTACTTGGGAAGAAACTAGCCATCATGTTCCTTAAATCATTCGTTTGACTTGTAAAAGAGTTTCGCATATCGGCTCGAAGATCGTTTCCTTGTTCAACCATATCTGCTTTCATGTTGGCCATTTCCCGCTGAAGATTTTTTACTATCGCATCATTAGTCCTCATGTAGGTTTCAACCTCTTGGTGTAATGCAGTGGGTTGGTTGGGAGGAGCATGGTAGGCAGGTGGTTGATAAGCAGGTTGTTGGTAAACTTGGTTGTTTCTTTGAGGTGGATATGGGTTTCTTTGGTTTTGATATGGAGTTGGAGCACGTGGTTGGTTTTGATTGTTTCGATTAAGGTTGTTTGGGTTTTGAGGGGGAAAACCGGGTGGTGAAAGAAAGTTGTTTGAGCGATAGCTGAGCAAATTACGGTCACCTTCAGGACGTGCTTGATAGCCTCCCGTGGAATAGTTACCGTTGGCGGCATACACATTTTCCGGATTGTCATGAGTCGAAGGACAATCGGTGTATGAGTGAGATCCCCCGCAAATTTCACATGATTGAGTGAAAGCACTAGCTTGGGCAGTGATAGCTTTGGTATTGTTGGCGGCTTGGAGAGCAAGTGATTCAACAAGCGTAGTGAGCTTATCGATTCTCTTGTCGCTCTCATTAGTGCTAGCACTAGCCACATTAGTCCGAACACTCTTGGTTTGCACTCTAGACTTGTTCTCAATAATATCCCAAGCGGCATTAGAATACTTAACCAAAATGTTACCCCCGAAGCACTATTTAGTGAATCTTGGTCATTCATGCTTAAACCATTGTAAAAAGTATTAATTTGATGTACTTTTGTTAAACCATGTTGTGGACACTTTCTTAAAAGTTCCTTAAAACGGTCCCAAGATTCACTAAATGTCTCACCGTACTTTTGTTCAAAGGTAATGATTTCATTCCGCAAAGCGGTAGTACGTGAGGGTGGGAAAAAGTAGTTGATGAATTTGGTCTCTAAATCCGTCCACGTAAGAATACTTTGTGGCGGTTCCTTATCAAGCCAATGTCGGGCTTGTCCCTCTAAGGAGAAAGGAAAAAGTTGCAAGCGAATTACCTCTTGTGACACCCCATTATATTTAACCGTATTAGTGAGTTGAAGAAACCTTTTAATATGGTCATGAGGGTCATCAATTGAACGCCCCAAGAAAGGTTGAGCATAGACCATTTGAATGAAGCCGGATATAAGCTCAAAGTTGTTGGCTCCAATCGCGGGTATGACAATAGCATCGTTGTTTCCTTCTACATGCGCTTGCAAAAGTTCGATCATTGGGCGATTGTCCAGTAGAAGTTCATTGTTGTTATTATTCATGTTGGGTTGAGGTGGATTATTATTATTGTTGTGTACACCGGCCATGTTTAAAGTATCGAGAGTCTCGAGCTCGGGATAAGACGTTGATCGAGTACGCATACACCTGCAAAAGAAAGAGAAAAATATACAAGAAATATTTTAGGTTTTTTATGTTTTTTAATTTTTGTTGTATTTTTGAAAATTTTATATTTTTTTTTTTAGGATTTTTGAAAATTTTAAAGCAAGGAAAATAACGTTCAAAGATGAACGGATCCCAAAATCCAACGCGTCTCTCACTAAAAACCGTTAATCTTAACGAAAAGAGCCGGCAGCGGCGCCATTTAATACGAAGCTTTTGGCTAAGTATAAAATATTATCGTCCGATCTCTTCGAATTCATTATTGGAAGAAAGTGCGACTCAATTGTTCTTGATGAAAAATAAAAAGGTTTAGTTATCTATTTTAAACTAAAAATGAAAATGTCGTTGAGTAAATAAAGATGAAAGCTTTAAAAATTAAAACTAAAAATGAAGACTTTTGAATTTAAAAGCAAATGATTAAAACTTATAAAAATGTAAACTTTAAAGGTTTAAACTAAAATAAGACAAGCTAGAAACAAGCTAAGTAAAAGGCGGGAAAAGTAAAATTCAAAAACTGTAGAAACAAACCCTTATCCGAAATAATATCCGGATTGTAGAAAGGTGGCTTATCCGGAATGAAATCCGGAATAGGGGACAGGAAGCTTATTCGGAATATTTGAAGTGTAGCTTATCCGGAATAATACTCGACCCTTTATCCGGAATAATCTTCGAACCCTTATCCGGAAAAAAACTAACTCGTGGCTTATCCGGAATCCTTCTATGCTCCTTATCCGGAATAAATTCCGAATGTTTATCCGGAATATGCAGATGACCACTATCCGGAATAACTTTCTGACGATATCCGGAATAAATGAATAATCCACTATTCAGAATAATCTTGAGCTGCTAATCCGGAATATCTAATCCAACTGCTATCCGGAATACTAAACTATCCGGAATAAATGATTTTGAAGCTCTAATCGGAACAATTAAGTGGGGCTTATCCGGAATAACTGAAATATGTGCATATCTGGAAAAATTAACTGGGGCTTATCCTGAAACTTGACTATCCGGAATAACAGGGATATAGAACTTATCCGGAATAAGCTATAGTGAAGCTTATCCGGAATATTCTGTTATGACTACTAATCGGAATAAAGGGGTTTATAGAACCCGGAGATCAAACAACTTAGCAAATAACCAATTCCAAAAATAAGCACATACCAAAACTTAAGCCAAAAAGATTTTAGAAAAAGGTGATTAAGCTAGAATTTAAAAACTTTTAAAACACTAAATAAGCTAGAAATCAAAAAGCACTTTTTTATAAAAACTTAAACTTATTAAAAACAACTTATTTCTAAAAACTATTAAGCATAAAGATTAAGAAAAATAAGCACTTTTATATAAAAACTTTTAAGATCACCAATTTAATAAGCATAACCAAATAAGCTAAACAATCAAACCATCAACAAGATTAAGATAAAACTACATGTTATCAAGATTAAGTAAAAGATTAAGAAAGGTAGAATGAGAATTAAGAAAATAAGCTTGATTGATTAAAGATTAAAATCAAATGATTACAAGATTAAAGTTGATAAACTTGGAAAACTAGAGAGAAGAAAACTTAAGAAAAACTTAAAAATAAACTACTACTAAAAATTAACTACTAAAACCACTAACACCCTCCTAATGACATATTAGGAGGGTATTTATAGGAGGTGGGGAGATTACATGCTTAAGCTATCTAATTTCTTTCTTCTTAACTCGACTCGACTTAATCTTTGTCTTTCTCGACGTCGTCTCGGGATTAGTCGATATTAGTTGAACTTGTCTTATAATTTTCTTCTATAATTAGACTTGAGTTCTTCGACTTCATTAAACTTCCGTCTTTAGACTTTTTCTTCGATAAATCTTCAGAATTGGCCTTGGACTTCCGTTCTTTTTGCATTCTCGATCTTTCGACTTCGTCTTTATTCTTTTTGTTCGATAAAAGCCCGTGATAGCCCATGTTTTCTTCCTTTTGTATCTTTTGGTCCTAAAAAACAATAAAAACACAAACCACGCCTAATTCCGACTTTTACGACATAAAATACACGTTTTGGTCTTGTTATTATTGGAAATAAGTGGTAAAAGGATAAGTGTTTTCACACTTATTAAATACATTTGTCACTAGCAGATCAACTGATGTGATAAGTTTATGTCAATATGGATTCTAGTTTCAAGGGAATACTATGGTTTTATTACCGGGATAATTTTATTTTCTTGAATGTTATTATCGAAAATAGTAATATTTTAACTTTTTCTATAGAAATGGCTCAACCCGAAAACAATATGACTATAAGTTTTGCGTTCAAATCTTTCTTTGATCGTCCTGAACATACTGGCCCAAACTTCAATGATTGGTATCGCTCACTAAGAATTGTCTTACGAATAGCGGGTACTATCGATATCTTGACTACTCCTTATCCGGAGGATCTTGTTGTAGGAGCATCTGATGCACAAAGGCAGGAACACGCTGCTAATGTTAAGAAGCACTCTGAGGTAGCTGCTTTAATGTTAGGGAAAATGGCTCCTCCACTTCAACAGAAGTATGAGCTATTTTCACCTAAGCGAATGCTTGATGAGTTCAAGGCTATGTTCGAAAAGCCGCAAGATGTGGAGATCTATGATTTGGTAGATGCTTTGCATAGTTGCAAGCAAGCTCCTGGAAATTCTGTAAGTGCCCATTATATGGAAATGAGGGGTTATATAGAACAGCTCATTGCACTAGGAAAACCCTATGATCATAATATGGCTATCAACTTGATCAATAGGTCCCTTAACAAGGAGTTCAATGATTTTGTTCGAAACTATAATATGCATTGCACGGGGAAGACAATTAATGATTTGCATGCAATGTGTAACACCCCCAAATATTTACATTTCGATTCAGCGGAAGATTCGTTGGTGTTACGGGATAGCACATTACTCAAATCATAGACAACGCTTAAAAATCACGTCGTTTAACAAAAAAGCATTTTCCATTCATAAATATCAAATTACATAGGTCCTCAGGTCAAATATATCTTACAAATTTACAAATCATTTGAATGGAAATTTTTATATAAATGCGGGCCATAAACTCTTGACATCTTCCCGAGAATTACCTTCAAGTACATGAGATAAAACATGTTAAAAGTCAGCGAAACGCTGAGCGAGTCCATAAAGTTTAATAATAACCATTAACATAAAACCGGTATATAACCATTACCGAAAAGCATTTTGTGGAATACTTGGTTGTAGACCATAACATCGGCCAAAAACAGTTTTATACGAATTATTGTCGTAAATCATAACTTAGGCCAAAAACATTTTATACGACTCATTGTCGTAACAGCACCATTCAATACATTTTATAACGTTGTTTATAGAATAATAAAAACCGTTATATAAAACAGTTATGTAAAATCAGAACACGGGTATAATAATAAATAAGACCCCATATTTCTAGTCAGTCAATATATTATAATTCAAATGATATATCATAAGCTATTCCTGAGACCGCAGCCTCGGAGTTACCATTATCATTATTATTATCGGATTATTATAAGCCGCATGACATTGTTACCTTTCTATAATATATATCGGGTAGCTAGCCCGGAATTCATTTGCCCATTTAAAACAGCGTGTCGTCACAAAAATCACGCTAAATATATCCCTCTCATACATAATTTCACTTACCAATCAATGTGGCACGACGGGGATCAACCGTCACGCCGCGAACTGGGGTGATCTTCCCCAAATAGTACTATTATATGCATAAGCGTCTACCAAATCCTGGTAGTTCATAATTCATGCTAATAGGACTTATAGTGACATAACCTAACTTTTAATAATCCATTTCAATCATCCATTTTGGGTCATATAATCAATTGGGTCCATATCAATAAGCATACAATCAGGACCACTCGTGTTCTATTTTTATTGAAACTAGCATGTTATCTCCCTCGCGGGTTTATAAAGCATTTCATAAACATTTAAAAGAGTGCGAGGCTATGAACTCACGTTGTTTGAGAAAGGCGGGTTATCGGCAATTAGGATGTATGGTGCGTGCCTTGATCACGGGAAACCTAAACAAATAATACTCGGTCTTAGACTATCGTCAAATAACTTTATAAAAGTTGTTATGTATATGTAATGATGTCATAACATTATGATCAAGTGGGGTTTTATTACCTTATACAACATTACTAGTTGTTAGGTACTAGTTAACTTAGTCTAGTTATACTAGTTTTAGCCCATGTATATGTTAAGGTCCAGTAAGCCCATTAAAAGTCCAATAAATTATATTAGTCCATTTATATTTTTAAGACCAGACCCACACTCATATGTTGGGCCCAAGTGGGTTAAGCCCATTAATAAGTCCAATAATATTAAACCAAACTAGTTGGGCCTAGTTGTCCAACAAGGCTAATTTGGCCCTTTATGGTCCATATGTTACAAAGCTCGGTTTTGTCGATTTTTACTTGTCAAGTGTGTTTACATATCAGTATATGATTTATAAAAATGTTACATTAGACGGGTCCGACCATCTAAGTGTTATATGGCGAAAACGCCATCCTTTCAGTTTTAGCCGAAAAGACGTAAAAATCTATATATAGTTTGTAGTTTAGAAAACATTTGAGTTTTATTTTTATAAAATGTAATATTTACTTATTATAGTGTATAAACATATTTTATATTAGTTATATCAATTAATTAACTTATACATACTTATTTTATATAGTATTTCACTTTTAGTGCCTTTTTAATATTATATATCTTAAGGTCAAATCTGACGTAAAATTTCAAGTCCACCATTTTGATCATAATAGACAATTACCCGCACATAGCGGCGGATTTGCCTAGCGACAGATAAGTATCGATACTTAATATTGTGCTAAGATCATATTGTAATTGTAAAATGTCATAACGTGCGACGGAAATTCCTTGCGACAAATAATTAATAATAGACGATATTGTGATAAGTATTTCGTGTAACATTCAAAATAGAAAATGAAAAGATTAAAATTTAATTGCAAGCGGTTAACATGAAATATTTCAACTCAAGCAAATTTTTTTAACATGTATCATACAACATATACAAACATTTGTAAAGTATAGATCTATGATGAACAGATCTCATGTCAAAGTCAATGACGTCCAATATCTGCTCATTCTACTTTTTTCTTCGTGTTTCGGTATCTTTCGCAGCTTACATATAATACCAGTAAAAAAACGTGTGGGAACACATCCAAGTTACCTTGTAACATCACCCATTGATAATCCACAAGCCGGTTGATGAAAGATTCCATTAACCCTAAAATAAGGCTGGCACAATGATGAAACTGATAAGATCACACAAAGCAAGCTTTTTTGAGATGGCATCACAGAAATGTTGTATCTACAACGACACATGTCATATGTATTATTACAATAATAAATATTATTCTTTATATAAATAGTAGATTTACCTTTTGATCTTGCAAAATAATGTCAAAAATCCACACCTCTTTGGGCCTCCCAATTGGCTGGGACTTCTAGATACTGATGTAGAGTACTACTATTTTTCAAATCATCAAGCATGGGATCGAGATCAGATAACTGAGTCACGTCACAATCCATCTATTTTTCTACAAAAACAAAAATAAGTGAGTGTTATTAAAAACACTTACTTGATTGCAGCCTTGGTTTTCTTTTAAGTAACTTTATGTTCCAGCCTAAGAATTAAGTCCACAACTGTACCGAGACATCCATATTCGGGACACAGAAAGACATTCCAATCAATGAACAATGACCAACACCTTAGCAATGACCAACACCTTAGCAGCTATATTAACACCACATTTGGGTGGTTATCAAGCACAATGAACAATGACCAACACATTAGCAGCTATATCAGGTGTAAATAGGGTGGTTATCACAAGTACCAATTATAAAATATCATTACGCATAAGCACATAAGCAGCCTAAAAATTAAGATTTCGAAAAATAATGTTCGGATTAATCATAATATATCATCATTAGGGTTCAGTATAGCAGATCGTTGCATTGAGGGCAGTTGGGATTACAAATAGCTCACTGGAAAAGATTAAGAAAATTACGGAAAACCTGAATAGCAGCAACTAAGAATCCGGCTACAACATCACGAAAAACACTCATGCGCTGGTCGTAAGCCTCAGATAGTAAAAATGAAAGTGAAAGTGCCAACATGTCGAAACACCCCTACATGAGATAAGAATTGAGAAGCATGTAAGAACACTCTCTAGTGTAATTTACATCAGATTCTTCTAGGACATGTACTAATTCCTAAAAAAATGCCAAAATTAACAATTTACATAACATTCAAAGCACAGTTTTATATTACATAGATCCAAAAATATCGACAAAATCCCAGTTTACCTAACTATAATAACAAACACCCCTTATGAGCTTATTTTTTCGGCTTATATTTCAAAAGCTCATTTTTTGCTTATTTTGAAACTTTTGGGCTTATGTAAGTTTATTATGACATAATAAACTATATAGGCTTATAAGTCCTAAAATAAGCCAAAAAAGGGTCATGAAATTAGAGGAAAACAGCTAAGCTCTTAAGCCAATAAATAAGATTAAACAAACACCCACCCCTAATATTTGTGATGCCCTTTTATAAAGCTTTGTTTTATACATAAAGTTTGTACTTTTTGGATACCTATTGTGTGTTACTATGATTTGAGATTATATAGTATTGAGTTCTTTAATTTGATTCTTATTTGTAGTACCCTTTATGATGAGCTGTGTTTAATGCATAAAGGTAGTGTTTTTTGGATACCCTTTATTGTAATTAGACTTGATACTGAGTGCGCAGCAAAGGTTTTAGTTTTGAATACTTTGAATGTGGTTGTTGGTGGTGAAATAAGTTGCATTTTCTGATAGCCTTACATAATGATGTGATTTATTTCTTCATGATTAGCTTGACGTGAGTTTGCGCAATCATTATGTAGAAATATTGTATTTTTGGAATACCATTTATTATTATTCGAAGTTATTTTAAGTACCGCCATAATATAAGTTTTAAATACTTTGATTTTTATTGAATATGTTTTAGTCTTCTTGAATAAAAGATGTATTACATAGAAAAAACGAACTTTTCGGATACCCTTTATTAAGAGTATTGAAACTCGAAATAATCAATTTAGTATTTGGTGTCAAAATGGTGTAATCTAGAAGAGTACCGGGTACGTAAGAAGTTGCCATGAAATAGCTAATTATCTCGTTCTGATTATGATTACTCACGCCTCGGTATTCATTTTCGAAAACCCACATCTTATTTCAAACTACCAATACTATTCACTTTTTTGTCATGAAATATATGTCTTCTATTGTTCAGTTGCAGATAACACTCTGATATTAAACAAAAACGAGCGGGTGGGGTCGACTTTGCCAAGCTAAAATCAACCAGACCCAGATGCGAATTCGTGTAGCACAATTATTGTTGAAATTGTTACTTCTTTGGGTGGGCAGGCAAGTGTAGTTGGTATTGCCAGATTATCTAGTGCATCAGCAGTTAATGTAGCAGGACGTGTTTTTGTCCATTAAAGAAAAGGAAAAATAAAAACTTTACTTGGCAGCCTCCTAGTCATGTTGTAGAATATGTGATCTTTAGCTTCTAGACAAGCTCTTAGCACATCGTGTAAACAAACATCACTCCCATGACATTGTAGCTCAACCACATCTTCTCGGGTGTAAGATCTTGGGGCTAACATGGGTATCGCTAAAACCAAGCAAACAATAATATTCCATAATAAATCTCACGAGATGGTGCAGAAAATATCAACAATTCTTACACAATTCAACCCTAAATAATCAGTTTACCCAAACACTCAATAGTGATACATCTGGTATCGTATTGCAATTGTCTTTTTAAATGCATATCCAAACAGGCAAACATCTACCTAATCTGTAGGCAACCAATAAGCAAGCTCCGTTATATTTAAGCTTGAAAAAAACATCTCCATACGAATCAATAAAGATAACCCATTTTTCAAAAGAAAACAACTTAAAGCATAGGGTGAGGCTTGCGGAACCAGGTTAAGCTCATTATCTTAGAAGTTAACCGAAGAATAAATAAGAGTGTATAGTGATTCACTATATACTTGATTAGTGAAATTTTTATGTAATGATATTATTACGTAATTGAAAGTTCAAACCATAGTTTACCATATATTCCATTGGAACTTAGCAATGACCAACACCTTAGCAACTATTAACACCTTAGCAGGTATACAATATCATTACACATAAGCAACCTAAAAATTAAGATTTCAAATAATAATGTTCGAGATTTCTTGTTTCAGGATTTATTATAATATATCATCATTAGGGTTCAGTATAGTAGATCGTTGCATTGAGGGCATTTGGGATTCCAAATAGTTCACAGGAAAAGCTTAAGAAAATTACAAAAAACCTGAATAGCAGCAACGAAGAATCTGGCTACAACATCAAGCGCATACGCAACCAAGGCAGTAGCACGACCAAAACCTTGTAGCCAATTTTATCAGACATAATCAATCTTGTGAAACTTATAGATACTGAAAATCAACAATCCATAATCAAAACATAAAAGGTAAAACCTCTAGTTCTTTTTGTATAAATATCCAAATCCGGAAACTGCAATTATTTAACGAAATCACAATCAAGAATCGAGATCCAGTATTGTGTATTGATTATGAGCTATAAAGTTTGCCACTCTAAACCACCCAAAAAAACAAAAATCACCCAAACCAACAATCATTATCACGAATCAGAACTACCTTGAAACCACCCAACACAACAAAAATCACCCAAACCAACAATCGTTATCACGAATCAGAACTACCTTAAAACCACCTAAACCACCAAAAGGTGGGGTGGATTCGGCAGATCCAGTGATGATAAAATTATGGTGGCCGCATAGATTTTTGTGTGTATTAAGGTTGAGAGAGAACAACGTTTTGTGTGTGAGGAGCGTATTAATGTTGTAGATTGTCAAATCCTTTTAATATGTAATTATCAAACCAATATTTATGTGTTACAGTTGTATACAAGAAGTCTAACATAACAATTTCCATACTTTCCATACATGTGTTTAATGAAACTTACAGGAGAAGCTGTGTTGAAAATTTTCAACTTTCAACAATCAACATCCCTCCTTTATAGTTAGTATAGATCTTGAGTTCTACAATGAATTGGGACCTCAAATTTTTACTGTATAAACTACATGATATGTGCTACAAATAACTCTTCTGTAGCTCCTGCTCAAACAGAATCTAAGTATTTTTAATAATTCGTCCAAAACAGACTAGACAGATTAGTACCACAAAAGTGTTTTGGCCATATCTTGCTCATTTTTAACATTTCATTGTGTGGCCAACTCACCACTTATGTAAAAATCAATTATCTATATGGATATCTAATAATCTCATCTATTTAACAAAGTAAAAATATTGAAAGTTACTATTTTGAACAGCATACTTATCTAGTGATGATTTTAACATCTTTTACTTGTAGATTTAGCCTTATCAACTTAATCTAATGACATAAAATCCACATGCAATCACTTGATCATCATTTATAATCATCATACATATACATTTTGAGGAAAATATAGAAGAACTTTACAAAAATAATAGGATGATAGAAAGAAACAATCTCTCTACCAACCAAAGTGATGAAAAGATGAGATTTTTGGATGAACAAGAATTCAACTTGTAACCAAATCTTTAGCTTAGCAAGACCACTTTTTGAGACCTTAAAATGTATGAACACTTCTTGAAAATCAGCCCTAAACCTTCAAAAATACTCCTTTTCACATGTTATAATCACCTCCAATCTGCATCTTTTCAAGTGGTTATCAACATATGTGAGTTATAGATGATGTTTATGGTTAAATTTTTGATGGAGATGGTGTTTAGGTGGTGATTTTGGATGGCATAAAGGAGAGAAGAGGGAGAGATTTGGAAAATTTTCTATTATGTTGCATGTATTGTGAAGTGTGTGAAGGAAGCTCAAGGTTTTGGTGCATTTGCAAGTGTTAAGACAAGTGTCTTAAGGACACTTAAAATTTTGACACCAAAGTGGTGTGTGGCATTGTGAGATCCTCCCATTATAGGGGGTGGGACAAGTGTAAACTTGTTCCATCCCCATTATTTTACGGGTACTCCTCGATTTTAGTTTCCTCGATTTACGTGCCCTCGGTCGATTTATGAAAAACGTTTTTATAAATTATGAATATACGGCACAAAACGATTCTAATAAAAATTGTCTCATAAAAAATGGAGCACAAAAGCGTAAATACGTAAACCTAGGGTTCCCGGTTTAATCGTAAAAGACGTTAAATTATGCACGTAAGTCCTAATTTCTTCCCGTACACTTGTGAGTTTATGAACCAACACAAACTAAAATTTCAAAATACTATACGAGAACAAATTTACTACCTGACATGTCGGACTGTCATAAAAACGGAGTACGTAAACGTAAACATGTAACGTAGAGCTTTCTGGTTTAGACGTAAACGATGCTACTTTAAGACGTAAACCCCAATTTCTTCCCAAAAATGAGTGAGTTCATAATCTAACAATAAAATAATGATTATAAGTAATACTTGCGAATAAACTAATGACTTCAAATTGACGGATTGTCACTGCAGTTCCCCCTAAAGAGGATCTTTGTCCTCAAAGATCAATTCCTCTTACTACTCGCTTCTTATAGAGTTAAAGACACGTGGGTATTTCCTCCACATTCGGTCTTTTCTCTCAAGCGAAATTCATTACAATACGCGAGTTTCATCAAACATAACTATGGGAATACGATCATGCTTAAGTCGACTTACTTTCTCTTTCCATGATGTCCACGGGTTTTCGATGAATGCAACTTTTCGCAGACCCAAACTTCATTAAGAAATAATCAGATTTTCACTTGATAGATATTTTATCAAGTTCGATATACGTAACATATTTCATGCAGCCCTTGAAGTCCTAGGGTAGTCTAGCTTATATGCCTCTCAGACCAATTCTTTAAATTGTCTCAATGGTGCCATATAACGGGGACTTAGCTTCCCACGATCTTTCAGATCATCAATTCACCTTTCCACGGTGAAAAGTCTCGGTATAACTTTGCTACCTATCCTGCACTTCAAGATCTACATTTCATATTCACCTAACCTCCTACCCACTACCGGTAGTCGATAATCAGATCCTAATTTCCACAATCACTTCAGGTCTCGCGGGTCGGGTATCTTCATCCCAACTCCTGCCTACAGATGCTCTTAAACTTTTCTTTATATAGATCCTCGCAAGGTTCAGTCTCAATCCTAAAGCGATAATTATCAATAATAACCTAACCAAAGGAAAGTGCTTATCATGTTCCTTACCCCAAAGGTCAATCATACAAGCATAAAACAAGCCTTCTAGTGTTTGTATCATTCCTTCACCTTGTCCCCTCGATTGTGGGTGGTAAGCAGTACTCCCATCAAGATTCATTCCCAATGACTTCTGAGGGGATCTCTAGAAATTCGATGAGAAGCGAGGATCTTGATATAGATTACCGATACAGACACACAATGCTTACACAACTCCAATCGATTCAACTTCTCCATCGAGAACCTATCATTAACTGGAATGATATGAGCAGATTTGGTCAGTTTGTAGACGATGACCCAGATCGAATCAAATCTAGATGATGACCTTAGGAGATTTGTGATAAAATCTATGGTAATTTTATCCCACTTCCAAACAGGAATAGTAAGCAGTAGAAGTAATCCTGATGAATTTTGGTGTTCAGCCTTGATCTTCGCAAAAGATAGATATTTACTAACGTATGAGGTGATGTCTGCCTTCATATTTGGTCATCAGTACAACTTCTTCAGGTAAAGATACATTTTATCAGAATTGGCATGAATAGAATACTTAAACTTATGAGATTCCAACATGACTAAATCTCACAAACCTCCATATTTAGGAATCCACAAACGACCTTTTAAACACTTAACACCATCGGCTCCTATTTATAGTGGTTCTCATTAGCCGCGAAACCCTTCATTATCTATATTATCCTTCTTACAAGCCTCGGCTTGTACATTTTTAATTTCCTCGGGCAATTTATTGTATATGGTCAATACTAAGGAACACATCTTAATTGGTTCTCTATTCTTTCTACATAATGCGTCAGCAACTACATTCACCTTCCCCGATGAAATAAATATCATGACCATAATCACTTAAAAATTCTTTCTTCATATTTTCTAAGTTTTAGTTTCGTCTCAACTATTATCTTTATTAGTTTTGCCCAGTCCGACGTCTAAAGCGTCGATAAATATTACAAGTAATTAAATAATAAATATTTAATTTATGAAACGTAAACGTAAAATTTTTAAATTTCTTAGCTCGTCCAATTATAGAAAAATGTTCAAAATAAATTTGAATTTAGTTAAGACGATCCTTTTTTATTTATCGAAAATAATTAACAAGATGCGTAAATGTTCGAAAAATCTTTGTTTAAACTTTGGTCAAAATTTTCTTAGTTGAAGAGCAAAAACTGCCGCTCCAAATTCCAAGTCATGGTTTAAATGGTTTCCTCAATTCCTCCTAGGTTGTCTTGAGGTATACACAAACACTCCTAAGGGAGTTTAGTTATATGATCTGGGTATGAGGGAATAATTCCTTAATAGTCCTTTGATAATTATCTGTCAAAACATCTTTGCGCTTCCTTTTTGGTATAACCCAAAGCCTTAATGGCTCCGATTTTTGAAGAGTCAACATAGATTTCACTACCATTAATCACATGGTCAAAGAATGTAAGGGATCAAGCCTAACATCCCACTTTAAATATTTAATGCACAATGTTTCACATCTCAGATAGATCAAGGTAGTCTATAAATGATTACTAAGCTCCTTCTTATTCTTGGAAATAACCAGATGGTCCTCAATGATCATCAGCATGAATTTATTAAAATACAGTTTACACACGCGATTAATCAAATTCATCAATGCGACCAGTACGTTGGTCAATCCAAACGACATCACATGAAACTCATAATATTCATTACGAGTTCTGGATGTATTGATTGGAATAGATAATCTTCTTTGCGGACGCAAATTTAATGATAACCATGTCGCAGATCAAATTTTTGAATATACGCTAGAACCTTGTAAATGATCGAACAAATTTTTCATCTTGGGTAATGGATATCAATTTTGATCATCAATTTATTCAGTTCACGGTAATCAATAAATATAAGGAATGATAACACCATAGCTCTTCATGATGACGAGCTCGGTAGAATAAAAGCTTTCTCCAACAACTCTCTTAGTTGTACGGTAACTCTTTTGATCCAGATGGTGCTGACGTGTGGTGCAGATGCCACAGATGCAACACCGGGAATATAATCAATACCAAATTCAACTTTCCTTAATGGCGGAAGTCTAGGTAATTTATCAGCAAATACCTTAGAAAGTTTCAGATAACAGGAAGATCTTATAATAAATTCACCTTAGGTTCTTTCTAGATTACAAGATCTATGACTAGTTCACAACCATTCATGGTATAATTTCAAGCCTAAACGCAGGATACGGTCACCCATCGGGAATTATTTAATCACCTTTGATAATCAACATCTTATCTTTTAGGGGAATTCTACTCGTGTTCCCATCAATTAAGACAATGACATCATGTCATAATCAACCAATCCATCCTAATGGCACTACCAAGTTTCCAGTTTTATTACCATTGATAAGACAAGACCTACTTAGAAGGCTAAGTGTACATCCTTTTTAAATTTTATTGATAATCACTACTTCCCCATGAGCCAATTCGATCTCCTAGATAGAGGTAACTCATAATCTTCTTGAATCGGGGAATCTATATACATACCTATCAATAAAAGAGTAAGGTCAACGCATGATTTATGCGAAAGAATTTCAAATCAGATAAAGACGAAAATATTCACGAATATGGATATATTCTATGTTTTCATAATTTGTTTACGCATCCCAAGGAACCTGGGATCGTTACTCAAGTTACTCAAAGGTAGTCTATTTTAAAAGACAATATAGGAATGTTGAAACTCCAAGCCAGATATCAACAACCGACAATTGGATAAGTTTCCAAAGAATCTTTTCATGAAAGAAATGAACAAGGAGTGGATGTTAATTGTCAAATAAGACAATGTCCACAGATGAGTAAATTCGATTCGGAAAAATAGTACGGGCACATATGTAGGTGTCCCTAACAATATATCCCTATTTTGCACTTCTTGCAGATCTCATAAAAACATAACCTTTCACAATCACAAAATAAAAATGTAATGTTTATTAACAACTTCATGGTGACTACTAGTCAGTCTTGCATGGTCCCTTCCAAATTGTACGTAGGCGCTCAACTATGTACAATATTAGGATTAACGATGCAATACTCAGTTCGTCAAAATTTTTTCATCATGTTTAACATAAAAATATATTCATGTTTAATTATGGAATAAAAATAAAAATCATTTTACCGAAATGTTCATCATTATGAAAGCATTTCCATTTACAAGATGTTGAATAAAAACTTTATTTCGACAGTAATTACTAATAGTACCGGTTTAAATAACTCATATGAAAATAAGAATTTCATATTTTCCCCATATGGTATTGTATTACTTATAAAAACAATGAGTGGTCTGCAAAAGAGTGATGAAGAGTTGTTCACCAAGAACTAATTACGATATGATTGGAAATGAGCTTAGCCAAATAATCATGAGGTTCATGACATTGATAACACTCAGGAATACGAAAGAATAATCTACAACGCAACTCAAATCGAGATGAGTACTCGTTCAATGATTGCATCACTAATGCGAACATTAGGAAGAAGTAAGAAAAGATAGATAACATCGATACATGTAGAACTTAGAAATAAAAAATAGTCTTTTCATAAATCACAAACAAGTCACAAGTTGTATCGTCACACATGACATGTTACCATGTAGTGTCATACAATTCCAAGGACTCATCCTACCAACTGATGTCTCAGTTAAGTTAGTTATTTTAAAAGATACTACAATGAATACTAATCTACAAGAGTCATTAGGTGTTCCACGTGTCCCGGAAGATCCATCGGTCCCGATTCAGAAGAAGATTTATTGAATTTATTTATTGGACACTAGGCATCCTCGTCATTGGACAATGGCCTAGGAACAACCTTTAACACGAACCAACTATCATCTAAAACATTATAATTCAACCACAGGACTTAACGACTTCCTCTTAACAATCTCTCATTCCATACGAGTTAAATTGACTTTATTCAAGTTTCAACCAACTTATACTCAACGCGACATCCTACCTCATTCTCTAATACTTTCAACCTTATTCTTCGACTTTGGAAGGGTAATAAAATCTCGATATGAACAACACTAAATTTTCAATTCTATAGCTCCTATAGCAACAATTATCAAATGAGTCACGAGTAGGAATGACTCGCACATTCATTTAGACTTCTCGGAAAGGTACAAGTGGCGTGAGGCTTTTAGGTAAAGGGTTCCAATGACAGCCTCAAGTGCAACATTTACCTTTTCGATTTCAAATTTAAGAATTGGGTGACACCGAATCAGATGACACATTTCTAGGTGGTGAGGTTTTGTCAAACTCCACTCTATAAGGAAAGATCGTCATGACATCGATATCATATTTAATCTCGACAATTCATCTTCAATATCACAATCAACTAATATCAACATTTCTTGGAATATCAATCATTTTGTTGGGATCATAAACATCCACAACTTGGTTTAGATCTGGAATAGCTAGAATTCCTATAGAAATAGCTTCGATTGATTTGTTAGAAGAGTTAGGGTTACTTGTGACAATCCACGTCGTATAAATATCTCGTATAAGTATTAGAATAATCATTAAACAATCATGTAATCAAATTACAACATATATATAATCCAAGTTATATGTATATTAAAATAACACTTCTCAGTCTGGCCTTGTCGGTAACTCGGGAATTCTTCGGCACCGTTACAGTCAAAAGATTTTTTAACATTTTATTCAAAATATTTATTTAAAAATATTTATAGTTAAAAGGTTTTTTTTAAATTTTTTATTCAAAACCTTGGTTTTAAAATCTTTCGTTCTCTATAACGAGAGCTCTGGTACCAAACTGTAACACCCCCAAATATTTACATTTCGATTCAGCGGAAGAGTCGTTGGTGTTACCGGATAGCACATTACTCAAATCATAGACAACGCATAAAAATCACGTCGTTTAACAACAAAGCATTTTCCATTCATAAATATCAAATTACAAGGTCCTCAGGTCAAATATATCTTACAAATTTACAAAGAATTGGAATGGAAATTTTCATTTAAATGCGGGCCATAAACTCTTGACATCTTCCCGAGAATTACCTTCAAGTACCTGAGATAAAACATGTTAAAAGTCAGCGAAATGCTGAGCGAGACCATAGAGTTCAATAATAACCATTAACATAAAACCGGTATATGACCATTACCGAAAAGCATTTTGTGTAATACTTGGTCCTAGACCATAAGATCGGCCAAAAACAGTTTTATACGAATCATTGTCGTATATCATAACTTAGGCCAAAAACATTTTATACGACTCATTGTCGTAACAGAACCATTCAATACGTTTTATAACGTTGTTTATAGAATAATAAAAACCGTTATATAAAACAGTTTTGTAAAACCAGAACACAGGTATAATAATAAATAAGACCCCATATTGCTAGTCAGGCAATATATTATAATTCAAATCATATATCATAAGCTATTCGTGAGACCGCAGCCTCGGAGTTACCATTATCATTATTATTATCGGATTATTATAAGCCGCATGACATTGTTACCTTTCTATAATATATATCGGGTAGCTAGCCCGGAATTCATTTGCCCATTTAAAACAGCGTGTCATCACAAAAATCACGCTAAATATATCCCTCTCATACATAAATTCACTTACCAATCAATGTGGCACGACGGGGATCAACCGTCACGGCGCGAACTGGGGTGATCTTCCCCAAATAGTACTATTATATGCATAAGCGTCTACCAAATCCCGATAGTTCACAATTCATGCTAATGGGACTTATAGTGACATAACCTAACTTTTAATAATCCATTTCAATCATCCATTTTGGGTCATACAATCAATCGGGTCCATATCAATAAGCATACAATCAGGATCACTCGTGTTCTATTTTTATTAAAACTAGCATGTTATCTCCCTCGCGGGTTTATAAAACATTTCATAAAACATTTAAAAGAGTGCGAGGCTATGAACTCACGTTGGTTGGGAAAGGCGGGTTATCGGCAATTAGGATGTACGGTGCGTGCCTTGCTCACGGGAAATCTAAACAAATAATACTCGGTCTTAGACTATCGTCAAATAACTTTATAAAAGTTGTTATGTATATGTAATGTTGTCATAACATGATGATCAAGTAGGGTTTTATTACCTTATACAACATTACTAGTTGTTAGGTACTAGTTAACTTAGTCTAGTTATACTAGTTTTAGCCCATGTATATGTTAAGGCCCAATAAGCCCATTAAGAGTCCAATACATTATATTAGTACATTTATATTTTTAAGACTAGGCCCACACTCATATGTTGGGCCCAAGTGGGTTAAGCCCATGAGTAAGTTTAATAATATTAAACCAAACTAGTTGGGCCTAGTGGTCCAACAAGGCTAATTTGGCTCATTATGGTCCATATGTTACAAAGCTCGGTTTTGTCGATTTTTACTTGTCAAGTGTGTTTACATATCAGTATATGATTTATAAAAATGTTACATTAGACGGGTCCGACCATCTAAGTTTTATTTGGCGAAAACGCCATCCTTTTGGTTTTAGCCGAAAAGACGTAAAAATCTATATGTAGTTTGTAGTTTATAAAACATTTGAGTTTATTTTTTATAAAATGTAATATTTACTTATTATAGTGTATAAACATATTTTATATTAGTTATATCAATTAATTAACTTATACATACTTATTTTATATAGTATTTCACTTTTAGTGCCTTTTTAATATTATATATCTAAAGGTCAAATCTGACGTAAAATTTCAGGTCCACCATTTTGATCATGTTAGGACCATTGTAATAGTTAAATGTAATAGGTAGACTAGGAGGTATGTAGTTCCTCCTGGTCCTAGTAGTAGTAGGAGCAAGTCCTGCTCCTGGTCCTAGTCGAAGTCAAACTTTATTATTTACTTAATATTCTGTTAGGATATGCATGAGATATGTTAGGAAAGGATATGCATATCAGTTTTACACGTTTTCTTTAATGCTGTATTAGGGTTTCCTTGTAGTATAAAAGGAACCTTAGGAAGAAGGGTTATACACACCTTCACAAAACGTAGTTCTAGTGATTATCAATAGTAGAAATCCTTAGAAAGGATCAAGTCTTTATAGTTATTCTGTTCTTCTTGATTATATTTATATTTTACATTCATATTGTGTATAGAGTCTCTTTGTGATTTGACTTGTGATTACAGAAGTCATTCACCGGTCCTGACAGGCTGCAAGATCTACATCTAGTAGACCCAACAAGTGGTATCAGAGACTGGGAGGGTCTCTATACAAGAAGAATCAAGTTTTCTTTTTACTGACATTTTTTTTATCATGTCTGCCTCAACTTCTACTCAAACAGGAGAAGACAGCACTCCTAAAATTGTGCAACCTCAGCAGATCCTTGCTACGGTCTCAAACACGAATGGTAAATTCCCTCTTCTGAAAAAGGGTGAATATGATAACTGGGCGATGAAGATGGAATGGTGGATCACCAACACTGATCAAGATCTTTGGAAGATCATTCTGAATGGGAACAACAGGAAGCTTACTGGAAGAGACAAGAATGGTAATATTACCCTTCTTGACCCTAAATCTCATGAAGAAATCATAGCTATTCAGAAGGAGGTCAAAGCAAAAACGATTTTGCTTCAATCTCTTCCTGAAGATCACATGGGTGACTTCTACCATTTGGATGATGCCAGAGAGATCTGGAATGGCATAAAAGCAAGGTTCAGTGGGAATGAGGAGTCAAAGAAAATGCGAAGGTCCATGCTGAGAGATGAATTCACAGAGTTCAAAATCTCAGAAACTGAAGGGCTACATCAAGGGTATGATAGGTTCCAGAAAAGATTGAGCCAGTTGAATCAACTTCGGTCAAAGCCTGATGATGGTGACATTAATGCAAGATTTCTTAAAGCCTTACCCTACTCATGGAATCAGGTGGTGATCTCTCTAAAAGCCAAAGGTGGGCTTGACTATCTCAACTTTGATGATCTGTTTCATAGGCTCAGAACTTTTGAACCTCATGTAAGAGGATTTTCGAGTGACTCTTTTCCCACTCCTGCTAATTCTGCCTTTGTGAGTTCTATGGCATCTAGTCCCATGTCCTATGCAAGTAGCCCAAGCAATACTGTCTCCTCTCAGCATACTGTTCAGCATACTTCTGCTCCTGATCCTACTGCCAAGTCTGGTAGTATGGTAGAAGCAGTTCTTCATTCTTTTGTGGCTGATGTTAATGCTGAACAACAACTTGCTTTTGATGACTTCAAACAGGTTGATAAACTTGACCTGGATGAGATGGATCTTAAATGGCAGATGGCCATGCTTACTCTTAGGGTTCACAAGTTTGAGAAGAAAGCAGGAAGGAAATTTAATTACAACCCTCGGGAACCAGCAAGATTCGACAGAAGCAAGGTTCGATGCTATAACTGCCAGCAACAAGGTCACTTTGCAAGGGAGTGCCCTAGCAAGAATGATCAGGAGAAGAGCAGGTACTCCGCTTTCAAGGTTCAGGAGATAAAAGATGACAAGAAGGCATTGGTGTCTGTTGACTCTATGGTCAACTGAAATGATCATCAGGCTTCTACTATGGAATCAGCTGAGTCCTCGACTGACGTGTTTGCAATGATTGCTGGGAATCTCTCTGATGCAGAAGAAGCAGATGAGTTTGCTCTTATGGGCATCTCACCTCAGGTACAACATTGTCCTCTTGGTTGTCATGATAAATACTCAGAATTGTTGTCCCAATTTAATGAAGTAAATGATCAAAATGATAAGTATTTTTTAGAGGTTCAAGCCTATAAGGCTTCATTAAACAAATTGGAACAACAAAAGAGGTGGTTACAAGATACACAACGTGCGTATGAGGATAAAATCAGGATACTAAGCATTGATTTAGAAAACACGACAAATATGCTTAAATATACAGAAACAGTAAGAGATGCTAGTATCAAAGAAAAAGAGGAGATGCAAGCAAAATTAGATGCTACAATGCTAAGATTTGAAAAATGGCAAAAGGCACCTAAAAATCTTTCAAAATTAATTGATAGTAGCATGTCTGGCAGAACTAAAAGAGGCTTAGGATTTGAAAAATATATTGATTCAGAAGATGTATTTGATTTATCTTTTTCAAGTGTCTTTGATGCCGACAAAGAGGATGAGGGCAAACCTAGTTACAATAGGTTTAAACCAGCAGCAGAAATGCATGCTGTCCCTCCTCCTCTTACTGGAACCTTTATGCCCACTTCATGGCATAATGACTTGGATGGATCACAGATGCTTGAGTCCCCAACAAGTTCTACTAATACTAATGACTTTGTCTCATGTACTTTCAGTGACAAAGCCGGTGACTCTGCATCTACTGGTTCAAGTGAAGAGTCAAGACCTACAAGTTCCAAGTTGAATGAACATGCTGCTACTAGTGCTAGGAAGTGTGAAGAAAGAGTTGCTGTTATGTCAAGTGTGTCTGGTCCTAGTTTATTGAGTCCTAGGAAGAATGTTTCTCCTAGAATTGTGTGTAATAAAGTAGGCAGTATGAAACAATCTCATTCTAATAAAAGGTCTTTCAAAACATGTTTTGTTTGTGGCAGTGCCTTTCATTTAATTAAAGATTGTGATTATTATGACACACATGCTTCTGTTAATCATGCTTTTCCTGCTCCTGGTCCACCAGGAGTTGACTCATATGCTTCTAGAAGACTTAATCCTAGTGTTCCAACGTTTACTTCTTCTCGAGTGTCCTCTCCTTTAGCTTCTGATTATTGGAGAAATATTGGATTCCAAACCACCAGTAATTATTTTCAAAATTTTAATCCAATCTATCCACATAATTTGGACCACAGGTATTTTGGTTTGGGAAATTTGGGAACTGCTGTTAAGCCCTCAGTAGGTTGTTCTTGGTCAAATAATAATACCCAAATGATGCATTGGCAACCAAGGAACAACGGTGGATCTCATCAATCTTCTTGGCACTCTTCTAAAGATCCACAAGGCAGGCTCAAACCTGAAAAGGTTTGGGTCCCCTTAAGACACTAACTTTGGCATTGTTATTATCTTGTTGTTGTAGGTTACTCCATACCAGGATCCTAGTCTAGGCATTGTTGATAGTGGTTGCTCCAGGAGCATGACTGGCAATAAAAGTCTTATCTCTAACTTTGTACCATTTCATGGAGGCAAGATCTATTTTGGTGGGGGTGAAGGCAGAATCACTGGCAAAGGAACGATAAAGACTCCCAATCTAAATTTTGAGCAGGTCTACTATGTGGAAGCACTTCAGCACTTCAACTTGATATCGGTCTCTCAGATTTGTGACAAGAAGCAGTTTGTTCTCTTCACCGATACTGATGCACTTGTGCTTTCCAAAGACTTTCAGCTTCCGGATGACTCACAAGTTCTACTCAGAATCCCTAGAAGACACAATCTCTATAGCATCAAGTTGAATGAAGTCAGCCCTACTGGTCAACTAGCATGTCTAGTTGCTAAAGCCTCAGAAGATGAAGCCACTAAATGGCATCGAAGGATGGGGTATGTGAACTTCAAGACCATTCACAAACTTGCAAATCTGAATCTGGTCTCTGGTTTACCTCCCAAGACGTTTAGAAATGATATAAATTGTATTGCTTGCAGCAAAGGCAAACAGCACAAGGCATCCTTCAAGGCCATTACTGCTCTTAGTCTTATCACTGAACCATTGCAGCTACTACACATGGACTTATTTGGTCCTACTTCCATTAGAAGCATTGACCACAAGCAATTCTGTCTGGTGGTAACTGATGGTTATAGCAGGTTTTCGTGGGTGTTCTTCATAGCTGCCAAAAGTGAGACCTACTCAATACTTAGAGATTTTCTTACCCTGATAGAGAACCAGTTGTCCAAGAAAGTTAAAGGTATTCGTTGCGACAATGGAACCGAGTTTAAAAATCATGACCTCATCGCACTTTGTAATGCTAAGGGCATAAGAAGAGATTATAGTGCTGCAAGGACTCCTCAACAGAATGGTGTGGCAGAAAGAAAGAACATGACACTAATAGAAGCAGCAAGAACTATGCTTGCCGATTCCAAGCTTCTAACCATGTTCTGGATAGAAGCTGTTAATACTGCAAGTTATGTTTTGAATAGGGTTTCTATTACCAATCCTCACAAGAAGACTCCTTATGAGCTGCTCACGGGCAAAGTTCCAAATATTGCTCATTTGAAGGCTTTTGGGTGTCCAGTCACCATTCTGAATACTAGTGACTATTTGGGGAAGTTTGATGGCAAGGCAAATGAAGGATACATTGTGGGATATTCAGCTCACTCTCGGGCTTATCGTGTCTACAATCTCCGAGCCAAGCGGATCTTTGAAACTATAAATCTCAGGTACTTTGAAGAGAAGTCGAACATTCAAGGCACGGGTCCAGAATGGTATTTTGATCTTGATTATCTTAGTGATTCGTTAGGATATTTTCGTTTCAAAACTAACCATGATGCAGGACCACAAGTGTTTGCAACTTCTAGTACTAGTGTACCTTCTAGTCTTTCTGATTCAGATGATGAGGATGACATTTTTGTGGTTCCATCCTATTCCACAACAGTTTCTCCTACTCCTCCAAGTGATGCAACTCCATTGGATGTACAGGATTCCCAAGTAGCTCTTGACACTCTTCTCAAACAACAACAAGAAGCTACTAAAGCAGCTGCTCAAGGTGGTTTTGAGTTTCCCTTGGTTGAGCCTACTGACAAAGCTGCTCCTGGTACTCCAGCTTCTGCTCCTAGTGCTAGCTTATCACCTACTGGTACTCCGGCTAGTGAGTCTGCTTCCAATACTCGTTTCTCCAGTCCTTCTGATTTGGGGAACCATCAAAAGAAGTCTTCTACCAAGCTGGATGATATTCATAAACAACCAGTAGATGGGATTTTCCACAATGCTTCATATGATGCTGACTTTGTTGGTGATCTCAATAACTTGGCACCAGAAATGGAGGTTTCTTCCAATCCAGCCTTGCAATCACATAAAGATCATCCTACCACTCAAATCATTGGAGATCTTGGTTCTACTGTCAAGACACGCAGACTGTAGCAGAAGGCCTCGTCTGATCATCATGCTCTTGTGGGCTATATTGAAGATCAAAAGCGTAATAATCATACGGACTTTCAACACTGTTTGTTTGCTTGTTTTCTTTCACAGGTGGAACCTAGGTCTGTTTCTCATGCTCTTGAGGATCAAAGTTGGGTGGAGGCTATGCAGGAGGAAATGCAGCAATTCTTGTTTCAGAATGTTTGGGTTCTGGTTGACTTACCAGATGGAAAGACAGCTATCAATACCAAATGGATTCTCAAGAACAAGAAGGATGCATGGGGAATTGTCGTAAGGAATAAAGCTCGGCTTGTCGCACAAGGACACACTCAAATTGAGGGCATTGACTATACTGAAGTTTTTGCTCCGGTTGCAAGGATAGAGGCCATTCGTCTGTTTTTGGCTTTTGCCTCTTATGTGGGCTTTACGGTGTTTCAGATGGATGTCAAGAGTGCATTTCTCTATGACAAAATTGACGAGGAGGTGTATGTTACTCAACCTAATGGCTTTGTAGATCCACTTCATCCCAAGAAAGTTTACAAGGTGGTCAAGGCTCTTTATGGGTTACATCAGGCTACTAGAGCTTGGTATGAGCGTCTTTCAACTTTCTTGTTAAAGAATGGCTATAGAAGAGGTACTATTGACAAAGCACTATTTCTTCGGAGGAATACCAAGGACATTGTCCTTGTTCAGGTTTATGTGGACGACATTATCTTTGGTTCTACTAGGAAGGAGTGGTGTGATGAGTTTGAACACTTGATGAAAGGCGAATTTCAGATGAGTGCGATGGGAGAACTGTCGTTCTTCCTTGGTCTTCAGGTCAAGCAACAATCGGATGGGATTTTCATCAGTCAAGATAAATATGTCCATGAGATTCTTCAGAAGTTTGACATGGATCCTCTTAGACCAGCAGCAACTCCTTATGAAGTTTCTAAAATCAAACTTAAGAATGAGCCAGACCCCCCCGGTAAATGTTCACATGTACAGGTCTATGATTGGCTCCCTCATGTATTTGACTGCATCACGTCCGGACACCATGCTTGCAGTAAGTGCTTGTTCTAGACACCAGGTGACTCCAACGGTTTCGAACTTAAATGCAGTGAAGAAGATTTTCAAGTATATCAAGGCTCAACCTAAATTGGGTCTATGGTATCCTAGAGAATCACCTTTTGTTCTCGAAGCCTATAGTGATAGTGACTATGCTGGTGCTAATAATGACAGGAAGTCTACTACTGGTGGTTGTCAGTTTTTGGGTCGTCGACTTATTTCATGGCAATGCAAGAAACAGACAATAGTAGCTACTTCTTCAACAGAAGCTGAATACGTTGCAGCTGCTAGTTGTTGTGGACAAGTTTTGTGGATCCAAAATCAGATGTTGGATTATGGTTTCAATTTTATGAATACCAAAATTTTTATTGACAACCAAAGCACTATTTGCATTGTGAAGAATCCTGTTTTTCATCAGCGGACGAAGTATATTGAAATTCGGCATCATTTTATACGGGATGCCAATGAGAAGAAGCTGATACAGGTTCTTAAAGTACATACGGATGACAATGTTGCTGATTTGCTGACTAAAGCTTTTGATGGTCCTCGGTTTAACCACTTGGTGGTTCATATTGGGATGGTCAATCCTTGAGGTCTAGGATTGAGGGGAGGCTAAGCCTAAGGGGAGGCTTTGTGTACATATTCGTAGGACAGTCTAACGTATTGATAGATTTTAACAACTTATTTTATTGGTTCTGGTGGTGTGTGTTACTTCTGGTGGAGGTTTTTGCTCACTTCTAGTGGATATGGTATTACATGACTGGCGTCTGGTCCTCCTTGGTCAGCTTCTAGTCATCATTGGTTGGCTTCTGGTGGTTCAAAATCCTTCCTTATCAAGTGGTAATTGGCTTCTGGTACTGGTCTGGGATACTATTCATTCCTTTTGTCCTTTGTTAATCACGTTTTGCTCCTAGTCTGACCATTGTGTGCTTTGACTTTTGGTCAACGCTCCCAATCCTGGTATTTACATTTTTAATTAAGCATGGTTAACTGGGAGTTGGTAATTATGTTAAAAAGGGCAAGTGGTTACAATGTAATTATGGTTAAATTTGAAAGGGCAACCCCCCATTAATAGGGGTCAATGAACAGTTACCATTTTCTTTATTTATGGTCAAAATACACCCTTGACTCACTCATTACAATCAACACACACACAAAACCGCTCCTACTATCTCCACCCTAATCACAATCCTTCTTCCATCAATTAATCAAGATCCATGGCTGCTCTTGCTTACCAACCTGCTCACAACCGAGTTGCATATCTGGGTGATGGTCCACATCGTGCACATTTTGCTGACATTCTGGATTTCATTGAAGCTTCCAACCTAAGGTTTGCATTTACTGTATGTCCCACCATATATGATAGTGTTATTCGTTAATTTTGGGCGTCTGCTCGACTTGTGGATGTGGTTGGTCGTCCACGTGCACTCCATGCTACCATAGATGGACATGCATATGTGGTGAGTGAGGCTTCTATTCGCTCTTCTCTTCATCTTCAGGATGAGGGTGGTGTTGAATCCATCCCTAATTCGGAGGTATTGAAGGGGATGGCTGCTTTAGGATACGAACATGGGGGGGAAGTTTAACTTCCAGAAAAATAGGTTTTCCCCCCAATGGAAGCTTCTGGTCCACTTTCTAATCCATTGTATGAGTCCCAAGTCTGGGAGTTGGGATGCTTTCCCTACTCCCTTGGCTACTGGTCTTATTTGCTTAGCCCAGGGTAGAGTTTTTAACTTTTCTCATTATCTATTTGAGGGGATGGTTAGTAATATGTCTAATGCTGGTTCGAGAAAGAAGTTTCTTATGTACCCTAGGTTTCTTCAGCAAATACTAGTTTGCATTCCTCGTGATAGGACTGAGCATGTGCCGTTTAAGCTTACAGCAAAAGTGTATTAAAATATGGTCAATGGGTTTACTGGGGAATGGAGGCCCCTGATTGAGGCCATGTTGGGATTGGCTCAGGGTCCTATGGGTGAGGAGGAGGAGGCTCCTGAGTTTGTTGTGATTGATGATGACCCCATGGAGGAGGAGGCTCCTACTGCTGGTGCCACTCATGTGGTTGAGGAGGAGCTGGTTGCGGAGGTGGTGGTTGAAAAACCATCCCCTTCCAAGGCTGGTCCTTCTTCAGTCCCACAAAAGTCTCCATTTGTGGAGACTCCACCTCCTAGTCCTGCCCCACACTCGACTGATAAACCGTTTGGTGCTAGTACTCCACAGGTTGACCCATATGTTGCTTCGGGCTCCAATGACGCTTTCCCTGATCCAAGTTCTCTTGGTGGGCAGGCGGAGGAGCCTACTACACTTATATCTTTGCTTGATCTTATGCGCAGGTACCATGAGCGGATGATTTCTTTGGAAGCTGATTTGAACCAACATTGGAAACTTACTAGGGAGTTTGTTCTTCCTCTGGTTGATCGCATCAAAGCGTTGGAAACTCAGCAACGGCGTCGCAAGAAGCATGTGATCCATTCAGATTCTGATGAGGAGGGTACGGAGAATGTTGAGGATGGTTTGACATTATTGGCAAAGGCTGCCTTTGCTGATAAAGTTTATGATGATTTGCCGGTTCCTCCGACATCCTCTAGTGTTCCTTCTCCTAGTGCTATTTTCACTTCTACGGGTGGTGATTCTGATCCTGCTGCTGGTTCCAATGCTGGTCCCTCTCATGATTCGAAGGGCAAGGCTCCAATGACTGATGCTCCATCCCCATCTCGCAAGCGTACCCGTCGCCAGCTTGAAGAGGAAAGGCTAGGTGAGGAGGCTGCCGTCGGATTCAAGCCGAGATTGATGAAGCTGATAGGGCTGCTGAAGAAGAGCTTCGAAAGCGGAGGCGTGAACAAATTCAGCACGATGCCATGCATTGGAGTGATAGTGAATGGATGCAAGTTTTGACTGTTCTCACCCGGGATTATGCTCAGTTTACAGATCTTTTGGTGACGATGTTGATGAGAACAATTGTATTCCGAGGGCTATGGTATTGATGCGTAAGCACCAGTTGGCCCTTGCTGCACAACTTAGGGAAAAGAGAAAGAATAGACCTTTATCTCGGACTGAGGAGCGCAAGCAGATGCAACGTTATGTGAAATATCAGTCTGCTGCTCATTTTAATGCTCCTTGGAAGTGGGACCGGGTGCGGGCTTTGACTTTTGATGAGCTCAAGGCACTTTATGAAAATATGGTTCAGCGTCAGAGTCAACCAATTCCAGAAAGATTTATTTACCATCCTCGTGGTGTGACTTCTTCTACGCCTGCTGTTTCTACTGGTCCTTCATCTGCTCCTACTCCTGGTTCTGCTGCTAGTCCATCTGGTTTTGTTGCTACTTCTGTTGGTACTTCTACTTCTCCTTTGGTTTCTCCTTTGGGTTCTACTACTGGTCATACTACCACCACCTTTGTTGCTACCACCACCACTCATGCTTCTACCACCACACCTGTCCCCACCACCACCACACATGTTCCAACCACCACCTATGCTACCACCACAACTACTGCTGCTACACCTGATTTGCCATCTCCATCACCACCGGTTACTGGAACTCAACCAATTCCTACTTCTGATGCAGCTCCTATTGATCCATTGGGTGGGCACACTCATGAGTCTACTTCTACTGCTACCACTGCTACTGCTGAGGTTAGGGTAAAGGTTGAATCCGCACCTAGTGATTCCACACCTAGTCGTTCCCTTCGCCAGAAACAAGCTCGTCGTGTTCGCCGTGGTAAGACAGTCCCTTTTGAGAAGCGTGATCCTGAGAATTTGATTGATGCAGCTTCTGACAACGATTCTGACTTGCCGTTGGGGAATGGGAATATTACTGGTTACACGGTTGAGCGTTCCACAACTCTTCCTGGTGTGGTATCCCATAGAATTACTTTGAGTGATGGGTCTGTGCGTTTGGCTTCGGGTTTGCAGGGTGTGTTATCGTGGGCTGGCCGTATGGATCTTATGGCGTTGTATGGCCTTGTGGATTCTAGCATGCCTTTTGACCCAATGGCTGTGTCTTCATGGCCTGGTCTGCGTATCTGGGCTGATCTTAAGCTGATGTTGGATGCTCCTCCTAATGCTCCTGTTTCGGGCATATGGAAGGATCAAATGCAATGGGTGATTCAGCGCTGGAAGCTATATGCTGGATGTGGTGTTCATATGTTGGAATTAGAATCTGGTCATATGGTTTTTATGCTGACTGATGTGGATTATCCTTTGACAATTTCTTCAATGGAGGCGATGTTGGCTACTCATTTGCAAATTTCTAATGCTCCGTCAGGAAATGAGTCCTCTATGGCCACGGCGTTGGTGGAAGGTATTCAGGCGCGGTTGATAGCCGATAAGAAGGCTGCTTCTGATATGTGATGTGATTGGGTTATAAGTGTTTATGTTTTGTATTTTTGTTCATTTGTTCATATTCTCATTCTTTTCACCAATATGTAAAGTGATTGGTGAACTTCATTCTTTATAGTTAAAAAAAAACATACTTTTTATATAATATCTGCTTATACTTTTAACACATTTTGGATTTTATACTTGTGAATAATATCCCTTGGCTGCTTCACATTGTGGGTTCTGGTTTGTGCTTGTACTGATATTTGGCTTCACTTGGTGTTGGACGTGGTCCACACGACAAATGGTTCTCAACTTACCATGTCTAATCGACAAGAAAAAGTTGATTCACCTTGAGGGTACGGCTCCTGGTGCGATTCTCAAATCCGTTGATGGTTGCCAGGTTACCCAAAACTAGATGGTTTTCACTTGCCATAGTTTTGGACTGAAAAGTGGCTAATCCAAGGGGGTACGGCTCTTGGTAAAGATCTTATCAAATCCATTGATAGCTGTAATAGCTTGCTTAAAGCTATAGGGTGTTCAACTCACCGATGCTTCATTGCTAAGAGTTGGCGAGTCCAGAGGGGTACGGCTTCTGGTAAAGACGCATCAAATCCGTTGACGGCTGTGATGGTTTGCCTAAAATCATCAGGGTACTCCCACTCACCATTGATTCACGTTCTAAGAGTTGGGTTGGGTTCTAGTCTCCCAGGGTGATGCTTATTCCACCAGAAAGACTGGCTAGCCCAAAAGCGAGCAGCTACTTGGTAAAGGCTCATCAAATCTGCTCATGTTGCTGAAAAGATTCAACACGATGCTGATTTGTTCCAAGCTTTGGAGAAGCTTCTAGTGTTTCATGTTGCGGCGGTTATTCTGATTCTTATCTTTTTGATGCTGCTATTTGTTTTGCTGATACAATCCTCGGGCTTTCTTTGCACGTTTTCCAGGAAACTTGAACTCAACAGGTCAAATTCAAGTTTAGGGGAGGATTGTTAGGACCATTGTAATAGTTAAATGTAATAGGTAGACTAGGAGGTATGTAGTTCCTCCTGGTCCTAGTAGTAGTAGGAGCAAGTCCTGCTCCTGGTCCTAGTCGAAGTCAAACTTTATTATTTACTTAATATTCTGTTAGGATATGCATGAGATATGTTAGGAAAGGATATGCATATCAGTTTTACACGTTTCCTTTAATGTTGTATTAGGGTTTCCTTGTAGTATAAAAGGAACCTTAGGCAGAAGGGTTATACACACCTTCACAAGACGTAGTTCTAGTGATTATCAATAGTAGAAATCCTTAGAAAGGATCAAGTCTTTATAGTTATTCTGTTCTTCTTGATTATATTTATATTTTACATTCATATTGTGTATAGAGTCTCTTTGTGATTTGACTTGTGATTACAGAAGTCATTCACCGGTCCTGACAGGCTGCAAGATCTACATCTAGTAGACCCAACAGATCATATATTGAGTTCTACATTGAATTGGAACATCAAATATATTTAGTATAAACTACATGATATGTGCTACAAATAACTTTTTGTAGCTCCTGCTCAAACAGCCCATAAGTATTTTTAATAATTCGTCCAAAATAGACTAGATAGATTAGTACCACAAAAGTGTTTTGGCCATATCTTTCTCATTTTTAACATTCCATTGTGTGGCCAACTCACAGCTTATGTAAAAATCAATTATCTATATGTATATCTAATAATATCATCCATATAACCAAGTAAAAATATTGAATGTTACTGTTTTTAACAGCGTACTTATCTAGTGATGATTTTAACATCTTTTACTTGTAGATTTAGCCTTATCAACTTAATCTAATGACATAAAATCCCCATGCAATCACTTGATCATCATTCATCATCATCATACATATACATTTTGAGGAAAATATACACGAACTTTAAAAAAAATAATAGGATGATAGATAGAAACAATCTCTATACCAACCAAAGTGATGAAAAGATGAGATTTTTGGATGAACAAGACTTCAACTTGTAACAAAACTTTAGCTTAGCAAGACCACTTTTGAGACCTTCAAATGTATGAAAACTTCTTGAAAATCAGCCCTAAACCTTCATAAAAACTCCTTTTCACATGTTATAATCACCTCCAATCTTCATCTTTTCAAGTGGTTATCAACATATGTGAGTTATTGATGATGTTTATGGTTAAATTTTTGATGGAGATGGTGTTTAGGTGGTGATGTTGGATGGCATAAAGGAGAGAAGAGAGAGAGATTTGGGAAATTTTCTATTATGTTGCATGTATTGTGAAGTGTGTGAAGGAAGCTCAAGGTTTTGGTGCATTTGCAAGTGTTCAGACAAGTGTCTTAAGGACACTTAGAAATTTGACACCAAAGTGGTGTGTGACATTGTGAGATCCGCCCGTTATAGGGGGTGGGACAAGTTTAAACTTGTTCCATCCCCATTATTTTACGGGTACTCCTCGATTCTAGTTTCCTCGATTTACGTGCCCTCGGGTCGATTTACGAAAAACGTTTTTATAAATTAGAATCTACGGCACAAAACGATTCTAATAAAAATTGTCTCATAAAAAACAGAGCACAAAAGTGTAAATACGTAAACCTAGGGTTTCCGGTTTAATCGTAAAAGACGTTAAATTATGCACGTAAGTCCTAATTTCTTCCCGTAAACTTGTGAGTTTATGAACCAACACAAACTAATATTTCAAAATACTATATGAGAACAAATTTACTACTTGACATGTCGGACTGTCATAAAAACAGAGTACGTAAACGTAAACACGTAACGTAGAGCTTTCCGGTTTAGACGTAGATGATGCTACTTTTAGACGTAAACCCCAATTTCTTCCAAAAAATGAGTGAGTTCGTAATCTAACAATAAAATAATGATTATAAATAATACTCGAGAATAAAATAATGACCTCAAATTGACGGATTGTCACACAATGCTCATTGACTATGAAAAGGGGTTAAAGGACAGGGCATCTACTTCTACTCATGTGCTTTATGTACAAAAGGGTAGAGTGAATAAGCCAAAACCGCAAGCGAACAAGAAGAAAGGAAAGGGCAAGGGTGATAAGGGAAAACAAGTTGCGACTTATTCTAAACCTAAGCAAAACTTTGTCAAGAAGAATCAGTCTCAAAAGGATGAGACTTGTCACCATTGCAAAGCAAGTGGTCACTGGAAGAGGAACTGCCCTCTTTATCTCGATGAGTTGCGAGAAATAAAGAACAAGGCTGAGCTTAGTGCTGCAACATCTTTAGGTAACTTATTTATGATAAAGTTATTTAATCTTACATACAAATCGAATTCCTGGGTATATGATACAGGATGCGGTATTAACATATGTAATACACTGCAGGGATTTGAGTTGGAGAGGAAGCTTACCTATGGGAAACAATTTCTACAATTGGGCAATGGCGCACAAGCAGCAGTTGAAGCCATAGGAACATTTAATCTAGTTTTACCTTCGGGTTTAGTACTGATTTTAAATAATTGTCATTATGCACCTACAATTGTTAGGGGTGTTATTTCCTTTTCGTGTATGTTGGATCTTGGATTTATTCATACTATTGATAATAATAAAATTTCTATTTTTAAAGATGGTTTATTCTATTTTGATGCAATTTCTGTGAATGGTGTTTTGGCAATTAACATGCATGGTAATAATTCCAAGAGAAAAAATAATTTTGTTTTTAGCATGAATAAGAAGAGAAAGTTAGACAAGAACTCTTCTTATCTTTGGCATTGTATACTTGCCGGTATTGGGAAGACTCGCATACAAAAGCTTCAATGTGATGGTCTTTTGGAAAATATCAATGATGAATCATTTGATAAATGTGAGTCTTGTATCTCTAGAAAGATGACCAAGAAACCTTTTAATAGCAATATTGAAAGGGCTACAGAACTACTTGGTTTAATACACAATGATGTGTGTGGACTACTTAGACATGTGTCAAGGAAAGGTGCTAGCTACTTCTTAACATTTACGGATGATTATAGCCGATATGGTTATGTTTATTTACTTAAGCATAAACATGAGGTATTTGAAACATTTAAAGTGTTTAAAACGGAAGTAGAATTACAACTAGGAAAGAAGATCAAAGCTCTTCGTTCTGATCGAGGCGGTGAATATTTAAGTCAAGAGTTTAAAAATTATTTAAGTGAGAACGGAATTGTTCAAAAACTTACTTCTCCATATACCCCACAACAAAATGGTGTATCCGAAAGGAGAAATCGTACATTATTAGATATGGTGCGATCTATGTTTAATCTTACAAATTTACCTTTTCCTTTTGGGACTATGCTCTAGAATCTGCTGTTCGTATTCTGAATATGGTTCCCACAAAGAAGGTTGATAAGACACCATATGAACTATGGTATGGCAAAAATCCATATTTGTCTTATTTAAAGATTTGGGGTTGTGAGGCGTATGTGAAACGTGACTCTGGAGATAAACTCCAACAACGCTCAATAAACTATATCTTTGTAGGTTACCCTAAGGAAACTATGGGTTACTAATTTTATTATCCACCTGAGAATAAAGTTTTTGTTGCTAGGTATGGAGACTTCCTTGAAAATGATCTTGTAAATCAAGAATTCAGTGGGAGAAATTATGATCTTGAAGAAATTCAAGAAGATACATTACCTTCTGAAAATACTAGCGAAGAATTTCCAATAGAGCCAGAAAGTCTGGGAGCTCCACCGGAATTAATTCCTCCACGTATGTCTAGAAGGACTATACGTGCGCCAAGAAAACTATGTCTTAACATAGAGGATGATGAGGAGAAAGTGGGGGATCTTGGTGAACCTGCTAACTATCGATCCGCAATGCTTGATCCAAAAAAGTCAAAATGGATAGTTGCGATGAATGAGGAAATGAAATCCATGGAATTCAATGATGTTTGGATTCTTGTAGATGCGCCTAAAAATGCTAAAGTAGTGAAAAATAGGTGGATTTTCAAGAAGAAAACCGACATGGATGGTGAAGTACAACCCTATAAAGCACGTTTAGTAGCTAAAGGTTTTACTCAAAATTTTGGCATAGACTACGAGGAGACATTTTCTTCGGTAGCAGACTTACGAGCTATTAGGATTCTCATAGCTATAGCAGCATACTATGACTATGAGATTTGGCAAATGGATGTTAAAACTGCCTTCTTGAACAGTCGCTTAGATGAAGAAATCTATATGCAACAACCGGAAGGGTATGTTGATCCTAAATATCCAAAACGCGTATGCAAACTTCAAAGATCTATTTATCGTTTGAAGCAAGCATCACGTCAATAGAATAAACGATTTGATGAAGAAATCAAAAAGTTTGGATTTATTCAAAATCGTGATTAGCCATGTGTATATCACAAAGCTAGTGGGAGTAACGTAGTGTTCCTAACTTTATATGTCGGTGACATATTAATCATGGGAAGTAACATTCCAAGACTTAAGGAAGTTAAGGATTATCTTGGTAGATGTTTTTCTATGAAGGATTTGGGAGATGCTGCATATATGTTAGGAATTAAAATCTATCAAGATAGGAAAAGACGGTTAATTGGTCTTAGTCAAGATGCTTATATTGATAAGATATTGAAGAAGTATAACATGAATAACTCCAAGAAAGGTTTTCAACCTATGGAGGTTAAACATGAATTAAGCATGAGTTAGATGCATCAACACCCAAAGAGGTGGCTTACATGCAGAAGGTGCCTTATGCTTCGGCTATAGGATCTATTATGTATGTTATAAGATGCTCAAGGCCTGATGTTGTGTTTGCTCAGAACTTGGCCAGTCATTACCAACAGAATCCAGGGAAGCTTCACTAGACTGCTGTTAAACATATACTAAAGTATTTGAGGAGTACGAAAGATATGTTTTTGGTATTTGGGGGTAAACCAGACACAAAACTGAATGTTACAGGTTTCTGTAATGCATCCTAGCAATGTGATAAAGACGATACGAAGTCTCAGACGGGTTACGTGTTTGTCATCAATGGAGGAGCAGTTGACTGGAAGAGCAAGAAGCAGACAACCATTGCTATGCATGCGACTCAATCGGAGTACATGGCCGCTTCAGAAGCTGCAATGGAAGTTGTTTAGATTAGGAAGTTTATTGGAGATCTTGGAGTGATGCCTTCAATTAAAGAACCTATAGAAATATATTGTGACAATTCTGTTGCAATAATATTCGCCAATGATTCTGGAGTCATGAAAGGCGCCAAACACTTTAAACATAGATATCACTACGTTCGAGAACAAGTTGAAGCTCGTGAAATAAAATTAATAAAAGTTGATAACATAGCTGATCCTTTTACTAAGGTTTGCCTAGACCAAAGGTAGTTAAGCATGCCAAAGCGATTGGGCTGCAACTAGCTAGCGAACTCATTATTAAATTGATGAAATAAAGATTGGTTTTTGTTTATTTTCTGTTATTTGGTTTTGTATCCTATTTTACATGTTTTAATCCATGAATAATTGTTGTGTTCTAAATGTCCGTTGTCGATTAATAATATGGAAATATTATTAAACTAAGACAATTCAAAATAGTGACAGAGTATACTTGAAAGTATATTGGTCAAGTTTGGATGGTATTTTATGAATCAAATATTGGACTTATCATAACTATATGATTTTACTTTATGGATCTTTGTCATTAAGTAAATAATAAATAGTTATCCTTAGACCTGAGATACCAGGAAACCGTCACGAATGTAGTGTGTTTCTGTGAGATAACCTAACGTTAAACGTAACTGGTAGCTATAAGGGTTATTTTCGGAAGTGTTGCAAAGTTCGTAAGTTTCGCTTGTAGTCAAAATGGGATCTGTTTCCTTCAAATAATTTTGAAGTATAATACAGTTGGGCCCCTCGGGGGAGTAGTAAGATGTTTGTGTGGCCACACCCAAATTTGTTTTGGTAATGTTGCTATATCCGTAAAGAGAAACATAATGGTTAATGAAGGAATGACTGAGATCCAAACATTGTATTTGAAATGAATGGATAATAATAATGATGAATCATTAAAAGGTTTTGTCAAGGAGACCTTACTCGAGTTGTACTAGTGACATTGCTAGTGTAACTAGACGCTAGTCAATGTAATCACGATATTCAAATTTTGTCCAAGTGGGAGCTGAAAGTTTATGGACATAAAATTAATAGTCGTGTGACAGGATCGAACTCGGGATTACGTGATTGAACACAATACGTAAAGGGTTAATTTTTTTAATAAATGTATTTAATATATTCATTAAATTAAACCGAGCTTAACTAACTTTCGTTAAATAAATTAAGAGTTAAGTTCAACGATCGTTATGGAATTAAATAGAAGAAAAGAAGGAAACGGAAAATTCCGAAAGCCTCCTTTGGGTGGGCTTAGGCCGACGGCTACAAGGGAAAAAATAGAAGAAAAAAAAGATTTTCTTTCCTAAATTGTTTATAACTTGGAAACCTAGTTT
This sequence comes from Glebionis coronaria, assembly GCA_025667525.1. NCBI lineage: Eukaryota > Viridiplantae > Streptophyta > Magnoliopsida > Asterales > Asteraceae > Glebionis > Glebionis coronaria. The sequence goes on along the minus strand of CM046877.1, from coordinate 70,228,120 downwards.
TGCTAGCTTATATAAACAACCCTTAGCCCTCATAATTTTTCCCATCCCTCTCTCTTCTTTCTTGCGATCAAACCAAAAGGCAAACACCTTTTTTAGGGTTCCTTTTAACCTCTTGGTTTTGATTTCTTAAATCTAGTCCTAGCCCCTCTCTAGGGTTGTTGGGTAGATTATTCCACAAGCGTAGAAGCTTCGTTTATACGTGCTAGACTGACAGTTAGCCCGTTGCATTACGTGTGTACAAGAGCGTAGTATATCATAAACCCTAATTGTTTATTCAGTTGGTGATCTTGTGGATCTTCACTAGGATAAAGGTATGTAACTTAATTCGATTAATTATAATTATGTTATTATGATCTTGTTAAATCACTTCCAATATTACGTGTTTTAATTTTTGCTTATAATTATATAATTGTTATGAACTTCATAAACCATTAGTTCTATGTGAAACGAGAAAGACATAATATATCCAAGATATTCACATTTGTTACTCTCCTTGAAGAGATTCCACTATTCTAAATGATGCATATTGTAAAGTTTCCAAAAAGTAGAAACAAAAAGAATTGCATTGTAAAGTTAAACTAGTTACTCAGATCCTCAAAATGTTGTTCATGCACTATTAAAAGGACTTTTATACTTTTTGAACAATAATAATGAGGAAAAAATAAATAAAGAGCCACAGTTCTAGTCTTCTAGATAATTTAGAATTTTGGATAATAACATTTGTGTTGATTTAGTAGGTTTGTTCAAACTACCACTAAGGAAGGGTCTACTTTCAATTGGATGAAAATAGGTGGGACTAAACTATATTGTTGAATTGGTTGTAAATTAATCTATCAATCTTGACGTGTTTACTATCTCAGTTATTCTTTTTTAGCATCGACCATTACTATAAGTAAAAGTCATTTTGATTTTCTATTAGACACTTACTCCTATGTATACTAATGAAATTTTTTTTTGCATAAACCTCGTAACACATTTATTGCGCACCTAAATTATTATTGCGTTAATTACAGAGACCTTATTAGAGTTTACTTGTCTTGCAGAGACTCATTTTCTATCGAATTCGTTAATGAAAATAATACCATTGCGAAGAGCTTTAAATTACGAACAAAACGAGCCCAATGTTGATATTATTTTGACGTACGCACAATTTTATAAAAATTGTTAAAGTATAATATACATATATATGTTTACGTTTTTCAATTTTTACGTTCGCGTTTCGTGTTTCATATTTTTTATATAATATTTTTAAGTTATGAATTAACGATTTAGCCTTATATAATAAAAGGTTGCATTTATTTAAAGCTAAGTCTTTTTGTTAAACGCAAATGTTTATTTAAACACCAACTTTTATATATAAATGTCAAACGTTTATATATATAACCGCCAAACTTACGTAAAAAAGTTGATGTTAAAACGACAAGATTTTAATGTGTTTTAACGCCAAGTTTTTTTTATTATAAAAAGTCATGTTACGCATGTAAATATTTTAGGTTTTTTATTAACACATATGTTACGTAAAAGTTGATGTTTAAATAAAACTTGGCGTTTAACAAATTAAAAAGGTATCTTTTTTTACGTAACACGTTGATATTTAAAACTTCGCGTTTAAACAGATTAAAAACTTGGCGTTTAAACATCCACTTTTTTATGTAAGTTTGGCGGTTATATATAAACGTTTGGCATTTGTATATAAACGTTGGTGTTTAAATAAACATTTGCTTTTAACAAAAAAGATATAGCTTTAAATAAATGCAACCTTTTATTATATAAGGCTAAAACGTTAATTTATAACTTAAAAATATTATATAAAAAATATGAAACGCGAACGTAAAACTTAAAAAACGTAAACATATATATGTATATTAAACTTTAACAATTTTTATAAAATTGTGCGTACGTCAAAATAATATCAATATTGAGCTCGTTTTGTTCGTAATTTAGAGCTCTTCGCAATGGTATTATTTTCATTAACGAATTCGATAAATATTTGCTAAATATCGAACGAATGAAGTTTTATATATATAAAACTTGTAAATATAAGAAAATTTAGGGTTAGTTTTGAAATATTTCTTTGTGGGGGCCATTAAAAGTGAATTGAAATGTTTTTTTTTTCTGAACATGAATGAAATGTGAAGTTGTGAGATCTTAGCTCTGTATAGGCGCGGATAATTTTTTTTTCATTCTTTTTTTATTATTTAATTTAATTTAGTGCTGACACGTGGATAGTTGGTAGTCCGCTTGTTATTAGGCGCGGATAAAAGAGTCAATTTTGTAATACTGAAAAAAATGAATCCTTGCAAGACAAATAAACTCTAATAAAGTCTCTGCCGTAATTAACGCATTATTATTTGTTCATGATTAAGTTATCTAATAGAAGATAGCCGTCACGGTTGTCATATATATTTTTAAACAAAATTCGCCAAAATATTTTCTATAGCTAGGGATGTATATAAATAATTATTATTACAAGAGAAAAGTTATTTTGCATCATTTGATGGAAATTAAAGAAAAAATCTACATACTTCATCTATTTTTGATCTAATGGTAGATATTAACCTAAGACTTAATAAAAATACGGAGGGACCATTTTTGCTAAAATGAAAAAAAGTTAAAAAAATTGGCGGAGGTAACAAAGTTGTAAATATGACGGGGTAATGAATTATCACTAGTGATATTTCACTAGTGAAAATCAATGAAATATCATTGTTGACAAAACAATGAAATATCACTGGAATATTACGCAGTAACTATGTTAATGAAATATCACTAGTGATGTTTCATTGATTTATCTCTAGTGATATTTCATTTATTTATCAGTAACGAAATATCACTTGTGATAACCGATTTTCGTCATATTTACAATTTAGTCCTTTCGTCCTTTTTTTTTGCAAATTTTGGACATTTTGGCAAAAATGATCCCTCCGTGTTTTTTTAATCTTAGGTAATAGATGACTATTATTTATCCCTTAGATTCCAATAAAAAACAAGTTTACAAAATACCCGGACTCATTATTACAAACATCAAAAAACATAATCTCATGATTTCTAATACTCAGACAGTAAAATATATATTATTACAAAATTCTCAAAACACAGTCCAATAATGTCTAATGCTGTAAATATCCATTTAATTAATTCAAATCATGGTTATAAATAGCGTAAAGCGTGGCGTGTCGGCATGTCCAAGCTACATGCTTTAGCGGCTTAGGCGAAGTTATAGCGTTTTTAAAGCGTGACTTATAGCGGCGCAACATATAAATTTATTTACGTGTTTTATCGTATTTCAATAATATATTTATATTTAGTTCAAAATAAGTATTGTACGTAATAAATAAACTTAGAAAACTCTCGTTACATGTAATAATAATCAATTTTGGAGTTGAATTCAAAAAATTACCGCACCTCATGTCGTAGCGCGCCTTGACCTATTGCGTAACATGAAGGTCACGCCTCAAGCTTTAGCGCGCCTTAAGCAGTGGCGGAGCCAAGAATTTTGACCATCGAGGGCATCGGACGATAAAACATTGTTAGTGTGACTTGAAAAAGTCGGCTCAGGTTAGATTAAAGGCAACAAAAATGTTAACTTTGCTGATTAAACGCAACAAAAATATTATGTCTCAATACTTTTAAGACTCGTTATGTACGACCGAACATGTCCATAAAAATAAAACTTTACTCGTATTTTCAATTGGTTTAGTTGTTACAAGAAATCGATAACCCTTAAATACAATTAAAGAACCAATGATATCAATATGATCGTAAAAATTATACTAGTAGTAGTTGTTCTTATGAAAACCATCATTTAATTATTAAAATTTCATTGGCATAGTAACTAATTCGTGAGGTGTGAAAAGTTATAACATAATTGTGCCATTTAAATCCTAAAAGAATGCATTAAAAAGACTTTCCCCCACTAAATAATTAAAACTTAAATTCTTTTACTTTGTACTGTTATTGACCCACCCAAATACAGTAGCCAATACCCCTACAATACTTTCACAATTCCCTAGTTCCTTTTTACTGTAGATCTTCTTCTTCTTTTCATTTACCCCATGAACGAAATAAACAGTCTACCAAAAACAGTTTTGACATTAAAAATCACTTTGATTTCTAGCAATCTAAGCGAGTGTTGAGGGCACTTTGAAAATTTGCTTGAGGGCATCGAACATTATCTCTACCAATTTAGTGAGTCCACAAGAGCTTTGTTGGGAGCAACGCCCCCCACTCCTATAAAGGTGGCTCCGCCCCTGGCCTTAAGGCGAGTCGTAGCGGGCTATTTAGAACCATGATTCAAATTCATAAAGTTGGACAAGCTTTAATCGCATTATTAATGTACAAAGCCCTTGCAACATATTATGAACCTAATAAATAGACATGAGTGTTTCCTCAAAAAAACTAGACAAGAAAATTACATCCTATATCTTATTTTGAATGATGGTGCAAACCTATGGAGTCGTAAGAAACTTGGAAATAAAAAGATAGATAACGAGAGAAATTTTCACGTCACATTTGGCAAGTGACTTCCAAGTGTCTGTAAGAGCATACGGTACGGTGGCTGGTCACTCGCCTGGTCACGACGGCGCGAGCTGACGACGGCGCCAACCGTACCGTTGCTCGCATCGTCGGTTTTGGGCTGGCTACAACCAGCCGACGTCGTCGCCCACGGCGCGAGTTCATGGCGCAACTAACCACACCGTGGCTCGCGCCATGGGGTTGAGTTATGGTTTTTTTTTTTTTTTTTTTTTTTTTTTTTTTTTGAAAATTTAAAAATCCTACCATTGGAATAACGGCTATTTTTTTTCTTTTTTTTTTTTTGACCGTTTGACCATTTGGTGGGATGACGACGACACGAAAATTCTCGTGTTAACCAGGGAGGGGGGTTGTGCTATCGTGGAGAGCTTTGGTGTCGTGGGAGTAAAAGGTAATGTGGCATCACTTTTTGCCCACGACACGAGTTTGATGGTTCGACTGCACCGTATGGTCTAAGAATAAAGACAAGCTTTCTACCCGCCGTGGGGTGCGAAGTGCATTTATTATCTTTTCTCCAAATGAAAAAATTATTACTAATTTGGGGATTCATCGGTTGTTGTGTTAGTAATAAGTACCTAGAGTTTTCTCTTTTCTGAAATCACAATTGGGTGCTACTATAGATACCCTTCCTGACCCATCTTAAAAGGAAAAAAAGTACACTATTTGTGTACTTTTTGTCCTTCTGTTATTTTCTGGACAGTGTTTTTATCAGTTTTTGTTCCGTATTTTTGTCAGTTTAACAGTTTTAACCTGTTAAACTTTATTTTTTTCATTCCGTATTTTCCGTTTCACAGTTTTATAAAAAACCAAAATTATAAAAATAAAAAAAAATAAAAAAAAATCAAAATTCAAAGGTACGTATAAGGTTTTAGGGGGGGTCTATATAACCTTACACTTATCAATATACTTCAAGAATAGTACATTATAGCTCTTGATTATTTATACATTGTAGCCATGTCAGAAAAATGGTCGTCAATTCACAATTATTTTCTTAGCAACCAATGTATAGCAAACTTAACATTTGATGCACATGAATTATATATTTTACTTTGAAAACTTGATTACAAAAGTATCTAGGAATCAAGCTAATTATATCAAAATTACCATGAAATTTAATTCAATATTGAATGAAAAGATAGTAGTTCATATCACTCATTCTTAAATGCACAACAAATGTTTCATGGCTATGAATGATGAAATACAACAACATTAATTTAGTCTGAAATGGAAAAATAAATAAACACAACATAGAAGCAAGCTATAAATAGAATTTTCAGCGAGGATAATTCCCCGACTCTGTAATCCCATGTTCAGCTTCCTTATTGACTAGAAATGTTGCATTCATCAATACATTGAGCTCGTTTACTCCCAGATTCTATATAGGATCATTGTACCAGTCCTATCCTTGGTTCTCTTTCTTTACCTTGTTTAGTTGTTCAGCAATATTTTGCTCGAGTCTAGTTGAGCAAGCAAGTTGTTTAGCTTATTGTAAGAATATGGGTTTGAGAATCTTGAAGCTGCTCTACCCATCCACATAATTGTGATGGGTCAGGTTATAAAGACCCCCCAAAACCCCTATATATACCCCCCTGATTTTTAATTTTTTTAATTTTTTTTTTAATTTTATAATTTTGGTTTTGTTATAAAACTGTGAATCGGAAAATACGGAATCAAAAAAATAAAGTTTAACAGGTTAAAACTGTTAAACAGTCAAAAATACGGAACAAAAACTGATAAAAAAACTGGGAGACAAAAAGTACACAAATAGTGTACTTTTTGTACCTTTATTGTGGGGTAGGGGGTACCAATAGGGGTACCCCTTTATCAATCGGGTGCTACTATAGATACCCCTCCTGGCCCACCTTAAAAGGAGTATTGAATTACAAGTATAACAAATTCCAACAATATAGAGTATATGGCGAGAGTAGTGCATTATGGCCAAGTTGTACCTAATCGCGTCTTTCTTATCTACTAATTGTATGTTCGAATTGGTGCAAAAATAGTTCTTTAATTCTTAACATCCTTGAAACTATTGGGTATCATATGTTTTCATGAGTTTAGGATTTTCTTTCTGTTATTAATTTTTTTCTTTCATGTGAGGTATTCAATTATTTCTTTTGCTTTCCGTAGTTTCTTTGAGGCTTTGTTTGTTTTATGTTGTTGTATAGTTTGGTGGTTATGCGTTTTCTAACCAATTGCTTGTTGGTTGCTTCAACGTCATGCCATATCATTTTTACTTTAGCGTTAAGAAAAATGATCAAAGTAGATAAATTTAGGCTATGTCTTAGGACTTGAAGAGTTGAAGTGTGTGCGTCGTCGGGTTAAACCTCATTAGTCATTACTCTCTGCTTCCGTAAGTTATCATCCACATTTTCATTTACGAAGTCGCGGAATACTTGTCCACATCTAATTTCAATCAATTTAGTTTAGTCGGTGAGTATTATATTTGATTGGTTGAAGAGTATAGTTGTTTCGTTTTAAATATGTGTTTTTTTCCTTTTCTTTATTTTGGGACACTAGGATTAGAGTTTAACTAAGTATTATCACTCTGAACCTATCCGTTTTCGAAAGAGGTTGAGAAAATTGACAGGTCCTTTTACGTCACTAATTTCCTGCATTCATTGGATGCTAAGAGTTTATGGAAGGAATTCCAACCTTTTGGAAGAATTGTTGATGCGTTTATTGCTGACAAACGATCGAAACAAGGTAAGCGTTTTGGTTTTGTTAGATTTCTGGGTGTTGAGAATGAGGAGGATTTTGTGAAGTCTCTTTCTAATGTTTGGATCGGGAGCTATCATGTGCTTGTTTCAGTCGCTAAGTACCATCCAAACTCTAAAGAAAAACCAAGCCCTCAGTACAAACCTAGCCATATGAATTTACACATGCCCCGTTCTGATCACCATCGAACAAATTCTAGCACTAACTTCCATACTGAGATCTCTCATAAAAAATTATATGCTTCTGTCGCCAATGGTTATAGAGTCTCAAAAGGAATTTGTCAAAGCCTTGATGATAATATCAAGTTTGTTGAGCTAGGGGAATGCGAACTTATCAAAGTTGAGAATATTTTTACAGTGGCCTTGGTCAAAGTAAAGGAGATTGACACGATTAGTAACATACACAATGTTTTCCAAAACGAAGGTGTTGTTGATGTTAATATCCATTACATTATAGGTTTATGGGTGTGGATTCAATTCAGTAGTGAGAAGACTTTTCAAATCCAATGAATCTTTAAAGAAGACGTGGACGTCCATTATGAACGTTTCACCTATGCTTATAGTTGAACGGATGGTTTGGAATGAGATCAATGGTCTCCCTTTGTGTTCTTGGAGGTCAAGTGTTTTCAAAAAAGTGGCATCCCTGTTTGGCAAATTCAAAAAGTTGAAGATTGTATGAGTTTAGGCAGGGCCTGCATCGCCACCAAAATAATATCTCCCATTTCTGAAAAGGTAAATGTCATTATACACGGTCAATGTTTTCAAGTCTGTGTTAAAGAAATTGGAACTTGGAGTATTCATATTTCTAATGACCTCGAATCAGTTGATTCTGATAAGGGTGGTGACGCTGATGAGTGTGGATCTTTTAATGATAATGTGGATCCCATCGAGACTCTGGATGATTATATCGAACAAATTGTAAAGGAGAATGTTGGGTCCACTAGATATGAATCTTGGAGCCTGTTAAGGATGGTGAACGACTTATGTAATCACAAGTCTATTCATAGAGAAACTTTAGATGAAATACACAGTATAAGTGCGGAATACAAATACTATGAACAAGAAGAAACAGAATAACTAAATAACTTGATCCTTACTAAGGATTTCTACTATTAGTATGAAAATGAATAATGTTTGATGAAGGTGTGTGTAACCCTTCTGCCAATGGTTCCTTTTATACTACAAGGAAACCCTAATACAACATTAAACCAAAACGTGTAACTACTGATATGCATATCCTTTCCTAACATATCTCATGCATATCCTAACAAACTACTCAGAATAATAATGTTTGACTTTCTACTAGACCAGGAGCACGCGTTGCTCCTACTACTACTAGGACAAGGAGGAACTACATACCTCCTAGCATATCTATTACAAATGTCTATTACAGAGGTCCTAACAATCCTCCCCTAAACTTGAATTTGACTTGTTGAGTTCAAGTTTTTGGTAGATCTTGCAAAACAGTTTGAGGATTGAAACAACAACACAAACATCAGCAATATACCCATCAGCATGAACAACACAAAGACTGCTGCAACGAGTAACACCTAGAAGCTTCTTGAAAGCTTAAAACAGATCTGCACCTTTTGAATCTTTACAGCAACATGAGCAGATTTGATGAGCCTTTACCAAGTAGCTGCTCGCTCTTGGGTTAGCTACTCTTTGTGGTGGAATAAGCATCACCTTAGGAGACCAGAACCCAACCCAACTTTTAGAACGTAAATCAATGGTAAGTGGGGGTACCCTAATGATTTTGGGCAAATCATCACAGCCGTCAACGGATTTGATATAAGTCTTTACCAGAAGTCGTACCCCTCCGGACTAGCCAACTCTTAGCAATTAAGCATCGGTGAGCTGAAAACCCTATAGCTTTGAGTAAGCTATTACAGCTATCAACGGATTTGATATAGATCTTTACCAAGAGCCGTACCCCCTGGACTAGCCCCTTTTCAATCTAGGATCAAGGCAAGTAAAAACCATCCAGTTTTAGGTAACCTGGCAACCATCAACGGATTTGATAATCACACGAGAGCCGTACCCTCATGGTGAATCAACTCTTTCTTGTCTGCAAGACATGGTGAGTTGAGCACCATTTGTTGTGTGGACTAGGTCCAACACCAGAAGTACCTCTCAAAACAGCCCAAGTGTGGAAATGCCAAGTTGGAAACAATGTCATGATGGAAAGTATAAGCAGATATTATATGATGTACAAGTTTTGAAATTCCATCACATGTTTAAAGTATAAGCAAATATTATATAAAAGTATTTTTTTTAACTAAGTAAAATGTGAATCACCAATCACTGCACATATTGGTGAAAAGAATGTAAGTATAACACTAGAATAGAAGAAACAAACGAATCACTTACCAGAAGCTGCAACCTTGCCTGCATGCAGCCGGGCTTGAATACCTTCAACTAAGGTAGTGGCCATGGCAGACTCATTACCAAAAAGAGCATTAGACACCAGTAGATGACATTCCAGCATAGCTTCCATGGTAGCAATGGTCAATGGATACTCCATATCAGTAAGCATAAACACAACAGCACCAGACTCAAGCTCAAACACATGAACACCACAACCAGCATACAACTTCCACCTCCTTATCACCCCTCGAGGTTGATCCTTCCATACACCAGCATGGGTAGAATCAGGAGGGGAATCCAACATCAGCTTCAAATCACCCCAAATAGTCAACCCAGGCCAGTTAGGAAACTCACTCGGAGACTCAGGAATCTCAGCATCCACCAAACCATACAACAACATAAGATCATGACGCTCCACCCATGATAAAATATTCTGCAATCCAGAGACTTATCAGCTGTAACCATCACTAGTCGTAATCTTATGAGTAAAGTTACCACGAGAAATGAGGGATGGCCGAACTTCCCAAGCTACAATCACACCCTTGCCAAGGTGCAACTCAGTCTCACTATCAAAAGCAGCATCAATGAGATTGGCAGGATCTCTCTTCTCAAATGGGACATACTTACCACGACGAGCCTTCTTCTTCCTAATAGAACGGCGAGGTATGGGGAAACCAGAAGAAGATTCATCCTTGACCTTGACAGCAGCAGTAGGAACAAAGTCCTTTGTAGGATATGTAAATCTTGCTTATGTTTTAGAGAGAGAAAGATAGATGATTTCACACTTCTAGAGAGAGAAAGTTTAAGAACTATGTGTTATTTGAAATGAAATCACCACCCTCTCCATCAAAGGAGAGGGTTTATATACCCAAGCCCATGAGATGGGCTTGGGTTTACATTAGGCCGCCGGCCCATACATTTCATGGGCTCGGACTTGGGCTTTGTTTAATAAATGAAAATAACTAAACTACGAGCTATTACATAGACTACTGTTGGAGTGACCGATCCTTTCTAATACGTAAAACGTATTTCCAACAATCTCCCCCTAAGGGAGGTCACTCCAAACAAGGGCGTTACCCAAGTTACAATAATAAAATAAACCTAGCATACTATGCTTGTCTTGAGCTCGTAGTTTTCATTTTTCTTTTTCTTTTCTGGTGAACATGCTGATGTGATATTTGATATCTATGTTTAGCATTAATATCTTGCCTTGATCTTGTGCATCCATCACTTTTGATCTTTGCCTCCCCGTGACACCATGTCCCACATACTTATACCTTTGTAATTTTTGAAAGCTTCAGAGTTTGATACAGCGGAAGACTTAACTTTTAGGCTTTCTTGAATTTGTTGAGGTATTAAGTGTGAAAAGTATAAGCATGTGGGGACGACTTCTTCTCGGATTCCGCAACGCCACCGTCTTCAAATGCCGCAACATATGTAGACATGAACGAAATGTCTTTGAACATTTCATTCTAATTCGGCAGAATTTTACCTCCGGTCGGTGAAGACCGTTGGACGATATAACATATCGTACTTGTGGCAGGTAGATTTAATTAAAAATCTCCTTGACAAGATTTCGCGGGTAAACCCGTTCTCTTTACTCGACCGTCCAAAGCTGACTGCGAACGTAAAGAGTGAATCATTTGGATAAAATTATCCGCATGATTGAAGCCGTCAATTCTGATTCCTGGAACAAGTTTGATTCATTAAAGAATCGCACCATCGTTGCTTTCCAGTTGTCACGAGCTTGATTCGTATTGAATCTTGCAAGTTACCTACCAAGTGCTGTTTGAGGTTAACACTAGAAGGATTTCCACTCATCACTGTGGACACTAAGGTATCACTCTGAGTGTTCTGGCAAGATCACTAAGATATTGCGTAGAGGCTGGAACGTGTTTAAATTCAGTTAAGAATTAAACCACTGTTGCTTTCCAGTTATCACAAGCTTGATTCATAAAGAATCACACAAGTCACCTACCATGAGCTTTTTGATATTCACTCAAGTAGGATTTCCATCTTCATTGTAAATACTTTCGTATTACTCGGATGTTCAGGCAAGATCATGAAGATTTAGCGTAGGACTCTTAAGATTTTTCTTACTTTTCACAGTGTGTGAAGAAGCAAGGAAATATGCAAGTGTGTCCTAATGAGATATTTTATGATCTCAAATGGCTCTAGACTCTATCGTTAATAAGTGTGGAAACACTTATCCTTTTACCACTTATTTCCAATAATAACAAGACCAAAACGTGTATTTTATGTCGTAAAAGTCGGAATTATGCGTGGTTTGTGTTTTTATTATGTTTTAGGACAAAAAGATGAAAAAGGAAGAAAACACGGGTTATCACGGGCTTTTATCGAAGAAAAAGACAAAAGACGAAGTCAAAAGATCGAGAGTGCAAAAAGAACGGAAGTCCAAGGCCTATTCTGAAGATTTATCGAAGAAAAAGTCTTAAGACGGAAGTTGGTCGAAGAACTCAAGTCTAATTTTAGAAGAAAATTATAAGACGAGTTCAATTTATGTCGACAAATCCCAAGACGACGTCGAGAAAGACAAAGAAATTAAATCGAGTCGAGACGAGAAGAAAGAAAGAAGAAAGCTTAAGCACTTAACCTCCCCACCTCCTATAAATACCCTCCTAATATGTCATAGGGGGGTGTTAGTTGTTAGTTAGTTTGTAGTTAATTTTTAAATTTTAAGTGTGTTTTCATTTTCTCTCTAATCTTTCTTTCAAGCTTATTAAATCTTTACTTTAATCTTGTAATATTTTGATATTAATCTTTAATCAAATCAAGCTTATTTCCTTAATTCTCATTCTACCTTTCTTAATCTTTTTCTTAATCTTGATAATCATGTAGTTAATTTTAATTTTGTTGATGATTTGATTGTGTAGCTTATTTGATTGAGCTTATTGAATTGGTGATTTTAAAAGTTTTAGAGAAAAGTTCTTATTTTCTTAATTTTTATGATTAATAGTTCTTAAGAATAAGTTGATTTTGTTAAGTTTAATATTTTCATAAAAAGTGCTTTTTGATTCCTAGCTTATTTAGTGTTTTAAAAAGTTTTTAAATTCTAGCTTATTCATCTTTTTCTAAAATCATTTTGGTTTAGCTATTGGTAAAGTGCTTATTGATTTTTGCCTTATTTTTGCTTATTGCTAAGTTGTGTTATACGGAATCCCGTTATATCCCTCTTTTTCCGGATAAGGGTCATAAATCCCTTATTCCGGATAAGCTTTTTATTACAACATTCCGGATAAGCTTCCAAAGAAATATTCCGAATAGTGGTAGTTTTAGTATTCCGGATAGTCATCTATTCCGGATAAGAGCCAAAGTAAGTATTCCGGATAAGAGCATCTTAAAACAATTCCGGATAAGTAAATTTTAATTATTCCGGATAGTCGTACATTTCCTGTATTCCGGATAACACCCCGAATTGCCATATTCCGGATAAGCCCTCATTTATCATTTCCCGGATAAGCTTCAGAAGTTAGTATTCCAGATAAGTATCCGGAACATATTCCGGATAAGCCTCAGAATGAATTTTTCCGGATAAGCCTCAGAAGAATTATTCCGGATAAGCCCTTAGTGTTATTATTCCGGATAAGATGCATTTCTTCATTCCGGATAAGCCCAACAAGTAAATATTCCGGATAAGCATCATAAGTCCATTCCGGATAAACATCATTCCGGATAAGGGTTGGTTATTTCTAGTTTTTAATTTAAACTTTATTTTTACCGCCTTTTTACTTAGCATTATTCTAACTTGTCTTGTCTTAGTTTAAATCTTTTAAGTTTACGTTTTTATAAGTTTTACTCATTTACTTTTTAATTATTTTTAAAGTTTTTATATTTAGTTTTATATTGTCAAGCTTTCATTGTTACTTATTTACTCAACGACATTTTCACTTTTCGATTAAAATAGATAATCAAATCTTTTTATTTTCCACCAAGAACGACTGAGTCGCACTTTCTACTAGTAATCAATTCGAAAGATCGGTTTAACGAACTTTCATACGAGGCAAAACCCTTGTATTAAATGGCGCCGCTGCCGGCTCTTTTTGTTAAGATTAACGGTTTTTAAGTGAGAGACGCGTTGGATTTTAGGATCCGTTCATCTTTGAACGTTATTTTTCTTGCTTAAAATTTTCAAAAATCCTAAAAAATATAAAATTTTCAAAAATACAAAAAAATTGAAAAACATAAAAAAACATAAAAAAACATAAAAAAACCAAAAATATTACTTGTCTATTTTTCTTTTCTTTTTGTAGGTGTGTATGCGTACTCGTGCTCGTAAGAAGAAAGTAGCTCAAGCCGAAGTCATAACTCCACCTATTGTCATCATGGACAATCAACCAATGATCGAGCTTTTGCAATCGCACGTAGAGGGCAACACCGATGCTATTGTCATACCCGAGATTGGAGCAAACAATTTTGAGCTCAAATCCGGCTTCATTAAAATGGTCTATGCTCAACCTTTCTTGGGGCGTTCGCTTGATGGTCCTCATGACCATATAAAAAGGTTTCTTCAACTTACTAATACGGTTAAGTATAATGGGGTTTCACAAAAGGTAATTCGCTTACAACTTTTTCCTTTCTCCTTAGAGGGACAAGCCCGGAATTGGCTTGATAAGGAACCGCCACAAAGTATTTTTTCATAGACGGATTTAGAGACCAAGTTCATCAACTACTTTTTCCCACCCTCCCGTACTACCGCTTTGCGGAATGAAATCATTACCTTTGAACAAAAGTACAGTGAGACATTTAGTGAATCTTGGGACCGTTTTAAGGAACTTTTAAGAAAGTGTCCACAACATGGTTTCACAAAAGTACATCAAATTAATACTTTTTACAATGGTTTAAGCATGAATGACCAAGATTCACTAAATAGTGCCTCGGGGGGGTAATATTTTGGTTAAGTCTTCTAATGCCGCATGGGATATAATTGAGAATAAGTCTAGAGTGCAAACCAAGAGTGTTCGGACTAATGTGGCTAGTGCTAGCACTAATGAGAGCGACAAGAGAATTGATAAGTTTACTTCGCTTGTTGAAACACTTGCTCTTCAAACCGCTAACAACACCAAAGCTATCAATGCACAAGTTAATGCTATGAGTCAATCATGTGAAATATGCGGGGGATCTCACTCATACATCGATTGTCCTTCGACTCATGACAATCCGGAAAATGCGTATGCCGCCAACGGTAACTTTTCTACGGGAGGCTATCAAGCACGTCCTCAAGGTGATCGCAATTTGCTCCGCTATCGCTCAAACAACTTTCTTTCACCACCCGGTTTTCCCCCTCCTAACCCAAACAACCTCAATCGCAACCATCAAAATCAACCACGAGCTCCAAATCAATATCAAACCCAAAGAAACCCATATCTACCTCAAAGAAACAATCAAGTTCACCAACCACCCGCTTATCAACCACCTGCCTACCATGCTCTTCCTCCCACCCAACCCACCACATTTAATCAAGAGGTTGACACTTACATGAGGACTAATGATGTGATAGCGCAAAATCTTCAGCGGGAAATGATCAACTTGAAAGCAGATATGGTGAAACAAGGGAATGATCTTCGAGCCGATATGCGAAACTCTTTGGCAAGTCAAACGAATGACTTAAGGAACATGATGTCTAGTTTCTTCCCAAGTAATCAAGACTCTGGTTCAGGTTCTCTTCCGAGTAACACCGTTGCTAATCCAAGAGGGGAGATGAAAGCAATCACCACTCGAAGTGGAAAAGGTTTAAAGGAACCCGAGCTTCCTACACCTACTCTGGTGATTGTGACAAAGGAAAACGAGTCCCTTTCTCCAATTCCTCTAACTTCTACTTCTCCAATTCCTCCGCCCTCTACTTACACCCCTCCACCACCCAAGGATGTGAGTGAGAATTCCATTCCAAAGCCTTCATCTCAACCCAATATACCTTATCCTTCAAGGTTGAGGAAAGAGAAATTGAAGAACAAGGATGATATTCAGGTTTCTAACTTTCTCAAAATGTTTAAACAACTGAATTTCAACATCTCCTTTGCCGAGGCTCTCGCTTACATGCTGAAGTACGCTAAAATGTTTAAAGATCTTCTCAGTGATAAGGAGAAACTTCTTGATATCGCTCAGACCCAACTTAATGAGAATTGCTCTACAGTGCTCTTAAGGAAATTACCCACCAAACTTGGTGATCCAGGTCGTTTTATCATTCCTTGCAACTTCTCCGGGGTAGAGAACTTTATGGTCCTAGCCGATCTAGGCGCTAGTATAAACTTAATGCCATTAAGCGTTTGGAAACAATTGTCTCTACCCGAGCTAGTCCCCACACGAATGACTTTGGAATTAGCTAACCGTACGGTTGCTTATCCGGTGGGGATAGCCGAAGATGTCTTCGTCGGCGTCGACAAATTCACCTTTCCGGCGGATTTTGTTGTCGTTGACTACGAGATGGACCCCTGTGTTCCATTAATCGTTGGACGTCCATTCTTGAGGACCGGTCGCACTCTCATTGATGTAGCCGCGAGCGAATTAATCATGAGAGTCGGTGACGATAAAATTGTCTTCAACATGGGTAAACTTTCTAAGCAGCCCTCTGAAAACGAGAGCGTTAATTTCATTAACGTTCTTGATGAGGCTTGTGAAGAACATTTCAAAGACGCTTGCAAAAGTGGTTCTTCTTCTCTCCCATTATTGAGACCGTTGCCTCTATTGCTCCATCATTAACTCCATTTGGAGAAAGTGATTTCATCTTGAAAGAATTTGAAGCAACTTTGGGAGATGTGGACTTGTAATATGACGATTCTCCCTCCAATTGGGATGAAGACATTCGCACCATTGAGAAACTTCTCAATGAGGACCATATTTCTCCACCATCTCCTAAGAATATCTCTATCGATGAACCGAATTTGACTACGCCTTCCATCAAAAATCCTCCGGATTTAGAGCTTAAGGACCTACCGTCTCATCTCGAGTACGTTTTCCTTGAAGACAACAAGAAGTCACCCGTCATCATCGCAAAGGACTTGAAAGAGGAAGAAAAATCCCGACTTATCGCCGTGCTGAAGAATCATATGAAAGCGATTGCTTGGAAAATCTCCGATATTCGTGGAATAGATCCTCACTTTTGCACACATAAAATTCTCATGGAGGACGACTTTAAACCCACTATTCAAAGCCAAAGAAGGGTGAATCCTAAGATCCATGACGTTATCAAAAAAGAGGTTATCAAACTTCTTGATGCGGGAATGATCTATCCTATCTCGGATTCACCATGGGTTAGTCCCGTCCATTGTGTGCCTAAGAAAGGCGGAATCACCGTTGTGCCCAATAAAAACAACGAGTTGATTCCTACTCGACTCGTTACAGGGTGGAGAGTTTGTATAGACTATCACAAACTCAATGATGCTACGAGAAAGGATCATTTTCCCCTTCCTTTCATGGACCAAATGCTTGAACGTCTAGCGGGTAATGACTATTACTGCTTCTTAGACGGTTTCTCCGGGTATTTTCAAATTCCCATCGATCCCAAAGACCAAGAGAAAACCACATTCACTTGTCCTTATGGAACATTTGGTTACAAAAGAATGCCTTTCGGCTTACGCAATGCTCTTAGGACTTTCCAAAGGTGTATGATGGCTATCTTCCATGACATGGTTGAAGAAACTATGGAAGTCTTCATGGATGATTTCTCGGTCTATGGTGATTCTTTCTCTCATTGCCTTGCCAATTTGAAACGCATGCTTAAGCGGTGTGAAGACACTCACCTTGTTCTAAATTGGGAAAAATGCCATTTTATGGTAAAAGAAGGCATTGTACTTAGACATAAAATCTCAAAGGCCGGTCTTGAAGTCGACCGTGCTAAAGTCGATGTTATTGCTAAATTGCCTCCACCTTCAACTGTGAAGGGTGTGAGAAGTTTCCTTGGTCATGTGGGCTTCTATCGTCGATTCATTCAAGATTTTTCTAAAATCGCTCGCCCGATGACCCACCTCTTGGAAAAAGATACTCCTTTTATCTTTTCTAAAGAGTGTCTTGAATCCTTCAATCTTCTTAAGGATAAGCTAACTAAGGCACCGGTATTGTCACCCCTAATTGGGAGCTACCTTTTGAATTGATGTGTGATGCTAGCAACTTTGCTATTGGAGCGGTTTTGGGCCAAAGAGTGAATAAACACTTCCAACCAATCCATTACGGTAGCAAGACAATGAGGGGGGCTCAATTGCATTATACCACTACCGAAAAAGAGCTTTTATCTGTAGTGTATGCTTTTGAGAAGTTCCGCCCCTATCTTGTCCTTTCTACTACCATCGTGTACACCGATCATTCCGTGTTGAAGTACTTGTTAACTAAACAATATTCCAAGCCAAGACTTCTTCGTTGGGTTTTGCTCCTTCAAGAATTTAAAATTGAAATTCGTGACAAGAAGGGAGCCAAAAACCTAGCTGCGGATCATATAAGTAGACTTGAGGATCCTTATCAAGGGGATCATCCGAATCAAGAGATCAATGACTCTTTTCCCCTTGAGTCCTTAATGTCTATCAATTCCAATCTTGATGACACCCTGTGGTTTGCGGACATTGCAAATTACTTATCGGGTGGTATTCTCATCGAAGGGTTAACATCCCAACAAAAGAAGAAGTTCTTTAAAGATGTTAAGACTTACTTTTGGGACGACCCTTATCTCTTCAAACAATGTGTTGATCTGATTATTCGTCGGTGTGTTGATGGACCCGCAGCTTTAGACATTCTCGAAGCTTGCCATAAAGGACCCACCGGTGGTCACTTTGGTCCCAACTACACCGCGAAGAAAGTGTTTGATTCGGGATTCTATTGGCCCACCATTTATCGTGACGCTCACGAGATGGTTAAAAATTATGATGCTTGCCAACGCCAAGGCAAGATCACACATAAAGATGAGATGCCTCAAAATTTCATACAAGAATGTGAAACCTTTGATGTATGGGGCATCGACTTTATGGGGCCGTTTCCATCATCTAAAGGGAACAAGTACATCCTCTTAGCCGTTGACTACGTTTCCAAATGGGTTGAAGCTAAGGCTCTCCCTACGAACGATGCGAGGGTGGTTGTGAACTTTTTGAAGCAACTTTTTGCTCGATTCGGTGTTTCTCGTGCTATAATCAGTGACCGCGGCTCATTTTTGCAATGATCTATTTGCTCGAGTCATGGCTAAGTACGGTGTCAATCACCGTCTTTCCACCGCTTATCATCCTCAAACAAAAGGTCAAGCCGAGATATCTAACCGTGGATTAAAGCGAATTCTTGAGCGTACTGTTGGAGAGCATCGTGCCTCGTGGGCCGACAAATTAGATGATGCTTTGTGGGCTTTCCGTACCGCTTATAAGACCCCGATTGGTTGTACACCTTATCGTCTTGTGTACGGGAAAGCATGCCACCTCCCTATCAAGCTAGAACATAAGGCATACTGGGCCTTGAAGTGGGCTAACTTCGACATCAACAGAGCCTGTGATCTACGGAAGATTCAACTCAACGAGCTCAACGAACTAAGGAATGAAGCTTATGAGAACTCTTTGATCTACAAGGAGAAGACCAAGTTCATCCATGATCAAGGATTAAGAACCGAGAGTTCCACGTTGGTGATCAAGTTTTACTCTTTAACTTTCGGTTGAAGATCTTCTCGGGAAAGCTGAAGAGCCGCTGGTCTGGTCCATCCACCGTCGCTAAAGTCTTCCCATATGGCACCATTGAGCTTTCTCAGCCAAATGGGCCCAATTTTAAGGTGAATGGCCAGCGCGTGAAGTTGTACGTTGGTGAGGACATCTCTCATGAGATGATTCCATCCCTCACCACGTTTCCCTTGAATTAAGTTCTGGGTCGAGTCAGGCTCGTGACTCGGTTAACAAAAACAAGCGCTTCTCGAGAGGCAACCCGTGATCTATCCTTTACCGTTTTTATAATAAGTGTAGGGGGAGCCCCGTATGTGTTTGTTGTCTTGTTTCTTCTAATGTGCAGGGATTTAAGCTTCAAAGATCCATTCTCGATGACTTTTGACGAACCGTGATCCCGTGTACCCGTCTTCCCGGTTCTATCCTAAACTGTCGTGATTCAATATTTCATATCTTATATGTTCACATTGAAATCGCTATAGTTGTCCTTTCCTTAGCAAGATTTAAACAAAGTGCACAATGTCATAAGTGTAGGGGAGTTTACTCCCACATGCTTAAACATTGAGGACAATGTTTATATCAAGTGTAGGGGGGACTTCTATCGAAGTAAGTGGTCTTTTCCATGAATTTGTCCTCATTTTAACCGGAAAATTTGATTTTTCGACATTTTTCAAAACTTTTAATCTATTCTGGCATTGTAATTTTCCTTTGCTATCGTTATTTACTTTCTGTGTTAGAATAAAATTTTTAATAACGTGGTTTTAAATTTTTCAACGTTATGAATATTTTGACTCAACCCGAGTTTATTTATCTAAGTTTACTCTAGCTAGTATCCTTAACGTGTTTAAGTCAAGTTTTGCTAGGCTTTTATATAGGGAACTTTAAAACGCGAAAGTATTAACTCTCACGGGTTAAGAGCAAGAACTTTTCGCAAGTTCCTATAATTTATCCTAGAGAGTCGTTTATCAAGGGAACTTTAAAATGCGATTTCTAAACTTGAAAAAGTCTAAGAGTTTGCAAGATCCTATAGATGACTCGAAAACCCAAAACTTTGATTTAATAGGCTAAGCATCCACGAGTCTCATTCCTTGAGATTTTAAATTGTGGAGAACGAGAGATGATAGAGTCAGTTATAAGTTTGGTATTCTTTCGTGAATTTATGTGAGTTGATTATAAGCCTATTCTCCCATCGCTTGTTAATAAATTTATTTGCAATAAATAAGATTGTACGATTTGAAAAGTTACTTAGCTTCTAGCACAAGATCGTTTAAAAGTTGCTCGGTATTAATTAGAGTTCATAACCAAGGCATAACTTATTGAAGCGGGATGCGAAGTTTGGCGAGTCCAAAAAGGTCCTAACAAGGCATGAGGGCTACGTTTTGTTGCTAAAGATCCAAAAGTGATGTGAAGAATCATTTATCAAAAATCAATATGAAGGATCGAGACACACGACGAAAAGCAAATACTCCCCTAAAGATCATGGAGAAGTATATCCAAAAAGGCCCTAACAAGGTATGAGGATAAATAGATCCAAGTCCTAAAAGGAGGCGGATCGTTGTAAATCAAAGTCCAAAATAAAGATTGGAGAAAAATGAAGAAGTCGTGGTCCAAAGATGAAGAATCTCTCAAAACTTCAAGTGAAGAAATTCCTATTATGAAGAGAAGACCATAATTTCAAGAACGTCTCTCAAAGATTTGAAGTATGAAGTCGCTACCAAATATCGGTCCGAGAAAGGTCTCAAATCGTGAAGCGAGTTACGCCAAGATATGAACTTTATGAGGTCCCAAGAAGCAGTTTTAAAAGATTTTGTCCTTTAGCTAACTATTGATTAAATCGTCCTACTTTATTTTCAGCCTAATAAACTATCGAAATAAGTTAAACAATGCATCCTCGTGATCATTTAAGACAATATTAAAATATAAGAGATAAACCTAGGAATAAGGGAGTCTAAGGGAATAATTGGCCCACATGAATTTGTGTTAGTTTGCTAACTTATAATAACAATGATCTCGTTTATAAGCTTGGTATAGGGAACGTGAAACTTGAGGATGATAAACCTTCATGACAACCAAAAACCAAATGTAAGTCTTTGATTTCTTACTTGTTTTGTTCTTTTAGTTTCCTTAGTGTTTAGTATTTAATAGAGGCCAAAGTGGGTTATTTATGATGAGAAATGTAATCTGTGCTTTAAAATTAATGCATTGCATGAGGGCATTGCAATGGTCAAGTGTAGGGGATTTAATAAGTGTGGAAACACTTATCCTTTTACCACTTATTTCCAATAATAACAAGACCAAAACGTGTATTTTATGTCGTAAAAGTCGGAATTATGCGTGGTTTGTTTTTTATTGTGTTTTAGGACCAAAAGATGAAAAAGGAAGAAAACACGGGCTATCACGGGCTTTTATCGAAGAAAAAGACAAAAAACGAAGTCAAAAGATCGAGAGTGCAAAAAGAACGGAAGTCCAAGGCCTATTCTGAAGATTTATCGAAGAAAAAGTCTCAAGACGGAAGTTTAATGAAGTCGAAGAACTCAAGTCTAATTTTAGAAGTAAATTATAAGAGGAGTTCAATTTATGTCGACAAATCCCGAGACGACGTCGAGAAAGACAAAGAAATTAAATCGAGTCGAGACGAGATGAAAGAAAGAAGAAAGCTTAAGCACTTAACCTCCCCACCTCCTATAAATACCCTCCTAATATGTCATTAGGGGGGTGTTAGTTGTTAGTTAGTTTGTAGTTAATTTTTAGTTTTTAAGTGTGTTTTCATTTTCTCTCTAGTCTTTCTTTCAAGCTTATTAAATCTTTACTTTAATCTTGTAATCTTTTGATATTAATCTTTAATCAAATCAAGCTTATTTCCTTAATTCTCATTCTACCTTTCTTAATCTTTTTCTTAATCTTGAATAAGCATGTAGTTAATTTTAATTTTGTTGATGATTTGATTGTGTAGCTTATTTGATTGAGCTTATTGAATTGGTGATTTTAAAAGTTTTAGAGAAAAGTTCTTATTTTCTTAGTTTTTATGATTAATAGTTCTTAAGAATAAGTTGATTTTGTTAAGTTTAATATTTTTATAGAAAGTGCTTTTTGATTCCTAGCTTATTTAGTGTTTTGAAAAGTTTTTAAATTCTAGCTTATTCACCTTTTTCTAAAATCATTTTGGTTTAGCTTTTGGTAAAGTGCTTATTGATTTTTGGCTTATTTTTGCTTATTGCTAAGTTTTGTTATACGGAAGTTCCTATACGTGATCCTAGAGAGTCGTTTATCAAGGGAACTTTAAAACGCGATTTCTAAACTTAAAAGAGTCTAAGAATTTGCAAGATCCTATAGGCGACTCGAAAACCCAAAACTTTGATTTAATAGGCTAAGCATCCACGAGTCTCATTCCTTGAGATTTTAAACTGTGGAGAACGAGAGATGATAGAGCCAATTATAAGTTTCGTATTCTTTCGTGAATTTATGTGAGTTAATTATAAGCCTATTCTCCCATCGCTTGCTAATAAATTTATCTGCAATAAATAAGGTTGTACGATTTGAAAAGTTACTTAGCTTCTAGCCCAAGATCGTTTAAAAGTTGCTCGGTATGGATTAGAGTTCATAGCCAAGGCATAACTTATTGAAGCGGGATGCGAAGATTGGCGAGTCCAAAAAGGCCCTAACAAGGCATGAGGGCTATATTTTGTTGCTAAAGATCCAAAGTGATGTGAAGAATCATTTATCGAAAATCAATATGAAGGATCGAGACACACGAGGAAAAGCAAAAACTCCCAAAGGTCATGGAGAAGTGTATCCGAAAAGACCCTAACAAGGTATGAGGATAAATAGATCCAAGTCATAAAAGGAGGCGGATCGTTGTATATCAAAGTCCAAAATAAAGATTGGAGAAAAACGAAGAAGTCGTGGTCCAAGTATGAATCTCTCAAAACTTCAAGTGAAGAAATTCCTATTATGAAGAGAAGGCCATTATTTCATGAACGTCTCTCAAGGTTTGAAGTATGAAGTCGCTGCCAAATATATGTCCGAGAAAGGTCTCAAATCGCGAAGCGAGTTATGCCAAGATATGAACTTTATGAGGGCCCGAGAAGTAGTTTTAAAAGATTTTGTCCTTTAGCTAACTATTGATTAAATCGTTCACTTTATTTTCGGACTAAATAACTATCGAAATAAGTCAAACAATGCATCCTCGTGATCATTCAAGACAACAATAAAATATAAGAGATACACCTAGGAATAAGGGAGTCTAAGTGAGTAATTGGCCCACATGAGTTCGTGTTAGTTTACTAACTTATAATAACAATGATCTCGTTTTTAAGCTTGGTTTGGAGAAAGTGAAAACTTGAGGATGATGATTATTCATAACATTTCCAAAACCCAAGGTATGCTTTTGATTTCTTTATTTTGTATGTTTTTAATTTTCTATCTCTTTAATAAAGGCCAACGTGGATTAATTATGATGAAAAAGGTAAACTTGCTTTGTAACAAATGCATTGGATGAGGACATTGCAATGGTCAAGTGTAGGGGATTTGATAGGTGTGTAAACACCCATCCTTTCTACCACTTAATTACAATAATAACCGGACCAAAACGTGTATTTTATGTCTTTTATGTCGGAATTATGCGTGGTTTGTGTTTTTGTTGTGATTTAGAACGAAAAGGTGAAAAGTGGAGAAAACACGGGCATTTACGGACTTTTATTGAAGAAAAAGATGAAAGACGAAGTCAAGAAGTCAAGAGTGCAAAAAGAACGGAAGTCCAAGACCAATTCTGAAGATTTATCGAAGAAAAAGTCAAAAGACGGAAGTTTATCAAAAGCCGAGAAACTCAAGTCTAATTTATTGAAGAATTTAAAGACGAGTTCAAAGAAATCCCGAGCCAAAAGTCCTTAAAGTTCAAGTTTAAAGAAGATTAGAAGAATAAAGGACTAATGGTGCAATTAAAAGAAGATTAAAGAAGGAAGGACTTAATCTTGCATTTAAGAGAAAAGGAAGAAGGGGAGGAAGCTTCCTAATCCTCCCCTATATATAGTTTAGGCTAGTTAATTATTTTCTTTGTTGGCTAAGTGTGACAATTAGTCTTCCACCATTTACTTACCTTGCACCTTTTAATTCATGTCATTTAAATACTTGTCAAATTTAAATACCTTGTCTTGCACATTAAATTCCTTTAATTTCAAGTAAGTTTTCATTTAATTCTTGTCAATCTTTACTTTATCTTGTTAATCTCTCATATACCTTTCTTAATCTTTAACTTTTATGTATTTGTTTGTGTTCATGTTCATGTTCTTATTTTGATCAAGTGGGTTTTTGATTATTGTGGTTAGATTTGTTAGTTTTATTGATATAGATTGTTTGTTTATGATTATTTGTTGTTTTGTTATTAGTTTGGTTAAATCTTTTGTTTGAGTTTGATTAATTTGTGGTAGATTCGTTGTTACTGTAATCCCTTGTCCTTCGGGGGTGTTTGTTTCTGTTGCTGTGATTCCCAGGAAAACTTCCGAACAAGCAAAAGTTCTGAACCAAAGGGTGTTCATTCGGAACATTCAAAAGTTCCGAATAAAGCTTCATCCGGAAGTGTTCCGGATCAGAAACTTCCGAGTCAAGAATTGTTCATTCGGAACTCCAAATCTTCCGAACGAGCAAAAGTTCCGAACCAAAGGGCTTCATTCGGAAGAGTTCCGAATCAAGCTTCATCCGGAAAAGTTCCGAACGAAACTTCCGGACGAAAACTTCCGGACGAAAACTTCCGGACCAAGGACAAGTTCCGGATCAGCAATCTCATTCGGAACATTGGAAGTTCCGAACGAATCTTCCGAGTCAAGAAACTTCCGAACGAACCAAAACTTCCGAACCAAGGGCAAAGTTCCGGATCAAGTACTTCATTCGGAAGAGTTCCGAATCAAGGGTTTCCGAACCAAAGTTCCGAGTCAAGGAAGGTTCATTTGGAAGAGTTCCGAATCAAGAGTTTCTGTCAGGTTCTTTTTAGTTTTTCTTTTTAAGTTTCTGTCTTTTATTTTCAAGCTTTATTTTTCCCGCCTTTTTCCTTACTCGCATTTTAAGTTAATTTTGTCTTAGCTTTATTTTACCCTTGCCTTAGTTTAAGTTTTAGTTGCGTTTTAAGATTGCCTTAGATAGATTTAAGTTTGCGTTATTTACTTTAAGTCCCCTTTAATTATAGTCAAGCTTTTTAATACGTGCACTTTACTTTTAAATTAGTTTTAGATTTACTTTAATTGCACTTTTACTTTAAAGTTTCGCACTTTTATTTTAAAAAAAACGACCAAAATATTATTTTTCACCAAAAACAATAGAGTCATACTTTAAGCCGGAAATCAATTCGTTAAGATACCGAGAACAACAATTGAACCTAGCAAAATCATAACATTAAAATGGCGCCGATGCCGGCTCTTTTCGTAAAGATTAACGGTTTTCTGTGAGAGACGCGTTGCTTTTTGGGATCCGTTCATTCGTGAGCGTTATTTTCTTGCATAAAAAAAATTCAAAAAATCATAAAAATTAAAAATTGATTAAACTCCATAAAAATTAAAAATTTCAAAAATCCAAAAAGATTTTATTTTTATTGTGTATATATATTGTCTTTGTGTTTGGTATTGTTTTCTTTTGCCTTTGTAGGTGTATGCGTACTAGATCTTCTAATTATC
The DNA here is from genome assembly GCA_025667525.1 of Glebionis coronaria. Classification (NCBI taxonomy): domain Eukaryota; kingdom Viridiplantae; phylum Streptophyta; class Magnoliopsida; order Asterales; family Asteraceae; genus Glebionis; species Glebionis coronaria. The sequence goes on along the minus strand of CM046877.1, from coordinate 70,202,203 downwards.
AAGAGCCCGAGACTCGAGAAGATTTAAGTATGTCAGGTGTTAACAACAACAATAATCCACCGCACCTCAACAATAACAACAATGTTCTTCCACAGCCCGATCTTCGGACCATGGAGGAACTTTGTCAACCTACCATGTTTGGACGAGGAGGACCGATTGCGCCGATGCAAATCAACGCTCCTAAGTTTTCGTTGAAGCACCACATGATTCAGCAAGTGCAAACTAACCCATTCCGTGGATTGCCTGATGATGATGCCAACAAACACCTCGACAAGTTCATTACAATCACCCAAAGCATGAAGTTGCCTGGTGCCACAATGGATGTTCTATGCCTACAACTCTTTCCACATACTTTATTGCATCATGCCGAGAAATGGTTTGATCGTCTCCCGAAGAATTCTATTCACACTTGGGATGCCATGACTCAACGCTTTTTATCGCGCTACTTTCCACCATCCATGGTCACGAGCCTTCGCAATCAAATCAGCGGTTTCATGCAAGATCCCGATGAATCTCTTTTTGATGCTTGGGAGAGATATAATGTCTTGATTGATCGTTGTCCAAACCACAACATGCTTCCCGTCACATTAATTGATACTTTCTACAACGGTTTGACTTTTTGAGATCGTGATACGATTAATTCAGCCGCCGGTGGCACATTCATGAAAAGGAGACCCGAGGAGTGTAGAGAGCTAATTGAGAACATGACTACTCACCACAAAAACTGGGATTCCTCTGCTTCATCAAGGAACAACCCGAGAGTCAATGTCTCCTCCACCTCAGCAAACCCTGATATGACCGAACTCACTCGTGTGCTGACTGAAATGAGCAGAAGTATGCAACTCTTGGCTTCAGACCAAAAACAACAACAAGTTAAAGCTGTTGCTGCTCCTTGTGAAACATGCGGCGGTCCTCACTCATACACCGATTATCCTTCAACACAAGGAAATCCGGAAAATGTGTATGCAGCTTATGGTAATTATTCATCGAAAAATTACCAAGCTCGACCTCAAGGGGATAGAAATCTGCTGAGTTACCGGTCAAACAACTACCTTTCCCCCGATTTTTCTCCGCAAAACCAAAACCCCGCCAAAAACTACAATAGGAGCACCAAATCCCACCAAGAGCTTCTAACCATTATCACCCACCCGCCCAACAAACCCCACCCATTAACCCGGATGTTGAAGCCATCATGAGAACCCAAGGTGAGCAAATCAAGAATCTTCAGAGCCAAATTATCAATCTGAAATGAGATATCACCAAGAAAGGAAATGAGATTAGATCCGCGCTTAGAGACAATATTCAATCCTCCTTCAGCAATCAAACGACTGATTTGAAGAATATGCTTGCTAGTTTCTTGCCCGCAGCTCAACCTTCTATTTCGAGTTCTCTACCTTCAAACACCGTCCCCAATCCACGAGCTAATATGAGTGCTATTACTACGCGTAGTGGAATTACCATTGTCGATCCACCTATCCGACCCCTATCATCTACACCTCCTCCACCACCATTTATCCCTACTCCTCCTACACCTAGTATTAGTGCACCATTACCGTCTCCGCCTCGCCATGACGATGTCTCTAGGAAGGACCCTTCAACATCTCAACCTTTACCTACACCTGCACCTTCACCACCCAAACCCAATATCCCTTATCCCTCTCGTTTAGGCAAGTCCAAACTGCTAACCAAGGAGGACTCTCAAGTGACAAACTATATCAAGATGATTTCTCAGATGAACGTCAACATTAGCTTTCTTGAAGCACTTGTCCACATGCCCAAATTTGTTAAAGCGTTTAAGGAATTGCTTAACAAGAAGGAGAAGCTGATTGAACTCGCCAACAAACGCTTAAATGAAAACTGCTCTGCAGTTATTCTTAAAGAACTTCCGGAAAAGCTTGGATATCCCGGTCGTTTTGTGTTGCCTTGCGTTTTCAACAAAACTGAAGAATTTACTGCCCTTGCTGATCTCGGGGCCAGTATTAATTTGATGTCATTGAGTGTTTGGAAAACACTATCATTGCCCGACCTCAGTCCAACAAAGATGACTCTTGAACTTGTAAACCGCACTCTCGCTTACCCCGTTGGTATAGCCGAAGACGTGTTTATTAAAGTTGGCACATTTACTTTCCCGGTCGATTTTGTCGTAGTTGATTATGAAATGGACCCTCGTATTCCTTTAATACTTGGTCGGCCATTTTTGAGAACCGGACGAGCTTCAGTGGATGTGGCCGAAGGTGAGTTAATCTTACAAGTCGGGGATGATGCACAAGTTTTTAAAATGGGAAAGCTTACAAGCAAATCCTTTGGAGGCCGAGAATCAGTGAATATGATTAATGTGCATGAGGATTTCTTCGTCTACAACAATCCTCTATTCGAGTCTTGCAAAGATAATCCACTCTTTCAAGATGATGTGGATGATTCTCGCTCCACTTTGGAAGCTTCTCCCATTTATGATTCTCCACCAGTCTTTGATGCTTATGATGAGGATGATTCTAGCTCAGATTCAGATGATTTTGATGATTGTACTTCTGAGTATCCCGAGATGCCCACTTTCGATGATTTTGATGAGGCTGATACTCTTTCGAGCGATCCTTCACATGATGAAGATCCTCCGCCATCACTCGATCCTACTTTGGACGATTACTCATTTGAGGAAGACTTCTCTGAATTTCTCAACACTTACTTCCCTCATGAGAGTGATGCTCCTCCTTATGACTTTGAAGATTATCGTCTTGATCCTACTTTGGATTTGAAGCACATTCTTTCTAAGGAGAAGAAACCGGTCGACACCGAAATCCGTAGCACGTATGAGTTAACACCTCTTTGTCCCCCTTCTGCGGACGAGGTTGTGCTTCTTCGCGGATCTTCTTCCCATTCTGCAGAGCCTGATTGCTATTTTCCCTTAAAGGAAAAGGTGTTCGACCCCGGTATTGAAATCTTTAAGCCATCTCAGTATCCACCTGATGAAATAAAAGGAAATATCTTTGGAACTTATGGAAATCTGCTTGCACCACTTCACCCTTGCTTCCACCGTGCTCCATCTTTGCTTAAGGGAACCTTGCCTACTCTTCTTTGGCTTGCCTTGTTCGCCTTAAGCTTGTGCTATTTGATGGATGAAAACTATGTCTTTGATCCTGGTGGATATGTTTCATGCTTCTTCCTATGGTAATCAAGGTCGAGTCAGGATCACGACTCGGTTAACAAAAATCAAGCGCTTCTTGGGAGGCAACCCATGCATCTATCTTTTAGTTTTCTTTATCCTAAGTGTAGGGGAGACCCGTTGGTTTGCTATTTCCTCTCCTCTACTCTCTTAATCAGGGATTCGAGCGCTCAATGATCCACTCTTGATGATTCTTGACGACCCGTGATTCCGTGTTCCCTTCTTCCCGGTTCTATCCTAAACTCTTTTCGATTCACTATTTTATATTTCTCAATATTAAAATAGGAATCTCTTTGGTTGTCTTTTCCTTAGCGAGATATAAACAAAGTGCACAATGTCCTAAGTGTAGGGGAGTTTTACTCCCACATGCTTAAACATTGAGGAAAATGTTTATCTTAAGTGTAGGGGGGACTTCTATCGAAGTTAAGTGGCCTTTTCCTTGTATTTGTCCTCATTTTAACCGGAAAATCAATTTTCGACATTTTTCAAAATTTTTGATCTATTTTGGCCTATTAGTTTTTCCTTTGTATAGTTATTTTCTTTCCTTATTAGAATAAATGTTTAATAAAGTGGTTTTAATTTTCAAACGTTGTGAATCTTTTGACTCAACCCGAATTTACTTATTTAAGTTACTCTAGCTAGTATCCTTAACGTGTTTAAATCAAGTTTTGCTAGGCTTTTATATACGGAGCTATAAAACGCGAAAGTCTTAACTCTCACGGGTTAAGAACAAGAACTTTTCGCAAGTTCCTATAATTGATCCTAGAGAGTCGTTTATCAAGGGAACTTTAAAACGCGATTTCTAAACTTGAAAGAGTCTAAGAATTTGCAAGATCCTATAGGCGACTCGAAAACCCAAAACTTTGATTTAATAGGCTAAGCATCCACGAGTCTCATTCCTTGAGATTTTAAACTGTGGAGAACGAGAGATGATAGAGCCAATTATAAGTTTGGTATTCTTTCGTGAATTTATGTGAGTTAATTATAAGCCTATTCTCCCATCGCTTGCTAATAAATTTATCTGCAGAAAAATAAGGTTGTACGATTTGAAAAGTTACTTAGCTTCTAGCCCAAGATCGTTTAAAAGTTGCTCGGTATGGATTAGAGTTCATAGCCAAGGCATAACTTATTGAAGCGGGATGTGAAGATTGGTGAGTCCAAAAAGGCCCTAACAAGGCATGAGGGCTATATTTTGTTGCTAAAGATCCAAAGTGATGTGAAGAATCATTTATCGAAAATCAATATGAAGGATCGAGACACACGAAGAAAAGCAAAAACTCCCAAAGGTCATGGAGAAGTGTATCCGAAAAGACCCTAACAAGGTATGAGGATAAATAGATCCAAGTCATAAAAGGAGGCGGATCGTTGTATATCAAAGTCCAAAATAAAGATTGGAGAAAAACGAAGAAGTCGTGGTCCAAGTATGAATCTCTCAAAACTTCAAGTGAAGAAATTCCTATTATGAAGAGAAGGCCATTATTTCATGAACGTCTCTCAAGGTTTGAAGTATGAAGTCGCTGCCAAATATCGGTCCGAGAAAGGTCTCAAATCGCGAAGCGAGTTATGCCAAGATATGAACTTTATGAGGGCCCGAGAAGCAGTTTTAAAAGATTTTGTCCTTTAGCTAACTATTGATTAAATCGTTCACTTTATTTTCGGACTAAATAACTAGTCAAACAATGCATCCTCGTGATCATGCAAGACAACAATAAAATATAAGAGATACACCTAGGAATAAGGGAGTCTAAGTGAGTAATTGGCCCACATGAGTTCGTTTTACTTTACTAACTTATAATAACAATGATCTCGTTTTTAAGCTTGGTTTGGAGAAAGTGAAAACTTGAGGATGATGATTATTCAAAACATTTCCAAAACCCAAGGTATGCTTTTGATTTCTTTATTTTGTATGTTTTTAATTTTCTATCTCTTTAATAAAGGCCAACGTGGATTAATTATGATGAAAAAGGTAAACTTGCTTTGTAACTAATGCATTGCATGAGGACATTGCAATGGTCAAGTGTAGGGGATTTGATAGGTGTGTAAACACCCATCCTTTCTACCACTTAATTACAATAATAACCGGACCAAAACGTGTATCTTATGTCTTTTATGTCGGAATTATGCGTGGTTTGTGTTTTTGTTGTGATTTAGAACGAAAAGGTGAAAAGTGGAGAAAACACGGGCATTCACGGGCATTTACGGACTTTTATTGAAGAAAAAGATGAAAGACGAGTCAAGAAGTCAAGAGTGCAAAAAGAACGGAAGTCCAAGACCAATTCTGAAGATTTATCAAAGAAAAAGTCAAAAGACGGAAGTTTATCAAAAGCCGAGAAACTCAAGTCTAATTTATTGAAGAATTTAAAGATGAGTTCAAAGAAATCCCGAGCCAAAAGTCCTTAAAGTTCAAGTTTAAAGAAGATTAGAAGAATAAAGGACTAATGGTGCAATTAAAAGAAGATTAAAGAAGGAAGGACTTAATCTTGCAATTAAGAGAAAAGGAAGAAGGGGAGGAAGCTTCCTAATCCTCCCCTATATATAGTTTAGGCTAGTTAATTATTTTCTTTGTTGGCTAACTGTGACAATTAGTCTTCCACCATTTACTTACCTTGCACCTTTTAATTTATGTCATTTAAATACTTGTCAAATTTAAATACCTTGTCTTGCACATTAAATTCCTTTAATTTCAAGTAAGTTTTCATTTAATTCTTGTCAATCTTTACTTTATCTTGTTAATCTCTCATCTACCTTTCTTAATCTTTAACTTTTATGTTTATGTTTGTGTTCATGTTCATGTTCTTATTTTGATCAAGTGGGTTTTTGATTATTGTGGTTAGATTTGTTAGTTTTATTGATATAGATTGTTTGTTTATGATTATTTGTTGTTTTGTTATTAGTTTGGTTAAATCTTTTGTTTGAGTTTGATTAATTTGTGGTAGATTCGTTGTTACTGTAATCCCTTGTTCTTCGGGGGTGTTTGTTTCTGTTGCTGTGATTCCCAGGAAAACTTCCGAACAAGCAAAAGTTCTGAACCAGAGGGTGTTCATTCGGAACATTCAAAAGTTACGAATAAAGCTTCATCCGGAAGTGTTCCGGATCAGAAACTTCCGAGTCAAGAGTTGTTCATTCGGAACTCCAAATCTTCCGAACGAGAAAAATTTCCGAACCAAAGGGCTTCATTCGGAAGAGTTCCGAATCAAGCTTCATCTGTTGATCCCAAACTTAGATCGATTAAGCTTTGTGTATACGAGATTAGATCAAGTAATACACGTAGAGAAACCTTTGCTTATGAATAAAGTAACTAAGTGTTATGCGGAATTAACACTTAATCTAAAACACAAAGATGTTAAACAAACTTTCACTTGTATTAGAATAATCAAACTTGATTACAATGAAAGAGATTTAACTTGTGAAAACTTATTATAACTGATGATTAACATTAACCTAAAAGATCTTCTTTTATAGATTAAGAAGTCTTGTACAAAAAGCTACGAATCAACTATTCTAGGTAAAGATAATAATGGAAAATACAATGTCGAGTTTATCTTTACCATATACAAATAAAGAAACAAAAGATTCGTATAAGATAACTTCCATCAGTGCTTGTCTTCCAGGCTATCAGCGTTGACTTTCCTAACTGTCAACGCTTGGCTGTCAGCGTCCAATGTCATCTTATCAGCGCTTGAACTCTTCTTTTCAGCGTCTAGTGAACTGACCCATAATTTATTCCCAACAATCCTCCCCTAAACTTGATATCCACTCTAATGATCAAGTTTCTGAATAAATACAAAAGGCTAGGAGGAATCTTACAAAAACTTCTTATGTTGGTGATAAACATATCTAATTAAGTCTTCGGCCACGTCACTAGTATAATCAATCTCCAAGGGTGTCTCCTTCATCTTCTCCAATACTTCTTTGGACAAGAAATAGTCAGCATCCACAAGTAGATACTCTGAAAACTTTGTAGAGCTCAAATGAAACACACCACAAGTAGAATAAAGCCTCCAATGAAGACCACTGAGGTCATCTTCAAGATACTTCCATATAGCAGGATCTGCTTCCCTTGGACCACACAAAGTAAAAAATGTGTGCCATAGTCTTATTCCATTTGCTGAAGTAGGTGCTTCAGCCGTATACTTGGCCTCTATCAATTTCCATAGATGCACCAAGTCTTCTCTGTCTATGCTTGCAAAGATAGAAATAATTGAAGTGAAAGTGTGTACCTCCTTCCCAAATCTCCCAATCTTCCAAAATCCACACTCATCTTCATCAAAACTTATGATTGGATTTCTGGCATCTAGAGGTACTACATTAACCAAATCTGAAGCTTCCAATGGAGAAAGCTTGAGATGCTTCCTTATAATAGTTTCATTTGGATAATACACATCCATATCTTTGGGAAATTGGAGAGGATCTCCTTTCTTCACTGGTCTTTGAGCAATCCTCATCTCCTTTTGAATCTGCATTTCCTCAGCAAGCTCTTGTTTCCTTTCTTCTGAAAGAAACTGTAAGACATTATTTTCTTGCACATGCCTCCAAATAGGATGTGCCCTGTACTCTAGCTCCTCAAAAGATAAATCCAGCAACTTCTTGTATGTCCATCCAGGTTGATGGCATCTAAGCAACTTGTAATACAATTGCCTTCTATCTCTTTTAAGCCAAGTCTTGACCTCTTGTGCATTATACTTCAAAATCACCTTTATATCATCTTGTACCCTGAGAAGAATTTCCAACCCCCAAATTTGATCTGAAAAACTCATCCCTGGGTTGTCCATTACCTTATCTTCCCAAGCATGAAACATTCTGGTGATTTCTGGAAGGTTAAAATCAACATGCTTCTTCAAGTCACTCAATCTTTCTTTTGCCAACTCATCCCCATATTCAAGTCTTTCTGGATCTTCAATGATTTGAACACTTGAATCTGAGCTAGCTCCTTCTCTTTCATCATCACTCTCTTCCTCACTCTCAGAAGTGGCAACAAATGGTGATCTACCACTCCTCTTCAAATCTTCTTCCAAAAGTTGTGCAGCCAACTGATTATCAAATGCAATTTGTGCTGCATCTTTCTTTGGAACATCTTCTTCAACCATAATCCCCTTACCCTTGTCTTTTGGATCAATAATTGGTAAGGTAGAAGAAGAAACCTGTGTGGACACATCTTTGATGATTGCTGATGACTGGAATACATCAACACCACCTGTAACTTTGTCAGCGTTCAAGTTACCTTTATCAGCGCCCCGATTACCTTTGTCAGCGCTGGATGTGTCAGCGTTCAAACCTGTATCAGCGCCCATTGTTGCTGTGAAAGATCCTTCCAAGTTTAATGGAGTTACCTTGGTTGTATCAATGATAGGGTGCTTCTTCAAGTTGGTGAGTGCTTCAGCAACATTTAAAGATTCACTAAATTGTGAACTCTTCTCACTGGCTGTATGAATCAGCTCATCCTCTTCATCCTCCCCTTTGGAAGATTCCTCCATTCTACTCCTGCTACTAGGATTCTCCAAAACAGTTACCCGCTCCCTCAATACTTGGAGTTCACGGCCCTGATTATTGACAATTTGTACAAGGCTGACATTTTGCTTTTGCAAGCTAATGACAGCAGCCGTCAATTCATTCAATGTCATAGGTTCCAATCTGCCCTCAGCTAGAATGGGGATTTGACCTCCCAAAATAGAATCATGGGGCATGGATGAGGTCTTAATGATGTTGGGACTGTCTTGACCAGCATCTAAGCCTGTGCCAATAGCCCCAACCTCATCCATGTCACCAGCCACACTTGTGGAGGTGGTTCTCTCTGCAACAAGGCTAGGAACACTAGAGGAGAACACTCCAGTAGTCCTTTGGCGTTTATTCAACCTAGATTGTAATGGGGTGGAAGATGAGGTAGATTGTATGGGTGTTGGTTGGTTAAGGGGTGTTTGGGACTGTTCAGGGATGTCATCAGCGTTGGGATTGGCTGTGTTAGTGCCAACATTTTGAGTGTCAGCGTTGACATTGGCTTGGTCAACGTCCATGTTTTCAGGTGAAGGTAATGGTTCAAGGATAGGCTCAAGTTGAGGTGCAGGGTCTGGTTGTGGTTGGGCAGCCTGAATTACTTCAAGCATGGCTTGGGTGAGAGGTATAGGTCTGTTTGTGGAGATCATTTTGTCAAAAATGGTTTTCTTTTGCTTAGGGATCTCATAAAAAGTGTCATGATCCCTAGTACAATATTCTTGTAAATCAAACACCATTTGCAAAAATCTTGGGTAAGCCAAAGTCATTTTACTTCCCTTATTTTTACACATTCCTTCAAAAATCATTTTTGAAAAATTATACCTAAGCCCACGTGACATACAAACCAAAGCACTTGCAATGGACGTGTTTATTTCATTAAAAGCAGTACATTTTGGACTTAAGCATTGAAGAAGGACATGTAGCAAATATTTCCAATCCGAGGGAAATTCCTGCTTATGATATTTATTTAAAGTTTTACCAGCAGGAATAGGATAACCCAATTCCCTAAGACCTTGTTCTATTGTTGCAATGGCAAGGGTAGTCACACCATCAGCGTCATCAAGACGCAAAGCTTGGCGAACCAAGGCTTCAGTCACCACCCATGTTCTTCCATGAACAGTAGATGTTAATGTAGTCACTCCATTAGCTGTTGTGGAACTAACATTATTCCAAAACTGTCTAATGTGTGCGACAGGGACTAGTGGTTCATGAGAAAGTGCATACCTTATGGAGGATGCATTTAAAAATGCCACCATTTGTGAACACTGAGGGAACAAAGCATTATCAGCGGCCAAGTAAGCTACCATATTATGTTGGCTCTTGAACTCCAATGTTAGATTGTTTGAGTTGAACTTTGGTGCCATATTGAAAGCTGTTTAGGTTATGTGATATGGGAAAAATCTAGGAGAAAAATGTTAGACAAGAAAATATGAATACCCAGAATGAAAAGTTAGCCAAATTTATAGGAGAGATGCATGATTATGATAGGTCAAAAATGAGGCAGTTATATTCAAAGGGTAATGATGAAAATATTGAATCAAATATAACTTATCTCATGCATTAATTAAAAGTAACAACTCCCCAAAAATTACGGCCAAAGATTAGTCAAAAATAACAACTGGGTAGGGCCCACTAGGTGTCAACGGTCAAAAATAGCCCATCAACGCCCAACGGCTATATTTTCTTGTCAGCGTTTGCCTAAAGCCTTGTCAGCGTCACGATTGGACGTAACATCGTTTGGAGAAAAACTTGTCAGCGTCTAAAAATAAAAATATTTAAAAAGAAAAAGACCTTAACAAAGTAATTTATCCTAAGGGAAATATCTTGCAAGTTGATAATAATTACTGGGCGGCAAGCACTGTCCACTTATGCACACTTGCTTAAGCAAGATAGACACAAATGTCCTCAAGTGTCCCTTGCTAACCAAAGTACTTACCAACAAAGTTATTTCACAAAATCCTTTGTAACTCCCAGGCAAACCCATAACAAAAATATTCCCAAGTCTCCCAACAGACCACAACCAATTCTAGGCCAAAAATGTCTTGGCAGCATGCATAGTTTGTCAACTTTGCATGATACAGTGCCTCATGGTTTAGTAAAACTAACCCATACTCACTTGTGGACACAATCTAGAATTGTGATAAGAGTATTATAAGAATACCCAAGAGTCCTAAAGGTTCCTTAAACCTCCCCTTAAACTATGATACATGAGTTTCTCAAAATATATATGAACATTAAAATTTTATGTCAAGATAGGAATATAAGTATTCCAACCATCATCCATAAACAAAAACATGTCCAAATAGCTCTTCAAAGATCCATAAGCAACTCTGTATCCAATGGCATAAAGCTAACACCACCTACACATTTAGATTGAAAACCACAAAACTAACATTGTTGCTAACAGCGCCCCGACAACACTTATCAGCGTTGAAGGAACTCTTGTCAGCGTTAGACAAATAAAGTGGAAAAATCTAAATCATCACAAAGACCAATAACAATGCATTATCCTGTACATACTTTTACAAAAAGGTTCCAAAACACATATTAAGTGAGATTAACCATTCCAATATTTGTTACCAAATGTTGAAATCTTCTAGCATCAAAAGGTTTAGTTAATAAATCAGCCACATTATCTTCTGTGTCTACCCTATCTGGTTGTATTAAACCTTTCTCAAAGCAATCTCTTATAAAATGATGTCTAATTTCTATGTGTTTGGTTTTAGAATGATGTACAGGATTTTTAATAATGCATAAAGTACTGTTATTGTCTACAAAAATCTTGGTATGCATGAAATTATACCCATAATCCAACAGCTGGTTCTGAATCCATAAGACTTGTCCACAACAAGCAGCTGCAGCTACATATTCTGCTTCAGTTGTAGAGTTTGCCACCACTGTTTGTTTCTTGCATTGCCAAGATATCAATCTACTCCCAAGAAATTGACATCCACCAGTTGTGGATTTTCTATCAAACTTGTCACCACCATAGTCACTGTCTGAATATGCAATAAGCTCCAATAGAGAATCTCTTGGGTACCATAAGCCAAGATCTGGATAACATCTTAGGTACCTAAAGATTCTTTTCACAGCAAAAAGGTGACATTCTTTGGGATTCACCTGATGGCGTGCACAAGCACACACAGCAAACATGATGTCAGGTCTTGAGGCTGTAAGATACATCAATGAGCCAATCATTGATCTATAGTGCCTAACATCCACATCTTTTCCAGCTCCAATTTTTCCCCAAGGGTGTTCCCTATCCATAGGAGTGGAAGCACTCTTTTCATGTGGAGAAAAACCAAATTTCTTCAAGATTTCAGCTACATATTTGTCTTGGGAGATGAAGATACCATCTTCTTTCTACTGAACTTGTAATCCTAGAAAGAAGTTCATCTCACCCATTGCACTCATCTTGAATTTATCTGTCATAAGCTTGGAAAAGTCTTCACTCATCTTTGGATTTGTGGATCCAAAAATGATATCATCAACATAGACCTGAACAAGTAAGACATCCTTACCTTTCTTCTTTGTAAACAATGTCTGATCTATGGTGCCCCTTTTAAAACCATTTTCCACCAAGTAGGTGGACAATGTACCATACCATGCTCTTGGGGCCTGATGAAGTCCATACATAGCTTTCTTCACTCTATAAACCTTGTCTGGATTCTCAGGATCTTCAAAACCAGGAGGTTGCATGACATATACCTCCTCAACAATTGTTCCATAGAGGAAAGCACTCTTCACATCCATTTGATAAACAGTGAAGTTCATACAAGAGGCATAAGCTAGGAAAATTCTTATAGCTTCAATTCTTGCAACAGGAGCAAAGACCTCTTCATAATCTATACCTTCCTCTTGTGTATATCCCTGAGCTACCAAACGTGCCTTGTTTCTGACCACAATACCCCTTTCATCTTTCTTGTTCCTTAGAACCCATCTTGTCCCAATTGGTCTCACATATCTAGGACAATCAACCAGCTCCCAAACATCCTGTATAGCAAATTGGTGAAGCTCATCCTGCATTGCTTCCACCCAACTAGGTTCTTTGAGAGCATCAAAAATCTTCTTGGGTTCCTGTTGTGACAGAAAACAGGCAAACAAACATGTTTGTACAAGAGGGGTATCAACCTTCTTGTGGATATTAGCAATGAAGCTATCATGAGTCTGGTGAGATCTTCTAGTTTGAACAGGAGTCATGATATTCCCAATGATTTGAGAGGGAGGATGATTCTTCAAAGTAGATCTAGGAATTCCATTTTCAAGAATTCTGTTGTCTTCAATATCATCCTCCATGTTGCTAATATCTTCTTCAGACTCTCTTCCATCTTGAACCTCTTCATTTATTCTTGAAGGTTCACCTTGTTCAAAAGTGGAAGATAAGAAATGCTCATGAGTGTTGTCAACGTTGGAATTTTGCTTGTCAGCGCTGGAATTACTTTTGTCAGCGCCAGAATCATTGTTGTCAACGTTTAAGCCATCAGCGTCTGAATTGGTCTTGTCAGCGCTAGAGTTGTGCTTGTCAGCGCCTGAATGACCATGCATGTTATCAACTGGTGGTATTGAAGAACCACCTTTATCCTTTCTAGCAGCAGCAGCAGCAACATAATACTCATCTGTCCATATAGGAAATGTAACATATTCTTGTGTGGGAGATGACTCAACTGCTGGTGGTCCATCCTTTTTAGCAACCTGTGTACCTGAAACATTACCAATTCTCTTTTCCAAAACACTTGAAGTTACCTTCACAATGTCTGGATCAGTAACAGGCATATAGTTTAAAGCTCTAGATAAAGGTTCCAAGTCAAACAACCAATTTGGACCACTCTCAGGATCACTAGGTTTACTCTCTAAAAACCTAACATGTACTTTTTCAAGTATACATTTTTCCTTTTTAATGTAAACCCTATATCCTTTGCTCTACACAGAATAACCCATGAAATAGCCTTCATCACCTTTTGCATCAAATTTACCTAGGGCATCACTAGTTTCTAAAACAACTACATGACAACCAAAAGGCTTGAGAAAGCCAATATTTGGCTTCCTTCCCCAAAGTAACTCATAAGGTGTCTTATTGTGTATTTTGTTGACCAATGCCCTATTTTGAACATAACAAGCTGTGTTAACAGCTTCAGCCCAAAAGGCTATAGGAAAGTGGGCATCAACCAACATGGTTCTGGCTGCTTCAATTAGGGTTCTATTCTTCCTTTCAGCAACCCCATTTTGCTGTGGGGTTCTAGCTATACTAAACTGCCTAGTAATCCCTTTCTTGGCACAAAAATCCTCTAGTAACTGATTTCTAAACTCACCCCCATTGTCACTTCTAAGAATTTTGACCTCATTACCATTCTTCTTTTCAATCTGGGTAATGAAATTAATCAAACTTTGGGCAGTTTCACTTTTCTTGGCTAAAAAGAAAGTCCATGTAAACCTGGAAAAATCATCAGTGATGACAAAACAATATGATTTACCCTTCAAACTTTCTATATTAGTTGGACCAAAGAGGTCCATATGCAATAAGTGAAGTGGTTTAGAACTAGAGTGCACCTGTTTAGACTTGAATGAGACCTTGTGCTGCTTGCCCTTAAGACATGCAACACAAGAGTGGTCATTGTGGAAAGCCTTTTCAGGCAAACCATCAACTAAACCAAGTCTCACAAGTCTATTGATATTTTTAAAGTTTATGTGCCCTAATCTCCTGTGCCAAAGATTACTTTCATCTACTGAGGCTTTAGCATAAAAACATGACATCATTTTATTATTCATCTTAATTCCATTAAGATTCACATTATATATGTCTTTATGCCTTGGTGTTCTAAATTCTATGTATTTTTCCTCAGGGAGCTTGTAATCTTTGCTTAACACCAAGCACTCAGTATCTGTGAAAAGAACCTTATTTTTGTTATCACACACTTGTGATACACTAAACAAATTATAATCCAGTTCTTTTACCAGGAAGACATTCTCAAAACGTAGATTATTGGTGATAAGGGTTCCTTTTCCTGTGATGGTGCCATAGCCCCCTCCAAAGTATACCTTATCACCATCTTGAATAGGAGTGAAGTTTGTCAGATAGTCTTCCTTTCCTGTCATGTGCCTTGAGCATCCACTATCCCAATATCCATAATCATTGATCTTCTTTTGAATGCCCTGCACATAAAGAAAACACATTAGTTTTCTTTGGGAACCCAAGCCTTGGAAGACTTGGATTCATCTGGTTGTTCAACAAGAATAGACTTGGTTCTCATAACAACCCCATTTTCATCCCTTTTTGGATGAAATGCCCAGTTAACCCCAATTGGTCTTGACATGACCTTTGAAATATAATGAAACCTGTTTCATGTCATAGAAAGACCAGTAGAATTAGGGTTTTGGTCTTGTTTTGGTCTCCAAGTTAAGCTAGTAGAAGCTTTAGACCCATTTCCCTGTGGTTGCAAATACCTAGGTATGGCAGTGTGTCTGTTAGCGCTGAAATTGTTCTTGTCAGCGCCCCAATTGCCTTTATCAGCGTTAAACCTAGGGTTTGCTACAGGAACCCATTGCCTATTGGACCAAGTGTTTGACTTTTGGAAAGGTCTTAGGCCATGTGTGTTAGACCCTCTAGAAAAGAATGAGGCTGGTCTAACAACTTGTGAACTTTTGTTCACAAAGGTTTTGGGTCTAACAGTGTTTGACCTATGTTGACTTTTGTCAGCGCTGAAATGGTTCCTATCAGCGTTGACATTTGAAGCGTTGACACATTTGTATGCCAAATGTGAAAAGCTACCACATGTGTAACAAGCTTTTCTAGACATAGACTTAGGTCTAGAAGCAAAGAAGCCTGTTCCATGGTTACTAACTTGGCTTTTTGGTGATCTAGTATTCCTATACATCTCTGAATACTTAACACTAGGTTTTCTAACAGTTTGTGAGCCAAGGTCAACAGCTTTGCCAGTGGCTGGGTGTGTGATTTTAATAGGTGTAGGATCATGGCTCGTGATTGGTGTGGGCTCATTTGGACTTTCACACAACAACCCTCCCTTAACAAACAAAGTGTGGTTAGCTTTCTTCCACTCATCTAGGTCAGTCAGTTTTTGATTATACTCTTCAACTGGGGAAGTCACTCTAGGTGGAGGAATGAATTCCTTCTTTTGGAGTTCTGGCAAGCCAGTCCAAGATAAGTCCTTTGATTGGACACCATAGAAATCCCCAGCTGGTGGTGGAACACCAGTATAATCTTTCATCCCAATCCCACTCATGTCCTTAGAGTCTCTTTGTTTACTAACACACTCTCATAGGGTTTGTGTGGCCTTATCAAATCTCTGGATTTTAAGACTCACATTATCTTTATTTTTGTTAGCCTCATCTAACTTAGCTATCAAATCAAGATTAACCCTGTTTGTGATATCTTGAATATCTTTACTTTGATGTAACTCATGATTTAAGATATTTATTTTATCCTTTAATTCAAACTCTATTTTCTTATACTCAGCTACTGTCCTTTCTGTTTGGGTGAGAGCAATTTGATAATTAGATACTTTGCATCTTTCAGCACTTGCCTCATCTAATAATTTTACTATCTCTTGATTTAGTTTTTCAGTATTTAAACGACAACCCTTAGAACAGAAAGCATCATCATATACCTCATTATCTGATGAAGAGGAGGAGTGTGCCATGAGAGCATATTCAACATGCTCTTCTTTAACTTCAGCAACCAATGCTTTGTCCTCTTCCTTATCCTTAGCCAAAAAGTTCCAGCTCCAGTCCCATCCTCCAACACCATCAATTTGTTGAACAGCTACCATGGCCTTGGAATCTTGGCTCTTAACCATTTGGCTTGAAGGCTTACCAGCATCAGATCTTCTTGGAGATCTACATTCCCTCATAAAGTGCCCCATACGATGACAGTTGTAGCACTCAACTTTGGATTTGTCAAATCCAGCAACATCCTTAGCATCAAAGGTCATCTTCTTCTTGAACCTTTTATTAAACCTGTTTGCTCTTAAACTTACAAGAGCCATAGTCCACTTGATGTCCATCTCTTCCAATTGCTCATCACTTATTTGCTCAAGATCCTCATATGTAATCCTTGAATCACTGGGCAAAGAAGCAATGAATGCACACACAGTATCTAGATCTAAACCAGCAGGTTTAATTCTATCAACGCCAAAGTTGTGAGTGTCAACGCTTGAGTATGAGGCGTTGACAGGATATGATCCAGCGCTGACAGGATGTGTTCCAACGCTGATAGGATGTGATCCAGCGTTGACACATGCAGATCCAGTGACTGGATGTCCATAGGAGTTCATGGAATCAAATTGACCTTCACTTTGTGAGAAGAAGGCCATGTTGCTACTGGAAGATTTATTATCACTCTCCAAAAGCCATTCATTCTCCAACAGTCTTAGTTTGTTGAAGATGTCATCAAACCTAGAGGTTTTGTGGGTGTTATTGACAAGAATGGATCTTGCCTCAATCTTCCATACATCACCAAGGCTTTTGAGAAAAGTAGCATTCAAGTCAGGGTCATCAATCTGTGTTCCCATGAAGGAAAGTTGACTTGTAATGTCAAGCAGTCTACTTCTCACACTGCTGAGATTCTCATTGGGTTGAGCCTTAAAGACAGCATACTCATGCATGAGTTGCTTCTTCTTTTCTTCTTTTGTGTCAGCATTGCCACCATGTGCTACTTCAAGAGCTTCCCAAAGCTCTTTTGCAGACTCAAAGCGTTTGTACTTGTGCTGATTCTCATGACCCAAGGCGTGTTTCATAATGTTCAAAATTTTCATGTCCACCCTTTTCTTGGCTATATCTTCAGCAGATACAGCTCTTCCATCTTCAGGCTTTTCCTTCTTATCAGCTTCAGGACAATTAGGAACAGCTATCCTTGTGGCAATAGCATTAGCAATCTTTTGAGCTTTGTTGAATGTGTTCCCATATTCAACGATCTCCCAAAGAGTGTAGTCATGGATGGCTACATATTGCTCAAAATTGGACTTCCAAAGCTCGAAGTTCCTGGCATCAAACATGGGAATTTTGATACTAGGGTTGGTGGTGTTGTTTTGTAGCAAAACATGAGCAGGAGGTTGTTCTGAGCCAGACATGATGTTTTTAGGGTTTTGAGAATTTTAGGGTTTCGTTGTTTTAGGGTTTTTGGTGTTTTAGGGTTCTTGCGTTACTTAAAGATCAAAAGTTTCTCAACAAGCTCTGATACCACTTGTTGATCCCAAACTTAGATCGATTAAGCTTTGTGTATACGAGATTAGATCAAGTAATACACGTAGAGAAACCTTTGCTTATGAATAAAGTAACTAAGTGTTATGCGGAATTAACACTTAATCTAAAACACAAAGATGTTAAACAAACTTTCACTTGTATTAGAATAATCAAACTTGATTACAATGAAAGAGATTTAACTTGTGAAAACTTATTATAACTGATGATTAACATTAACCTAAAAGATCTTCTTTTATAGATTAAGAAGTCTTGTACAAAAAGCTACGAATCAACTATTCTAGGTAAAGATAATAATGGAAAATACAATGTCGAGTTTATCTTTACCATATACAAATAAAGAAACAAAAGATTCGTATAAGATAACTTCCATCAGTGCTTGTCTTCCAGGCTATCAGCGTTGACTTTCCTAACTGTCAACGCTTGGCTGTCAGCGTCCAATGTCATCTTATCAGCGCTTGAACTCTTCTTATCAGCGTCTAGTGAACTGAACCATAATTTATTCCCAACATCATCCGGAAAAGTTCTGAACGAAACTTCCGGACGAAAACTTCCGGACGAAAACTTCCGGACCAAGGACAAGTTCTGGATCAGCATTCTCATTCGGAACATTGGAAGTTCCGAACGAATCTTCCGAGTCAAGAAACTTCCGAACGAACCAAAACTTCCGAACCAAGGGCAAAGTTCCGGATCAAGTACTTCATTAGGAAGAGTTCCGAATCAAGGGTTTCCGAACCAAAGTTCCGAGTCAAGGAAGGTTCATTCGGAAGAGTTCCGAATCAAGAGTTTCTGTCAGGTTCTTTTTAGTTTTTCTTTTTAAGTTTCTGTCTTTATTTTCAAGCTTTATTTTTCCCGCCTTTTTCCTTACTCGCATTTTAAGTTAATTTTGTCTTAGCTTTATTTTAGCCTTGCCTTAGTTTAAGTTTTAGTTGCGTTTTAAGATTGCCTTAGATAGATTTAAGTTTGCGTTATTTACTTTAAGTCCCCTTTAATTCTAGTCAAGCTTTTTAATACTTGCACTTTACTTTTAAATTAGTTTTAGATTTACTTTAATTGCACTTTTACTTTAAAGTTTCGCACTTTTATTTTAAAAAAAACGACCAAAATATTATTTTTCACCAAAAACAATAGAGTCATACTTTAAGCCGGAAATCAATTCGTTAAGATACCGAGAACAAAAATTGAACCTAGCAAAATCATAACATTAAGAGCCAAAGTAAGTATTCCAGATAAGAGCATCTTAAAACAATTTCGGATAAGTAACATTTAATTATTCCGGATAGTCGTACATTTCCTGTATTCCGGATAACACCCTGAATTGCCATATTCTGGATAAGCCCTCATTTATCATTTCCCGGATAAGCTTCAGAAGTTAGTATTCCGGATAAGTATCCGGAACATATTCCGGAACATATTCCGGATAAGCCTCAGAATGAATTTTTCCGGATAAGCCTCAGAAGAATTATTTCGGATAAGCCCTTAGTGTTATTATTCCGGATAAGCTGCATTTCTTCATTCCGGATAAACCCAAGAAGTAAATATTCCGGATAAGCATCATAAGTCCATTCCGGATAAACATCATTCCGGATAAGGGTTGGTTATTTCTAGTTTTTAATTTAAACTTTATTTTTACCGCCTTTTTACTTAGCATTATTCTAACTTGTCTTGTTTTAGTTTAAATCTTTTAAGTTTACATTTTTATAAGTTTTACTCATTTACTTTTGAATTATTTTTAATGTCTTTATTTTTAGTTTTATATTTTTAGGCTTTCATTTTTACTTATTTACTCAACGACATTTTCACTTTTCGATTAAAATAGATAATCAAATCTTTTTATTTTCCACCAAGAACGACTGAGTCGCACTTTCTACTAGTAATCAATTCGAAAAGATCGGTTTAACAAACTTTCATACGAGGCAAAACCCTTGTATTAATCGTGCATTTTGGATTTTAGTGATTGGAGGCTGGAGAGGAGTGCCACCATTTCAATTCTTATTTATTCGGAGTGGATAAATAGGGTAGATAACGTGTTGTCTCCGTGTGATTATAACAAATACCTTTTGAGAGATATCTGAGTTAGCTGGGATGGGTTGTGCATTGCATCATTGGGTCCATGATGTCTATCTTCAATAGCGAGCATCATTAAAATAATCTCGATAGCATATGTGTTGACCCAGTTTCTGCCTTAAGTTGTAAGGAGGGCTTCTTTCTTTACACCCTTTATCTTTACAATTCTTTTTCATTCTTCAACCCCTTCAATGCTTACCAATACGTCATAACTAGCACCTTGTTTTGATTGTTCTAGTGCTAACTTAAGTACTTGGTTGGCATTCAGCTACGTTCACAATCTTTCTCCATCTTTCCTAAGGACTACTATTTCTAGCTATGGAATGTCCTTGGGAAGATTCCTCCGGTTTAGGAAGAATCATTGGACTTAACCTATCCTACCATCCTTATGACACCACAATCTTCATCATCGTGAAATAAATGGGTTTTGGGTAAGTATATGTCACCATGAAAATCCATTTTGATATGCAAATCCGTTTTGCTCCCCCTTAACATATGCCACGATATTCGAAAACATTTCGCATATGTCGGGATGAGCCAGCACATTAAATCAAACCATTTGTGATAATTTCCCATATTAAATCACATTTTCTCCCACATATTAAAAAAATTAACCCAATCGATGTTTTTAATATCAATTGATTTTATAAAGTTTTAACAAAGGTTTTGGGAAGAAAAATGCAAGTCCGTTTTATCTTCATGATACCAAATGTATGAGATATGATACCGATTTGTAACATGATCACATATTCACCATATTAGAAAAAAATTTACAAGGTTGGACCTGATTGATGAGAACATCATATGATAAGATCAAATGGTTCTTGTCAGCATATGTTGGTCGCCTCGTCATGTCTGAAGTCATCTCTTGACACCACGTGTACGATTGGTATTGTTCGGCATCAAAGATTCAGAATGCTTGACAATTGCTCCCCCTCAATTGTTGACCCGTGTTCTGTTGAAAGAGCTGTAGTCGCTGTTTGAGTAGTCGCATCGTGGAGTATGTAGGTACCAATTGTAGATAGCTATGGTTGTATAGATGATAACTTCATGAAAACAAGACTTCTCTTGTTTTAACAAATAAATGCACTGAAGCGTACATAGATTTGTGTTAGACCAAGTTATAAAGTAAACTTGATCCCTTACAAGGTTTTAAAGTAAACCTTGCTCGAGAAAATTAATTCCCGTTGTGAGCCAAAGCTTTCATAAGAAATACTTGACTTTAATGTGAAAACCGGGTTGCAGTCTGAAATAACTACAAGCAATTTAGGCATGTTTTATGAAATATTTGCAACTTTTTTACAAACTCTATTTATGGCGCCCTGTCAATATTAATCAACATTTCTAATACCGTAAATATTATCGTACCAAAAGACATGCCTTTGAAAAATAAAGTAAAATTTTTTGGATTTTTCTAGATTTTTCAATTTTTATGGTTTTTATATGGTTTTATATTTTTATATTTTGCTTTTGTAGATAAAGATATAAACAATATATACAAATGACCACCAAGGATATAGAGAATAGTTTATCAACACTATTCTTTCGCTTCATCTGCCAGTTCCTTTAAAGTATCAGGCGAAAAAGTTCTCATTCCTAGCTTGTCGGCAAAAAATTCCATTCGAGCGTGATCTAAAGCCTTCGTGAAAATATCCGCCAATTGATACTCAGATCGGACAAAGTAAAGCTCGATCACTCCATTTTCCACTTGCTCCTTGATGAAGTGGTAGCGAATGTCAATATGCTTCGACCGGGAGAATTTAACATTGTTGCAGCATAAGGCAATTGCACTTTTATTGTCGCAGTACATCGGAATTTTGTTGAAACCTAGACATAGTCGGTTAATTGCGATCTCATCCAAAGAATTTGAGCACATCAACCGGACATAGCTATGTATTCTGCTTCCGTACTTGAAATTGTAGCGCTTTTATGCCTTTTCGATGCACAATTGATTAGTCGATCTCCTAGTAGTTTCAAAGTTCCACTCGTGCTATGACTTGTATCTTGACAACCTGCGTGATCCGCATCTGCATATGCCATTAGTGCAGTAGAAGAGTCCTTAGAATACCAAAGTCCCCGATTAATGGTTCCTTTAAGATATCGAAAGATCCTTTTAATAGTAGCTAAGTGTAACTCAGTAGGCCTAGTTTGATACCGAGCACACATGCATATAGCAAACTGAAGATCAGGTCGACTAGCTGTGATATACAGAAGAGTACCGATCATTCCACGATACAGTGTCAGATCAACGGCAAATCCATGTGGATCTGCATCAAGCTTAGTTCGTTCCACCATTGGAGTATCCACGGGGTCGCAAGATTCCATCTTATATTTCTTAAGAGATTCAAGGGCATACTTGGATTGATTGATAAAGATGCCTCTGGGACTCTGAGATATCTGAAGACCTAAGAAGAATGATACCTTGCCCATCATTGACATCTTAAACTTGGAAGACATGAGTTTCCCAAATTTGTCAGATAAGCTTTGGGTCGAGGCGGCCAATATAATATCATCAACATATATTTGTACCATAATCATATCTTTACCTCATTTTTGAATGAACAGCGTGGGATCCACCTTGCCTTTAGCGAAGCCTTGCGTAATGAGGAATCGTGACAATAGATCATACCATGCGCGTGGAGCTTGCTTCAACCCATAGAGAGCCTTCTTAAGCTTGTACACATGATTTGGATATTTAGGATTCACAAAACCATCCAGTTGTTGAACATAGACATCTTCCTTGATTTCACCATTCAGAAATGCCGTCTTCACATCCATCTGATAGACGATCATATTCATGTGGGCTGCATAAGCGAGGAATAGTCTAATAGCTTCCAAACAGGCAACAGGTGCAAAGGATTCCATAAAGTCGATGCCCAATAATTTCTTGTATCCACGAGCTACTAGGCGAGCTTTGTTTTTCAATATTCCGCCTAACTCGTCGAGTTTCACCTTGTAAACCCATTTCAAATTGAGTAACTACACTTGATCCGGGCATGGGACAAGTTCCTATACTTCAAGACGTATAAATTCATTAAGTTCTTCTTGAATAGCTTCTATCCAACAGGATTGAGTAAAAGCTTCTTGCCATGTCTTAGGTTCAACTTTAGTGAGAAAAGCATAAAAATGACAAAACATTGCATTTTCTTTTAACTGACTTCGTGTGGATACCAGGCGATTAGGGTCACCAATAATAGAATCTATAGGATGATCCTTTGTCCATTTGCTGTCATGTACACGAATCCATGGATTGGAGTAGACTGTAGAAGGAACTTCCTTTGAGGTGGAAGACCCGACTTGATTAGGGTCGGGAATTGGTACACCAAAGAATGGAAGTTCACGCATTTGAGCGAATTCCAAATCGTGATCATCATCATCCTCTTCATCATCAATAGGCATGACATGGGTAGTTGAAACATGTGTTGGTTGAGAATTACTCGTTGAAGGTATAGCTTGACCAATTGTAGGTGCAGATGTGTCAGATTGTGCTTCGGTTACTAGAGCGACAACTTCGGTTACCGTAGCTATTACCTCAGGTTCTGGAGCAACAATACTTGGAGGAGTAAAGAATTCATCAAAGAACGGTTGAAAAAACGTATCCCATTCAGTCCTAGAAGGTGGTGTAAAGGATGATGAAGTAGGGTTGTTTGGGACAAGACCAGAACTAATGTTACTGGTCCCATTTCATGAAGTGCGGTTTCAGAGCTGCTTTGCTCAGAAGCCATTGCTGTCAGCTTATCAAAATCAACATTCATAGTTTCGAGGATCTTGCGAGAGTAACGGTTGTAGATTCGGTATGCCTTCTTTGCGGGGGCGTAACCAAAGAAAATACCAATATCAGCCTTTGGTTGAAGTTTTCCCAAACTGTCACCATCATTATTTGGATAACAAAGAGAACCAAATACATGAAGATATGATAAATCTGGTACTTTTCCATGGAGAAGCTCATAAGGTGGTTTACCATGACGTTTACGAATTAGTGACCGGTTTTGGGTGTACACTACTGTAGATACTGCTTCTGCCCATAAAAACAATGGAGCCTTTGCGTAAATTAACATCGTTCGAGCAACTTCCATAAGTGTGCGATTTCGCCTTTCAACGACACCTTTTTGTTGTGGAGTGCGAGCAACGGATGTTTCATGAGATATGCCAACTTCTTATAATAATCACGCAAAATTTGATTCACAAATTCAGTTCCATTATCTGTACGTATGCGTCGGACAGTAGTGTTGAGACGCACTTGAATCATCTTGAGAAATCCGATGATGAATTTAGGTGCCTCATTTTTTGTTGTAAGAAATTTCACCCATGTAAACTGAGAGTAATCATCGACAATTACGAGGATGTACTTTTTGCCACTAAGACTTTCAACACGCATTGGCCCACAAAGATCCATATGCAACAAATAAAATTTCTCTTGGTTGGTGTCTTCCATCTTGGGTTTGTATGATTTCTTAGTGCTTTTCCCCATTGTACACGCTGAACACAAATGATCCTTGTGAAATGAAAGTTTAGGAAGACCACGAACACGTTCGTTTTTCGCCAAATGATTAATAGCGTCAAAGTTAAGATGAGATAACCGTCGATGCCATAACCATGACTTAGTCTTCGATGCTTTGGAGAGAAGACATACGGGAGAAGCGGCCATCATGCCTTGTAGAGACAAAGTATACAAATTATTCCCTCGAGTACCTTTCAACAAATCAACCCCTTCCAAATTACGAATGAAGCAGGTATGCTTTCGAAAAGCAACTTCTAGCTTTGCATCATAAAATTGTCCCACAGAAAATAAGTTGTGACCGAGACCTTCCACATAATACACTCTAGAAATTATAACATTACCAATATGATATTCACCATAACCCATTATCTTTGCAATATGATCATTTCCAAATCGAACAGAACCAAGAAACTTGCTGACGAAATTTCTGAGCTGAGAGCGATCTCCGGTCATATGCTTGGAGCAACCAGAGTCCAAATACCAGAGAACAATTTGGACCACCTGTTTTCAACAACAACAGTAGACAATGCATTGGAAACTATTGGTTCCGGAGTGTTAGCAGATACAGATAAAATATTATTAGAATTGCTAACATTTTTGTGACCCTTAGATTTCCTGCGTTTTCTAATGTGAGTTTTAGCACTAACAGGTTTTATTGTTCCAACTTTCTTAGGTTTTGGATTATTCGCGGGCACTACAGTGGGAGTAGACCTATATAAAGGGCACTTGGTTCCTACAATAGTGTCGGTGTTCCTAGTTAAAGGACACGCTTGTGTTTTGGTAGCCTTGGTACTCCTAGTTAAAGGGCACACTTTCTTCACTTTAGTGGGAGTGATCCTAGTTAAAGGGCACATATTTCCTACTATAGTGAAAGTTCTACCAGTGGGTCACCACAACCAACCAACTTGGGTTAACACTTTCCCAGTCGGTTTCCAATCTAATCCCTTTTTTTGGGCATTCATCTCATTCACATGGTCAATAAGGCAAGAATCATGACGACTAGAAAACATACATTCATTGCAATTCCAACATTTCAAATTAGAATTCACAGTAGGCTTAGAACGTTGCACAACCGCAGAGCCTTTTGGTTTAGCTACATGATTCTTTTTATTCAAAACAGAAATAACATTCCTAGGATGGGCTTCTACTCTCTTCTTCATTGGACTACTAGATGGAGGCAAGATCCTATCATTCTTCTTGTTTCTTTTAAGCTTAGATCTTTGAGCCTTAGTAGTGGTGATTACTCCTGTAGAAGGGAACACGGGAATATTAGAAGCTGGTTTTGATTTTGCTTTATCTTTAGTGACCAAAGTTTGAGATGGTTTAGTCATAGGGCCCTTATTAAATGGTGTGATGGCAATAAGGTTCCTTTTGATTGCACTAGAGGACGATGCTGAGACAGTGGTTGCGTTATCCACAACATTCTTACCTTTTAGAGTACGAAGTGTTTCCTTTAACTCAGCCAAGGCCAGATTCTTATCACAAATTTGTTCCCTCAAATCAGATATTTCCAACGACTTCCGATTCAATTGTTCAATCAATGATTGATTCTGTGCAGTAGTATTAACACATGCGGGCTTATTGAATCAAAGAGTCGTGTATCTTTCTGTTTTAAGTTATCAACTTTGGACAAAATCTTGGAAACTCGATTATCTAGATCAAGTTTAAAATTCTCAGTGGCCTCAAGTACGTTCACACAGTTAAGCTCCTTAGATTTCTCTATGTCTATCGGCAAAGATTTAGCAACTTTGTCACTTGGCTGACGCTGTTTTGATTGTAAATTCAATCGAAAATTATTTTCAAAATTTGCATCATCGATATTAACACCTTCGAATGACGTTTCAAAGATTTCTTGAATAAATTGTTGCTTGCATTCAAGCGAAATACAATGTGTTTGAATCTCATCAAAACGTTTTGAAAGCGAAGAATATGAATCTTGAAGCTTTAAAAATTCAGCGTCAGATTCGTGACAAATACTATCTACCACATTATCCACAGATTCAACATTATGCAAAATAGAATCATTATTAACACTTTTATTCACACAGACGGAAACTATATCATGAGACATCACTTGTTTCAGAAGCTGATCATTTTGGCGTGAAACCCGTTCTATTTCAAGTAAACTGTTTTCATAGGCATCATCCATTTCATTGAAAACACGCTTAACATCTTCTATTTCCAAAGGCAATTCTTGATGAAGATTACTAAGACAAGCTTTAACATTCTTTACAAACGGAACAATTTCGTCTCGGAACGCAACTCTAGTGTGCTCAAAGTTCCATTCACCTTTCGTTATGGCCGTGGTCGTCGTACGTTCCAAAATGACCTTATCAAAATCGGCTAAGTGTTGGTGTACCGCTTTTAAGTTAACGGATGCCTTACTTACCGGTGGAATTAACTTTGTTAAATCCGTTTTGACAAGTGTAGGAGACGTACTTGGAGGGTTTTCATTTGACAAACTTTGGGGCACAAGAACTGTTAGTTCAGCTAATTCCTTTTGTAAGCGAATACGTGTCTTTTTAGAAAGTTGATCTTTATTATGCTTATCATAATCAATCGTATGGAATTTTGACAACATTTTAGAAGGAGTTTCTTCCATAAGTGACTATGTCTCCTTAGAACTACGAACATAAGGTGCTTCTTTCGATTTGCCAATTATGGTCATATCATAAAGACAGGGAATATATTCCTGAGCTTGTTTTGCATAATCAGGATTAGTTGGTAAATTTTGAAGACGCTTAAGTTCGAGTTCTTTACATGATTTAGTTAAAAGATGAACCTTTTCTGTGGAAGCGTATTGTTTTAAAAGTTGTTTTTCTTTGAATTTAAGAAGTTTGGTAGCATTAATTTCTGATTCAAACTTTTTAGACTCGAGAGTTTCGAAATCCATTTTAAGTTTCTGAAAACCATTGACAACCGACTCTTTTGCTTTTAATTCATTGGAAAGATTAGCTTTTAATGATTCAATTTCTTTCAAGTGTTCAATCTTTTCAAAACGAAATTGGTCAAATCCAGAACATGTTATTTTCTCTGCTTGAGGGACCATTTCAAAAGTTTTGACCTTTTCTTTATGCAACACAAGCTCATCAGTTAGGGTGGAATTCGTATCTATGGATTTTCTGAGAGCCATATGCATTTGATCAATAATATGTTTAGGCACCATGACCAAATCATGTTGAGCATAAGATTTCATACCCGTCGTAGCATTTGGTTGAGGTTCACTCAAATGTGTAGGATTGGGAACCATATCATTTGAGTTACTAGTTCCCGAATGGTGTTCGAGGTTGTATTTTTCATGCCCAACTTGATGTGGGTTATCATCATTACCAAGACTGGTTGTGGTGGGTACCTCACTGACGACATCAGAACCGTAGTGAGAGAGATTAGCAACGAGAGCAGCTTGGGCAGAGTGAATGTCATCACAATCCCAATCATATGCGTCAAGATCATCTGCTTGATAAGCTGCATTAGAAGTGGAAACGACTGCAATGCCTTCAGTATCTGCTGCCCCTGGGTCTGCAAGAAATGCTAACTCCTCTGAATCCAAAATCTTTCCCTTAGACTGAGCATCAACCAAATACATTTTCTCACGAAACCACGCTTCATCCCTTCTCCTTTTCGGCTGAGTGCATTGCCTAGCCATATGACCTTGTCCTCGGCAATTGTAGCAAGTCACAACCTTTTGAGGACCAATGGGGCTTCCATTTCCAATAGCTTGAGAATTCGCAGCTTGAGCATTCACAGTCCTTGTAGGAGGTCCATATGAATTTTGCCTTCCCTGAATAGGTTGCACTGTTACTTGACCATCTTGAACAGTAGCTTGTTGTCGAGGATTTGAAGAGGTACAGAGCTGATTGTTTGTTGGTGGAAATCCTCTAGTTGCAACAAGTTTTGACAAGTAGGCAGTGAGATGGTTTAGAACATCAGCTGGCGTATCATTTGGAGCAAAGACTGGTGCTTGGATTGGTGGAAGTTCATTAGAGTAGAAAGCTTGTGATGGTTGTGCTTCTATTGGAAAATATCCTTGCTGAGGAGTATAGCCCATTGAAGAAGTGTTGGCTTGTGATGGTGATGTCTGATATGGTGGTTGCTGTGGAAAAGATTGTTGATGAACATTTTGTTGAAATGCTTGCTGTGGCATCATTGGTGGTTGATAAGATGGTTGTTGTGGTTGCTGATAGGTGTGTGGTGGTGGCTGCTGCAAGTATGATGGTTGTTGATAAGTATAAGCCATGTTTTGTTGAGAAGCATACATGGCAAGTGGATCACGAACTTGAGGTTTAGACAACCGAGCCTCGATCACATGACATTCGTGTTGTTGAAGAAAAGCTTGAAGTTGATCCAAATTGGTGTTATGCAAGTCCTTAGCCAATTTAACATCCGTCACGTACTTTTTCCATTCTGAAGGAAGAGTGTTCAAATACTTGGTGTTCAATTGAAACGTAGGAATTGCCATGCCATAGATATTTAGCTCATTCAACAATAGGGTAAATCTCAGATAGTAGTCATTGAGAGTCTCCCCTGGCACATAGGCAAACTTATCATAAGTATCATAAAGTTTACACTCTCGTTCTTGTTTAGTTAACGAGGTGCCTTGCATTAGAACACGAATTCTATCCCATAACTCTTTGGCAACTTTATGTTTGCTGACGAGTTTGTAGACATCTAGAGGAAGGGCTTGGAGAATGATGTTTGTAGCATACTTATCACATTTGTCTTGAATCTTCATATCTCCAGTCAATTCACCCGTTGTGCGAGGACGAGTAGCTGTACCTTCCGTCACTGTACCATAATCTAATGGTCTATTGAGC
The DNA here is from genome assembly GCA_025667525.1 of Glebionis coronaria. Taxonomy (NCBI): domain Eukaryota; kingdom Viridiplantae; phylum Streptophyta; class Magnoliopsida; order Asterales; family Asteraceae; genus Glebionis; species Glebionis coronaria. Next base: position 70,172,958 of record CM046877.1, on the reverse strand, counting down.
ACCGATGCCCAAATGAGATGTCCATTCTCTTTATTCAACATGTAAAGTTCCATTCGGGAAGTCCAATCCTCGTACATAGATTTTTCCAACATTGGTGGACGATTATCCGTACCCGAGAGGATGGACTAATCCGTAAGAGATGTGTACTCCATTTCGATAAGTTAAGATTTACAAATATTGATCGAACAATGAGAGAAAGTAAATGTGTTTGTTGTAGTGTGTTAAAGCTGAGAAATAATGTTGAAATCCCCTAAATTATGTTCTCGATAAACCAAAAATTCCAAGTCAAAATTATATACGATTTCGAAATTTTTTAAGGAATAATTTTTGAGTTGTCGGAATGTTGATCAGAATAAAGGATCGGAAAACTGTCGAAATACTAGTCAGAAAACCGTCGGAATAAGTCTATCGGAATACCCCTGATCGGAATGTCCCTAATCGGAATGTCCCTAATCGGAATGTCCCTAATCGGAATTTCCCTAATCGGAATGTCCCAAATCGGAATGTCCTAAATCGGAATGTCCCAAATCGAAATGTCCCTAATCAGAATGTCCCAAATCGGAATGTCCCAAATCGGAATGTCCCAAATCCGAATACTATCGGAATCCCTTCGTCGGAATAGTGGTCGGAATGAGAAACCCTTTTCCGATGGAAGCAGCTGTCGGAATATATCCCACTCGGACAAAACTCAACCAAATCGAGATTTTAAGCCAAAAAATGATCAAAACACCCAAAAATATTGTGTCTTTAGCCAAAGTAAATATACCAAATCTTTACCACAACTATGTAGAAGATTTGTATCAAGAAAAAACCATAAAAAAACACAAAAAAAAAAAATTGGTTCGTGTAAAATGGATCAAAATAGGCGTATGAATCAAGAACACAAACACATAAACAATACAATCATCCCATGGCTCTTGATACTATTTGTAGGATATGTAAATCTTGCTTATGTTTTAGAGAGAGAAAGATAGATGATTTCATACTTCTAGAGAGAGGAAGTTTAAGAACTATGTGTTATTTGAAATAAAATCACCACCCTCTCCATCAAAGGAGAGGGTTTATATACCCAAGCCCATGAGATGGGCTTGGGTTTATATTAGGCCGTCGGCCCATACATTTCATGGGCTCGGTCTTGGGCTTTGTTTAATAAATGTAAATAACTAAACTACGAGCTATTACATGGACTACTGTTGGAGTGACCGATCCTTTCTAATACGTAAAACGTATTTCCAACATCCTTAACAACCATAGGATCAAAATTAGCTGCACCAGCTGATGAGGTAGGAAGTGGTCCAGTCACCGTTGATGTTGGCTTCACAGCAGGAGTAACAGGAGTGGGATTAGTAGCAGGAGTGGTAGTAGCTTCATTGGTGGTGATAGTATCAACATGAGAGTGAGTGGGATCAACATTTGAAGTGGTGGTGGTAGGAACAGCAGTAGAAGGAGCACTAAAAGATGGAACCTCATAAGCAACCTTGTGAACATCCAACGAAGAGGTGGGAGCAGCAACAGGCTTAGAAGTGAGGACAACACGAGGAGGTGGGCGATAAATCAAGTGTTCAGGGACTGGTGTATTTTGACGCTTGATCATCTTTGTGTAAAGATCTTTAAGCTCATCAAAGGACATCCTCCTCATCCTTTCCCATGTCCATCCAGTCTGATAGTAAGCAGCTGATTGATTCTTAACATATTGCTGCATCAACCTTCTCTCCTCAGTACGCGACAAAGGTCTGTTACGGCGTTGTTCACGAAGTTGGGCAACAAGAGATAACTGTTGTTTACGCATCAATGCCATTGCCCGTTGAACATAGTTGCCTTGATTCACATCGACACCTAACAAATCGGTGAACTGAGAGTAGTCTGAAGTAAGGATGGTAAGCACCTTCATCCAGTCATTGTCATCCCAATGCATGGCATTTTGCCTCAATTGCTCACGTGTTTGCTGTTGCAGAGCTGCATCCTCAGCCTTGGCTTGTTGATCAAGCTCCTCTTGCAATCGCTGAGCAGCCTCTTCCCCCATTCTCTCTTCCTCTAATTGTCTGCGAGTTCGCTTCCTGGGAGGAGAGGGTGCAGCAGTCATAGGGGCTTTACCTTTGGGATCATGAGAAGGACCAGTAGAGTCATCCATTGGCTCGGGATCAGCAGCAGCATTAAGAATGCATGAAGGACTAGGAGGAGCAGACAAGTCATCACTCGACTTATCAGCAAAGGCAGCCCTTGCCAAAATAGTCAGCCCATCCTCCTCAACATCTTCATCAGAATCAGAAAGCACAAATTTCTTCTTTTGGCGCTTTAGCTGCGACTCCAATGCTTTAACCCTGTTTGCCAGTGAGAGCACGAAATCCCGTGTGAGCTTGCGGTGCTGATTGAGGTCGTCTTCCAAAGAAACAATCATCACATAATACCTGTGCATAAGAGCTAGCAAAGAAGTTAGAGTAACAGGCTCCTTAGCTTCCCCACCAAGAGGACTTGTCTTGGGGAATGCATCATTGGGACCAGAAGCAACAGATGGGTCATCCATATAAGCATGAGAGTTAGAAGGCTTCTCAACAGAGTGTAGAACTAGGCTAGGAGGGGGAGTATCAGCAAATGGGGACTCATGTGGGCGAGAAGAGGGGCAGCCTTTGAGGTAGATGGCATTTCTACCACCACCTCTCTAGCTGGCTCCTTAACCTCCACATGAGGCACACCAGTAGCAGGGTGCTCCTCCTCCATAGGATCATTATTCAATGGAAGTTCCTTCTTGGCTTCATCAACCGGAGGAATCACATTAGGATCCCCTTGGGCAAGGCCCAGCATAGCATCAGTATGAGGCCTCACAGGACCCTTATATCCAAGTGCCATATTCGCATACACCTTTGAAGTAAGCTTTGGGGTCACATATTCCTCCCTATTCCTAGGTAGGCACATAAGAACCTACTGTAGATACCTAGGGTACATCAAGAACTTCTTCCTAGAGCAAGTATCACTAAGTTTACAAATCATACCATCAAACAAGTAACGAGAAAAGTTAAAAGTACGACCCTGAGCAAGACAAATCAAACCAGTAGTAAGGGGGATGGGAGACGCATCCCAAATCCCAGACTTTGGACTCAAACAATGAATCAAGAAGTGAACCAGTATCTTCCATTGAGCGGCAAATCTATTCTTCTGGAAGTTAAACTTCCCCCCATGATTATAACCTATAGCAGCCATACCATCCAATACCTCTAAATTGGGAATAGAGACAATGCCATCTTCATCCTGGAGATGAAGGGCAGATCTAATGGATGCCTCAGACACCACATAGGAGCGACCATCTATGGTAGCATGGAGCTCTAATGGGCGACCCAGAACATCAACGAGGTTGGCAGTTACCCAAAACTGACGTATAACAGTATCATACACAGTGGGGCAAACAGTAAGAGCATACCTTAGATTGGAAGCTTTAATGTATTCGAGGATGTCTGTGAACTCTTCCCTTTTAGGATCTTCGCCAAGATAGGCCACCTTGTTATGATCGGGTTTGTACTAGAGTGTAGCCATTGTTGATGATTAAAGCAGTAAAAGATGATTGATTGAAGAGGATGAAGGGTAGGAGCGTATGTATGTGTGTATGGTTGTATGATTGAGTCAAATGAGTGATTTGACCATAAATAATGGTCATAAAACTGTTCATTGACCCCTAGTTATGGGGGTTTCCCTTTCAAAATTAAGTCATTAATGCAAGAGTAATCACTTGCCCCTTAAACCATTATTTGCAAATCTCAGTTACCAAAGATAAACCAAAAGGATGTACACTAGAAGTAACTCGCGTTGAATGAAAGTCAAAACACGTAAAGGTCAACATTAGGAGCACCAAGTTGTCAACAAAAGTCAACGAAGTGAACAGTGACCCAAAATCGATACTAGATGCCAACCATGAGTGAAGTATAAGGGTTTGTACCCACTAGAAGCATAAGACTGCGACTAGGAGTAACCAAAATCTTCCACTAGAAGTTGCACACACCACGAATACCCATGAATAAATGGTGTTAGAGTCTACCATATGTAAGACTGTACAAGGAAATATGTACAGTAAGCCTCCCCTTAGGCTTAGCCTCCCCTTAGGCTTAGCCTCAAGGATTGACCATACCAGTATGAACCACCAAGTGCTTGAATCTTGGACCATCAAATACTTTGGTCAATAAGTCAGCAACATTATCATCCGTATGAACTTTAAGAACCTGTATCAGTTTCTTCTCACTGGCATCCCTTATAAAATGGTGCTTAATTTCAATATGTTTGGTTCGTTGATGAAAGACAGGATTCTTCACAATGCATATAGTGCTTTGATTGTCGATGAAAATTATGGTGTTCATGAAGTTGAACCCATAATCTAGCATCTGATTTTGTATCCACAAGACTTGTCCACAGCAACTAGCAACAGCTACGTATTCAACTTCTGTTGAAGAGGTAGCTACTATTGTCTGTTTCTTACATTGCCATGAGATAAGTCTTCGACCCAAAAACTGACAACCACCAGTAGTAGACTTCTAATCATTATTAGCACCTGCATAGTCACTATCACTATAGGCATCAAGAACAAAAGGTGATTCCCTAGGATACCACAAGCCTAGCTTGGGTTGTGGCTTGATATACTTAAAGATTTTCTTGACTGCCTTCAAGTTAGATACGGTTGCAGCCACCTGATGTCGAGAACAAGCACTTACTGCAAACATAATGTCCGGACGTGATGCTGTCAAATACATGAGTGAGCCAATCATTGACCTGTACATGTGAACATTTACGGGAGGATCTGACTCATTCTTGAGTTTGACTTTAGTGACTTCATAAGGTGTTACTGCTGGTCTAAGAGGTTCCACATCAAACTTCTGAATGATCTCATGAACATACTTGTCTTGACTAATGAAGATACCATCCGACTTTTTCTTGACTTGAAGACCAAGGAAAAATGTGAGTTCTCCCATGGCACTCATCTGAAATTCGCCTTTCATTAGTTGTTAAAACTCATCACACCATTCCTGCCTAGTAGAACCGAAGATAATATCATCCACATACACTTGCACCAGGATGATGTCCTTGGCATTCCTTTGAAGGAACAGTGTTTTGTCAATAGTGCCTCTTCTGTAGCCGTGTTTCAACAAGAAAGTGGACAGACGCTCATACAAAGCTTGAGGAGCCTGATGAAGACCATATAGAGCTTTGACCACGCTGTAGACTTTCTTTAGATGAAGTGGATCCACAAAGCCCTTAGGTTGAGTGACATAAATTTCCTCATCAATCTTGCCATAGAGAAATGCACTCATGACATCCATCTAAAAAATCGTAAAGCCAAGATAAGAAGAAAATGCCAAAAACAGACAAATGGCCTCAATCCTAGCAACAGGAGCAAATACTTCAGTATAGTCAATTCCTTCAAGTTGTGTGTGACCTTGTGCAACCATCCTAGACTTATTTCTCACCACAATACCCCTTGCATCTTTCTTTTTTTTGATAATCCATTTGGTACCAATGGCTGTCTTTCCATCTGGCAAGTCAACTAGGATCCAAACATTCTGAAACAAGAACTGCTACATCTCCTCCTGCATGGCCTCTACCCAACTTTGATCCTCAAGAGCATGTTAGACTGACCTAGGCTCCACCTGTGACAGAAAACAATCAAACAAACATGAAGAAAGTCTGTGTGATTATTACGCTTTTGGTCTTCAATGTAGCTCACAAGAGCATGATGATCAGACGTTGCTGTCTTATGCATGCGGCGAGTCTTGACAGTAGAACCGGGATCTCCAGTGATTTGAGTAGTAGGATGGTCTTTATTGATCTACTGAACATGAATAGGAGCTACATACACTTCTGTTGCCAAGTTATTAAGATCCCCAACAATGTCATCATCATATGAGGAAGAGTTGAAAATGCCATCAATTGGTTGCTTATGAATATCATCCAGCTTAGTAGAAGTCTTCTTTTGATAGTTTCCCAAGTTAGAAGGACCAGAGAACCTAGTTGTGGAAGCAGGATCACGAACCGGACTACCAATAGGAGTTAAACTTGCACTAGGAGTAACATTAGGATCACTAGGAGTAACTGGTACAACAAGAGTAATCAAGGGAAACTCAAAGCCTCCTTGAGTAGCTGCTGTAGTGGCATCTTTTTGTTGCTTGAGCAATGTGTCAAGAGCTCCTTGTGAGTCCATAATGTCTGATGGAGAGGCATCAACAGGAGTAACATTGGTGTTAGGAGAGACTGTGGTGGAATAGGATGGAACAACAAAGATGTCATCATCCTCATCTGACTCCGAAAAGCTAGAATGAGCACCTGAACTAGAAGTTGCAAATACTTGTGGACCTGCATCTTAGTTAGCTTTGAAACGAAAATATCCCAATGATTCACTAAGATAATCAAGATAAAAATACCATTCAGGACCTTTGCCTTGGATGTTTGTCTTCTCCTCAAAGTACCTGAGATTAATAGTTTCAATGACACGCTTGGTGTGACAATCTAACATTTTCAGGTAGTGAAATATTTTCTCGTATAATATTTTGAAACTTATTTTTGTGTTGGTTGACGAACTCACAATTTACGGATTTAAATTTGGGCTTACGTGCATAATTTAGCGTCTTTTACGACTAAACCTGAAACCTTAGGGTTACGTATTTACGTTTTTGAACTCCGTTTTGATGAGACAATTTTTATTGGATTCGTTTTGTGACGTTGATTCATAATTTATAAAAATGTTTTTCGTGAAACGACCCGAGGGCACGTAAATCGAGAAAACTAGAATCGAGGAATACCCGTAAATTAGTGAGGTGGGACAAAATACATTATCCCACCCCACTAGCTAACATGGGACGACACACATGACACCACATCTAAGGATGTGGCATCATGTTAGCTAAGTTGTTACAAGTGTAAGACTAAGCTTAACACTTAAGCTTACATCTTTCCACTAACACAAAACCACTAGCTACACTTCACACATACCATTTCCATACATGCAAACAACCTCAAACTCTCTCAAAAACTTCACCATTGCCGTCCACTTTGAAGAACAAAACACCCCTTTTGATCTTTTCTAGCCATGAAATACATGTTATCTAGCTCTATCATGGAGTTATCTTGAAGCCTTGATCATTTAGTGGCCATTTTAACAACAAAGGAGGTGATTTGCTTGTGTCCTAGGACTGATTTCTCAACTATTGTTCTTGGTGTTTGATGATCTTGGAGTTACTTTTGGTGTTCATCAAGTTCTTGTCTTCCAAAAACAAGAAATACACTTGGTTGGTAAAGAAGATCATCCTCTCCATTTTCTCTTGTTATTTTTGTAAAGAACAAATGTATTTTATTTCTTATTGTATATGTATATGATGTATATATGATGATAAAAATGTTGTGTGGTGATCAAGTGTTGATAAATATGCTTAAAAAGGTTAATAACCATAAGAAACAAGGCTAAAATCATGCTTATTTAGTTGGCTGTATAAAAACAGTATGTAACTAAAACTTTAACTGATAAACTTGCATGGTATAATCCATTTACAGTAAGTACAAGATGTTATACACATGTGAGAGTTGACCATGCAATGAAATCATTATAATGAGTGAGATATGATCAAAACAAGATGAGTGTGATAATCTGAATAAGCTGTTTTGTAGGGACTGTTAAGCATAGATAAACTTAAAATGAGCAGTAGCTATAACTAAGTTAAATGTAGCACATAATATAAAGATCATGCCACCCAAAAATGAGCTTCTAACTCATTATAGAACTCTAGATATGATAAAAATAGTGAAGATGAAGATAAAAATCAGATTTTGAGAATTAATGTTTATTATTATTATATAAGCACTCAAATTTTATTGTATAAAATGTAAAATAAAAACCCACTAACTTATGAAATTTATTTATATAAATGTGTAAAAGGTTAAATAAATGAATAAATTATATAAATGGTAGTGGAATAATACTTATAAGTAATAAAAACTATAAAATTGATTTTTACGACTTTTTCGGCTATTACCGTAAAATTAACGTTTTTCGCCAATTAAAACTTAGACGATCAAACCCGTATAATGTAAAGTTTTTAAAAGTCATATACTGATATATAAGTAACTAATACAAGTAAAAACCGATAAAACCCGAACTATAGGATATACGGACATTAACGAGCTAACTAAGCATATTGAACTAATAATTGGACTAAATAAGTTAAACACTTATAAAAAGAACTTATTGGGCTTAACCCATTTGGGCCCAACATGGAAAGTATAGATACTGATAATATAAGTATAAAAGGGATTAAAACAAATTAAAGAACTTATACTAAGCTTATTGGACTTAAAACGTGTAAATAGGTAAAACTAGTAAACTAGTAAAAAGTTACCAAAACGTAAAAACTAAAGTGAGTAAACAAGGATATATAAACCCACTTGATCATCATCATATGTACAAATTCATCATATGTATATTGTTATTTTGATAAAGTCATTGGACAAGAGTCTAAGACCGATTATTATTTATATAGGTTTCCGTGACCGAAGCACGCCCGTAGCCGATAATCCGCCTTTCATTATCAACGTGAGTTCATAGCCTCGCACTCTTTTAAATGTTTTATAAAATGATTTGTAAAGCCGCGAGGGAGATAACATGCTAGATTTTGATAAAAATAGAACACAAGTAGTCCCGGTGGTATGCTTAATGATATGGACCCGAATGATGCTATGACCCTATAAACGAGACTAAAAGGATTATTAGTAGTTAGGTTATGTCACTTAAAGTCCCATTAGTATGAATTGTGAACTACCGGGATTTGGTAGACGCTTATGCATTTGATAGTACTATTTGGGGACGATCACCCCAGTTCGCGCCTTGACGGTTGATCCCCGTCGTACCACATTGATTGGTAAGCGAATTTATGTATGAAAAGATTCCATAGCGTGATTTTTGTGACGACACGCTAACTTAGATGGGCAAATTGTTTGTCGGGTTCGCGGCCCGCTGTTTTCATAGTAAGGTAACAATGTCATGCGGCTAATAATAATCCTATATAATCTAAATATCCGATATGATACGACGCTAATAACGATGAATATATTACCTATTATGGTAATATTGAGGCTACGGTCTCATGGACGGTTTAAGATGTATGCTTGATTCATATATTGCCTGACTAGCAATACGAGGACTTACTTCTGATATTATACTTGTGTTCTGATTTTAACGATTGTTTTATATAATGATTTTTATTAAACTCTATGAATTCACTCGGCATTCGCTGATATGATTTTTGCATGTTTTTATCTCAGGTGCTTGAAGGTAATCCGGATGGAGATCGACTCTGATGGCCCACATAATATTAAAAATGTTCATTCGATCTATGTTTTGTAAACTTAAAGACCTGTATAATTTGGGACCTGTTGTACACTTTAAAACTTTTTATCGAATGAATGTATGTTGAACCTTGTACAACCATTTTTATGTGTTGTCTATGATTGGAGTTATTGTGCTATCCCGTAACACTCTGAAAGACCCTTCCGCTGTACCGATACGAAAATTTAGAGTGTTACAGTTTGGTACCAGAGCTCTCGTTATAGAGAACAAAAGATTTTAAAAACCAAGGTTTTGAACAAAACTTTTCAAAATCTTTTAACTATGAACATTTAAGAAAATATTTGAAAAATCTTTTGACTATAACGGTGCCAGAGATCTCCGACGTTACCAACAAGCCCTATTGAGAAGATATATATTTTGATATATATAATTTAATTTATATATATGTATATATCGTGATTTCATTATGTAATTGTTTAACTAGTATGTTATCCTAATACGAGATATATATATATATATATATATATATATATATATATATATATATATATATATATATATATATATATATATATATATATATATATATATATATATATATATATATATATATATATATATATATATATATATATATATATATATATATATATATATATAAATGCAGATTGTCATGGCTGACCCTAATATTCCTGTAGAAAACCATGCTATTCCCGAACCTAATGTAGATGATGATCCTTATTTAGACTTAGTAGATTATGATATGGATGATGAGGAGGAACCATTTGAGGATCCTGAGCCCGAGATAGGACTAAGAGATCAGATTGCCCCTCAGGTTGACTTGGTAGAGAATGAGATTGAGAATGTTGATATAGAGAATGATGATGAGATTGGGTTAGATAATTTAGATGATGAGATTGACGACGAGGATGTCGAGGAGGATGTAGGTATAGATGTTAAGGTCGATGATGATGAGGAAGCGGAGCTTATTTACCCTTATGATGTTCCAGAGGGCGAGCCTTTACCCCCACCAGTTTATTTGTCTGATTTTGAGGATGAGCTACCTAGGGATGAAATGTCTGAATCGTCTGAATCTGATTCTGAATCAGAGGAGGATGTGGATGACAATACACCTGATGGTACTGATGGTATCGCTACTCGTAGATGTGTGATAGGAGAGTCGTCTAGTACTCGAGAGGCTACTCATATTGATGGTCTTGCACCATGGGCCTTGAGACGCGATCTAGATGCTTCCCATGTTAAGAGTAGTATGACGGAGATTGGATTAGGTGTTGTTCAGACTCAAGTTGCTTATTTGGAGTCGAAGACTAAAGTTGGTGAGAAAGAGCGGGAATTGCTTAGTTTGGATTTGACTGATGTAGAGCGTGGTTTGAATGAGGCTTTCAGGAGGTTATCGGTGTTGGAAAGTGGTGAGTTTGCTGCTATGAAGAGAAAGGTGAATTCTATGGAGATTCAGTTGAGTGTAGCTCGTGCGATGCGTGAGAAAGCTGAGAAGGAGTTGAATATATCCGTGGGTTTGAACAGTAGATTTTATGCTGACATGGTTGAAAGAGGAGTGATCCGTAAGCGCCCAGCTGAAGATGTGTCTAGTGATCGTCTGACGAAGATTTAGAAGACGATGGATGATGGACCATCTGGCGGTTCTCAGTAGACCAGTCTGTATTTAGTAGTGACCTTTGTATCTTTTGTAGCTTTGACTGAACCGACTTGTTAGTAGTAGACTTGGCACGAATTTTGAGTGTATATAGTGCTAGAACTTTGATATGAGATGTAACTAAGACAATAATCTTGTTTCAAATCGAATGAAATATGTATCTTGTCTTGAATTATATTTTGCCTTATTTGTATCTTGATTATGAATTCAATCCATATTATATGAATCCTTTGTTGGGTGAATGCTTAATACTATGAAATTGTGAAATTATAGAACTATGCCGCCCAAGAAGGCTATGACTGAGGATGATGTACGTAGGATTATTACGGAGCAAGTTACCGCATCTATGATTGAATTTATGGCAAATGCTAGAAATGAAGCTGGCGGTAGTGGAGCTGGCGGTAGTGGAGCTGGCGGTAGTGGAGCTGGCGGTAGTGGAATTGGCGGTACTAATGTGAATGTGAATGCTAATAATGTGAATGCTAATGCTGGAGGAAATGTAGGAGGACTTGGAGCTAATGCACCTGAAGTTGGTGGCTGCACTTATGTGACGTTCATGAAGTGTGAACCTCTACCTTTTAATGGAACTGAAGGTGCTGTAGGACTAAGCCAGTGGATTGAGAAGATTGAGTCGGTGTTTCGGATTAGTAAGTGTAAGGAGGAAGATAAGGTGACTTTTGCTATGGCTACTCTTAAAGGTCGTGCGTTGACTTGGTGGAACGGGAGAATTGCTTTTATGGGTCTTGATGCTGCTAATGCTACTCCTTGGGCTGAAATTAAGAAGTGGATGACTTTGGAGTTTTGTCCTCGTAGTGTGATCATTAGGTTAGAACAAGAGTTGATTAATTTGAGAATGAAGGGTGTGGACATTGATAGTTATGCAAACCGATTCCATGAGTTAGCCTTGCTATGTCCTCGATTGGTCGAACCCGAAGAGATCTGAATTGAACAATATATTAAAGGGTTGACCAAGAATATCCGGGGGGACGTGACATCATCTAAACCACTGACTATTGATGATGTTGTTCGAATGGCTTACCAACTCATTGGACAGATAATTCAAGATAGGGAAGATGAAGCCCGTGTTGGTGAGAAAAGAAAGGGAGACGGTGATCGTGTAGATAGAGGTGATAATAGGAAGAATTTCAATCGCCGTCAGAACCAGAGAAAGGGGAATGCAAATGCTCTTACCAACAATACACCGCGCAACGATGATAGATGTCCTAAGTGTGGCAACAAGAGGCATGCTGGCGACTGCTGGAAGTGCCAAAATTGCAGAAAGCTTGGACACAAGGTTGAAAGGTGTAAGAAGGGAACCATTTGCTTCAAATGTAATGAAGAAGGTCATAGGAAATCGGAATGCATTTCCATTCTCAGTCTGGCCTTGTCGGTAACTCGGAAATTCTTCGGCACCGTTATAGTCAAAAGATTTTTAGACATTTTTAGAAAAATGTTTATAGTTAAAAGATTTTGAAATGTTTTATTCAAAACCTTGGTTTCTTTAAAAAAAAATCTTTCGTTCTCTATAACGAGAGCTCTGGTACCAAACTGTAACACCCCCAAATTTATACAACTCAATACAGCGGAAGACTAGTTGGTGTTACGGGATAACACATTACTCACATCATAGACAACGCTTAAAAATCGCGTCGTTTAATAATAAAAGCATTTCCATTCATAAATATCCAAATTACATAGGTCCCAAGTCATTGTATTTTATACAGGCTTTACAAAGCATTTGAATGGAAATTAATATTTAAGTGCGGGCCATGAATTCTTGTTGTCTTCCCGAGAATTATCTTCAAGTACCTGAGATAAAACATGTTAAAAGAAAAGGTCAGCGATAACGCCGAGTGAATTCATAGAGTTTAATAAATTCCATCAATATAAATTTGGTATAAAATTATTACCAAAAATCATTTCGTACAAATCATTGTAATAGGCCATAAAATAGCCAAAGTCATTTTTATACAAATCCTTATCGAAAATCATAATATAGGCATTTGCCTTAAAAATTATTATACGAGCCAATGTCGTAAAAACATCATACAATACGTTTTATAACGTTGTATAGATTAAATAAAAACCGCTATATGAATATGGTCATGAAAACCAAAACACAAACATAATACCAATAATATGACCCCGTATTGCTAGTCAGGCAATATATTGTAATTCGGTGCGTACGGCAGTATTTCGTTAATTGGATTATTATAAGCCGTATGACATTGTTACCTTACTAAACCAAACAACGGGTAGCTAGTCCGAAACTCAATTTGCCCATCTAAATTAGCGTGTCGTCACAAAGGTCACGCTATGGAAATCTTCTCATACATAAATTCGCTTACCAATCAATGTGGCACGACGGGGATCAACCGTCAAGGCGCGAACTGGGGTGATCGTCCCTAAATAGTACTATTATATGCATAAGCGTCTACCAAATCCCGGTAGTTCACTATTCATGCTAATGGGACTTTTAGTGACATAACCTAACTTTAATAATCCATTTCATTTCATCTATCGGGTCATTTAATCATTTATCGGGTCATACAATCATTCGGGTCCAAATCAATAAACAGACAATCGGGACAAATAGTGTCCTAATTCATAAAAACCAACATGTTATCTCCCTCGCTGGTTTATAAAACATTTCATAAGAACATTTAAAATAGTGTGAGGCTATGAACTCACGTTGATGTGGGAAGGCGGTTATCGGCGATTCGGATGTACGGTACGTGCTTCAATCATGGAAACCTAGACAAATAATACTCGTCTTAGACTCTTGTCCAATGACTTTATAAAAATAACAATTATGTATACATATGATGATTTTATATATATGATGATCAAGTGGGTTTACATATTCTCTTTTACTCATTTTAGTGCTTATTTATTGGTAACTTCTTACTAGTTTACTTGTTTTACCTATTTACGTGTTTTAGGTCCAATAAGCCTATTATAAGTTCATTAACTTGTATTAATCCATTTCATACATGTATTATCAGTATTTATACTTTACATGTTGGACCCAAATGGGTTAAGCCCAATAAATAAGTTTATAAGTGTTTTACCAAATTAGTCGGGTTTATTGTCCATTAAGGCTACTTTTGCCCGTTAATGTCTATATGTTGTAAAGCTCGGGTTTTATCGATTTCTACTTGTTATATATGTTTATATATCAGTATGTGAGTTTATAAAAGTTTACATTAGACGGGTCCAACCGTCTAAGTTTTATTTAACAAAAACGTTAATCTTTCGGTTTTAGCCGAAAAGACGTAAAACTTAGTATATATTTTTATAACTTGTAAAACTTACCAAACTACCATCTTTATATAATGTACATTTATTTATCCTTAAGCATTTTTATATAAATGAAATTTATAAGTTAGTGGGTTTTAATTCACATTTTATACTATATTAGTTTGAGTGCTTATATAATACTATTAAACATTAATTCTTTAAAATCTGATTTTTAGTTTCATCTTCACCATTTTTATCATATCTTGAGTTCTATAAGGAGATAGAAGCTCATTTTTGGACACCATAAACTAAATGATATGTGCTACAATTTACTTAGTTTTATCTACTGCTCAATCCGACTCTAAATATACCTAACAGTCCGTCCAAAACTGACTATTCAGATTGGTACTTCAATTTTGTTTTAATCATATCTCACTCATTATAATGATTCCATTGCATGGCCAACTCTCACATGTGTACAAGACCTGATACTTACTGTATATTGATTCCACCATGCAACTTTATCAGTTCATAACTTGGTTACTTACTGTTTTTATACAGCCAACAATTTAAGCAAGATTTTAGCCTTGCTTCTTATGGTTTTTCATCTTTTTAATCATATTTATCAACACTTGATCCCCACACAACATTTTTATCATCATTCATCATCATATACATATACATAAGTGAAAGAAATACAAGATTACATAATCAAAAATAACAAGAGGATGAGGAGGACAATCTTTATACCACCAAGTTGATGTAGGTTGTGATTTGGACATGGATTTTGATGGAGAAACTTGTGATGAACCAAGACCATCTTCAAGACCACCATTCTTCATGAACACCTTGTGGAAATTCAGCCCTAATACTCCATGGAAACTCCTCCTTGGATGTTAAAACTTGCACCAATCTTCCTCTTTTTGAATGGAGATTAACATATGTAAGTTATAACATATGTTTGTGGTTAAAAATTGTATTATGGTGGTGTTTTGGATGAGGTGGGACGGCAAGAAGAAGGGAGGGATGAGAGGATTTGTGAGATTTGCATGTGTGAAATGAAGCTAGTTGTTTAGTTAAGTGGTTTTGGTAGTGGAAGTAGCTTAACTTGTAAGCTTAGCTTACAAGTGTAAGCTTTTAGCTACAAATTGGACACATCATGGGATGTGTGGCTAGTTAGGCCGGTTTTGAGTGGGGTTGGGACAAGTGTCCCACTTGTCTCATCCCCATTTATTTACGGGTACTCCTCGATTCTAGTTTCCTCGATTTGCGTGCCCTCGGGTCGTTTTACGATAAACGTTTTTATAAATTATGAATCAACGGCACAAAACAAATCCAATAAAAATTGTCTCATCAAAAACGGAGTTCGAAAACGTAAATACGTAATCCTAAGGTTTCCGGTTTAGTCGTAAAGGACGTTAAAATAAAATCGTAAGTCCTAATCTCTTCTCGTAAATTTGTGAGTTTATGAACCAACACAAATTTAAAATCTCAAAATAATATTCACTGACAAATTTATTTTCTGAAATGTCGGACTGTCACCAAAACGGTGTATGTAAACGTAAGCACGTAACGTTGAATCCTCCGGTTTAGACGTATTCGATGCTACTTCAAGACGTAAATCCAAATTATTTCCCAAAAATAAGTGAGTTCATAATATAACATTATAATAATGTTTTTAAATAATACTTGAGAATAAAATATCAACCTTAAATTGACAGATTGTCACATATAACATGTTTACTTGTTTTAGTTTTGAAAACATAGCTTATGTTACTTATGAAAATCTGTATTAGTTTAATATACCAAAAGCGAATATAGGTCATGAGGTCAACAACGTGCATGAATACTTGGAGGGGTGACCTCTTCATGAAATTAGAGGGGATTCCTCTAATTAATATGGTAATGGGTAGGAGGGATCAACTCCTTGTGAAGGATGCAAGGCACACACCACATTCACCATGAAATCCTGACTGATACTATAACTAGGATGAACCCGTATGCCCCACATGATAATATAATAATAAAGGCCAAATAAATTGAAAGGGATGCCACGAGCTATCACTCCGTCGTGGTGAAGTCATAACACTAGTGCCTCTAGTGTTATGGTTATGGTACCTCCATAACTAAGTGAAATTTTCATGCATGTATATGGCTAAGGTAACTAATAAAACATAAGAATTTAAATTTGTAACTACTGGGAAAACAGTTGGCTGCATACGGGAAATCCTAATAAAGGAAGAGATTGTCCTTACTAAAGGACGGAAAATCCGTACCTTGTGTCCAGTATAAGCTAACGAAAATGCTGAAGAACCTACTCCGCCTTGACGGATAATACTACATAAGAATACGGACGTGTATGAGTTGTCTAAGATACATATGTTTTACTGGTTCTGCGTGTTCTTAGCTTATTATTCATGTTCTGTCATGTTTTAACTGTTTTAAGTGTTAACTATAGTTAATCTTGTATTATGTTATTTATTATTCATGTAATAAGGTATTATAATACTTGTATTGTAATACTAAGTAACTTTCTAAAAATAGTAGGTTTCTTAAAATAGTATGTTTCTAAAAATATAAGGTTTCCAAAAATAGTAAGTTTTCATAATTAGAAATAAGCTGTATTAAAATATAAAGTAAAGCTTATTTAGTAAAATACAAGTCATGGTTCAAGTATTATAGTTTATTACATAATTAACTTGGTTAATTTAATACACTATACATTATAAGAATTTAATAAAAAAGTAACATGTTTTAATTAAATTAAACTAAGTAAATACTTAAGCTAGTCATGAAATATTAATTTTAATATTTTAACCTAAGTCATGTATTAAATTTAATTAAATAGTCTTGGAAATAATTTAATTAAACTATTAAACTGGTTTTTAAAAAATAATTCCCCGATACCCGAACCCGTGTTCAAAATATACCCAAGCCCGAAAATGACTAGCCGACACCATATAGCCGGCGGCTAGTGGTGTCATCCGGCGGCTGAATAACCATCGCAGCCCCACCAGTGGCTAGACCGGTTAACCGGTTGCCACTGGTTGGCCACTTTTCCCACTGCCGATCCGTGGCTAGCCGCTGCCGAGCTCGGTTCACACCGACTTACTACCGGTTCCCACTATTTTTGTTATACCGAGCCACTCTGAGACCCTAGTGGTCTCGGTTAGCCCAGAAACCAAATCAAAAACCACCAACAACCATACCCCGACTCGCGTCAGGGTCTCTCGTCGTGCGTCTGAGCCAAACAAACCAAGCCGAGACCTTTGGTGGTCTCGGTGGTGGTGGTAAAAACAAGCCGAGAGCTTGTAGCTCTCAGTTGTGGTCTCGGCCAAACCAAACAAACACTAAACATCCCTAAAATCATGTTTTCTAGCAAAACCTAACATGTTTTTATGATTTGTTCTTGATTTTAATACATGAAATAATAAGAAGATTAAAAAGAAATAAAAAGAAAAGGGTTATGCTTATACTGAATGCGTAGTTGTTTAAGGTTAATGAACACGAACACAAACACGTAGATTTCAAAGATCAAAATCAAGAAACACCTCCTTGGTGTTCACTATGGCCGGCGGCAAGAAGAGAAGGGAGCAAGGGTCCCTTGTTTTTTTTGTTAACCTAAAATACGAATAAAAGTTTCCTGTGTTTTTCTTAAACATGTAATGGTCATGGGTCATGAGCCAAAAGGGCCACTCCCTTTATTTTGCTCTCGTAGTCGTGGCCACCTAAGCCCACAAAGAAAAACCCATAGCTTTTGTTAAGTTAAATATTCGTTATCGTTCGTGTTTAACTATCGTGAATGATATATATCGTGAACACGTCATATTTATAATATACGTAAATACATGTTATTTAATGTCGTGACACGTGTAATATATTATAAATGGAAAGTTTAAATTTTATCGTATTTTCATGTATTTACTGTTCACATGTACTGTTCATGGTATTTTAATGGGGGTTTTATAACTCTTTCCCTCTAAAAGAACAATTCGTCCTCGAATTGGAGAAAACATAGACTAAAAGAAATATACCCGAATCAGAACTGGAAATGAGGGTAAGAAGTTCATATAGACTCCTCCGTCTCCCAAGTGGCTTCCCGCTCAAGATGATCCCTCCAAACGATTTTGACGAAAGGGATCGTCTTCCTCCGCATGACACGATCTTGTCACTCAAGAACTCTCTTGGATTCTTCGACATATGAAAGATCCTCTCGAATCTAATCAAGCGGATATTGAAAAAAACATGAACTGGATGATAGTTTTATCCTCTGAGTAAGGACACATTGAACACGTTGTAAACGTGTGATAGCTGAGGCGGTAATGCTAAACGATATGACACTTCACCAACGTGTTATATGATGTCGGAAGGTCCGATGAAGTGAGGACTGAGCTTCCCTCCGATTCCAAAACGTTTAACTCTTCGTGCAGGTGATACCTTGAGGAAAACGTGATCACCTACTTTGAAAGATACATCTCTATGACGTTTATCAGCATAGCTCTTCTGGCGAGCACGAGCTACCTGAAGCTTCGCCTTGGCTACGTCGACTTTCTCATTTGTTAACTCAATCATCTCTAGACCCTCAGTCAAACGTTCGCCCACCTGATCCCAACAGATTGGGGCGTGACACTTCCTACCATACAACATCTCGAACGGTGCATACGCAATGCTAGTTTGCTAACTGTTGTTGTACGCAAGCTCCACAAGATAGATATACTCATCCCAACTTCCTATCCATTCTAGAGCACACGCCGCAACATGTCCTCTAATGTCTGAATGGTAGGCTCCGACTGTCCATCAGTCTGAGGATGAAAGGCAGTGCCGAGCTTAAGTCTGGTACCACAAGCTTTCTGTAGACTCTGCCAAAATCGTGAGGTGAAACGGGGATCTCTGTCAGAGATGATTTCTGATGAAGTACCATGCAGTCTAATGATCTCCTTCTGAAAAGTGTCTGCCAATTTGCTGACAGGATGTTCCGTACGGATTGGCAGAAAATGAGCAGATTTGATCAATCTATCAACAATAACCCAGATGGCGTCGTGTTTCCTCTGAGTCACCGGAAGACCAGTAACAAAATACATGGAGATTTTGTCCCACTTCCATTCTGGAATATCCAGTGGTTGCAATAAACCACTAGCTCTCTTGTGTTCGATCTTAACCTGCTGGCAGATCATGCATTTAGAAACGAAGGTAGGAACATCCTGCTTAATACAACTCGACCAGAAATGTTGCTTGATGTCGTGGTACATCTTGATAGAACTAGGATGTATGGTAAACGGAGAGCTGTGAGCTTCAGTCAGCATAGCTTCCCTGAGTGTAGAGTCATTAAGAACAACTAGTCTAGTGCCCTGCCATAATATATCGTCATCATCAAAATGAAACTCCGTCTGCTGATCAAGGTTCTGAATGATAGCCCAAATCTCACCATCGTCCTTATGAGCTTCCTTGATCCTAGAATGTAAGTCTGGTTCCACTCTAAGATTCGCCCAGTAACCATGTTCTCCTTGTATACAAAACTCAATATCAGTCATCTCTAGGTCACAGATGATCTCCTTTGCAATCCAGATGTCAGCAATCATACCCTACCTTCTTCTTAGAGCATCTGCCACAACATTCACCTTACCAGGATGGTACTGAATGTTGGTGTCGTAATCCTTCAATAGCTTTAACCATCTTCTCTGTCTCATGTTTAATTCCTTCTGGGTAAAGATGTACTTGAGACTCTTGTGATCTGTGAAAATGTCACACGATTCACCGTAAAAATAATGCCTCCAGATCTTTAACGCGAAAACAACTGTTGCAATCTCCAAATCATGAGTAGGATAGTTTTCTTCATAAGGTTTAAGCTGCCGTGATGCGTATGCAATAACCTTCCCATGTTGCATGAGAACACAGCCTGGACCCTTTCCTGAAGCGTCACTATAGATCTGAAATCCACCTGTACCAGATGGGAGAGTAA
This sequence comes from Glebionis coronaria, assembly GCA_025667525.1. Classification (NCBI taxonomy): domain Eukaryota; kingdom Viridiplantae; phylum Streptophyta; class Magnoliopsida; order Asterales; family Asteraceae; genus Glebionis; species Glebionis coronaria. Next base: position 70,152,771 of record CM046877.1, on the reverse strand, counting down.
GAATCGGTGTAGTCACTAACTTCTGCTTAAGGTCTTCAAAGCACTTCTCTCTTTCCTCAGTCCAGACAAATTTCTCTCCTTTCCTCATCAGACTAGTCAAAGGTAAGGCTAGCCGTGAAAAGTTCTCTACAAACCTGCGGTACCCAGAAAACTTCTGACCTCTGTTGCAGATGTAGGTCTCGGCCATTTGGTGATAGCTTCAAACTTTACAGGATCCATGGTGATCCCTTCTGCAGATACAATATGGCCCAGAAATGCCACCTTACTTAACCAAAACTCACACTTGGAGAACTTGGCATAAAGTTGCTTCTGACGGAGAATCTATAAGACTGTACGATGGTGTTCCTCATGTTCCTCCTTGTATTTGGAGAAAATCAGGATGTCATCAATGAAAACGATAACGAACTTGTCCAGAAACTCATGGAAGACACGGTTCAACAAATCCATGAAGACTATTGGAGCATTTGTGAGTCCGAATGGCATGACTATGAACTCGTAGTGCCCATAACGTGTACGGAAAGTAGTCTTAGAGATATCCTGCTCTTTAACCCGTAACTGATGGTAGCCGGACCTCAGATCAATCTTGGAGAAATACTTGGCGCCCAGAAGTTGATCGAGCAGGTCATCAATACGCGGCAAAGGATAACGATTCCTGATTATGATCTTGTTCAGCTCACGATAGTCTATACAAAAACACATGATGCCATCTTTCTACTTCACGAAAAGTACCGGTGCAACCCATGGCGATGCACTGGAACGGATGAAACCTCTTTCCAGAAGTTCCTGCAGCTGGTCTTTTAATTCTTTAAGCTCTATAGGAGCCATGCGATAAGAAGCCTTGGAAATTAGCTCTGCAACTAGAATGAGCTCAATTCCAACCTCGACTTCACGAACAGGTGGTATGCCCTAAAGTTCATAAGGAAATACGTCAGGAAATTCGAACATAATAGGCTGATCTTGGATCGATGGAGACTCGGCAGTAATGTCATAAATATTGGCTATGAAGCCCTGACAGTCGTGTGTTAGTAATGCACGCGCCTCCATGGATGAAATCATTTGTACCGACCTCCCTGGTAGAAGACCATGGTGTATGACTCTAGAGATTTAACATCACCGAAGATAACTCGATAAGTGTTACAGTCTATCGTAGCCTGGTGTCTAGATCACCAGTCCATTATTCAAATCAAAATCGCACATGTCCAAAGGAAGTGCGTCAACTCTACGGATTTTATCATCAAATTCTAGGGGAAGATCTGTATAAACCTGGGTGATTCGTACAGAGTCCCTAAGTGGCATGGGAATGCTTAAGGCATTATCTAATGGCATAGGGGAAATCCTACCACGTACAACAAAAGTAGTGGATATGACTGAATGAGTCGCTCCAATATCAAAAAGAACACATGCTGCCAAACCATTCATATTGAGACTCCCAATGATGGTACCTAAGGTCTTGTTCGCCTCGTCTCTAGTAGTAGTGAACACGCGACCAGAAGTAGGAGTTGGTTTGGAGTAGGCATGTCCAGAGGTGCCTTCTATCTCACCATGGCGACAATCCTTCTGTTGATGGCTGATGTGTCGTGGATAGTATAGTGATTTATTTGAGATTACGTTATAGGGTAAATTAGAAAATTACCTTTAGGAAAAAGTAATAGACTAATAATACCAATGACGAATTCAATTAAACACGTGAGTGACTCGAGTTCGTTGTACACGAAGATCTTATGAATTTGAGACATTTCGTTTTGATTTTGACAATCGATTTGAATTGGTTTTCGGTTTTTAAACTACAATTAAAATCTACCAATTTTAAACTATTTAATATTATCCTAAAGTGCATGAATCGTAAACCCCGCTATATTTAAAATCTAAACAATTACTATTTAAAAATTAACACACTATCTAAAAATTAATCTAATAAAAAATCTATTAAAATAACTTTTAATCTATTTTAAAAATCTAATAAAACTTATTAAAACAATTTACTTTATTACAAATTACTTAAAAATAAATCTACTTTAAAAACTACTTTATTAAAATCTACTTTTATAAAAAAATTCTAATTAATAGAAAATAAACTAATTAAATAATCTAAATTTAACAAAAACATTTTTTTTATATTTTATTATTTATTTTTATTTAAAACTAAGATTTTCTTTAAATAAAAAAATACTAATTAAGAGTTTATAAAGAAAAACGTATCCTAAATAAATATCATGCTAGAAGTGTAAAATCTGCCAAACAGCATCCTATTATAATAAAGAAATGGAGGAAAGTAAAATCAAAAAAGCCTTGAGCTCAATTGGGTAACACGCAGGACCTCTACCCTTGAGGTCAAGGGTTCGATTCCCATACGGGACATTATTTTTGGATTAAATTTCTGACAACAGAAATCAAAAGTCTAGTCACAGGAGTGACTTTTTGGTATGTTATAACTTCGTAGATAAATTTGCAACAGATTGCTTAATCAGTACCCAAATCATGCGTTTGGGTACCTGATGAATATAGACAACTAATACATCAAAATAGAAGAACTCAGTTATAGCTACACACCCATTATCCAGTTAAACCAAAGCAACTGCAAGTTAAAAACAAGCAAGAATATCAATTCGAATTCATTAACTTAAATAAACAAATGCATATTTAAACCAAATCAACAGTTATGCAGTGTTAAAAAAATTCTAAAAGAGGAAAAATTCAGCAGACTTCAACATATCAGCATATCCACTAAAATCAGCACCAAATCTAAATAAACTATACGAAATCTCAATTTACCAAATCAATCTCATAAGCTTTGAACTAAAAGAATTAAAACTCCTTTAATCTGAACTTTTAACACTAAAACTTGCATAAACCTTAACTAAAACATGCCAGACCAAGCTTAACAAACAACAATAAGTGGTAGCTTGTCCACTTGACAGTACCCTAAAAAAATAATCAATCCATAGAATAGTGGGCAAACTTTCCAATTCTACATTCAATCTCAAACTCACAAATAAATGAAATCATCGTCAAAATCAGAACAAAATAACAAACAGAACTAAATTGTAACCTTCCAAATCACATCAGCTTATTAGAGCACAACAAATCATAAATTCATTTGAAATCAGTTACTGAACATTACAGATATGGTTGAACTAGCAGATTCAGCAGCTATCAGAGATATCCAAAGCATTAAAACTGTATAAAAACAGATAAATTCAAAAGCCCCTTTCTGACACAGATTCAGCTAAACAAAAACATAAACTATAAAACTTCAACAAATTATTATTAAACATATAAAATTCAACATGACGAAATCATTTTAAACAAATAAGCATCAAACACCGATTAATATAAATAACATGAATCTTAAAAAGAAGATGTACCTTTTGAAGTAACCCTTTGAGAAGTAGAGCGACGCTGAACCGTCTAACAATCAGAATCAAGACCACCATTTACCACCATACATCGAACCACCATTACCAACACCATTTGAATCGGATATTTAAACTTTCCAGTGGGGAAAGTTTTCCCCAATATTTATTTTCTTAATATTCAATCGAAGCTATTATTAAAGCTTAATTAAATATCTTAAACATCATTAAAACAGATTAGGTTGAAGTAAACTGTAAGATTAATCTTAACAAAAAGTAAAATAGAGAAATATTTCGAATAAAATTTTTTTTTATTAATATCAAAAGCTATTACAATACTGAGAAAATTAAACTACAAATTACCTAAAACTAATTCTACATAATAACTTTAGAAAATAAAAAATGGGATAAAAATTACAATAGATTGGGTGGGTTTTTATAGGCATCCCAGGCTGTTGATGAAGGGTATCTTCGGATCTTCTTTGGAATATTCCATTCAATTTTCAGCTCTTGGATCCTTATTCTCTTTCTCTTGACTGATCGGATGGTTGAGATTCACACACTAGCACACGGATTGCCAACGTGGCATCCGTGTGTGCTAGTTGTGTTTCTTTTGAGCCATTTGATTGGTTGAATGTAGAAATTGATGTGTCCAAACCAACCGAAATCTTCCACGTAGCCTCTTTTCTCCATCACTCTCTCTTCCTTAAAGATTGGGGGTTTTATTCCTCTTTGATTGAATTAATCGAATAAGTAAAAAGCCCCATGTTATTTTGGATATTTATTGATCTAGGGTTTTTGCACAGTAACTTAAAATTTACTTGTTTTGTTGTTTTATTTGGGTGAAGGTGAGATGGGTAAGGAGACGATACATAGGGAATAACGAATGTGTTTAATAAGTGAGTAAATGAAACGTGTGGGATAAAATTTTTGTATAACAGACACACGGTTAAATAAGTCACAAATCTTTGGTTTTACAAACCCTAAAGGCCCATAATGTTTTCTTCTTTCATTCGTTTCTTCCCCAAAATGTTTGGGCTTTTGGCCCAAGCTTCCAATCCGAATATTAATTTTCCCATTTTTGGGCCATTTGAATTTTCAACCAATAAGTAATAATAACTTGAATCATAAATGGGCTTTTGAGCCCATTTACCCAATTGTGGGACCCACTTGATCCGTTTTCTTGAAAAATGATGAAATCCGCTATAGTCGAGATCGATTTTGGCTTCATTGATCTTTTTCTTCATTCTCGTGTCGATTTTGCCGATTTTTCGCGAACTTGGTACCTACACACATTCAAACAAGAAAACAACATATCCAAGGCATATTTGATACATTTTGTGCAATATTTCATTGTTATTTGATACAAATGATATGAGTGATTAAGCTCATATCAAATTCCCCCATGCTAAGCAATTGTCGTGTCCTCACGCAATGATAAAATAAAACTCTAGCTACACCATTATTCAACTTTTGACTAATTATTTTGTAAAGACATAAAAGCTCAAATAGATTAATCGTCCTTGACTTTTCACTTTTCCATGCCAAGTGCAAAAACAAGATCATTGTTATTATAAGTTGGTAGACTAAGACGAACTCATGTGGGCTAATTAATCACTTAGACTCCCTTATTCCTAATTGTTTCTCTTATATTTTATTATTGTCTTGAATGATCACGAAGATGCATTGTTGACTTATTTCGATAATTTATTAGGCCGAAAATAAAGTGAACGATTTAATCAATAGTTAGCTAAAGGACAAAATCTTTTAAAACTGCTTCTCGGGACCTCATAAAGTTCACATCTTAGCATAACTTGCTTCGCGATTTGAGACCTTTCTCGGACCGATATTTGGCAGCGACTTTATACTTCCAACCTTGAGAGACGTTCATGAAATAATGGTCTTCTCTTCATATAGGAATTTCTTCACTTGAAGTTTTGAGAGATTCATACTTGGACCAAGACTTCTTCATTTTTCTCAAATCTTTATTTGGGATTTTGATATACAACGATCCGCCTCCTTTTTGGACTTGGCTTCATTTATCCTTATACCTTATTATGGTCTTTTTGGATTGACTTCTCCATGACATTTTGGGAGTATTTGCTTTTCGTCGTGTGTCTCGATCCTTCATATTGATTTTTGGTAAATGATTCTTCACATCACTTGAGATCTTTAGCAATAAAACATAGCCCTCATGTCTTGTTAGGACCTTTTTGGACTCGCCAATCTTCGCATCCCGCTTCAATAAGTTATGCCTTGGCTATGAACTCTAATCCATACCGAGCAACTTTTAAACGATCTTGGGCTAGAAGCTAAGTAACTTTTCAAATCGTTCAACCTTATTTATTGCAATTAAATTTATTAACAAGCGATGGGGGAATAGGCTTATAATTAACTCACATAAATTCCCGAAAGAATACCAAACTTATAATTGGCTCTATCATCTCTTGTTCTCCATAAATGGATACTTAACCTATTAAATCAACGTTTTGGGTTTTCAAGTCATCTATAGGATCTTGCATCTTCTTATACTTTTTCAACTTTTAGAATTTGCGTTTTAAAGTTCCCTTGATAGACGACTTTCTAGGATCAATTATAGGAGCTTGCGAAAAGTTCTTGTCCTTAACTCGTATGAATTAAGACTTTCGCGTTTTAAAGCTCCCTATATGAAAGCCTAGCAAAACTTAATTCAAATACGTTAAGGAAAGGCTAAGGTTAAAAACCGAGTCGAGTCAAAAACTATTCTTATTTTCACCAACGGAAAGCCTACATTTGTGTCAAAAACACTTATTTTATTTATTAAAACTTAAAAATAACACAAAAAATTTAAAATTTTATTGAAAAATGAGAAAAACAATACGTTTGGACACGACAAAAGCAATTGCAAGCCATTATATTGATAGACTCCCCCATGCTAAAACCAAACATTGTCCTCAATGTTTCTTAGCTCAAGAGTAACACCCCCTTGCTAAGACACAAAGAGTCTAATGCAAAATCCTAGCATGGAAAGAGCACGCAAATCTATAAGCCGTTTATTAATTATGCCTCAAGATAAAACGTTAGTCGATAAAAATCAAGGGATAGAAAGTGTGCCCCTTTTTGGCATTCAAAGAATAGAAGATCAAGTGGACCGGCAAAAACCAAACACGAGAATCTTCAAATATTAGGGTCATACCTAAGATCGCAACACAACAAATCACGAACATAAGCTTGAAAGATCAAGCCTTATTAAGTGTTAGAAAATAGAAAGAAGATAGAATGTATGGGACTCCCCCACAAGGCACCTCGTTTTTGTTCACCGAGTCATGAGCTCGACTCGATCCCCGCATTCATTGGTCCTTAGGGAAAGTTTGAAAATCCAGGACAACCTCCGTAGGTATGTCCCCTCCAAAGTAATGTTTCACACGATGACCATTCACCTTAAAGTTAGGCCCGTCTTTTTGAGCTAGCTCAACGGTGCCATAAGGGAAAACTTGTGCAATGGTGAATGGTCCGGACCAACGAGATTTAAGCTTGCCCGAGAAAATATTAAGTCTAGAGTTGAATAAGAGGACTTGATCACCAACATTGAAAATGCGGTTTTTGATATTTGAGTCATGAATCCTCTTAGTCTTCTCTTTGTAGATCAAAGAATTTTCATAAGCTTGATCCCTTAATTCACTTAGTTCATTTAATTGAACCTTGCGATGATCACCCGCGGTCCTCAAATCAAAGTTACAATGCTTAAGAGCCCTATACGCCTTATGTTCGAGTTCAATTGGCAAGTGGCATGCTTTTCCTTAGACCAACCTAAATGGTGTACAACCAATTGGCGTCTTGTAAGCCGTACGGAAAGCCCACAATGCATCGTCCAATTTATCCGACCATGAAGTGCGATTTTCTCCAATAGAACGCTCCAAAATCCTTTTAAGAGCTCGGTTTGAAACTTCCACTTGACCACTCGTTTGAGGGTGATAGGCCGTAGAAAGTCGATGAGTGACACCATATTTCTTTAGAACTTTTTCAAATTGTTCATTACAAAAATGGGTCCCACGATCACTTATAATAGCCCGCGGAGTTCCAAACCTAGCAAAGAGTTGTTTCAAAAAGTTCACCACAACTCGAGCATCATTCGTGGGCAAAGCCTTAGCTTCAACCCATTTAGACAAGTAGTCCACGGCTACGAGAATGTATTTGTTTCCTTTCGAAGATGGAAACGGCCCCATAAAATCGATCCCCCACATGTCAAAGATTTCACAAACTTGGATAATGTTTTGAGGCATTTCATCCCTTTGTGAGTTCTTTCCTTGACGTTGACAAGCATCACAAGACTTGATCAAGTCTTGGGCATCACGATATATGGAAGGCCAAAAGAAACCGGCATCAAAGACTTTCTTCGCGGTGGCGTTAGCACCATGATGTGTCGTGGATAGTATAGTGATTTATTTGAGATTACGTTATAGGGTAAATTAAAAAATTACCTTTTGGAAAAAGTAATAGACTAATAATACCAATGACGAATTCAATTAAACACGTGAGTGACTCGAGTTCGTTGTACACAAAGATCTTATGAATTTGAGACGTTTCGTTTTGATTTTGACAATCGATTTGAATTGGTTTTCGGTTTTTAAACTACAATTAAAATCTACCAATTTTAAACTATTTAATATTATCCTAAAGTGCATGAATCGTAAACCCCGCTATATTTAAAATCTAAACAATTACTATTTACAAATTAACACACTATTTAAAAATTAACACACTATTTAAAAATTAATCTAATAAAAAATCTATTAAAATAATTTTTAATCTATTTTAAAAATCTAATAAAACTTATTAAAACAATTTACTTTATTACAAATTACTTAAAAATAAATCTACTTTAAAAACTACTTTATTAAAATCTACTTTTATAAAAAAAATTCTAATTAATAGAAAATAAACTAATTAAATAATCTAAATTTAACAAAAACATTTTTTTTTATATTTTATTATTTATTTTTATTTAAAACTAAGATTTTCTTTAAATAAAAAAAATACTAATTAAGAGTTTATAAAGAAAAACGTATCCTAAATAAAAATCATGCTAGAAGTGTAAAATCTGCCAAACAGCATCCTATTATAATAAAGAAATGGAGGAAAGTAAAATCAAAAAAGCCTTGAGCTCAATTGGGTAACACGCTGGACCTCTACCCTTGAGGTCAAGGGTTCGATTCCCATACGGGACATTATTTTTGGATTAAATTTCTGACAACAGAAATCAAAAGTCTAATCACAGGAGTGACTTTTTGGTATGTTATAACTTCGTAGATAAATTTGCAACAGATTGCTTAATCAGTACCCAAATTATGCGTTTGGGTACCTGATGAATATAGACAACTAATACATCAAAATAGAAGAACTCATTTATAGCTACACACCCATTATCCAGTTAAACCAAAGCAATTTTAAGTTAAAAACAAGCAAGAATATCAATTCGAATTCATTAACTTAAATAAACAAATGCATATTTAAACCAAATCAACAGTTATGCAGTGTTAAAAAAAATTCTAAAAGAGGAAAATTTCAACAGACTTCAACATATCCGCATATCCACTAAAATCAGCACCAAATCTAAATAAACTATACGAAATCTCAATTTACCAAATCAATCTCATAAGCTTTGAACTAAAATAATTAAAACTCATTTAATCTGAACTTTTAACACTAAAACTTGCATAAACCTTAACTAAAACATGACAGACCAAGCTTAACAAACAACAATAAGTGGTAGCTTGTCTACTTAACAGTACCCTAAAAAAATAATCAATCCATAGAATAGTGGGCAAACTTTCCAATTCTACATTCAATCTAAAACTCACAAATAAATGAAATCGTCGTCAAAATCAGAACAAAATAACAAACAGAACTAAATTGTAACCTTCCAAATCACATCAGCTTATCTGAGCACAACAAATCATAAATTCATTTGAAATCAGTTACTGAACATTACAGATCTGGTTGAACTAGCAGATTCAGCAGCTATCAGAGATATCCAAAGCATTAAAACAGATAAATTCGAAAGCCCCTTTCTGACACAGATTCAGCTAAACAAAAACATAAACTATAAAACTTCAACAAATTATTATTAAACATATAAAATTCAACATGACCAAATCATTTTAAACAAATAAGCATCAAACACCGATTAATATAAATAACATGAATCTTAAAAAGAAGATGTACCTTTTGAAGTAACCCTTTGAGAAGTAGAGCGGCGCTGAACCGTCTAACAGTCAGAATCATGACCACCATTTACCACCATACATCGAACCACCATTACCAACACCATTTGAATCGGATATTTAAACTTTCCAGTGGGGAAAGTTTTCCCCAATATTTATTTTCTTAATATTCAATCGAAGCTATTATTAAAGCTTAATTAAATATCTTAAACATCATTAAAACAGATTAGGTTGAAGTAAATTGTAAGATCAATCTTAACAAAAAGTAAAATAGAGAAATATTTCGAATAAAACAAATTTTTATTAATATCAAAAGTTATTACAATACTGAGAAAAGTAAACTACAAATTACCTAAAACTAATTATGCATAATAACTTTAGAAAATAAAAAATGGGATAAAAATTACAGTAGATTGGGTGGGTTTTTATAGCCATCCCAGACTGTTGATGAAGGGTATCTTCGGATCTTCTTTGGAATATTCCATTCAATTTTCAGCTCTTGGATCCTTATTCTCTTTCTCTTGACTGATCGAATGGTTGAGATTCACACACTAGCACACGGATTGCCAACGTGACTCCGTGTGTGCTAGTTGTGTTTCTTTTGAGCCATTTGATTGGTTGAATGTCGAAATTGATGTGTCCAAACCAACCGAAATCTTCCACGTAGCCTCTTTTCTCCATCACTCTCTCTTCCTTAAATATTGGGGGTTTTATTCCTCTTTGATTGAATTAATCGAATAAGTAAAAAGCCTCATGTTATTTTGGATATTTATTGATCTAGGGTTTTTGCACAGTAACTTAAAAGTTACTGGTTTTGTTATTTTATTCGGGTGAAGGTGAGATGGGGAAGTAGACGATACATAGGGAATAACGAATGTGTTTAATAAGTGAGTAAATGAAACGTGTGGGATAAAATTTATGTATAACAGACACACGGTTAAATAAGTAAAAAATCTTTGGTTTTACAAACCCTAAAGGCCCATAATGTTTTCTTCTTTCATTCGTTTCTTCCCCAAAATGTTTGGGCTTTTGGCCCAAGCTTCCAATCCGAATATTAATTTTCCCATTTTTGGGCCATTTGAATTTTCAACCAATAAGTAATAATAACTTGAATCATAAATGGGCTTTTGAGCCCATTTACCCAATTGTGGGACCCACTTGATCCGTTTTCTTGACAAATGATGAAATCCGCTAAAGTCGAGCTCGATTTTGGCTTCATTGATCTTTTTCTTCATTCTCGTGTCGATTTTGCCGATTTTTCGCGAACTTGGTACCTACACACATTCAAACAAGAAAACAACATATCCAAGGCATATTTGATACATTTTGTGCAATATTTCATTGTTATTTGATACAAATGATATGAGTGATTAAGCTCATATCAATGGCCTTGTTGGCCACACTTGAAACAACCACCAGTACCTCGGTGACAAACACCAGAATATCTACGCGAACAAGTAGGACATATAGGATGCGTGAACCCTCTAACAGGCGTCCTAGCTTGCTAAGAGCCTGTTTCAGGATTACATGCATGAGACATGATCATGGAACATAAGCATGATTACATAGAAGGTTTAATAGTTACCAGATGAAGTAGAACGATTAGGCTGTGAACCTTTACGATCCTGATCCCTGCCGTTGTTATAAGAGTCGCTGGAATGTCAGATTACCATAACATAAGACAGTTTAACATGAAAGAAGGTAAATGTAGGGACATGTTGATGTTCGATTTATTGGCATTGTTACGGTAATTATCATTACCGCCACGCCTATCTGAAACAGAATGGTCGTTGGTCTGACCGTTTCCCTTAGATGCTTGTTGCTGAGCGACCGCAGGTTTACGGTCGTCAGTCTTCTGTCTGAAATATAAAGTTGAACAGAGGATGATATGAAAATGAAAGTACTAAAAGAAATGAATAGTTTACAATTGGTGATTGAAGATACCTCTTCACTGATCGATCATCACCAAACTCCTCTCGTTCTTGAAGCATCTCAATCTTAGGGGCTTCATCGTCCACCTTTGCCACTGTAGTGAACGTAGCACAAACCAAACTATTGGCAACCAAAGTGCGAAGAGCCCAACGAAACTTCTCATCTTGCTCCTCAGCAGTACCAGTTGCTGCTCCCATGAAACCAGCCAAACAGAGAAACCTCTACATGAATTCGTTGCTGTTCTCCCAGCAACCTGTCGAATATTATGATAATCCCTCTTCAGTTTCTCCTGCTCAGCATGCGGGAAGTACTGATTAAGGAAGAGCTCCTTAGACTGGTCCCATGTCAACAGTGCAACCTAATTATCACCACCGTTGGACCGCTTGACTGACTTCCACCACTGCAGCACATCACCTTCAAACTTATAGCAAGCCAGTCTTGCCTTGAAAGTGCCATTACAACCCATCGCATCAAATATCTTCTCAATATGAGAAATCCAAGCCTCAGCCTCGTTGGGGCTGTTAGTCTGCTCAAACGAACGGGGTCCCTATTTGTTGAATCGCTCCAACTAAGTCATTAGGGTAATAGGCGGTGGTGGTGGAGGATTGTTGTTGTTCTGAGGATGAGGGCCAAATTGAATGCCCTGGGCTTTTATTTCAGCATGAACTTCAGCCCTGATTTCATTGCGAAGTTGGGGAAGGATGCCTTGCAAAGCTGCATTGACAGTTGCAGCCAATTCTTGAGCATTGCGTGTGTTCACCATTTGACAGTTTAAAACAAAATGCAACATAAATAATGAGTTCAATTAAAATATGACATGAATACAAAATGCATGAACGTTGTATAAAACATGAGTTTATTTATGATGCATAAAACAGTTTTAAAACGCATGGTAAATTAAATATGATGATATGTCAATGAGTGAATGCCTATGGGTCGGCTCACAAACAAAAAGGCAAGTGTGGACGCCTATGAGTCGGTCCACTAAACAAACAAAATGTTTCGATAAAAACACATATGACTAAATAGGGCCAGTCCTGTACCAACCATTACTTAGTCAAAATTCATGCGACAATGAGACAAATGCATGAAATGAATACATAAAATGAATACATGAAATTAAAATGAATGAATGCATGAAAACCAACTGTCAGTTCTAGGAAGACGCTGGTGACTACCCGTAAGTCATAGGTCATGTTTTACAGAGCTACAAGTCGAAACCTTGGCTCTGATAGCATAATTGTTATACCCCATTTGATAAAATGGAATATCACAGTAATATATGGCGTGTCATCAAAGCATGAAAGGTAAATGTATTAACATTCCTGACCATAAATGGAAATACCGGAAATAAACATCGGTATTCCAAGTAACTCAACACAAGCAAATAAAAGTACTATAAAGGGAAACGACTAAACAATGTCCAACATGAAATAAAGTATGATTAACGCATAAGATATAGAAGGCTGGATAGCTTCCATCCTAATGCACATACTCTTGAGATCCTACTTGCGACCTTGGGCACCTACCGTTTGGGAACATGGAAATGGAAAATGGCTGACCATAACGCCTAGTGCACGGATATAAAATAAAGCATGGAAACATAGAGTAATGAAAGCATAAAAGAGCATATAAATCATGGAAGGCAGCAGAAATGAATAAGTCTTGGGAAACCTAGATGTATAACATGTTTACTGGTTTTAGTTCTGAAAACGTAGCTTATGGTACTTATGAAAATCTGTATTAGTGTAATATACGAAAAGCCAATATATATCATGAGGTCAACAACGTGCATGAATACTTGGAGGGGTGACATCATCATGCAATTAGAGGGGATGCCTCTATTTAATATGGTAATGGGTAGGAGGGATCAGCTCCTTGTGAAGGATGCAAGGCTCACACCATATTCACCATGAAATCCTGACTGACACTATAACTAGGATGCACCCATACGCCCCACATGATAATATAATAATAAAGGCCAAATAAACTAAAAGGGACACCACGAGCTATCACTACATCGTGGTGAAGTCATAACACTAATGCCTCTAGTGTTATGGTTATGGTACCTCCATAACTAGGTGAAAGTGGCATGCATGTATATGGCTAAGGTAACTAATAAATCATAAGCATTTAAATCCATAACTACTGGGAAAACAGTTGGCTGCATACGGGAAATCCTAATAAAGGATGAGATTGTCCTTACTGAAGGACGGAAAATCCGTACCTTGTGTCTAGTATAAGCTAACGGACGCGCTGAAGAACCTACTCCACCTTGATGGATAATACTACATAAGATAGGGACGTGTATGAGTTGTCTAAGATACATGTGTTTTACTGGTTCTATGTGTTCTTAGCTTATTATTCATGTTCTGTCATGTTTTAACTGTTTTATGTGTTAACTGTAGTTACTCTTGTATTCTATTGTTTATTATTAATGTAATAAGGCCTTATAATACTTGTATTGTAATACTAAGTAACTTTCTAAAAATAGGAGGTTTCTTAAAATAGTAAGTTTCTAAAAATAGAAAGTTTCCAAAAATAGTAAGTTTTCATAATTAGAAATAAGTTGGATTAAAATATAAAGTAAAGTTTATTTACAAAAATTTAAGTCATGGTTCAAGTATTATAGCTTATTACATAATTAAGTTGGTTAATTTAATAAACTATACATTATAAGAATTTAATTAAAAAATAACATGTTTAATTAAATTAAACTAAGTAAATACTTAGGTTAGTCATGAAATATTAATTTTAATATTTTAACCTAAGTCATGTATTTAATTAAATTAAATAGTCTTGGAAATAATTTAATTAAACTATTAAACTGGTTTTTAAAAAAAATTCCCCGAGCCCGAACCCGTGTTCAAAATATACCCGAGTCTGAAAATGCCTAGCCGACACCACATAGCCGACGGCTAGTGGTGTCATCAGGCGGCTGAATAACCATCGCAGCCCCACCAGTAGCTAGACCGGTTAATCGATTGCCACTGGTTGGCCACTGTTCCCACTGTTAAGCCACGACTAGCCGCTGTCGAGCCCGGTTCAAACTGGCTTACTGCCGGTTCCAAGTCTTTTTGTTATACCGAGCCACACCGAGACCCTAGTGGTCTCGGTTAGCCCCGATACCAAATCAAAACCCACCAACAACCATACCCCGACTCGCGTCGGGGTCCCTCGTTGTGCGTCCGAGCCAAACAAACCAAGCCGAGACCTTTGGTGTTCTCGGTGGTGGTGGTAAAAACAATTCGAGCTTGTAACTCTTGGTTGTGGTCTCGGCCAAACCAAACAAACACCAAACATCCCTAAAATCATGTTTTCTAGCAAACCCTAACATGTTTTTATGATTTGTTCTTGATTTTATTACACGAAATCATTAAAAGATTAAAAAGAAATAAAAAGAAAAGGGTTATGCTTATACCCGAATGCGTAGTTGTTTAAGGTTAATGAACTCGAACACAAACACGTAGATTTCCAAGATCAAAAATCAACAAACACCTCCTTGGTGTTCACTATGGCTGGCGGCAAGAAGAGATGGGACCAAGGGTTCCTTGGTTTTTTTGTTAAGCTAAAATTTGAATAAAAGTTTCCTGTGTTTTTCTTAAACATGTAATGGTCATGGGTCATGGTCCAAAAGGCCCACTCCATTTCTTATGCTCTCTTAGCTGCGGCCACCTAAGCCCACGAGGAAAAACTTGTAGCTTTTGTTAAGTTAAATATTCGTGATCGTTCGTGTTTAATTATCGTGAATTATATATATCGTGAACACGTCACATTTATAATATACGTAAATACATGTTATTTAAAGTCGTGACACGTTTAATATATTATAAATGGAAAGTTTAAATTTTATCGTATTTTCGTGTATTTATTGTTCACATGTACTGTTCATGGTATTTTAATGCGGGTTTTGCACTTGGAGTTCAAGAGACAAAGATGAGTAAATTGGAGCTTTTTCAACTAAGATCTATGTGGGGTAATTTTAATTTTAACTATCCGTGTATTATGGCAAGAGGATGTCTGGTGGTTTGGTTACCATGTGGGATCCAAGCGTCTTTGCTAAAAAGAGAATATGGTGTGGCGAAAATTACATCATCGTGGAAGGTAAATGGAAGAATTCGCTTAAGGACTACTTTATCATCAATGTGTATGGCCCTCAATACCAGCCGGATAAATCTATCTTATGGTCTACATTACGTACGTTTATTCAAACAAACAATGGTAGAGTCATTTTATTTGGCGACTTAAATGAACTAAGATGTGAATCAGAGAGGTTTGGCTCTATTTTCTCTAGTGGTGATGCTACTATCTTTAACTCATTCATTCACACCACATGTTTGATTGCCCTTCCTTTGGAAGGAAAGAAGTTCACTTGAGTAAATAAGGTTGGGTCTAAGATGAGCAAACTAGACCGCTTCCTTATCTCGGGTGATGCTCTTCAATCTTTCTCGGATTTCCATGTCGTTGCTCTTGATAGATTATTTTCATATCATAATCCCATCCTTCTTCACTTTAATAGGAAATATTTTAGCCCAACTCCTTTTAAATTATTTCACTCTTGGTTAGATCGCGTCGACTTTGAAGACACAATAAAAGAGAAGTGAGTTGTTATCGCTTCGGGTCTTTCTAAACCTCTTCCTATAAAGCTCAAAGACCTTAAAATGCATCTAAAACTTTGGTACTCTCGCACTAAAGAGGTCGGGGTTAGTAGAAAAAATAATATCTTAGTTACTTTGCAAGATTGAGATAATAGGATTGATGATGGTATTGTTACTGACTTAGAGAGGAATGCTTGAATTAACAAGATGCAAGAGCTTGATTACCTCGAGAAGATGGAATCAATGGACTTGCTTCAAAAATCAAGAGTAAAATGGGAGGTCGAGGGAGATGAAAACACAAAATTCTTCAGCGACCTTATTAATTTTAGGAGGAAGTATCAAATGGTTCGAGGAATCATGTTAGAGGGTGTTTGGATATCTGATCCTATTGCCATAAAAACTACGTTTCTAGAGTTTTTTAAAGAAAAATTTAGTTGCCATGATTCTCTTGTTTCTTTTCCTTCTATGCTCCATGCAATCGGCTTAGTGTGCAAGAACGAGACTCTCTCGAAGTGATGGTTTCTTTTGAGGAAGTCAAGCGGTTTGGGAATGTGGTAGCCAAAAAGCTCCGGGCCCATACGGTTATTCCTTTATGTTCATTAAAAAGTTTTGGGAGCTCTTAAAGCATGATATTCATACATTTGTGGAAAACTTCTTCTCAACTGGTAAGTTTCCACAAGGTTCCAATTCCGCTTTCATTACTCTAATCCCAAAGGTGCCTAACCGATTATTCATCAAAGATTATAGACCTATTTCTCTTATTGGTATCCATTACAAGATTGTTTCTAAGGTAATCAATTCTGTCATTAGTCCCAAACAATCTGCTTTTATATCGGGTCGATAAATCCTAGATGGCGCTCTTATTCTTAGTGAGATCATTGACTAGTACAAGAAACGTAAAAAGAAGTTAATGCTTTTCAAAGTTGACTTTGAAAAGGCTTTTGACTCCGTGAGTTGGAGGTATCTCGATTTTGTTATTGATAAACTGGGATTTGGAATTAGATTATGTTCTTGGATTAAAGCCGGGTTAGTGTCAGCCAGGACTTCTATTTTAGTTAATGGGAGCCCGACTTCATAGTTTTCTTTAAAGACAGGCTTGAGGCAAGGGTATCCCCTATCGCCCTTATTATTTATTATTGTCATGAAAGGTCTTCATATAACTCTTCGTGATGGACTTGCAGCTAATTTGTTACCCGGGTATACATCTTTCTCACCTTTTTTATACATATGATGTTGTTATCCTCTCCGAGTGGAATTAAATAGACAAGAAAATATTATTCGGATCCTCAACATTTTATATATCGCGTTTGGCCTTAAGATTAATATTCACAAGTCGAACGTTTATGGTATTGGTGTTTCATCTAACGAGATCGAGACTTTGGCTACTTGTTAGTTTATGTAAATCTTGGATCTTGAGAGAGAGTAGAGAGAGAAAGAGATGGTAGATCATACACACACTTTACAGAGAGAAAGTAATGAAAACCACACTTTACTATGTGTAAATGAAATGTGAACCAAACCCTCTCCAACTAAGGAGAGAGTTTATATACCCAAGCCATATGATGGGCTTGGGCTTGACATTGGGCAACCGACCTACACATGTTGTAGGCTTGGCTAACCCTTGTTTGATTAATAATAAAACTAAACTACGAGCTACTAGCTAATATATTGTCGGAGTGACCGATCCTTCTAAATTCGTAAAAACGTATTTCCAACAATCTCCCCCTAAGGGAGGTCACTGGAAAAAGGGCGTTACCCGATTTACAATAACAAAATAAACCTAGCATAATATGCTTGTCTTGAGCTCTTAGTCTTCGTCTTTATTTCTTTTTCTTTTCCTGTGAATATGTTGATGTGATATTTAATATCAATCTTGAGCATTAATCTCTTGCCTTGATCTTCTGCATCCATCACTTGTGATATTTGCCTCTTCGTGACTTCATGTCCCACATACTTATACCTTTGTAATTCTTGGAAGCTTCAGAGTTTGATATAGCGTAAGACTTGACTTTTAGACTTTCTTGAATTTGTTGAAGTATTAAGTGCAAAAAATATAAGCATGTGGGAACGACTTCATCTCGGACTCCGCAACGCCATCGTCTTCAGATGCCACAATATAAGTAGACACGAACGAAATTGTTTTGAAAAATTCATTCTAATTCGGTAGCATTTTACCTCCGGTCGGTGAAGACCGTTGGACGATATAAAATATCATACTTGTGACAGGTAGACTTAATTAAAAATCTTATTGACAAGATTTAGCGGGTAAACCCGTTCTCTTTACTCGATCGTACAAAGCTGACTGCGAACGTAAAGAGTGAATCATTTGGATAAAAGTATCCGCATGATTGAAGCCGTCATTTCGGATTCCTGGAAAAAGTTTGATTCAGTTAAGATTCACACCATCGTTGCTTTCTAGTTGTTACGAGCTTGATTCAAATTTAATCTGCAAGTTACTTACCAAGTGCTGTTTGACATTAACACTAGAAGGATTTCCATTTGTCACTGTAAATACCAAAAAGTATTCTCTTGTTCTGGCAGGATCACTAAGATATTGCTTAGAGGTCTGGAACGTGTTTAAATTCAGTTAAGAATTAAACCATTGTTGCTTTCCAGTTATCACAAGTTTGATTCATAAAGAATCGCACACGTCACCTACCATGAGATTTTTAATGTTCTCTCAAGAAGGATTTCCATCTTCATTGTAAATACTTTCGTATTACTCGGATGTTCAGGCAAGATCATGAAGATTTTACGTAGGACTCTTAATATCTTTCTTCCTTTTCAAATGGCTCTAGAGTCGATCGTGCATATTGGATTTTAGTGATCGAAGGCTGGAGAGGAGTGCCACCATTTCAATACAAATTTATTCGGAGTGAATAAATAGTTAGATAACGTGTTGATCTCCGTATGATTAAAAAAAATACCTTTTGAGAGATATCTGAGTTAGCTGGGATGGGTTGTCCATTACATCATTGGGTCCATGATGTGTATCTTCAATAACATATGATTTGACCCGGTTTCTGCCTAAGGTTGTAAGGAGGGCTTTTTTTTCACCCTTTATCATTAGAATTATTTTTCATTCATCAACCCCTTCAATGCTTACCAAAACGTCATAACTAGCATCTTGTTGTGATTGTTCCATTGCTAACTTAGGTACTTGGTCAGCATTCAGCTACATTCACAATATTTCTCCATCTTTCCTAAGGACTACTATTTCTAGCTATGGAATATCCTTGGGAAGTGTTAATCCCACTTTAATCCATAACACAATATAAGATGATATTTTAGAGAGAGAAATAGATGAAGGTAGAGAGAGAAAGTAGAAAGATTATAGAAGGTTAAACATTGCTTAGAGAGAGAAACTAATGTAACCAATACCCTCTTCCACACATGGAAGAGGGTATATATATGCCACGCCATTAAGGCTTTAGTGGGCTTGTTCATGGGCCGGGCTTGGATTTGCTTGGGCTTACGCCCCTAAATTATATAATATTAGCTTAAATACCAAGCCCGGTTAACCCGACTAACATATTACAGTACAAGACCAACAACGACTAAGATGACCTATTACATTCTTGTTTGACTATATAAATATAGGGCTAACAATCTCCCCCAATGTATTGGTCATCTTTAAATGCATAAGATGATTGAGTGAATACATCTTTGTGGAGGTGATCTTCATTCTTTGGTCTTGTATCTTGGTCTTTATCTTGTTTGCAATGGCTTTGTTCCTTCATGATTTTGTGATCTATATCTTGAGCCTTTGTCATTTGACTTTGAGTGCTTGAGATCTTCATCTTGTGCTCCTTGTGACTAAGATGACCTATTACATTCTTACATTCTTAGGTATCTTGATTATCTCCATCTTGTGCTCTTGTGACTTCTGAATTTACATCGGTTAGTACACAGCTACGCCACCTTCTTGATATGCAACAATATATATAGACACGGATAAAATGGCATTGAACATTTCATCCTAACTCAGTAGCCTTTTACGTCCGGTTAGTGAAGACCGTTAGATGGTATCAAAGACCGTACCTGCGATCGGGTAGATTCGATTAAGAACCTCCTTCACAGGAATTCCCGGCGGTAGTAGCCAGTTCTCTTTACTCGACCGTCTCAAAGCAGAATGCAAATGTTAAGAGTGAATCATAAGGATAAATTATCTGTCTGATTAGAGTCGTCAATTCAGAATTCCTGGAACAAGTTTGATTCTAAAGAATCGCACCATTGTTGCTTTCCAGTTTGTCACAAGCTCGATTCATAAAGAATCTTGCGAGTTACCTATCGTAGTGCTGTTTGAGGTTGACACTGGAAGGATTTACATTCCTCATTGTGAACTCTGATGAGTGTCACTCTGAATGTTCTAGCAAGATCACACGGATTTTGCGCAGAAACCTGGAATCAAGTTTGAATCAATTAAGAATCGAAACTCAGTTGCTTTCCAGTTCTCACAAGTTTGATTCGGGTGGAATCGCACAAGTTACCTTCCATGAGCTTGTTTAATGCTGGCTCAAGCAGGATTTCCATCTTCATTGTGAATCGTATCACTCAGATGTTCTGGCAATATCACAAGGATAATGCATAAACTCGATTGTGTCCTAATGAGATTATAGATTGATCTCTTTTTGGATCTAGACTCGATAAGTGCATTTTGGTAATCGGAGGCTGGAGCAGAATGCCACCTTTTCAATATTAACTAACTCGGAATGAGAAAGTCAATAGATACGTGTTGATCTCCGTGACAATGAGACAAGTTTCTTTTGATAGAAACTCAAATGGCTGGGGAAGGGTTGTGCGTCGCATCACTGGGTCCATGACACTTGTCTTCAAAAGATGTGTTAACCCGGTTTCTGCCTAAGTTGCATAGAATATTCAACTCCTTCAATGCTTACCAATACGTCATCACTAGCACCTTGTTGTGATTGTTCCAGTGCTAACTTAAGTAATTGGTCCGCATTCAGCTTCATTCAACTCCATTTTTCTTAAG
Organism: Glebionis coronaria; assembly: GCA_025667525.1. Taxonomy (NCBI): domain Eukaryota; kingdom Viridiplantae; phylum Streptophyta; class Magnoliopsida; order Asterales; family Asteraceae; genus Glebionis; species Glebionis coronaria. The sequence continues at coordinate 70,131,692 of CM046877.1, read as the reverse complement.
GACAACTGTTTCTAGCTATGAAATGTCCTTTGGTAGATCCCTCCGGTTCTGGTTGGATCATAGGACTTTGTTTCCTATCCTAAACCACCTTTTGACTCCATCGTTCCGTCGTGGATAGTAGGTTGTTTTGGGTATAGATCGTAACCATAAACTGTTGAAAACCATTCAAAGGGCTTGATAAAAATCAAAACTTTTAACACTTGAAAGTTTTACATTTTCGAAAAGCTCCCCCTACACACATGAATCGATATACGAAATTGATGGGCATGTGAAGGAAAGAGTTGCACTTGAGTCTTTAAGATCACATGTTACGATATATTACATTTTAATAACATTTTCTCCCCCTATCTCTAATATTAAAACATAATATTAGAGATACCAATGGATTAAAATATGACAATTTCTAAACTCGTTGGGAGAGAAACATGTGTGCACGCATGAATCATGGAACTTTTTCAGTCAGGACGCTCCCCCTCAACAAATATATGTGTGTCTTGAAACGAAAATTTGACAAAATTTTGGAAAAAGGACACCACAAAATATGTTGAGGTACGGAGATGAGATGCCTTATCCGATATAGTATATTACATAAGACAGTTTTAGACCGTTTTCAGAATGTGTTGGATACATAAAATATGACAATTTCAGAGATGTACCCAACAACATTAAAGGATTGATTTTAAAACGCCCCCCTCAAAAATTGATCAAAATAACATATGACATCTTTGAGATATAAAAACCTTATATGAGGAAGGGAGTGTTGAACACACAAGTTTGAAAGATTTAGAAAAACCTTTTGAGAAATTCTTGAAAAATTGTGTTCAACGGTTTTAAAATAATCAAAATAGAAGACTTCTCTTCTATTGCTTAGGGAAAGTGGACTGAAATGTACACTTCCCTTTCGGGTCCGATTTTCATGAGCTCAAAACTTTGATTGTTTTGTGACTGGCTCATGACCGAGAAAAATAAATTTCCCGTTATGAAGGATAAGTTATCATCAGTGATAAACTTTCCTTAAGTTGAAGTTCGAGTTCTAAGCTGACATTTACTTAGAAATCGTTTTCATGAACTTAAAAACTTAGAATGTTTTTATGAGAAGCTCATGACCGAGAAATATGAATTTCTCGTTCAAAAGGATAAGTTATCGTCCGTGATAAACTTTCCTTATTTGAGGTTCGAGTCCTAAGCTGTGATGCGCTTAGAAGTCATTATGAGAGAGTATCAAGCAGCTTCATTTGCCAAAACCTCCAAGTCTTTTGGAGTCATATACTTCATACCAAGACGGCCAACGAGATACTGAAACCTATTTTGGGATAGGGCTTTAGTAAACAAGTCTGCTATCTGTTACTCAGTTCTGACAAAGTATAATTCCACGATACCACGTTCCACTTGTTCCTTGATGAAGTGATATCTTACTGCGATGTGCTTGGTACGGGAGTGTTGAACCAGATTGCATGAGATGGCTATGGCCGACTTTGAGTCACAATACATAGGTATTTTATCAAAGTGGAAGCCATAATCCGTGAGTTGAGTTCTCATCCAGAGGACTTGAGTACAAAACGCGGATAAAGCCACATATTCTACTTCAGCTGATGAAAGCGAAGTGCAATCCTGCTTCTTTGACGAACAGCTCACAAGCTTGTCTTCCCCTAACAATTGTACGCTACCAGAAGTGCTTTTTCGACTATCAAGGCAACCTGCGTGATCAGAATCTAAAAAAACTGTTAGATGAAAACTGGTTCCCTTCGGATACCAGAGTCCCATGTGAATGGTATTCTTAAGGTACAGAAAGATCAGTTTAACCTCTTTGAGGTGATTTTGAGTAGGTCTTGCTTGATATCGTGCACAATAGCATGTGGCATGATGAATATCAGGCCTGCTGGCTGTAAGGTACATAAGTGACGTGATCATACTGTGATATCGCGTTTGATCTACGGGATATGAGTACAAGTCATCGTCTAGGGATTTGGTCGACAATGGTGTACCAACGCGAGCACATGAGGTCATACCATGCTTTTTAAGTATCTCTTGAGCATACTTAGCTTGGTTTATGAAGATACCACGCGGGGATTGATGAATCTGGAGGCCTAAAAAGAGTTTTAGCTCCCCCATCATTGACATTTCAAATATGCTGTGCATTAATTTTTCAAAACGTTTGAAAGTTTTGGGCTTGTGGAGCAAAAAATAATGTCATCAACATAAACTTGCAACAGCAGTATGTCATCCCCATATTTATTAATAAAGAGAGTAGGATCAATAGAACCTTTGGAGAATCCTTTGGAAACCAAGAAGTTAGATAGTTCTTCGTACCATGCCCTTGGAGCTTGTTTAAGTCCATATACAGCCTTCTTGAGACGATAGACTTTGTCAGGATGATGAGGATCGATGAATCCTTCCGGCTGATTCACATACACTTCTTCCTTCAAATGACCATTGAGAAAAGCAGTTTTAACGTCCATCTGAAAAACCGTGAAGCCCTTATGTGCAGCATAAGCAAGGAATAACCTGACCGTTTCCAAACGAGTGACTGGAGCGAATGATTCATCGAAATCTATCCCTTCTTGTTGACGATATCCCTTAACCACAAGACGAGATTTGTTTTTGATGATGGTTTGTTCTTCATCCAGTTTGTTTTTTCAGATCCATTTGAAGTCTAAAAGTGAAATTCCATAGGGTCTGTCAACAAGTTCCCAAACATTTAGGCGTTCAAACTGATGAATTTCGTCTTGCATTGATTCAATCCACGCATGATCAGTCATGGCTTGCTTGATGTTTGTAGGTACAGTTGAACTCACAGTGAGTGTATACATACACACATCACCATCGGTGTTGAGTTGTTTACGTGTTCGAACCGGTTGTGAAAGATTTCCAATTACTTGCTCCAATGGATGATCCCGAGTCCAATGGTGAGTGGATGGATATCTTTGGTAGAATGTATTCATGTTGGACGGATCAACATGTTGAGTAGAAGACTCCCCGACTTCGTGTACCGGTGTACCGAACGAGTTGATAAATTCTTCTTCATCACGTTGTGCATCGACTGCTTGATTGTTGTTTTCTCCTTCAGCATTGACGGTTGGTGATGTTGGTTGTATGACAGTTTCTTGAGTTTCTTGAGTATCCACTGGAATTGTCTCTTGAGCAACGGTTGTTGAAGTAGATGCAGTTGTGTCTTGTTGACTTGGTTCGGGTACATCAGCAGTATTGACAACGAAAGGCTTTGACACAACTTGATTTTTCCATAGTAGTATTCATCAAACATTGGATCATATAAATCAACCAACTCATTCATTTGTGTCGTATCCGTCGAGTCTGCTGTTGGAGTACTTTCTCGACATTCTTTCATGGGACGTACACTATTTTGTGTAGGTGCCATTGCTGGACAATGAGGTACGGGACTTGAGCTGTTGTGTTCAAGTACCATTTTTGGCAATTCATCAAAGTTCACATGAATTGTTTCTAAAAAAATCTTTGTTTTCTTGTTGTAAACTTGATATCCTTTTGACAATGTAGCATACCCCACAAAGATACATGCATCACCTTTTTGTTTCATCTTGTCGAGATTCTCACCGTCTTTAAGAATGTAGCATAAAGATCCAAATACGTGAAAGAATTTAACAGTAGGTTTGGTGTCTTTTCATGTCTAGGGATGACGAGAGAACGATTCTGAGTATAACAGGCAGTTGCAATTGCTTCAGCCCAGAAGAATAGTGGTAATTTGAAGAAGAAAGCATTGTTCTAGCTGCCTCAACCAAAGTGCGGTTCCGTCTTTCGACAACGCCGTTCTGTTCAGGAGTTCGAGCAATAGACGTTTGATGTTCGATGCCTTCTTCTTGAAAGTAAGATTGCAAATTTTCGTTCCAAAATTCAGTACCCCTATCCGTTCTTACGGTTAAGACTTGATCTTGAAGATTACGTTGTATCATCTTGAGAAAGTTTTTGAGAACCACTGGTGTTTCATCTTTGGACCTTAAGAAGAAGGTCCATGTGTATCTAGAGTAATCATCAACAATCACGAGAATATACTTTTTCCCGTTAATACTCTCTACACGCATGGGACCACATAAATCCATGTGTAGAAGTTCCAATCGTCCTTTTGAGCTTGGGGTAGTCTTTGTTTTGAAAGACTTCCGTTTTGCTTTCCCCAACTCACAAGAAGAACAAAGATGGTCTTTGACAAATTTTAACTTAGGAAGACTGGACACAATATCATTCTTCGAAAGCAAGTTGATGGTGTCAAAGTTGAGATGTGACAATCGTTGATGCCATAATCATGCTTGAGAGGATGTAGCTTTGCCATTAAGCAAATTAGATTTGTTGAAGATGTATCATGAAGAGTTACTGTGTAGATATCAGAACCAGGAGAACCTGTAAGAAGGTCATTCCCATCGTAGTCTCTAACATAGCAAGTAGTTTTCTGAAAAGCCACTTCCAAATCCGCATCACAAAATTGACCAACCGAGAATAAATTGTGATTCAGTCCCTCGACGTAATAAACACTTTTTATAGTAATATTCCCTTGAACCAAATCTCCATATCCGAGTATCGCTGCAAACTGATCATTTCCAAACCGTAGCGTACCTAGAAACTTCTCCCCGAAGTTAATTAGAAGCTTGAGATTGTTCGTCATGTGCTTTGTGCACCCAGAGTCCATTATGAAGAGAATGATCTCGACGAGCTGCATAAGCATTAGAAGACAATGTAGAGTTTGACAAATGGGAGCCCTTGATAGAAGTGGGTTCCAAAATATTAGTAGGCATAGATTCTAAAGGCAAACTAACATTCATAGACCCAATTAGAATAGTGGTTGTCTTAGGTACCCATTTGTATCCAGGTGGTGTAAATCTTGAGTACCCCTGTTTACATGTCCTACTCATGTTCTCTTAAAGCTTCTTTAAAATGTTTTGTTTACGCAAAGTAGCGGATTCTAACGCACTTAGTTTCTTAAGTAGGTTGTGGTTCTTCTTGTTGAAGCTCTGTTGGAAATACGTTTTACGTATTAAGAAGGATCGGTCACTCCAACGATAGTTCATGTAATAGCTCGTAGTTTAGTTAATCTTCTTTACTTATCAAACAAGTCCAAGCCTAGCCTACAACATGTGTAGGCCGGCCCAAAAGTGTAAGCCCAAGCCCATTACAAGACTTGGGTATATAAACCCTCTCCTTTGATGGAGAGGTGTGTGGTTTCATTATTTTTCACATAGTAAACATTACTTTCTCTCTCTAGCTTTGTGTGAAATCCATCATCTTTCTATCTCTTTCTCTCTCTAGAAACATAAGCAAGATTTACAATCCTACAAATGGTATCAAGAGCCATGGGATGATTGTATTGTTCATGTGTTTGTGTTCTTGATTTACACGCCTATTTTGATCCTTATTACATACGTCCAAAATTTTTTTTGTGTTTTTGATGGTTTTTTCTTGATACAAATCTTCTACATAGTTGTGGTAGGGATTTGGTATAGTTACTTTGGCTAAAAACACAAAAATTTTGGGTGTTTTGATCATTTTTTGGCTTAAAATCACGAATTGGTTGAGTTTTGTCCGAGAAAAGTGGAAAATATTCCGATCTGGTCATCGGAAAGGGGTTTCTTGTACATTCCAATTGGTATTCAGATTGGGTATTCCGATCACTGTATTCAGATTGGGGTACATTCCGATTGGTATTCAGATTGGGGTACATTCCGATTGGTATTCAGATTGGGTACATTCCGATTGGTATTCAGATTAGGTACATTCCGATTGGTATTCAGATTGGGGTACATTCCGATTGGTATTCAGATTGGGGTACATTCCGATTGGTATTCAGATTGGGGTACATTCCGATTGGTATTCAGATTGGGTACATTCCGATTGGTATTCAGATTAGGTACATTCCGATTGGTATTCAGATTGGGTACATTCCGATTGGTATTCAGATTGGGTACATTCCGATTGGTATTCAGATTAGGTACATTCCGATTGGTATTCAGATTTGACATTCCGATCGAAGTATTCCGCTAACTCATTCCGATCATCATTCCGATCACTATTCCGATCACTATTCCGATATGTGTAATTTTGACTTGGAATTTTTGGTTTATTGAGAACATATTTTAGGGGATTTTAACATTGTTTCTCGACTTAAACTCACAACAACAAACACATTTACTTTCTTTCATTGATCGATCAAAGTTTGTAAATCTTAACTTATTAAAATGGAGTACACATCTCTTACGGATAAGTCCATCCTCTCGGGTACGGATAATCGTCCACCAATGTTGGTGAAGACTATGTATGAGGAATGGGCTTCCCGAATGGAACTTTATATGTTGAACAAGGAGAATGGACATCTCATTTGGGCATCGGTGCTCAATGGACCATTAGATTATGGTACAGTGACGGAAGGTACGACTACTCGTCCTCGCACAACGGGTGAGTTGACTGGAGATATGAAGATTCAAGATAAATGTGATAAGTATGCTACAAACATCATTCTCCAAGCCCTTCCTCCAGATGTCTACAAACTCGTCAGCAAACACAAAGTTGCCAAAGAGTTATGGGATAGAATTCGGGTTCTAATGCAAGGCACCTCGTTAACTAAACAAGAACGAGAGTGTAAGCTTTATGATACTTTTGATAAGTTTGCCTATGTGCCAGGGGAGACTCTCAATGATTACTATCTGAGATTTACCCTATTGTTGAATGAGCTCAATATCTATGGCATGACAATTCCTACCTTTCAATTGAACACCAAGTATTTGAACACTCTTCCTTCAGAATGGAAAAAATACGTGACGGATGTTAAATTGGCTAAGGACTTGCATAACACCAATGTGGATCAACTTCAAGCCTTTCTTCAACAACACGAATGCCATGTGATCGAGGCTCGGTTGTCTACACCTCAAGTTCATGATCCACTTGCAATGTATGCTTCTCAACAAAACATGGCTTATACTTATCAGCAACCATCATACTTGCAGCAGACACCACCACACAACTATCAGCAACCACAGCAACCATCTTATCCACCACCAATGATGCCACAGCAAGCATATCAACAAAGTGTTCATCAACAATCTTTTCCACAGCAACCACAATATCCGACATCACCATCACAAGCCAACACTTCTCCATTGGGCTATACTCCTCAGCAAGGATATTTTCCAATAGAAGCACAACCAGCACAGGCTTTTTACTCTAATGAACTTCCACCAATCCAAGCACCGGTCTTTACTCCAAATGATACGCCAGCTGATGTTCTAAACCATCTCACTGCTTACTTGTCAAAACTTGTTGCTACTAGAGGATTTCCACCAACAAACAATCAGCTCCGCACCTCTTCAAATCCTCGACAACAAGCCACTGTTCAAGATGGTCAAGTGACGGTGCAACCTATTCAGGGAAGGCAAAATTCATATGGACCTCCTACACGGACTGGGAACAATCAAGCTGTGAATTCTCAAGCTAATGGAAATGGAAGTCCTAGTGGTCCTAAAAAGGTTGTGACTTGCTACAATTGCCGAGGACAAGGTCATATGGCTAGGGAATGCACTCAGCCGAAAAAGAGGAGGGATGATGCATGGTTTCGTGAGAAGATGTATTTGGTTGATGCTCAGTCTAAGGGGAAGATTTTGGATTCAGAGGAGTTAGCATTTCTTGCAGACCCAGGGGCAGCAGATACTGAAGGCATTGCAGTCGTTTCCACTTCTAATGCAGCTTATCAAGCGGACGATCTTGATGCATACGATTCGGATTGTGATGACATTCACTCTGCCCAAGCTGCTCTCGTTGCTAATCTCTCTCACTACGGTTCTGATGTCATCAGTGAGGTACCAACCACATCTAATAATATTGATGATAACCAACATCAAGTTGGGCATGAAAATGACAACCTCGAACAGCATTCGGGGACTAGTAACTCAAATGATGTGGTACCCAATCCAACACATTTGAGTGAATCTCAACCAAATGCTACGACGGGTATGGAATCTTATGCTCAACATGATTTGGTCATGGTGCCTAAACATATTATTGATCAAATGCATATGGCCCTCAGACAATCCGTAGATACGAATTCCACCCTAACTGCTGAGCTTGCGTTGCATAAAGAAAAGATCAAAACTTTTGAAATGGTCCCTCAAGAAGAGAAAATAACATGTTCTGAATTTGACCAATTTCGTTTTGAAAAAAATTGAACACTTGAAAGAAATAGAATCATTAAAAGCTAATCTTTCCAATGAATTAAAAGAAAAAGAGTCGGTTGTCAATGATTTTCAGAAACTTAAAATGGATTTTGAAACTCTCGAGTCTAAAAAGGTTGAATCGGAAATTAATGCTACCAAACTTCTTAAATTCAAAGAACAACAGCTTTTAAAACAATACGCTTCCACAGAAAAGGTTCATCTTTTAACTAAATCATTTAAAGAATTCGAACTTAAGCGTCTTCAAGATTTACCACCTAATCCTGGTTATGCAAAACAAGCTCAGGAATATATTCCCGGTCTTTATGATATGACCATAATTGGCAAATCGAAAGAAGCACCTTTTGTCCGTAGTACTGAGGAGACACAATCACTTGGGGATGAAACTCATTCTAAAATGCTTTCAAAATTCCATACAATTGATTATGATCAACATAACAAAGATCAATTTTTGAAAAAGACACGCATTCGTTTACAAAAGGAATTAGCAGAATTAACAGTTCTTGTGCCCCAAAGTTTGTCAAATGAAAACCTTCCTAGTACGTCTCCTACACTCGTCAAAAAGGATTTAACGAAGTTAATTCCACCGGTAAGTAAGGCGTCCGTTAACTTAAATACGGTTCACCAACACTTAGCCGATTTTGACAAGGTCATTTTGGAACGTACGACGGCCACGGCCATAACGGAAGGTGAATGGAACTTTGAGCACACTAGAGCTGCATTTCGAGATGAAATTGTTCCGTTTGTAAAGAATGTTAAAGCTTGTCTTCGTAATATTGATCAAGATTTGTTTTTGGAAATAGAAGAAGTTAGACGTGTTTTCAATGAAATGGAAGATGCTTATGAAAACAGTTTACTTGAAATAGAACGGATTTCACGCCATAATGATCTGCTTCTGAATCAAGTGATGTCTCATGATATAGTTTCTGTCTGTGTGAATACAAGTGTTGATAATGATTCTATTGTGCATAATGTTGAATCTGTGGATAATGTGGTAGATAGTACTTGTCACGAATCTGACGCTGAATTTTTAAAGCTTCAAGATTCATATTCTTCGCTTTCAAAACGTTTTGATGAGATTCAAACACATTGTATTTCGCTTGAATGCAAGCAACAATTTATTCAAGAAATCTTTGAAACGTCATTCGAAGGTGTTAATATCGATGATGCAAATTTTGAAAAGAATTTTCGATTGAATTTACAATCAAAACAGCGTCAGCCAAGTGACAAGGTTGCTAAGTCTTTGCCGATAGCCATAGAGAAATCTAAGGAGAATAACTGTGTGAACGTACTTGAGGCCGCTGAGAATCTTAAACTTGATCTAGATAATCGAGTTTCCAAGATTTTGTCCAAAGTTGATAACTTAAAACAGAAAAATACACGACTCTTCGATTCAGTAAAGCCCGCATGTGTTGATACCACTGCACAGAATCAATCATTGATTGAACAATTGAATCGAAAGTCGGTGGAAATATCTGATTTGAGGGAACAAATTTGTGATAAGAATCTGGTCTTGGCTGAGTTAAAGGAAACACTTCGAACTCTAAAAGGTAAGAATGTTGTGGATAACGCAGCCACTATCTCAGCATCGTCCTCTAGTGCAATCAAAAGGAACCTAATAGCCGTCACACCACTTAACAAGGGCCCTAAGACTAAACCATCTCAAACTTTGGTCACTAAAGATAAGGCGGAATCAAAACCAGCTTCTAATATTCCCGTGTTGCCTTCTACAGGAGTAAGCACCACTACTAAGGCTCAAAGATCTAAGCTTAAGCGAAACAAGAAGAATGATAGGATCTTGCCCCCATCTAGTAGTCAAGTGAAGAAGAAAGTAGAAGCCCATCCTAGGAATGTTATTTCTGTTTTGAATAAAAAGAATCATGTAGCTAAACCTAAAGGCTCTGCGGTTGTGCAGCGTTCTAAGCCTAGTGTGAATTCTAATTTGAAATGTTGGAATTGCAATGAATGTATGTTTTCTAGTCGTCATGATTCTTGCCTTATTGACCATGTGAATGAGATGCATGCCCGGAAAAATGGATTAGAATGGAAACCGACTGGGAAAGTGTTAACCCAAGTTGGCTGGATGTGGCGCCCCACTGGTAGAACTTTCACTATAGTAGGAAATACGTGCCCTTTGACTAGGATCACTCCCACTAAAGCGAAGAAAGCGTGCCCTTTAACTAGGAGTACCAAGGCTACCAAAACACAAGCGTGTCCTTTAACTAGGAACACCAACACTACTGTAGGAACAAAGTGCCCTTTAAATAGGTCTACTCCCACTGTAGTGCCCGCTAATACTCCAAAACCTCAGCAAATTGGAATAGTAAAACCTGTAAATGCTAAAACTCACATTAGAAAATGCAGGAAATCTAAGGATAACAAAAATGTTAGCAATTCTGATAATAACATATCTGTATCTGCTAACACTCCGGAACCAATAGTTTCCAATGCATTGTCTACTGTTGTGATTGAAAACAGGTGGTCCAAATTGTTCTCTGGTATTTGGACTCTGGTTGCTCCAAGCATATGACCGGAGATCGCTCTCAGCTCAGAAATTTCGTCAGCAAGTTTCTTGGTACGGTTCGATTTGGAAATGATCATATTGCAAAGATAATGGGTTATGGTGAATATCATATTGGGAATGTTATAATTTCAAGAGTGTATTACGTGGAAGGTCTTGGTCACAACTTATTTTCTGTGGGACAATTTTGTGATGCAAACCTAGAAGTCGCTTTTCGAGAGCATACCTGCTTCATTCGTAATTTGGAAGGGGTTGATTTATTGAAAGGTACTCGAGGGAATAATTTGTATACTTTGTCTCTACAAGACATGATGGCCGCTTCTCCCGTATGTCTTCTCTCCAAAGCATCGAAGACTAAGTCTTGGTTATGGCATCGACGGTTATCTCATCTTAACTTTGACGCTATTAATCACTTGGCCAAAAACGAACTTGTTCGTGGTCTTCCTAAACTATCATTTCACAAGGATCATTTGTGTTCCGCGTGTACAATGGGGAAAAGCACTAAGAAATCTTACAAACCCAAGACGGAAGACACCAACCAAGAGAAACTTTATCTTTTGCATATGGATCTTTGTGGGCCAATGCGTGTTGAAAGTCTTAGTGGCAAAAAGTACATCCTCGTCATTGTCGATGATTACTCTCGGTTTACATGGGTGAAATTTCTTAAAGCAAAGAATGAGGCACCTAAATTCATCATCGGATTTCTCAAGATGATTCAAGTGCGTCTCAACACTACTGTCCGACGCATTCGTACAGATAATGGAACCGAATTTGTGAATCAAATTTTGCGTGATTATTATGAAGAAGTTGGCATTTCTCATGAAACATCCGTTGCACGCACTCCACAACAAAACGGTGTCGTTGAAAGGCGAAATCGCACACTTATGGAAGCTGCTCGAACAATGTTAATTTACGCAAAGGCTCCATTGTTTTTATGGGCAGAAGCAGTATCTACAGCAGTGTACACCCAAAACCGGTCACTAATTCGTAAACGCCATGGTAAAACACCTTATGAGCTTCTCCATGGAAAAGTACCAGATTTATCATATCTTCATGTATTTGGTTCTCTTTGCTATCCAAATAATGATGGTGACAATTTGGGAAAACTTCAACCAAAGGCTGATATTGGTATTTTCATTGGTTACGCACCCTCAAAGAAGGCATACCGAATCTACAACCGTAACTCTCGCAAGATCCTCGAAACTATGAATGTTGATTTTGATGAGCTGACAGCAATGGCTTCTGAGCAAAGCAGCTCTGAACCCGCACTTCATGAAATGGGACCCAGTAACATTAGCTCTGGTCTTGTCCCAAACAACCCTACTTCATCATCATTTACACCACCTACTAGGAATGAATGGGATACGTTGTTTCAACCGTTCTTTGATGAATTCTTTACTCCTCCAAGTATTGTTGCTCTAGAACCTGAGGTAATAGCTCCGGTAAACGAAGTTGTCGCTCCAGCAACCGAAGCACAATCAGACACATCTGCACCTACAATGGGTCAAGATATACCTTCAACGAGTAATTCTCAACCAACACAAGTAACAACTACCCATGTCATGCCTATTGATGATGAAGAGGATGACGATGATCACGATTTGGAATTCGCTCAAATGCGTGAACTTCCATTCTTTGGTGTATCTATTCCCGACCCTAATCAAGTCGGGTCGTCCACCTCAGAGGAAGCTCCTTCTACAGTTTACTCCAATCCACGGATACGTGAACATGACAGCAAGTGGACAAAGGATCATCCTATAGATTCTATTATTGGTGACCCTAATCGTCCAGTATCCACACGAAGTCAGTTACAAGAAAGTGCACTGTTTTGTCACTTTGATGCTTTTCTCACTGAAGTTGAACCTAAGACATGGCAACAAGCTTTTACTCAATCCTGTTGGATAGAAGCTATGCAAGAAGAACTTAACGAATTCATACGTCTTGATGTTTGGGAACTTGTCCCATGCCCGGATCAAGTGCAGTTACTCACTTTGAAATGGGTTTACAAGGTGAAACTCGATGAGTTAGGCGGAATATTGAAGAACAAAGCTCGTCTAGTAGCTCGTGGATACAAGCAATTATTGGGCATCGACTTTATGGAATCCTTTGCACCTGTTGCCCGTTTGGAAGCTATTAGACTATTCCTCGCTTATGCAGCCCATATGAACATGGTCGTCTATCAGATGGATGTGAAGACGGCATTTCTTAATGGTGAACTCAAGGAAGAGGTCTATGTTCAACAACCGGATGGTTTTGTGAATCCTAATTATCCTAATCATGTGTACAAGCTTAAGAAGGCTCTCTATGGGTTGAAGCAAGCTCCTCGCGCATGGTATGATCTTTTGTCACAATTCCTCATTACGCAAGGCTTCGCTAAAGGCAAGGTGGATCCCACGCTGTTCATTCAGAAACGAGGTAAAGATATGATTATGGTACAAATATATGTTGATGATATTATATTTGCAGCCTCGACCCAAACCTTATCGGATGAGTTTGGGACACTCATGTCTTCCAAGTTTAAGATGTCAATGATGGGCAAGGTATCATTCTTCTTAGGACTTCAAATATCTCAGAGTCCCAGAGGCATCTTTATCAATCAATCCAAGTATGCCCTTGAATCGCTTAAGAAATATAAGATGGAATCTTGCGACCCCGTGGATACTCCAATGGTGGAACGAACTAAGCTTGATGCAGATCCACATGGAGTTGCCGTTGATCCGACACTTTATCGTGGAATGATCGGTACTCTTCTGTATATCACAGCCAGTCGACCTGATCTTCAGTTTGCTATATGTATGTGTGCCAGGTATCAAACTAGGCCTACTGAGTTACACTTAGCTACTGTTAAAAGGATCTTTCGATATCTTAAAGGAACCATTAATCGGGGACTTTGGTATTCGAAGGACTCTTCTATTGCACTAATGGCATATGCAGATGCGGATCACGCGGGTTGTCAAGATACAAGGCGTAGCACGAGTGGAACTTTGCAACTACTAGGAGACCGATTAATCAGTTGGGCATCGAAAAGGCAGAAAAGCGCTGCAATTTCAAGTACGGAAGCAGAATACATAGCTATGTCCGGTTGCTGTGCTCAAATTCTTTGGATGAGATCGCAATTAACCGACTATGGTCTAGGTTTCAACAAAATTCCGATGTACTGCGACAACAAGAGTGCAATTGCCTTATGCTGCAACAATGTTCAATTCTCCCGGTCGAAGCATATTGACATTCGCTACCACTTCATCAAGGAGCAAGTGGAAAATGGAGTAATCGAGCTTTACTTTGTCCGATCTGAGTATCAACTGGCGGATATTTTCACGAAGGCTTTAGATCGCGCTCGAATTGAATTTTTGGCCGACAAGCTAGGAATGAGAACCTTCTCGCCTGAGACTCTTAAGGAACTAGCAGATGAAGCGAAAGAATAGTGGTGGTAAAACTATTCTCTGTATCCTTGGTGATCATTTGTATATATTGTTTATATTTTTATCCACAAAAGCAAAATACAAAAATATAAAACCATATAAAAACCATAAAAAATGAAAAATTCAGAAAAATCCAAAAATATTTTTACTTTATTTTTCAAAGGCATGTCTTTTGGTACGATAATATTTACGGCCTTAGAAATGTTGATTAATATTGACACGGCGCCATAAATAGAGTTCGTACAAAAGTTGTAAATATTTCATAAAACATGCCTATATGGCTTGTAGTTATTTCAGACTACAACCCGGTTTTCACATTAAAGTCAGGTATTTCTTATGAAAGCTTTGGCTCACAACGGGAATTAATTTTCTCGGGCAAGGTTTACTTTAAAATCTTGTAAGGGATCAAGTTTACTTTATAACTTGGTCTAACACAAATATATGTACGTTTCAGTGCATTTATTTGTTAAAACAAGAGAAGTCTTGTTTTTATGAAGCTATCATCTCTACAACCATTCTATCTACAATTGGTATCTACATACTCGACGATGCGACTACTCAACCGACGACTACAGCTCTTTCGATAGAACACGGGTCAACAATTGAGGGGGAGCAATTGTCAAGAATTCAGAATCTTCGATGCCGAACGTGCCAAGTTCACAAGTTGGTGTCAAGACAACAATACCAATCGTACATGTGGTGTCAAGAGATGACTTCAGACGTGACGAGGCGACCAACATATGCTGACAAGAACCATTTGATCTTATCATATGATGTTCTCATCTATCAGGTCCAACCTTGTCAATTCTTTTCTAATATGGTGAATATGTGATCATATTACAAATCGATATCATATCTCATACATTTGATATCATGAAGATAAAATGGACCTGCATTTTTCTTCCCAACACCTTTGTTAAAACTTCATTAAATCAATTGATATTAAAAACATCGATTGGGTTAATATTTTTAATATGGGGGAGAAAATGTGATTTAATATGGGATAGTATCACAAATGGTTTGACTTAATGTGCTGGCTCATCCCGACATGTGCGAAATGTTTTCAAATATCATGGCATATGTTAAGGGGGAGCAAAATGGATTTGCTATATCAAAATGGATTTTCATGGTGACATATACTTACCCGAAACCCATTTATTTCACGACGATGAAGATTGTGGTGACATAAGGATGGTAGGATAGGTTAAGTCCAATGATTCTTCTAGAACCAGAGGAATCTTCCCAAGGACATTCCATAGCTAGTAATAGTAGTCCTTAGGAAAGATGGAGAAAGATTGTGAACGTAGCTGAATGCCGACCAAGTACTTAAGTTAGCACTGGAACAATCACAACAAGGTGCTAGTTATGACGTATTGGTAAGCATTGAAGGGGTTGAAGAATGAAAAAGAATTGTAAAGATAAAGGGTGTAAAGAAAGAAGCCCTCCTTACAACTTTTGGCAGAAACCGGGTCAACACATATGCTATTGAGATCATTTTAATGATTCTCGATATTGAAGACAGACATCATGGACCCAGTGATGCAATGCACAACCCATCCCAGCTAACTCAGATATCTCTCAAAAGGTATTTGTTTTAATCACACGGAGACAACACGTTATCTATCGATTTATTCACTCCGAATAAATTGGTATTGAAATGGTGGCACTCCTGTCCAGCCTCCGATCACTAAAATCCAAAATGCACGATCGAGTCTAGAGCCATTTGAGATCATCAAATATCTCACTAGGACACACTTTCATATTTCCTTGCTTCTTCACACACTGTGAAAAGTAAGAAAGATTTTAAGAGTCCTACGCAAAATCTTCATGATCTTGCCTGAACATCCGAGTAATACGAAAGTATTTACAATGAAGATGGAAATCCTTCTTGAGCGAACATCAAAAAGCTCATGGTAGGTGACTTGTGTGATTCTTTATGAATCAAACTTGTGATAACTGGAAAGCAACAGCTGTTTGATTCTTAACTGAATTTAAACACGTTCCAGGCCTCTACGCAATATCTTAGTGATCTTGCCAGAACACTCAGAGTGATACCTTAGTGTTCACAGTGATGAGTGGAAATCCTTCTAGTGTTAACCTCAAACAGCACTTGGTAGGTAACTTGCAAGATTCTATACGAATCAAGCTCGTGACAACTGGAAAGCAACGATGGTGCGGTTCTTAATTGAATTTCACTTGTTCCAGGAACATGAATTGACGGCTTCAAATCATGCGGATATCTTTATCCAAATGATTCACTCTTTATGTTCGCAGTCAGCTTTGGACGGTCGAATAAAGAGAACGGGTTTATCCGCGAAATCCTGTCAGGAAGTTACTTAATTGAAACTATCCGTCACGGGTACGATATCTAATATCGTCCAACGGTCTTCACCGACCGGAGGTAAAATGCTACCGAATTAGAATGAAATGTCAAAGCCATTTCGTTCGTGTCTACTTATGTTGCGGCATTTGAAGACGGTGGCGTTGCGGGATCCAAGAAGAAGTCGTCCCCGCATGCTTATACTTTATGCACTTAATATCTCATCTAATTCAAGAAAGCCTAAAAGTTAAGTCTTCCGCTGTTTCAAACTCTGAAGCTTTCAAGAATTACAAAGGTATAAGTATGTGGGACGTGAGGTCACGAAGAGGCGAAGATCACAAGTGATGGATGCACGAGATCAAGGCAAGCGATTGATGATCAAAGATTGATATCAAAGATCACATCAGCATGTTCACCAGAAAAGAAAAAGAAAAAGAAAGACGAAGACTACGAGCTCAAGACAAGCATAGAATGCTGGGTTTATTTCATTATTGTAACTCGGGTAACGCCCTTGTTTGGAGTGACCTCCCTTAGGGGGAGATTGTTGGAAATACGTTTTACGTATTAAGAAGGATCGGTCACTCCAACGATAGTTCATGTAATAGCTCGTAGTTTAGTTAATCTTCTTTACTTATCAAACAAGTCCAAGCCTAGCCTACAACATGTGTAGGCCGGCCCAAAAGTGTAAGCCCAAGCCCATTACAAGGCTTGGGTATATAAACCCTCTCCTTTGATGGAGAGGTGTGTGGTTTCATTATTTTTCACATAGTAAACATTACTTTCTCTCTCTAGCTTTGTGTGAAATCCATCATCTTTCTATCTCTTTCTCTCTCTAGAAACATAAGCAAGATTTACAATCCTACAAGCTCCATGTTTGTAAGCTCTTCCACACCAGTCTCTACACCATTGACATCTTCATAATTCCCAATGACATCATCATCAGCTTCAAAGTTGATGTCATTTCCAGAGACCCTTGTTTGAATATCAAAAGAAGGTAGTGGTTCTTCATAATTCCTCCCCTGTTTGGTTGGATTCACTTACCTTTTCTTGAGGTTTCTGAATCTTTGCTTCTTAAGAGCAGCTTTCTGAATAGACATGTTTTGCCTCATCCAAGGAGATACCTTATTCCTTAACTTGATTAGGTTGGCCTCCAATTAAGCATTTTTCTTGTCTTGAACAAGCTTTTCCTTTTGCAACACCTGTACCTGTTTGGACAAGCTAGTGCACAAAGTAGTTAAATTTGCAACATCCACCACCTCTGGTGCCTGTGCTTGTGGTGAACCACTAGCAGCAATGGAAGCAGCAGGTGTATGGATCATCTCATCTGAATTTAGTTGATTACCAATATTGTGAGAAGAAGATTGAGATTCTTCTAAGGAATGGAAACTCTGGTTAGAAGGAGTTTGCTGAGAACCACTAGCAGTGCTAGGTTCCTCACCTTCTTGGTTGGCAGGTTGGGCTAACATATGAGCAAAAAAGGTGTGATAGTTCCTGTGAACGCATTGCCTTGTTTGTTCAAGAAAGAGAAAGTTCTCTTTGTAAATGTAGGAACATCCCATGTATTTGTTAATTCTGGTAGGTTAGGGATTTGGTCATTAACTAAGTCTGAATGAATATAGGATACATTAAAAACTTCTTAACTCCTTCCAAATTCCTAGTCATGGCTTCAAAAATTAATTTTGAAAAATTGAAAACTCTGTTATTTGCCAAACAAATACCAACTGATGCCAATGCAGCAGGGATTTGATCAAAAGAAGTACTTTTGGAGCTTAAACAGTGAATAATGGCATGAAAAAGCAATTTCCATTATGGTGAAAACAATGCTTTAAAGAAAGTAAGACTTTCCCTACCACCCTCATAACCCGTGGCTGCAAGGCCATCATGTATCTCTGTATTGTTTAGCATACTAAGTCCATTTTCATCATTTAGTCTCAAACTAGCCCTTAGCAGTACCTCAGTTATATAGATATTTCTATGATTCACCCTAGCCTTAATGCAAGGTTGATCAAAACGAGTACCTAATACATCAGTATTCCAAAATTGTTCAACAATAGGAACAGAGACTATGGGACATTCAGTGAGCGAGAAACGAATATGACTTCGAGATAAAAATCCAATTATCTCATGGAAACCAAGAGAGTCATCATTATGAGCAAGGTTCGCAACCAAGTTATGCTTAAAAATCACTTGTAAAAGCAGCCATTAGTATTTTTGATGATCGAAAAATTAGAGAGAATGTTATAGAATTAAGAGATAAGAATAAAAGATTAGGTGAATCAATTGTATAATTGTAGTAAGTATTTATGTAAATAACAAACCCAAGCACGAATAAACCACCAAATTTATGAAAGAGAACCTTAACGGTACATTGGACATGTAGCGATACATGGAACATACTCGATACTTGGATTTGTGCTAGCGGTACTCGGATCCATAACGGTACCTCACAAATTTGACTAGTTCATTCATTCCACTATCATTTTAACCTCGTTTATCTTATCCTATCAACCTACAATCACATCAAAAACACAAAAAAACATACACTATACAATAATAATTATAATAAAAATTGTATAGTTATTACCTCCCCTCAACATATACAGTAGTCTATTGGTTGAGCATACCAATATGTGTCACCAAGAATTCAAATCTCTTTGCATAAGTTCCTTGGTTAATAAATCAGTTACATTGTTGTCTGTATGAATCTTCAAGACTTGAATAAGCTTCTTGTCATAGACATCTCTTATGAAGTGATGTCTTATTTCAATATGCTTGGTCTTGGAGTGAAAGACTGGATTCTTGACAATGCATATAGTACTTTCATTATCAATGTATATCTTGGTGTTCATGAAGTTGAACCCATTATCTAACAACTGATTTTTAATCCAAAGTACTTATCCACAGCAATGAGCAGCAGCTACATATTCAGCTTCAGTTGTAGAAGTAGCAACAATGGTTTGCTTCTTACACTGCCATGATATGAGTCTTCTGCCTAGGAATTGACAACCTCCTGTTGTGGATTTCCTATCATGATTAGCTCTAGCATAATCACTGTCTGAGTAAGCTTCCAATTCAAAGGTTGAATCTCTAGGATACCATAATCCTAAATTAGGCTGACTTTTAAGATACATAAAAATCCTCTTCACAGCATGTAGATGTGACACCTCTAGATTAACTTGGAACCTTGAACAGGCACATACAGCAAATATGATGTTTGGTCTTGAAGCAGTAAGATACATCAATGAACCAATCATTGACCTGTATAGATGAATATCAATATTTTCACCATGTTCATCTTTTGATAAAGACTTCTTAGCTTCAAAAGGTGTACTTGTAATCCTTGAATCCATACATTAAAACTTCTTCAAGATTTCAGCAACATATTTATCTTGGCTGATAAATATTCCATCTTTCCTTTGTTTGACTTTTAGTCCCAAAAAGAAAGTATGTTCTCCCATAGAACTCATCTGAAATCTTCCTTTTATCAAAGCCTCAAACTCTTCACACCATGATTTCTTGGTTGAACCAAAGATAATGTCGTCAACATAGACTTGCACTAGAATAATATCCTTAGCATTCTTTTTGATGAATAGATTTTTGTCAACGGTTCCATTCCTATATCCATGTTCTAATAGAAAATTAGATAAAGTTGCATACCAAGCCTTTGGAGCTTGATGTAGACCATAAAGTGCTTTGATAACTTTGTAGACTCTGTTGGGGAATTTAGGATCTACAAAACCTAGAGGTTGTGAAACATATACCTCCTTTGAAATAGTACCATAAAAAAGCACTTTTCACATCCATCTGATAGACTATAAAACCCATATATGATGCAAAGGCCAAAAATAACCTAATGGCTTCTATCCTTGCCACTGGTGCAAAAACCTCATCATAGTCTATCCCTTCTTCCTGTCTATAGCCTTGAACAACAAGCCTTGCCTTGTTCCTCACAACAACTCCTCTTTCATCCTTCTTGTTTCTGAAAACCCATCTAGTACCAATAACCCTTTTACCTGAGGGAAGATCCACAAGAATCCAAACCTTTTGTAGCTAAAATTGTGTTAATTCTTCTTGTATGGCATCTACCCAACTTTCTTCATCAAGAGCTTGAGAAATATTCTTGGGCTCTACATGTGATAAGAAACAGGCAAACAAACAATGCTAAGTATCCTTATGATTTGTTCTCTGTTGTTGTTTGACATAACTCACAAGTGTATGAGTTTCAGTATTGGCTTGAAGTTTTCTTCTGGTTTGCACAGCAGACTTGGGATTTCCAATAATCTGAGTAGTAGGATGGTTGTTGTTGACTTTATGAGTGGGAATAGAACTGACTAGAATTTCAGTTTCCAAATTATTGAAATCAGTTAATGCACCCTGCTCATCATAGGAAGCTTTGGAGAAGATTCCTTCAGCTGTACTAGCATAAATGTATTCATCTTCCATAGCTTGTAACATATCTTCTAATGAATCAACAGACTTCGCAGATTTTGACTTAGCAGTACTTGCAAACGATGTACTGCTAGGTGTAATATGTACTGCTGAGTGTTGTGACTCAAAAGATTCTTCTCCTGAATTCTCATTAGCAGATGTAGAATTCTTTTCTTGATCTTGAAGCCTTTGAAGCTCTTGGGAGGCATGATCATTAGTTAATGGCATTGTTTGCTTCCGGTGAGTAGCAGCCATAGGAGTAACAATAGGCATACTAGGTACATAGATGTGAACATCATCATCCTGAGAGTCTAATGAAGAAGGTTCTCCTTGAGTATCTGACTTCATTGTACCAAACTCCTCACCTGAATTGTTAGTTTGACAATCCTTTTGCACAGAATATTAATCCATGGAATTAGTTACATAATCTAAATCAAACATCCAAGCATAGCCTATTCCTGGGACATTAGGTTTATTTTCTAAGAAATTAACGTGGGCATTTTCTTCAAACTTTTTAGATGCCAAATTATAAACCCTATATGCTTTACTTTGTAATGAATATCCTACAAGATATCCTGGATCAGATTTTCCATCAAACATCCCCAAATGATCAAGAGTATTTAGTATAGACACATGACACCCAAAAGGTCTTAAATGTCTTATGGTTGGCTTAATACCAGTCAAAAGTTCATAAGGTGTTTTGTTTTGAGGCTTGGTCACTAAGACTCTATTTAACACATAACATGTAGTAATGATTGTTTCAGCCCAAAATGTATTTGGTAAAAGAGAATCCGCCAGCATAGTTCTAGTAGCCTCAATTAGTGTCCTATTCTTCCTTTCAGCTACTCTATTTTTTGTGAAGTCCTAGGATTAATTGTCTCTTGATGCCTTTAGACCTACAAAATTCATCAAATTCAGCATTCTTGAATTCTGTCCCATTATCTGTCCTAATGATTAAGACTTGTTTAGTGAACTGCTTTTCAGCTAAAGTGATAAAATCCTTAAGTAATTCATTGGTTTCACTCTTAAGAGCTAAAAAGAAAACCCAACTGAATCTACTATAATCATCAGTTATAACTAGGCAAAAGGTCTTATGACTAACCTGAACCAAACAAATCCATATGCAAAAGTTGCAAAGGCTTTGTCATAGTATTGACAGTCTTGTTCTTACAAGAGGTTCTATGTTGTTTACCTTTTTGACAAGCAGTACATGTGAAATCATTCTGAAAAGATTTGTTAGGTAACCCTCTAACAAAATTTCTTTTCACTAATCTTTTAAGATTCTTGAAATTCACATGACCTAACCTCCTATGCCATAAGTTAGACTCATCATTAGAAGCCTTAGCTAGCAAACATGTAATACCACCTGTTGGAGTAATAGTATGAAGATTAAAGGTGTACATGTTTTCTTTCCTGGGTACCATAAGCAATACTTGAGATTCTTTAGGCATCTCAAAGTCTTTGGAGAGCACCAAGCAGTCTGTATCTGTAAACAGCACCTTGTTCTTTTTATCACACATTTGTGACACAAAAAAGAGATTGAATTCATTCAATTATTTTACAAAGAACACGTCCTCAAAATCCAACTTCCCTGTATTGGTTTTCCATTTGCCAGTGATTCTACCTTTGCTACCTCCAAAGCCTACTGGTCCTCCTCTGAATTCTTCAAATTCAGCAAGGAAATCTTTATTCCCTGTCATGTGTCTTGAGCATCCACTATCTACTATACCTTTTTCTTTTAATTCATCAATTAGATGCCCCTGCACATACACAAAACTTATTAGTTTTTAACAGGGACCCAAACCACATTTTGCTCGAATCTTGTGGGTCCTACATACTTAAGAGTTTGATAGGTAGTTTTTCCAGTAAGACTACATACACTCTTATACTTCATGGTTCCAGTCAAATAGTCAAAGGCATAAGTAGCTTTTTTTGTCTTTGTAAATTTTTGGCCTAAGTACTGTCTTAGCAGTACTTGCCTGAACACACGGTTTTTCACCTTTTGGAACTCATATTTGCACTGCGGTTTGTTGTTAGGCTTACTTTTAGATGTTTTAGCTTTCTCAACTACATTCGTAGAAGTCTTGTGCGACTTTGGTTTGACAGCCTTTGAACCAGCGGTACTTGAGTTTGGTCTAGCAGTACTTGCAGTTCTAGACTTGTCGGTACTTAATTTACCAGATTTTAAAGGTACTAGACCTTGTTTCATAAGTACTGATCTTGGAACAAAGTTCTTGGTAGAGATGTTTGTAACCTTGTGAGGTTTAGCTACCCCTTTTGCATGATCAAACTTAGGTTTGCCATCTTTAGTTCTCTGTTGCCTATTAACCTGTGCATATTTCCCATTACTATTCCTTGTGGCCTTTTGTGCAGCCTTTTGTTTTACAATTTTATCTTCATGTAAAGTACAATCTTTGATAAAAATGACTTAGACTACCACAAACATAACATCCTTTTCTTCTTAATTATGACCCAAAAGGTTGTTTTGACTTAATTTTTGCAAACTATCCCACCCCTCTTGGTTTTATTATGTTTTACATTATTATCGAATGCCTTACTAGGAGTTTTTACCTGCTTGGGAGCAGAACTAGTTTTAGACATTTCAGAAACAAAAATGTTCATTAAAGGTGGATAAAAAATGTTTAGGTCACAACAAATTTATCTTCGGTCAAAGTACTAGAGTTTGAATCATTAACAGCCTTTGGTTCATCTAACTCTATACCTGTATCATTACTAGGGGGCATAAAAATTCCTGATAATGATGGAGGAACTGCCTTTATTCCTTCAGCATATCTATCATTTTTAGGTGTCTTATCTGACTCACTAGAACTATCAAAAATTCCCTTTGATAAGTCCTTGTCAGTTAAAGTTATCCCAGGTTGGTCCTCAATATATCCTAGGCCAGACTTATCATAATACCCCATTTGTGAATTAATCAGTTTACCCAAACCTTTAGAGGATTTTTGCCAATGATTAATCACTTCCCTTTCATTATAAAGACTGTATTTTAAAGCTTCGTTTTCTAATGATACTTTCAATAGTTGTTTTTCAAAAGCTTTAACTTCCACATCTTTTTCCCTCACCTGAAGAGTTAAAATTCTTATTTTGTCTTCATAGTTTTGTTGACCCTTTTTATACAAAACTATATTTTCCTCTAGCTTAGAAACACCCTGCTTAAAAGCATTTAATTCTATAGTGCATATGTTGACCTTTTGATACTGTTCATCGAGTTCTACTTTTAAGCTATTAAATTTAAGAACACAATCTTTAGAACAAGGATGTACCTCAGTATCTTCATGTGAGAGAGCCATCAAACCAAGCTCTTTTTCTTCCTCATCTTCAGCCCAGTTCACCACTCCATCTACAGTTACCAATGCTTTGGTTCCTTTGGGACTCCTGCTATTTCCTTTTGGAAAGCTTTTCGTAATTCTTGGACTGGTTCTATAGCTGTTTTTGGACTTTTTACTGCTACTCTCAACCTTGTCTCTAGTGCACTCCCTTGAAAAATGTCCATTCCTTCCACAGTTATAGCATTCAACTTTAGAATTGTCATATCCGAATGGCTCATTAGGATCAACAGTCATCTTCCTTTTAGTCTTCTTAAAGAACCTATCAGATCTCACATAAACCATAGCAGCTTGCCATTTGAGATCCATCTCTTGAACATCATCATCATCCATTTGGAACAAGTATTTGAGAGTTAGTCTTGTCCTATTGTCTTGTCTAGCAAAGAATGAGAAGGCATCATTGTCACTAAAAAATGGTGAAGATCTTCCTTGTGGATTTTGAGAGACTATAGGACTGCCTTCAGTACTTTGTGAGTAAGTACCGCTTGTAAGTCCCCCAACGGTATTTTGGAAGTAAGTACCGCTGCTTGATCCACTAGCGGTATTTTGAAAGTAAGTACCGTCGTTACCTTATGACACAAAAGCCAAGTTAGACTTTGTTGTTGCTGCTGCTTTGGTCACCTTAATGCCTTTTACATCCATCTCATAAGCTCTAAGATTGTTGTAGAGATGATCAAAAGAAATTGTATCCAGATCATCCCTTGTGATGAAGTGCATAGCCATATCTTTCCACTCTTGTGGAACACTCCTTAAGAATTTCAGATTAGCTTCTTCATTAGAAATTATTTGTCCATAAACTGCCAATTGAATAAGCAGCTTACTGAACCTCTAATTGCCACCATGGATTCCTTCTCTACTGGAAATTGAGAAGTTATCAAATTATTGTTTCAGAACAATCTTCTTCATCTTCTTAGATTTGTCATTACCTCCAAATCTAAGTTTGATGGCATCCCACATAGCCTTTGCATCCTTATAGTGATGAAAGCTAGGTAAGATGTCCTCTGAAAGTGACATAGCCAAAGCAGTTATGGCCTTTCTTTCTCTGATCTCTGCTTGTTCCTCCTCAGCAGTCACAACAGGTAAAGCATAACATGTACCATCAGGCAACCAGTGTAGCTTCTTAGGTGTATTCCCATTCTTGATAACTTGCCACAAAGTATGATCTTTGTGATTCAAGTAATGTTCCATCTGCATAGCCCATGTCTTATAGTTATCACCCTTGAGAACTGGGAGTTTGACAGTAGAAAGAGTATGGGAAGGTGTTGTAGTTGTAGAAGTAACTACAACGTCTATGGCTTGAACAACTTGTGGTGGTGCAGGATGTACAACTAGAGGTTGTCCCTGTGGTATTGGATCAGGATATGGAATGTCTTCCAAGTGAGGGTCATCACCAGGTTGAGACATTGAGTTTTAGTGTGAGTGAACTTTTTAGGGGTGTGTTCTTCTTTTTCAGAGTTTGTCAACACGCTCTAATACCACTTGTTGATCCCTTTGATTGGATCTATATTCTATTAAGAACTAGTATAGTAGTTTGTAATTAAACTAAAACACTTTGAGAACTCTCAGTCAAGCTAAATAAGTTATGCGGAATCTAACTTATAAAGCACAGAAGAACAGAATTACTTTTAACTATTCGGTTCTCTTATTAATCGACTTGAAAGAGGTACATGAATTACATCGTCCCTATGTTCCTTTTATAGAGTAAGGAACCCTAGAAACCTTGGAATATTCTATAAAGATAAGTATATCACAGACGATATATTATCTGTTAGGACCTCTGGAATAGATAGTTGTAATAGATAAAGTGGGATGTATGTAGTTTCTCCTGGTCCTAGTAGTAGTAGGAGCAATACGTGCTCCTGGTCTAGTATAAACATTCTTAGTAGTTTGTTAGCATATGCATGAGATATGTTAGGAAAGGATATGCATATCAGAAGTTATACGTTTTGGTTTAATGTAGTATTAGGGTTTCCTTGTAGTATAAAAGGAACCCATTGGCAGAAGGGTGAGACACACCTCTCATCATTAGTATTCATTTCATATTAATAGTATAAATCCTTAGTAAGGATCAAGTTATTTAGTTATTCTATTTCTTCTTGTTCATAGTATTTGTATTATGCACTTATACTGTGTATTACATTAAGAGTCTCTCTGTGAATAGACTTGTGATTACAGAAGTCGTTCACCGTCCTTAACAGGCTGCAAGATCCACATCTAGTGGACCCAACAAGTGGTATCAGAGCCTGGGAGAGTCTCTGCTCAAGAAGAAACATTTTTTTTACTAACATCTTTGTTTAATCATGTCTGCTTCTAGTTCTACTGAAACAGGAGAACCAAACACCAACACAACACAACAAACACAGCAAATCGTTGCTACTGTTTCCAATACTAATGGAAAATTCCCACTCTTGAAGAAGGAAGAAAATGATAGATGGGCCATGAAAATGGAGTGCTGGATCACAAATATTGGTCTAGAGTTATGGAAAATTGTCCAGAATGGCAACAACAAGAAGAAGACTGGTAGAGACAAGAATGGTCAGATCATCATTCTAGACCCTAAATCTAATGAAGAAATCACTGTTGTTCAGAAGGAAATCAAAGCAAAAACTATTTTGCTTCAGTCCCTTCCTGATGATCATATGGGTGATCTTTATCACTTGGATGATGCTAGGGAGATTTAGAATGGGATAAAGGCAAGATTTGGAGGGAATGAGGAATCCAAGAAGATGCGCAGATCATTGCTGAGAGATGAATTCCCAGAATTCAAGATTTCTGAAACAGAAGGTCTTCATCAAGGGTATGACAGGTTTCAAAATATTCTTAGGCAATTGAATCAACTCAGGTCGAAGCCTAAAAATGAATACATCAATGCCAGGTTCCTTAGATCCCTGCCTCATTCTTGGAATCAGGTAGTCATCTCTCTAAAGGCAAAAGGAGGCCTTGAGTATCTTTCTTTTGATGACTTGTTTCACAAACTCAAAACCTTTGAGTTGCACGTAAGAGGATACTCAAGTGATTGCTTTTCTACTCTTGCTAACTCTGCTTTTGTGAGTTCCATGGGATATAGTACATTGTCTTATGCTAGTAGCCCAAGCTATACTGTGTCATCTCAACATACTTCTTCTCCTGAGTCAAAAGCCAAGACCAGTAGCATGGTAGAAGCTGTTCTTCACTCTTTTGTTGCTGATGTTGATCCACAACAGCAGCTTGCTTTTGATGATTTCAAACAGGTTGATAAACTTGACTTGGATGAAATGGATCTAAAATGGCAAATGGCTATGATCATTCTCCGGGTTCATAAGTTTGAACATAAAGCCGGTCGAAAATTCAGCTACAACCCTAGAGAGCCAGCCAGATTTGAAAGAAGCAAGGGCAGATGCTATAACTGGCAGCGGCAAGGACATTTTTCTAGGGAATGCCCTAACAAAAATGACCAGGAGAAGAACAGGTATTCAGCCTTCAAGGTTCAAGAGCTCAAGGATGAAAAGAAAGCTTTGGTGTCCGTTGACTCCATGGTTAACTGGAATGATCATCAGACTGCTCCCAAAACACGTTTTTGAGACCCACTTATTTTGATTCCAAGAACAAAGAAAAGTGAAAGTGGATTTTTGGTATTAGAATCTGGTTTATGTTACTTCTTAGTTGGCTACATATTGCTTTGTTTCAAAGTTTGTGTTTCAAAAGATTTCTGTCTTCAAAGATTTTCGAAAATCTTTCTTTTTTTTACTTACAATTTTACTGTAGCAAAGGCCACAAGCTTGCAGCTTATGACCTTTTGTCTACTTGAAGTTTGTTTCTTGGTTGGGCTTTATTGTGTGAAGGTTTCTAAAGCATCAAACAAGATCTCATACTCCATCCATTTCATTTCCTTCACTTGAAGACATTTTATTCCCTAGGTCTTTTAAAGATTCCACCAACAGGGATTCGCTACTTATCATTAAGCTCTCATAAGCTCTTGAACATACCCTTTGGAAGGCATCAGTCCAGCTATAAGGCTTGAACCCCTTTGGCAAGTTTTTTTTTTTGAGTTTTTATGTGAATCTTGTGATTTTGTGTGTTTCCTGTTTTTATGTTAGTTTAAGCTTCATTTATGTTTGAATGTGTTGTTTATGCATGATTAAATAGTCTAAAATCAGTTTTGAGTTAATTTGATAAGTCTTGCTTTGAAAAAAATTGTGTTAATTGATTATTAAAGGGTGTTTGGCTTTGGGTTTGAAAAAGGCTTTGAGTGACACAAGGTCTACAAAAACCAGTCAAACACATTCCTTAAGTCGGTTTTAGTTGTATTTGGTACTTGGTTTTCAGTTGGGTAGAGTAAAAAGAGATTTTGCATGCTCGTTCTTGGTTAAAAAATGGTCTAGATATTCATAAAGCTACATAGGGTTTGTTTTAGTAACTTCTTGGTTCCAATCTTGCATACTGTTAGAGGTTAGTGTTATCTAAGGATTGAAATTAGTTAGTAGTAGTTTATTGGTGTTTTGAACAAGATTTGGGTGTTTGAATTTCATTTGTAGACCATCTATATCCGCAATTGTTCATCAGACCACACCATTCATATCAGTGACTTGAATCTGCCCTTTTATTTGTTTTTCTTTCATTTGACTTGTGGTTTTTTGTGTTTAAACTGACTCCCCACACTCCATTGAGTGTGGGGGTGCCTTTGTTTCCAAGAAATACCTTAAAACAAGCAAGAAATCAAGCATTTAGTGCACATGCCTCTTAGAGCAGTAGGAAAACCTTCCTATTGCTAGTACATTCGTTCCCACTGCTTGGGAAAAAGACAAGAAACCCTAGCTGTCACTATCAGTTTATGTTTTTTTTTGTCTTTTGTGACTTAAATTTGTCCATTTTCATTGTTTTCAATTTTCCCTATTTTCTTATCTTATTTAAAAATTTTTCATTAAGTTAGTTTTTGTATTACTATTCATTTACTATTTTTTAGATTAAATTCAATTTAAATTAGTTTTAATTAATCTGATTTTTGTCTTTTAGTGCAAAAAGTTTATCTTTTTCAGTTTTAAAAATTTTCTTAGATTCAGAATATTATTTTAAGATTTTTAGGTTAAAAAGTTTCATTGTTCACTTTTTTCAAGTATTTTTTAGATTTAATTTTAGTTTAAATAGTTTTTAATTAAAATTATTTTGTCCTTTGGTGTAAAAAATTTCTTTTTTTCAAACTTTTTAAATTTTCTACTATTTAGTAATATAAAATTTGATTTTTGAAAAAGTCAAATTAGTTTTAGCATTATTTTATTATTTTTAACCATTATTTTAGTTTAAAAGTTGTTTTTAGCCTTAAAAATAGAAAAAAAGTTTCTAAAATTTAGGAAAAATACTTTTAGTCTTTAAATAATATAAGTGAGTTATTAGTTCAGTAAAATAATATTTTGGGCTTTTTTCTAATTATATTTAATTTTAGGGCTTTAAGTAGCATTTAAAATTGAATATTTGATTAATAAAAGGTTTTAAAATTTATTTTTTGAATTTTTATTCTTATTTATATTATTTTAAACTTATTTTTCATTTTTAATTAATTTTTAGCTTTAATTTTTAATTTTGTCGCGTTTTACGTCATTACATCGTAGTGTAATCGTAGTCGTAGCTCGTCTTTTATTTTTCTCTCTACAAACCCAAAAACGAAACTAATCCAAACTTTGATTTTATATAATTGGCACTTAATACACACACCTCCTTCGAGAACGAACTCGCACTTATTCGATTCGTCGGTTTTCCTAAACCGTCGAGTTTAATACTTGCCCATTATACGTTGTTTTCCTAAACACGTATTTTTACCACAATCAATTTTGGCACCGCTTCCGGGGAGGTGTTTATAGTGCCATTATTATTATCTTGTTTGTGTGAGTAGTCCGTTTTTGCTTTTCAATTTTTGGAAAACGTATATAACGTACATACTCATTTTTGTTAATTTTCTCTACTATACTATAATATCCAAATAAAACGTGTTTAGTTTTCCTAAATTAAACACACAACAATCATTTACTATATTGTAGATATCCCATTATTGGTTTTCGTTTTCTTGTGAAAATTATTAATATATTGTACTACGTATCACAATAAATTTACAATATCTCCAAAAGCGTGAAAACGCAACCTTAATTGGGATTTCATCACTCAATTATTGTATTCAAATCCAAAGCAAAAGTTTAAAGGCAAAATAGATAAATACTTTTGCGAGGATTAATTTTGATTAACACAAACTATAAGGTGGGTATAAAGCGGTTGTATTTCACGACCTAAGGGAAAAAGGCTCTTAAGTGCTTAGCGCCGCCTCGTTTCCCCCGCTTGCTTGTGCGTGTTTTGAGAAAGAGGGATAATCGAGGGTTTGCCGCCCAAGTGTTATCTACGTATCATATATATTTTCTTGTTTTCAAGATTAAACCCTCTTGAACGTTTTGGTGTTCCACCAACGTTCTAAAGTCATCGAAAGCGTTCACTCCAAGTGATCGTTTTCATTCTTTGAGGATCCTTTAATCGAGAAATCGATTCCAGGAGAGATTTGTAGATTTGAGTCTATGTAATACACAAAAAATCCAAACAAATTAAAAAACAATCAAAAACCAAAAAAATTGAAAAATCGAAAAGCCGCAAAAAGAATCTTCTTTGCTACCCCCCATTCTACGCTTAGTGCATGCACACTCGATCGAAGGATTATTCTAATTCTAGCGACGCAATCGTAATCGAAGGAATCGACGACGTAGAAGAGATTTTGAAACCGACGTTCCTAATATCGTTGTTGAAGAGACCATAGACGAGATGGCCGACAATCGTTCGATGATGGAATTGCTCTAAGCGCCCACCGAGGGTTATGGAGACGCGATCGTAATTCCCGCTATCGAAGCGGAGAATTTTGAGATTAAGAGCGGAATGATTTCATATATTCAAGCTACGAAGTTTCGAGGTCGTGAGGCGGATAATCCACACGATCATATTCGGAATTTTGATCGTCTTTTGGCCACGAGCAAGTTTAAGAACGTCGACACCGATGTCATCAAGCTTATGCTTTTCCGTACTCGCTCGATGGTGCCGCCAAGGATTGGTACGAGAAAGAGCCACCTAATTCCATAATTACGTGGAAGGATCTCGTTTCCAAGTTCGTTAATCATTTTTTCCCACCGTCAAAGACAACATTTTTCAAAAACGAGATTACGAGATTTGGGCAAAAGATGAATGAATCTTTTAGAGACGCATGGGATCGTTTTAAGGAATTGCTTAGGCAATATCCGCGCCATGGATTTTCCGACTTGCACAAAATCGATACGTTTTAAAACGGTCTTAGTTTTCAAGAATAGGATTCGTTGAATTCCGCCGCCGGTGGAAACTTTTTGTGTAAGACTCCGAAAGATGCATTAATGATTATCGAGAATCGATCCATGGTTTAC
Source organism: Glebionis coronaria (assembly GCA_025667525.1). NCBI lineage: Eukaryota > Viridiplantae > Streptophyta > Magnoliopsida > Asterales > Asteraceae > Glebionis > Glebionis coronaria. The sequence continues at coordinate 70,100,071 of CM046877.1, read as the reverse complement.
CAACTCCGCAACGCACCGAGTGTTGCCAATGTCGCCAATGTTAGTAATTCTAATCGCGACATTGAGAGAGTTGACGCGAAAGTCGACAAGTTGACGAATGTGTTCACGTCTTTTCTCATCGAAATTCAAAAGAAACACGCTCCCGCTACGGTGAAAGCGGTTGAGACATCGTGTAAGTTTTGCGGTGGAGCTCATAATAATTACGAGTGTGTGGCTATGGATGGCCAAACATCGAATGTGAGTGCGTTAAACAACAATTTTTCTAATCAAAATCAAAATAACGCTGGTCCATCACAACAAGGCAATTATAACCAAGGCAACAATTTTAAGCAAAACCGAAACAATTTTCAAGGAAATAATCAACAAGGAAATTTTTCGAATCAAGGAGGTTATAATCAAGGTCGTAATTTGAATTGGGAAAACCGAGATAACAACAACTAATACTCGAGTTTTCAAAACAACAACAATCAAGGTAACAATTTTTTAGTGGTAATCAAGGAAATTTTCAAAGAAGTAATCAAAACCAATGGAACATTAATTCAAATCAAAATCGTTCGTCAAACGATTTTCAAAATTACATGAAAACGAATGAGGCTAATATGAGATGATTAGAGGGAGAAATTGGTACTTTGAAAAATGACTTTTCTAATACTTTGAAAATGCAAAACACGAAGATTGAGCAAGGACTAATTCATATTAAAAAGATGTTTTCTGCTACTATGAACAAAGCCTCGGGTGCTTCGTCGAGTTCGTTACCTAGTGACACCGTTACAAATCCGAAGGAACAATGTAAAGTCACCTCGTCTCGTGGAAAAAGTCGTGTGATTACCCCTAACCTTGATCAATTTCGAGTTGTTCCTTCTTCTCAACCCTCGACTTATAAGACGCCTTCATGTTCTAAAGTCGATGGGGTGAACGTGGCGACCAAGGAAAAGAGTGCACACCCTCGTGTTCCTCAAATTCCATCCACGGTTCAAAAAGAGAGCTTTATCGAACTCACCAAAGTAACCCTTGAAGAAACTTGTGCATTGATCCTTCTTAAAAACCCAAAAGGCATATGCCGAGAAAGGAAGACGATCCGGGCCAATTTCTATTACCTTGTACTTTTTCCGAGATTGAGGGATGTTTAGCCCTTGCCGATTTAGGTGCTAGCATCAATATTATGCCTCATTCTCTTTGGAAATTGATGAGATTGCCTTCACTTACCTCTACGAACATGACAATCGAGCTTGAAAATCTTACACCTTTAATACCAATTCGAATAGCCGAGGATGTCTATGTTAAAGTTTGAAAGTTTGTTTTTCCCACGGATTTCGTCATATCCGATTACGAGTGTGACCCTAAATGTCCCATTATTTTAGGTCGACCATTTTTATCGACGGCTCGAACCGTAATCAACGTCCACGAGGGGAGACTTACTATGAGATATGGGGATGACAAAATGGACTTTTTCGCAAATAAATCCCAAGTGTCTAATGATCATGAAAAAACCGAGGTTTCAAAACCTAATGTTTCAAATTTTAATGATTGCAAAATGTTAACTTTAGCGGAAAATATGAGGCTTAATGCATGTTTTGAAATTAAGAAGAACGGTTTTAATGATTATGATTTTAACGATAAAGAATACGTGTACCTAATTCAAAAGGGTATACGTAGATTTATGGACGAAAAATCACTTTGGGATATATTTGGCGAGACAAGTGAAACACCAATTTCGAAGGGCGACGTTAGTGCCTGTTGATCCCAAACTTAGATCGATTTAGCTTGTGTAAACGACATTAAATCAAGTTAAACACGTAGAGAAACTATGTTGTGTATAAAACAATTTAAGTATAATGCGGAATTAATACTTAAACAAGAACACACAAACAATTGTAAAACAAACTTTCACTTGATTGATGATAACAAACTTGCATAAAATGAAAGTGTTAAACGTATGAAAACTTATATGAAACAAAACCTAAAGGTCTTCTTTTATAGACATAAGAAGCCTTGTACAAGAGTCTACATATCAGCTATTCTAGGTAAAGATAATTATAGAAAATACATTGTTGATCCTATCATTACTAGAAACAAACTAGAAACATAATACGCATAGACCATATCTTTCTATCAGTGCTTGACTTCAACCTATCAACGCTTGACTTATTCCTGTCAACGCTTGATCTGTCAACGCTTGTTTTCTTCTTGTCAGCGTTCAAGTGTACTGGCTACATTTTATTCCTAACAATCCTCCCCTAAACTTGATATCTACTCTAGTAGTCAAGTTTCTGAATAAAAATTAAGAACTAGGAGGAATCTTACAAATCTTATCATATTGGTAATAAACATGCCTAATCAAATCTTTGGCCACATCACTTGAATAGTCAATCTCCAGCTGTGTTGTCTTCATGTTGTTCAAAACTTCTTTGGACATGGGATACTCAACATCTACAAGAAAATACTCAGCAAACTTTGTAGAACTCAAATAATACACACCAGTAGCTGAATACAAACGCCATTGAAGTCCGCTGATATCATCCTCAAGATCCTTCCAAACATGATCTTCTTCTTCTGGTGCACACATTCTCTTGAATGTTGAGCAAAGCTTTATTCCATTGACTAAAGTAGGTGCTTCAGTCTCATACTTGGCCATCAACAACCTCCAAAGATCTGCCAAGTCTTCCCTATCCATACTTGCAAAAAGAGACATAAGAGTAGTAAATGTGTGTACCTCCTTCCCATATCTGCCAATCATCCAAAACCCACTTGCATCTTCTTCATAGCTAATGATAAGGTTTCTGGCATCAAGAGGTAACACTTGTACCATATCTGAAGCTTCCATGGGTGAGAGCTTAATGCTCCTTCTAAGAACAGATTCACTAGGAACCACTTTATTTAAATCTTTTGGAAACTCAAGTGGAACTCCCTTCTTCAAAGGCCTTGGTACAATCATAGCCTTCTGAATCTCTATCTCTTCTGTAAGTTCTTCTTTCCTTTCATCTGAAAGAAGTCTAAGAGTGTTCATTTACTGCACTCTTCCCCAAATGGGATAAGCCTTGTACTCCAATTCTTCAAAGGATAATCCCTGCAATTTCTTTGAAGGTCCATCCAGTTCCATGACATCTGAGTAACATGTAGTAAAGCTCCTTTATATCCCTCTTCAGCAGTGAGAAAACATTGCTAGCCTTGTACTCCAGAAGTTTTCTTAAAAGAATCTCCAATCCCCAATTTTTGTCTGAAATTGTCAAATCTGGATTCTCTATAATCCTATTCTCCCAAGCATGGTACATCTGAACAACTTCTGGCATATCAAAGTCTACTTGCAATTTTAACTCTCTAAGCTTCTCTCTTGCCAAGTCATCACCATATGCAAGTCTTTCTGGTTGTTCAATTATCATCACAATTGAATCTAAACTCCCTTTATCACTTCCTTCTTGTTCCTCTAAAGTAACAACAAATGGTGATTCACCAACCTTCTTCATTTCTTGTTCCACAAGCTGTGCAGCCAACCTTGAATCAAACTCTACTTGTGCTGCATCCTTTGGAACTTCTACTTCTACCATAATTCCTTTACCCTTATCTAATGGATCAATGATGGGTAAAGATGATGATAGTACATGTGAAGACACTTCTTTGATGATAGCTGATAACTGGAATACATCAACCATATCTGCAGGTCTGTCAAAGCTCAAATTATGTGTGTCAGCGCCCAATTTACTCTTGTCAGCGCTTGGTATGTCAGCGTCCAAAGTTTGCTTGTCAACGCTCACCTTACTTGTCTCAGCGCCTCTTGTGAATTGCTCCATCATAGATGTAAAAGATAAGTTCAGTTTGTAGGAGTAACCTAGGATGTATCAAAACCTGGTTGCTTCTTCAATTCAGTGAGGGCTTCAGCAACACCCAAAGATTCTCCATCATGTGAGCCTTTGTCACTCACATGGATCTGCTGATCCTCCCCTTTGGAAGATTCCTCCATTCCACGCCTAGTGTTAGCATCCTCCAAAATAACAATCCTCTCCCTTAATTGCTTGATTTCAAGGGCTTGTGTACTGACTGTTTATACCAGGTCTGCATTTTGCTTTTGCAAGCTCATGCAGACAGCCGTCAATTCCATCAATGTGTATGGTTCCAATCTGCCCTCCTCTAGAATGGGTATTTAACCTCCCAAAGTAGATTCATGGGGCATGGATGAGGTATTAAAGATATTAGGACTGGCTTGGCCTGCATCTAAGCTAGCACCAATAGTCCCAGCCTCATCCATAGCACCAACCACACTTGTGGTGGTGGTTGTCTCTGCAACATGGCTAGGGCCACTAGAGGAGAACACTCTAGTAGTGCTTGGGTGTTTAATCAACCTATATTCATGGGGTGTAGAAGATGATGTGGATTGGGTGGTAGTTTGTAGGTTAAGGGGTGTTTGGGTCTGTGAAGGAAAGGTGTCAACGTTTGGATTACTTGTGTCAATGTCAACATTGAATGTGTGAGCGTTGAAGGATTCTTGGTCAATTTCCATGTGTTGAGGTGAAGGCAAAGGTTCTGGTATTGGGTCAAGTTGTGGTTGTGGGTCTGGTTGGGGTTGTGCTGCTGCAATAACAGCAAGCATATCTTGGGTGAGGGGTAATTCACGGTGAGGGGGTGAGTTCATCTTACTAAAAATAGCTTTCTTTTGCAAAGGGATCTCATAAAAATCATTATTCCCTTTGTTTTTACACATGCCATCAAAAATTAATTTTGAAAAATTATACTTTTGCCCATTTGTAATGCACACAATTGCACTAGCAATTGATCTGTTAATTTCATTATGTGCAGTACATTTGGGACTCAAACATTGAAGGATGACATGTATGAGATACTTCCAGGCTGGGGGAAACTCTTATTTTTGATATTTATTTAAAGTACCCTCATCAAGGAAAGGATACCCCAAAGCCCGAAGTCCTTGTTCTATTTCATTAATGGGGAGAGTGGTTATACCATATGCATCATTAAGATGCAAAGCCTGGCGAACCAAGGCTTCAGTAACCACCCAAGTACGCCCATGAACAATAGATGTTAATGTAGTCACATTATTAAGAGTTGAGGAACTAACAGTGTTCCAAAACTGTTCAATATGAGTGACAGGGATGAGAGGAGCATGAGAAAGAGCATACCGTAATGGAGATGCATTCAAATACGCCACCATCTGCGTGTATTGTGGAGACAAAGTATCATCAGCCTCCAAATAAGCAATCATGTTGTGCTGACTCCTGAATCCCAATACCAAGTCACTTGGTTTAAACTTTGGTGCCATTGTTGAAGAAAGCTGTTTGTGAAAGATTGAATTATATGAGAAAAAGTGTTAGACAAGAATATGATAGTACCCTGTTTAAAAATAGGAGCCAAATATATAGGAGAGATAGGCACACGTGATTGGTCAAAAATAAGGCAAGTATTTTCAAAATATAATGATGAAAATTTTGAAAAGAAAATAAGTTATCTTGTGCATTAATTAAAAGTTATCTACTCCTAAAATTACGGCCCAAAAATTCGTCAAAAATAACAACTGGTAGGTCCCAATGAGTGTCAACGGTAAAAAATAACCCATCAACGCCCGATGGCTATATTCTTGTCAACGTTTGCAAAAGCCATATCAGCGTCTAAATTGGTCACAACAACGCTTGGAAAATTTTTTTGTCAGCGTCCAAAAATAAAAGTAGTAAAAATGAAAAAGGACCTTAACAAAGTAATTTATCCTAGTGAAAATAACCTATAAATTGAAAATTATTATAGGGCGGCAAGCACTGTCTAGTTATGCACACTTGCTTATGCAAGATAGACATAACAGTCCTCTAGTGTCCCTTGCTAACCAAAATTCTTAACAATTAAGTTATCTCATAACAACCCTTGTAACTCCCAGGTAAACCCATTATAAATCATTCCCAAGTCTCCCAACATACCACATCTAATTCTAGGCCAAAAAGGTCTTGGCAGCATGCATAGTATGTCAACTTTGCATGCTACAGTGCCTCATGATTTAGTAAACTAACTCATACTCACCAGTGGACACAATCTAGAATTATGATAAGAGTATTATAAGAATACCCAAAAGTCCTAAAGGTTCCAAAAACCTCCCCTTAAACTATGATACATATGTTGCCCAATAATATGCATGTTTATAAAAATTTATGTCAAGATAGGATATAAATATTCCAACCATCATCCATAAACTGAAACATGCTCCAAGGATCCATAAGCAACTCTGTATCCAATGGTACAATGCAAACAACGCCTGGACACTTAGATCAAAAACCACAAAACTAACATGTTGCTGACAACGTCACGTTAACACTTATCAGCATTAAGATAACCTTTGTCAGCGTTAGACAAATATAGTGGAAAATTTAACTTCTCAAAAAGACCAATAACAATGCATATCCTGTACATACTTTTACACTAAGACCCCAAAACACATATTAGGTGAGATTGATCATTCCAATACTTGTTACCAAGTATTGAAACCTTCCAGTATCAAAAGGTTTAGTTAATAAATCAGACACATTTTCTTCTGTGTCAACCCTATCTGCTTGTATTAAGCCCTTTTCAAAACAGTCTCTTATAAAATGATGTCTAATTTCTATATGTTTTGTTTTAGAATGATGTACAATTTTTTTAATAATGCATAAAGTACTGTTATTGTCTACAAAAATCTTGGTATGCATGAAAATATACCCATAATCCAACAGCTGGTTCTGAATCCATAAGACTTGTCCACAACAAGTAGCTGCTGCAACATACTCTGCTTCAGTTGTAGAATTGGACACCACTATTTGTTTCTTGCAATGCCAAGATATCAACCTACTCTCAAGAAACTGACATCCACCAGTTGTGGATTTTCTATCCAATTTGTCACCCCCATAATCACTGTCTGAATATGCAATAAGCTCCAATGGTGAATCTTTTGGATACCATAATCCCAAGTCTGGATAACATCTAAGGTACCTAAAGATTCTCTTGACAACATGAAGGTGACACTCTTTGGGAGTCACTTGATGGCGTGCACATGCACACACATCAAACATAATGTCAGGTCTTGAGGCTGTGAGATACATCAATGAACCAATCATTGATCTATAGTACATGACATCCAAATCTTTTCCATCTCCAACTTTTCCCCAAGGGTGTTCTCTATCCATAGGAGTATTAGCCCTTTTCTCATGTGGAGAAAAGCCAAAGTTCTTCAAGATTTCTGCTACATGTTTATCTTGAGAGATGAAGATACCATCTTCTTTCTGCTGAACTTGTAACCCTAGAAAGAAGTTCATCTCCCCTATTGCACTCATCTTGAACTTGTCTGTCATAAGCTTAGAAAAGTCTTCACTCACCTTTGGGTTTGATGATCCAAAGATGATATCATCCACATAAACCTAAACAAGTAAGACATCCTTACCAGTCTTCTTTGTAAATAAGGTCTGGTCTATGGTGCCCCTTTTGAATCCATTTTCCACCAGATAGGTGGACAATGTGCCATACCATGCTCTTGGGGCTTGATGAAGTCCATACATAGCTTTCTTGACTCTATACACCTTCTCTGGATGCTCTGGATCTTCAAAACCAGGAGGCTGCGAAACATACACCTCCTCTACAATTGTGCCATAAAGAAAAGCACTCTTCACATCCATTTGATAGAGTGTAAAGCCCATGCAGGAAGCATAGGCTAGAAATATCCTGATAGCCTCAATCCTTGCAACTGGTGCAAAGACCTCCTCATAGTCTATCCCTTCCTCTTGTGTATATCCTTGAGCCACTAAATGTGCCTTGTTTCTGACCACAATGCCTCTTACATATTTCTTGTTTCTAAGAACCCATCTTGTCCCAATAGGTCTGACATATCTGGGATATCAACTAACTCCCAAACATCCTGAATAGCAAATTAGTGAAGCTCATCCTACATTAATTCCACCCAACTTGGTTCTTTGAGAGCATCAAAAATCTTCTTGGGTTCCTGTTGTGACAGAAAATAGGCAAACAAACATGCTTGAACAAGAGGGGTATCAACCTTCTTGTGTATATTGGCAATAAATCCTCCAAGATTCTGATGAGATCTTCTTGTTTGGACAAGAGACATCACATCATTAATAATTAGAGAAGAGGGGTGATCCTTCATTGTAGAAGTAAGAACTCCTCCCTCAAAAAGTCTGTTGTCTTCAATCTCATCTTCCATGTTACCAATATATTCTTTAGACTCTCTTCCATCAATATCTGTATGAACCTCTCCATTTCTGCTTAAAGGTTCACCTTGTTCAAAATTGAAAGAGAAAATGGGGTCAAAAGAGTTGTCAACGCCTGAACCAAGGTTGTTAGCGTTGGAGCCATCAACGCCTGAAATAGTGTTGTCAACGTTTGAGCCATCAACGCCTGAATTTGTCTTGTCAGCGCCAGATTTTCCTTTGTCAGCGCCTGAAAGACCATGTTGTTAACTGGTGATACTTGGGGACCACCATTTTCCCTTCCAGCAGCAGCAACAGCAGCAAAAGCATCTGTCTATATGAGAATAGTGACATACTCAAGTGTGACAACCCTAGGCTTTGTATTTGTCATTTGGTCTTACTTTTAGGTTATTTTATGTGTGCTTACTTGAATTGTGTGATTACGTGTTTATTTTGTGTAATTGAGGTTGGTGTGGTTATTATTTATGAGTATAGAAGTACTCATAAGTAAATCGAGGAACGGTTATTTCATGTTAATGAGCTCACAATTAGTGACTATGAAATGAAATGGTGATATTTTGGTGTTTACGTATACGTATAAGTATTATAGTAATAGTATTTTTTTTAGGATTTACGGTTTAGCATTTAGAGGTCTCGAATGAGGTAATTAGTCATATGAATATTTTTCGGGATGGTTTTAAGTCATTTAGGACTTAGTTATAAAGTTTATTTCAAAATTTGGGATTTTTTTTAAAAGTGTATTTTACGACTTTTACGGTAAAACGCGTAAATTTGACTAGTTTTACGGTTTTGAGGTTTTGGGAGTTTTAGGAGCTGAAATAAATTAGGGTAAATTAAGGTAATATTAATAAGATATTAATTAACAATAAAAAGAAAAAAATAAAAATAAACGAATTTAAGGGGGTGGTCGGCTTGGAAAAGAAAAAAAAAGGAAAATAGGAGAAAAAGGAAAGTGGGCTTATTCTTGGACTATGATTTTATGTACACCCTATATATTGTTTTAATAACAATCAAATTCATTATTATTCCCTGGAGATATTAAAAAATTCGTGGGTTACATAGAAGGTTTTTAGGGTTATTCATAATTTTGGGGGTTTTCATAAATTAAAGGTAAAGTCTTTAATCCCTTTTTAATTTAATTGTTTTTATGTTTTTATAATCATCTTATGATGGCTTTAGGTTAGGGTTTAATTTAAGAACAGTAAATTAATGTTATATTAATGGTGTTATAATGATTACATAAATTAGGGCTTGTAATTCGAGGGATTAGGGTTAATTAAGGTGGTGGATTTGTTAAAACCCGTTTTTAAAAACTGGGCAGATTTTTGGGTCAATTGTTTTGATCATATTGGGAGTTCTACAAACTATTATCATACGATCCACATACCCCTGAAAAGGTATTTGAAGTGGCTTTCCAATGCAAGAAACTAGATCTTGATTGGAGGCTGGGAAGTGGGTCAAAAACAGGTTAAAACAGTCGGAGGTCAAAATAGTTTTGAATTCAGCCTATTTTCTTTTTATGTTTTGGGTTGTTTGGGGTAGTTAGGGTTGCATTGGGATCTTCTCACGAACATGAGAGATGGTTTATATATTGTAGTAAGGATCTGCACTTGGGCTAAGATTGTGGTTTAGGGTAAGACCCTCTAATGGTAATGAACTTTTCATACGTTTAAAATCAGTGAATTCTGGATAGGTAGCAATATATACACATATATCTGGGCCTTAACAGTAGCTTTAAGGCTAGGGCAAGTGGGAGGTTTTAGCTAACATTTATAAAAGTGTGAATATTCCTTTTACAGAAACCATGGTTATATTTAAGTGGACGTTTGATTTAAAGTTTTGAGACCTGAAACTGGGACTGTTTTGTGTAAAATTATGAACGGGATAGCTATTAAACTAAACCAAGTTAGGGACTTGTTAAGGAAGGGTAATGGGGTGATTGGAGCTTAACAATGAGGTAATTGTACGGGAATAGACTAGATGTCTATCATAGGTTGATGAGCCATCTTAGTGATTGGTGCGTGTATTGATTTCGTGTTTTTGGTTTGTTAGCTTGTTGCTAGTGCGAGGACTTGTGAAGAAGCGATCAGGTGAGTTTCATAGTCCCATGTTTACTATTGATTTTGACTTCCAGATGGGATGGAAGAGACACTGTGTTGAGTTATTTATAAATTGATGCTGTGAATGTTTTTTTATGGTTTTGTGATAGACTTGCGTGTGCACTTATGTGATTAACTGCTATATGATTCTTGATTGTGTATGATTTGGATCGGGGGACACGTGCCGTCTCAGTTATTGTGGTTTGACAAGGTAGTGGCCTTGTGGTTTGCCAAGGTAGTGGCCTTGGGATAGGTACATAGTGTGATCATCTATGGTACCATGGTGTTGTTTGGCAAGGTAGGAGCCTTGGATTGGTTTGGTATGATTAATCTTGATTGATAGTTGTTAATGCATATTTGTAACACATTGTCCATATGTTCTTTTGTTGATGGTTGTTATTCACAGCTTGTAACTGATTTAGCGTTGGAGTCTAAACCTATGACTCTCACCAACTTTATGTTGACGTGATTTAGTGTCTCTTTCAGGTGATACTATGGTTAAGCATGAGAACATAAGTGGATAGGATTGGAGAAGCTTAGGAATGCATATAGAAGGAGAATCCCCGTTTCCTTCTTGGTTTTTATTTGCTCATTTAATAAGTGATACTGTGACACATATGATTGTTTTGGTATGTTATTTGTTGTCTTGGGTAAGAAGTAGGACTGTTACTTACTTACCTAGACCCCTTGCATTTGTTGAGATATTGTCATGACCTTCGTGTTACCATTTTTATGACATTTCTTATATCATATAGTTATCTCTTTAGACACGCCATGTTGTGATGATATCCATACGTCGCACCCCATATTCTGCCATGGTGGGGTGTGACAGAATGGTATCAGAGACAATGGTTATAGAGAATTAGGTTGCCTAGTCGTGTAGCTTAGTCTATAGCTTAAGGGTCCCTACATATAGGCGTCATAGGAGTGTGTGTGCATTTTATAATAGTTGATGTGTTTGGATGTTATTTTTGCGATATTTGTTAAGTTATGAACTAGTATGGTTCATACTTAACTACATGTTATTTTCTTTACGAGTTTTGACTAGTGTGGGTTGAACCATGGTCGTATACGCTAGTCATTGTTGGATTTCGCTTAATTATGTTTTCATGTTCTTTATACATTTTGAATTTTTTCTACGCTGGTTCAACTGGACTATGAGTTTATGTGTTTCATGCATTGGCTATGTTATTTTAATAGATGGAGTTTTGGACCTTATTTTGTGTGGTTATGTGCTTGTGAGTTGATGGATTATGTGTTATGTGTAGTATTAATTTCTTATAAGTGTCATCATAGGAGGGAGTACATTGGTGAAAGGGAACATGTATAATTATGGAGGTCTACATAATTATATATGTGCGACAACACCACTGGACTTTCAAGTATGATTGCATGAAAGAGAGTTGATACATGCTTGTATAGTATATGTTGGTAGTATGTATGGTTATGTTAGACGTGTGTAGGGTGGTAAGTATACTATACAGAGTATTTTGGTAGTTGTTAACGGGTGTCATGTTTTACTATAGCATGGTGAACACGCGAAATGGTACTGGTGGAAGTGGTGGTGATGGAAATCCTGATTTGGCTACTTTGATTGCTGCTCAAATGGCCAACATAATACCAACCATTGTTCAGCAGGTGACTAACAACCTGAACAACAATAACAACAACAATGGTCAAGGAGGAGGTGGAAACAATGGCTGTAGCTATAAGGCATTCACTTCTTGTGGTGCAAGAGAGTATGATGGGAAGGGCGGCGCGGTAGTACTTACCCAATGGATTGAGAAGATGGAGAATGTGATTCAGATGAGTGGCTGTTTACTAAATCAAATGGTCATGTATGTAACTGGTTCACTAGTAGGAAAGGCTTTAACTTGGTGGAACACCCAGGTTCAAGCAAGGGGAAGAGTTGCTGCAAATGCTATGGCTTGGGCCGATTTTAAGGCTCTTATGACTACGGAGTTTTGTCCAAGAAATGAGATGGAGAAGCTGGAAAACGAGTTTTGGGGACATGCAATGGTTGGAGCGGCTCATGCAGATTACACAGATCGCTTCCATGAATTGGCAAAGTTGGTTCCCCATTTGGTTACCCTTGAGGCGAACAAGATTAAGCGGTACATTGCTGGATTGCCTACTCAGATTAGGGGAATGATCAAGGCTACTCAACCTAACACGATACATCAAGCTATACTTACAGTAGGAATACTTACTGAGGAGGCGGTAGGAAGTGGAACTTTGGGAAAAGCTGGAGAAAAGCGGAAGGAGCTAGAAGAAGCAGAGCATGATGAGAACAACTGGGAAGCCAATAAGAAAATGAGGGATGGGAAGAATGTAAAACCCGTAAAAATAAGGTCATAATTTTAAAAAAATTTCAATTAGTTTGAAGTATTTTATAACGTTAAATATTATTATGTTTAACGGTTTAAGTTGAAACCGATATTAAATATTATATTTTAATATTTTGACGAGCAACGAGGACTACTAGTGATCGTGATACCGACTGATGCCAAAAGATTTATATCGTATAATATTTTGAAACTTATTTTTGTGTGGGTTGATGAACTCACAATTTACGGATTTAAATTTGGGCTTACGTGCATAGTTTAGCGTCTTTTACGACTAAACCGGAAACCTTAGGATTACGTATTTACGTTTGTGAACTCCGTTTTTGATGAGACAATTTTTATTGGATTCGTTTTGTGACGTTGATTCATAATTTATAAAAAACGTTTTTCGTGAAACGACCCGAGGGCACACAAATCAAGAAAACTAGAATCGAGGAATACCCGTAAATTAGTGAGATGGGACAAAATACATTGTCCCACCCCACTAGCTAATATGGGATGGCAAAACAAGACACCACATTAATATGTGGCATCTTGTTAACTTGTTTAGCTACAAGTGTAAGACTAAGCTTACACTTTAAGCCATTACTAGCTAAAACCATCAAACCATTCCACCACTTCACACATACCATCTTTCCATACATGCAAAACAACCTCAAACTCCCTCAAAAACCTCACCCTTGCCATCCACTTTGAAGCACAAAACACCCCTTTTGATCTTTTCTAGCCATGAAATACATGTTATCTAGCTCTATCATGGAGTTATCTTGAAGCCTTGATCATTTGGTGGCCATATTAACAACATAGGAGGTGATTTGCTTGTGTCCTAGGGCTGATTTCCTAACTTATGTTCTTGGTGTTTGATGATCTTGGAGTTACTTGTGGTGTTCATCAAGTTCTTGTCTTCCAAAAACAAGAAATACACTTGTTTGGTAAAGAAGATCATCCTCTCCATTTTCTCTTGTTATTTTTGTAAGGAACAAATGTATTTTATTTATTTTGTATATGAATATGATGTGTATATATATGATGATAAAAATGTTGTGTGGGGATCAAGTGTTGATAAATATGCTTAAAATGTTAATAACCATGAGAAATAAGGCTAAAATCATGATTATTTAGTTGGCTGTATAAAAACAGTATATAACTAAAACTTGAACTGATAAACTTTCATGGTATGATCCATTTACAGTAAGTACAAGATTTTATACACATGTGAGAGTTGGCCATGCAATGGAATCAATATAATGAGTGAGATATGATCAAAACAAGTTAGGTGTTCTAGTCTGAATAAGCAGTTTTGTAGGGACTGTTAAGACAAGATGAACTTAAAATGAGCAGTAGCTATAACTAAGTTAAATGTAGCACATAATATGAAGAACATGTCACCAAAAATGAGCTTCTAATTCATTATAGAACTCTAGATATGGTAAAAATGGTGAACATGAAGATAAAAATCAGATTTTAAGAATTAATGTTTATTATTATTATATAAGCACTCACATTTTATTGTATAAAATGTAAAATAAAAACCCACTAACTTATGAAACTTATTTATATAAACATGTAAAAGGTTAATTAAATGGATAAATTATATAAATGGTAGTGGAATAATACTTATAAGTAATAAAAACTATAAACTTGATTTTTACGACTTTTTACGCTATTACCGTAAAATTAACGTTTTTCGCCAAATAAAACTTAGACGATCAAACCCGTCTAATGTAAAGTTTATAAAAGTCATATACTGATATATAAGTAACTAATACAAGTAAAAACCGATAAAACCCGAACTATAGGACATACGGACATTAACGAGCTAAATAAGCATATTGGACTAAATAAGATAAACACTTATAAAAAGAACTTATTGGGCTTAACCCATTTGGGCCCAACATGGAAAGTATAGATACTGATAATATAGGTATAAAATGGATTAAAAAAAGTTAAAGAACTTATACTAAGCTTATTGGACTCAAAATAAGTAAATAGGTAAAACTAGTAAACTAGTAAAAAGTTACCAATACGTAAACACTAAAATGAGTAAACAAGGATATATAAACCCACTTGATCATCATCATATGTACAAAATCATCATATGTATATTGTTATTTTGATAAAAGTCATTGGACAAGAGTCTAAGACCGATTATTATTTATATAGGTTTCCGTGACCGAAGCACGCCCGTAGCCAATAATCCGCCTTTCATTATCAACGTGAGTCTATAGCCTCGCTTTATACTAGTTATTAAATGATTTTAAACCCGCGAGGGGGAATACATGTTTTTATAAACTTAGAACACAAGATTTTTAATGGTATGCTTTGTCCCTCTATGAATGGACCCGTGGTTGCCTTTAAATTGCATTAAGTGATTGCCTTTGTTAAAGCCTCAATTATGGACCGTTAACTAGCTTATGATGGGTTAGCCGCTAGTACAATTAATAGATCGATGGGGGAAGCCGCCCCGGTTCAGTTTGTGTGGACTTGTCATAGAAGCTTAGGCCCGACCTCCGCACTGTTTGGACATATTGTATTGAGAAGTCAGGTATACGGCAATGTACCAAAAATCTAGAGGTAACCGACAATTAATAAATCTCTCGTCTTATTAGACTGATATGGGAGTGTCTAAGGGCTCGGTTCCATGAGCTTATTGCAATTTATGCTATATACAATATCATTGTTGATGCAAATTATTATTTGATGCTTATAAGCATGCCACAAACTTATAATCTTTGCTTGTGTTCAAATTGATTACATAAACCTATAGATTCACTCGGCATTTTTGCTGATAGTTTTACTCACATGTATTTCAGGTAATCAAGAAGTGGAAGCTTGGAGGTCACGGGGAATGAAGTTGTGCACTGCTTTTGTTGTTCAAACTCTTTGATTTATTTATCGTTCCATTTTTAAAACAAACCAATATGTTGTTTTAACTTATCTTTTGGTAACGATTACTTGGGACTACGCTACTCTGACAAATGTTTTAGGAACGATAAATCTAAAACGTCTCTTTTCGAGTCGTTCTTTATAAATTATGTGTTGTTGTATCATTGTTTAGCACCCAAAGATGTATTCCGCTGCGTGTAAATTTGGGGGTGTTAAAGATTGGTATCAGAGCCATGAGTTATCGAGAACTAGGTCTTTTTCTAAAAACCTAAACTATAACTGTCGGTTTTATTTTTTTCAAAGAGTCGGTGCACATGATTTCGCGTGACTTCAGGTTCAAGCTACTTCTGGGATTACAACTTTAGTATACATTATTATGTATGCCTTATTGCTAAGTATTTCTAAATAAATACTATAATCCTTTATCGATATATATATTGATATCGTTAAACTTTTCGATAAGAGTTATCATTTATTAATGATTTACTTAAATAAATTTTTGGAATTTTTCCTACAATTATTTTGAAGGATTCTCTACATTTATTTAAATTATTGGAAATTATCCTATTTCATTTTGTTATGACATTACATAACTTCATCTACGCGCGTTACTTTCATTGTTTAACCCTTTTTGATATCTATGTAGATATTCAAATCGTCTTCCGGCTATTTGTGCTTGGACGTCTTTTAACGTAATCTCCAGACCATTGTGTAGCTCAATGTGTCCTTGGAATAGACTAACCGCTATCGTGTGAGTCATACATTTTGAAACATTTCTTAAAATAGTGTTGAATAATATCATGGTTTTTCATAATATTTTGTCGATTATTATCACCGTTTTACACGGCATGCGAAGATTTAACTTATTGACATTTATATGTATCGACTCCGAAGTGTATTGTTCGCTTATATCTCGGTAACGTCATCGTCATTTTATAAATCATCGTCTGGATTATGGCACTAGAATTGGAATACGATTTTACTTATATAAAATTATATCATTTGTTTTTCATTAACCGTCTCGCTCCCGGAGTGTAGCATGTTACTGTTCCATTCTTTTCTTGTTATGTTTTGTGTTTTTGACAATCGTGGCACCAAGGAGATTTGCCTACATTGCATTTTGAAATCTAAATTACGAACGTCTTTCACCGTTTTGCTTCCTAAATTTCGTGTTGAATACCTTGAAGCATTTTTTGTCATTCATCATGGTATATATTATTTGATGCTCATTACGAGATTTATTTTTTGTTGTTATAAAATCCACAAGACATGTGTGTATATATGTATATAGTTTGAGCCGTTAGGAAGTGTCGAAAAATATATTTAATGGAGAAACTGCTGGGGGGTGTATAAAAAGGTCAAAACTTAAAAGTAAAACCTGTGTTTTTAAAATAAAACAGTAAAACCTGCACAGAACTTGCAGGGGTACTTTGGTCATTTTTCATTGGTTTTCAGGTCTCGGGTAAAACTAGAAAGTTGTCTGAAACGTCGTTTTGCATCAAAATGCTTTAGACTCTGAGTCTTGGAGATGACGTTTATCGGGTCAATTAATCGGCTCATATTTAAAAGTTAAATACGATAGAAAATTCAGAACATGAGTTTTAAATGTTTCTAAGCTGTTTTGATTTCATTTGAGATCTTAAAATTTTAACAAATATTATTTTACAACTAACGAATACTAGTTGCATGTGAAAAAAAAAATTTAAAAATAGAAACAGTGCAGGATTAGCAATTACCGGACTAATGGTGTAATTTAAAAACGAATAACATACTTTCTTAAAAGCATGTGGTGTCGAGTATCTTACAAAGAATACACATGTGGATTGTTTATTCTTTTCATATATATGACTCATTTGTCATTCGATGTTATTTTATTTTCGTTTTCTTCTAACCTTCCACTGATTTGAGTTGAGTTTTGAAGTTTTGCCTTCACATTCTTCGTTAACATTCTTATCGTGTATCTCATGACGTTTTCGTCTAAACCTTATAACCCTTTGCAAACTTAACAACTTGTAACCATTTCATTGGTTGTTTTATGAGCTACTATTTGCCACTTTTTGCAAAACTTTGACTACTTTATCCATTGTCATAATGTCACATTATAAATAAATCTGATATTGTTTTACGATTATTTTCACCAGTTGTTTTTACTTTGGTCTTATAAAATACTTTTTGTAACATTAAAAGTTGCTTATTGGGTATCTCACAAATTACTTGTAAACTATAAATTCATAAACTATTTTTAAATTCCATTTTACAAATGGCATGGTTTATATAAACATAAGAAATGTAATACTTTTCGACGAAATTGAGCACTGCATTGCTAGCCCTAAATTATACATGGCCTGATCACCTATGTCTAATCTAGAAGGAGTCATGCTAGGCTGAATAGTAGTCACCATAATTTTTTATTTTTATTTTTTGATAATAATCAACTTTTTACTTGTATTCATAATAGAATAAAATAAAATGAAAAGAAGTTTTGAAAACCTTTATATTTTATGCAAGTAGCGCAATTTCTATGCATCCGCATACGTTTTCTTACCTTTTCTTGAACGAATTACGTGATTTTAAGTACGTTTTTACTCGACGATCGCTTTTTCACTTGTTACTTCATTTTGTCTTATAACTGATTTCTTTTGACCGTTCGTTTAATTACTGACTGTTGATAAAAGACTTGAAAGTCTCTATGTTTTATCCTTCCGTCTCGTCCAATCTTCTTTATGCGACTGGGTAGATCTTTGGAATGTCTCCGCACGTGAATAATGAATTATCACTAGAGCGATTTTCGTATATCCGGGATGACGTCCGTCACTCTCATTTGTCTCGAAATCCACTCTTATGAACCGTGCTTTGACTTCTCTCTTTAAACACTAACATCGTTCATTTGATTTGTTTTAATTACAAGTGATTATTAGGAATTTCGTTTTATTAAAATTTTTGTATGGATCTTATTTCCGATTATGTATCGACCACTGCTAAGTTAACGAGCTGATGTTGGTGAACCATCGACTGCACTAACAAAAATTGACAACTTGTTTAATCTATTATTTCTTACCGTCTTACCATCGACGCCTTTATTTTATTATTCTCTTTAAGAATTTATACGACATCTGCTTCGTCCTCTTTTGTACCGCTAATTTCGTACTAATTGTTGACCATTATTTCCATTCGTATTCGTTTGTTATCTTGTCACATTTTGAAACCCGAATATATCCCATATTTATTTTGAAATAATAAACACCTTTATGTATTTCTACAAAGTATTATAACATTTTTATGGAACTTTTATACCCTTTTCCAATGATTTTCAATTATCGAAATAACCATTACAAGAAAAAGGTCAAATTTATACATCATATTTTGTATATCTAAAACTAATGTTAAAAATAAAATTATGTTCTACCTTTTGAACTAATTGACTTATCATACTTTATTTTTATTGTAATGAAATTACCGGTTTAATTTATATTCCTAACAATGATTTAATTTGGAAATTATATTTTCTAAATCGTAACCATCAATATGAGTATAACTAATAAATTTACGTCATTCTTTCAAAGTTTCTTAAGATGACCAAATAAATTTTGAAACTATTTTACTTCTATTTTTGATGTATCATCTTTATCAAGAAAGTACCTCAACTGAGTTTTAAGGTAATACCAAATCTGGGACGGATAATTGTGACAAATGTTATTTTAATGATAATGTATAATTCATTCTTCGCTCTCATTTTTCTAGTATTGTGAATAACTATGTTTTACGGTTACGTGAGTCGAGATCCCTCGTCGATCGTCAACCTTAAATCATTTTACCACATCTTGTCCGTTTATGCGTTTACTGAATTCATTTTTTTTATCTCGTTCTGTTCCTCGTATTGAAGATCACAATTTTATTTTGAGTTTAAAATGAATCTTGGGAAGCAGTGTATAAGAAGAAACGATAAGTGTCACCGGGATTTATGTGTGTACTTGTGGAATGATTGAGGACCAAATCTCTTAATGAATGGAGTAAATAAATTCGTTACAACCTCGAGGAGTATGTTGAAGCCGACACCGCAAGTGGAAAGACTCTGGAGATCAAGTGGTTATTATCAAGGGTTTGTTCAAGGTTTTCTCGATGATTAACGGTGGAGATCTATAATCGATGTTTATGTTCGACCTTTCTCTTTTATGTACTTATATGGTGTGTGATCTAGTCAAATGATCTTAAGTTGTGAGAACTTGAGACGGCATCATCCGATGACGTCCGATCATGTAGAACACATATTATGTAATATCTTTTTGACTTTCAACAACGATGTTTATTGAGTCTTTGAATGCGCGTTGGCGAAAGTGAGATGGTGTCTTTGTATTATCTTTTGAGTAGGAACCCGTAAGTGAGCACCCTCCGATGACGAAAATGTTTTTCTTTTTAGTTCTTTTTTATGTGTGTCCATGGCTATCCGGTCGATGGATATCCTTTAATTTGCAACCATCCTTTTAACTAGACTTACCCAAAGATCATGTCATCTATTCTTGTCGTCGAATGAACTTCGTGTGATTCATAAAATTTTCATGTGTCGAGCTTGACGGGTGATTGGTGGATAAGTATTTATTTATTACTTTTTGGTGAGATACAACTTGACGACAAGTTGCGTTTTGTAAAAGAACCAGTGGAGATCGTGGATCGAGATTCACGTGGGAACGTGAAGACTTCTTTACAAGGAAAGCCGTCATCCTTCCGGGTAGTGAACAACTCGTGTATGAGGCGAGTTGAGCGCCGGGACGTCGCTCCCTTAAGGTGGTGAGGATGTAAAACCCGTAAAAATAAGGTCATAATTTAAAAAAAAAATTCAGTTATTTTGAAGTATTTTATAGCGTTAAATATTATTATGTTTAACGGTTTAAGTTGAAACCGATATTAAATATTATATTTTAATATTTTGACGAGCAACGAGGACTACTAGTGATCGTGATACCGACTGATGCCAAAAATTTTATATCGTATAATATTTTGAAACTTATTTTTGTGTGGGTTGATGAACTCACAATTTACGGATTTAAATTTGGGCTTACGTGCATAATTTAGCGTCTTTACGACTAAACCGGAAACCTTAGGATTACGTATTTACGTTTTTGAACTCCGTTTTTGATGAGACAATTTTTATTGGATTCGTTTTGTGACGTTGATTCATAATTTATAAAAAACGTTTTTCGTGAAACGACCCGAGGGCACACAAATCGAGAAAACTAGAATCGAGGAATACCCGTAAACTAGTGAGATGGGACAAAATACATTGTCCCACCCCACTAGCTAATATGGGATGGCACAACAAGACACCACATCAATATGTGGCATCTTGTTAACTTGTTAGCTACAAGTGTAAGACTAAGCTTACACTTTAAGCCATTACTAGCTAAAACCATCAAACCATTCCACCACTTCACACATACCATCTTTCCATACATGCAAAAAAACCTCAAACTCTCTCAAAAACCTCACCCTTGCCATCCACTTTGAAGCACAAAACACCCCTTTTGATCTTTTCTAGCCATGAAATACATGTTATCTAGCTCTATCATGGAGTTATCTTGAAGCCTTGATCATTTGGTGGCCATATTAACAACATAGGAGGTGATTTGCTTGTGTCCTAGGGCTGATTTCCCAACTTATGTTCTTGGTGTTTGATGATCTTGGAGTTACTTGTGGTGTTCAACAAGTTCTTGTCTTCCAAAAACAAGAAATACACTTGGTTGGTAAAGAAGATCATCCTCTCCATTTTCTCTTGTTATTTTTGTAAAGAACAAATGTATTTTCTTTATTTTGTATATGTATATGATGTATATATATGCTGATAAAAATGTTGTGTGGGGATCAAGTTTTGATAAATATGCTTAAAAATGTTAATAACCATGAGAAATAAGGCTAAAATCATGATTATTTAGTTGGTTGTATAAAAACAGTATATAACTAAAACTTGAACTGATAAACTTGCATGTTATGCTCCATTTACAGTAAGTACAAGATTTTATACACATGTGAGAGTTGACCATGCAATGGAATCAATATAATGAGTGAGATATGATCAAAACAAGTTAGGTGTTCTAATCTGAATAAGCAGTTTTGTAGGGACTGTTATGACAAGATGAACTTAAAATGAGCAGTAGCTATAACTAAGTTAAATGTAGCACATAATATGAAGAACATGACACCCAAAAATGAGCTTCTATTTCATTATAGAACTCTAGATATGGTAAAAATGGTGAACATGAAGATAAAAATCAGATTTTAAAAATTAATGTTTATTATTATTATATAAGAACTCACATTTTATTGTATAAAATGTAAAATAAAAACCCACTAACTTATGGAACTTATTTATATAAATATGTAAAAGGTTAATTAAATGGATAAATTATATAAATGGTAGTGGAATAATACTTATAAGTAATAAAAACTATAAACTTGATTTTTACGACTTTTTCGGCTATTACCGTAAAATTTACGTTTTTCGCCAAATAAAACTTAGACGATCAAACCCGTCTAATGTAAAGTTTATAAAATTCATATACTGATATATAAGTAACTAATACAAGTAAAAACCGATAAAACCCGAACTATAGGACATACGGACATTAACGAGCTAAATAAGCATATTGGACTAATAACTGGACTAAATAAGATAAACACTTATAAAAAGAACTTATTGGGCTTAACCCATTTGGGCCCAACATGGAAAGTATAGATACTGATAATATAGGTATAAAATGGATTAAAACAAGTTAAAGAACTTATACTAAGCTTATTAGACTCAAAATAAGTAAATAGGTAAAACTAGTAAACTAGTAAAAAGTTACCAATACGTAAACACTAAAATGAGTAAACAAGGATATATAAACCCACTTGATCATCATCATATGTACAAAATCATCATATGTATATTGTTATTTTGATAAAAGTCATTGGACAAGAGTCTAAGACCGATTATTATTTATATAGGTTTCCGTGACCGAAGCACGCCCGTAGCCGATAATCCGCCTTTCATTATCAACGTGAGTCTATAGCCTCGCTTTATACTAGTTATTAAATGATTTTAAACCCACGAGGGGGAATACATGTTTTTATAAACTTAGAACACAAGATTTTTAATGGTATGCTTTGTCCCTCTATGAATGGACCCGTGGTTGCCTTTAAATTGCATTAAGTGATTGCCTTTGTTAAAGCCTCAATTATGGACCGTTAACTAGCTTATGATGGGCTAGCCGCTAGTACAATTAATAGATCTATGGGGGAAGCCGCCCCGGTTCAGTTTGTGTGGACTTGTCTTAGAAGCTTAGGCCCGACCTCCGCACTGTTTGGACATATTTTATTGAGAAGTCAGGTATACGGCAATGTACCAAAAATCTAGAGGTAACCGACAATTAATAAATCTCTCGTCTTATTAGACTGATATGGGAGTGTCTAAGGGCTCGGTTCTATGAGCTTATTGCAATTTATGCTATATACAGTTATCATTGTTGATGCAAATTATTATTTGATACTTATAAGCATGCCACAAACTTATAATCTTTGCTTGTGTTCAAATTGATTACATAAACCTATAGATTCACTCGGCATTTTTGCTGATAGTTTTACTCACATGTATTTCAGGTAATCAAGAAGTGGAAGCTTGGAGGTCACGGCGAATGAAGTTGTGCACTGCTTTTGTTGTTCAAACTCTTTGATTTATTTATCGTTCCATTTTTAAAACAAACCAATATGTTGTTTTAACTTATCTTTTGGTAACAATTACTTGGGACTACGCTACTCTGACAAATGTTTTAGGAACGATAAATCTAAAACGTCTCTTTTCGAGTCGTTCTTTATAAATTATGTGTTGTTGTATCATTGTTTAGCACCCAAAGATGTATTCCGCTGCGTGTAAATTTGGGGGTGTTAAAAAGAACTTCGTGGCGACAACTGATGGTGGGTATGCGAGAAGTAATCCACATTGTCCTACATGTTTTAAGCATCATAGAAGTGATATGTCATGCGTGGTGTGTTTTAATTGCCAAAGGCTAGGAAATTTCGCCAAGGACTGCCGATCACCTACTCTAAATGCAGCACCCGCACATGCGGTTAGAGCGGACTATGCAAGAGGTACTTGTTTTGAGTGTGGAGATCTAGGACACTATAGGAATAGTTGCCCACTATTGGGAAGAGCATCAGGACAAGCTGAAAAACCGTTACCATTGGAAGAGAATCACGGAAATAGGAACACGGGACATCATAACAACGTGGGTCGCAACACGCGGAACAGAAACAACGGGGATCGTAAAGGGGGAAGAGTTTACTATGCGGATGCAGTGGAGGTCGTGCAGAACCCAAAAGTGGAGACATGTATGTTTTTTTGAGGAGATCATTGTGCTATTTTACTATTAGGTTCAGAAACCGACTTTAGCTTGTGCCTACCCAAATTGGTACGTGCGTTGAAGGTGAGCCATATGATAGAGACCCTTGGGTACACGATGTATGTTACAGGTGATGAGAAAGAGGAATTAGAGGAAGCCTTCTGTGATTGCGGGACGTAGTTGTTGTGCTTAGGGAGTAAATCTCGGGACGAGATTTCTATTAGGAGGGAGTGATGTGACAACCCTAGGTTTTGGATTTGTCACTTGGTCTTACTTTTAGGTTATTTTATGTGTGCTTACTTGAATTGTGTGATTACGTGTTTATTTTGTGTGATTGAGGTTGGTGTGGTTATTATTTATGAGTATAGAAGTACTCATAAGTAAATCGAGGAACGGTTATTTCATGTTCATGAGCTCACAATTAGTGACTATGAAATGAAATGGTGATATTTTGGTGTTTACGTATACGTATAAGTATTATAGTAATAGTATTTTTTTTAGGATTTACGGTTTAGCATTTAGAGGTCTCGGATGAGGTAATTAGTCATATGAATATTTTTCGGGATGGTTTTAAGTCATTAAGGACTTAGTTATAAAGTTTATTTCAAAATTTGGGATTTTTTTTAAAAGTTTATATTTTACGACTTTTACGGTAAAACGCGTAAATTTGACTAGTTTTACGGTTTTGAGGTTTGGGGAGTTTTAGGAGCTGAAATAAATTAAGGTAAATTAAGGTAATATTAATAAGATATTAATTAACAATAAAAAGAAAAAAAAATAAAGAAAAAAAACGAATTTAAGGGGGTTAGGTCGGTTTGGAAAAGAAAAAAAAAAGAAAAGAGGAGAAAAAGGAAAGTGGGCTTATTCTTGGACTAGGATTTTATGTACACCATATATATTGTTTTAATAACAATCTAATTCATTATTATTCCCTGGAGATATTAAAAAATTCGTGGGTTACATAGAAGGTTTTTAGGGTTCTTCATAATTTTGGGGGTTTTCATAAATCAAAGGTAAAGTCTTTAATCCCTTTTTAATTTAATTGTTTTTATGTTTTTATAATCATCTTATGATGGATTTAGGTTAGGGTTTAATTTAAGAACAGTAAATTAATGTTATATTAATGGTGTTATAATGATTACATAAATTAGGGCTTGTAATTAGAGGGATTAGAGTTAATTAAGGTGGTTGATTTGTTAAAACCCGTTTTTAAAAAATGGGCAGATTTTTGAGTCAATTGTTTTGATCATATTGGGAATTCTACAAACTCTTATCTTACGATCCACATACCCATGAAAAGGTATTTGAAGTGGCTTTCCATTCAAGAAACTAGAACTAGATTGGAGGTCGGGAAGTGGGTCAAAAACAGGTTACAGCAGTCGGAGGTCAAAACAGTTTTGAATTCAGCTTGTTTTCTTTTTAAATTTTGGGTTGTTTGGGGTACTTAGGGTTGCATTGGGATCTTCTCACGAACATGAGAGATGGATTATATATTTTAGTAAGGATCTGAACTTGGTCTAAGATTGTGGTTTAGGGTAAGACCCTCTAATGGTAATGAACTTTTCATACATTTAAAATCAGTGAATTCTTGATAGGTAGCAATATATACACATATATCTGGGCCTTAACAGTAGCTTTAAGTTTAGAGCAAGTGGGAGGTTATAGCTAACATGTATAAAAGTGTGAATATTCCTTTTACAGAAACCATGAGTATGTTTAAGTGGACGTTTGACTTAAAGTTTTGAGACTTGAAACTGGGACTGTTTTGTGTAAAATTATGAACGGGATAGCTATTAAACTTAACCAAGTTAGGGACTTGTTAAGGAAGGGTAATGGGGTGATTAGAGCTTAACAATGAGGTAATTATACGGGAATAGACTAGATGTCCATCATAGGTTGATGAGCCATCTTAGTGATTGGTTCGTGTATTGATTTCGTGTTTTTGGTTTGTTAGCTTGTTGTTAGTGCGAGGACTTGTGAAGAAGCTATCAGGTGAGTTTCACAATCCCATGTTTACTATTGATTTTGACTTCCAGATGGGATGGAAGAGACACTGTGTTGAGTTATTTATAAATTGATGCTGTGAATGTTTTTTATGGTTTTATGATGGACTTGCGTGTGCACTTATGTGATTAACTGCTATAAGATTCTTGATTGTGTATGATTTGGATCGGGGGACTCGTGCCGTCTCAGTTATTGTGGTTTGACAAGGTAGTGGCCTTGTGGTTTGCCGAGGTAGTGGCATTGGGATAGGTACATAGTGTGATCATCTATGGTACCATGATGTTGTTTGGCAAGGTAGGAGCCTTGGATTAGTTTGGTATGATTAATCTTGATTGATAGTTGTTAATGCATATTTGTAACACATTGTCCATATGTTCTTTTGTTGATGGTTGTTATTCATAGCTTGTAACTGATTTAGCGTTGGAGTCTAAACCTATGACTCTCACCAACTTTATGTTGACGTGTTTTAGTGTCTCTTTCAGGTGATATTATGGTTAAGCATGAGAACATAAGTGGCTAGGATTGGAGAAGCTTAGGAATGCATATAGAAGGAGAATCCCCGTTTCCTTCTTAGTTTTTATTTGCTCATTTAATAAGTGATACTGTGACACATATGATTGTTTTGGCATGTTATTTGTTGTCTTGGGTAAGAAGTAGGACTGTTACTTACTTACCTAGACCCCTTGCATTTGTTGAGATATTGGCATGACCTTCGTGTCACCATTTTTATGACATTTCTTATATCATATAGTTATCTCTATAGACACGCCATGTTGTGATGATATCCATACGTCGCGCCCCATATTCCGCCATGGTGGGGTGTGACATCAAGTATGGGTGATGACTTGTCTGCTTGTGATCCAACCTCTTCATTAACCTGTGTACCTGAAACATTAACAACTGGTTCTTCCACAACACTTGAAGTTACCTTCACAATGTTTGGATTAGTAACAGGCATATAATTCAAAGTCCTAGGTAAAGGTTCCAAGTCAAATAACCAATTTGGACCACTTTCAGGATCACTAGGTTTACTTTCTAAAAACCTAACATGTACTTTTTCAAGTATACATTTTTCCTTCTTAATTTAAACCCTATATCCTTTACTCTGCACTGAATAACCCATGAAGTAGCCTTCATCACCTTTAGCACTAAATTTACCTAAGGCATCACTAGTATCCAGCACAACTACATGACAACCAAAAGGTTTAAGAAAACCAATATTAGGTTTCCTTCCCCAAAGTAACTCATAAGGTGTTTTGTTATGTATCTTGTTGACTAATGCTCTATTCTGAACATAACAAGTTGTATTCACAGCCTCATCTCAAAAAGCAATGGGAAAGTGAGCATCAGCCAACATAGTCCTGGCTGCTTCAATGAGGGTTCTATTCTTTCTCTCAGCAACCCCATTTTGCTGTGGGGTTCTGGCTACACTAAACTGTCTAGTAATCCCTTTCTTGGCACAAAAATCATCCAATAGCTTATTTCTAAACTGACCACCATTATCACTTCTAAGCATCTTAACTTCATTACCAGTCTTCTTCTCAATTTGGTTAATAAAGTTAATTTAAGTATCTGTAGTGTCACTTTTCAAAGCTAAAAAGAAAGTCCAAGTAAACCTAGAAAAATCATCAGTAATGACAAAGCAGTAAGATTTACCATTCAAGCTTTCTATATTAATTGGACCAAACAAGTCCATATGCAGCAAGTGAAGAGGTTTAGAACTAGCGTGCACCTGTTTAGACTTAAATGAGACCTTGTGTTGTTTGCCTATAAGGCATGCAACACAAAAGTGGTCATTGTGGAAAGCCTTTTCAGGCAGACCATCAACCAAGCCATGTCTCACAAGTCTGTTTATATTATTAAAGTTAATGTGCCCTAGTCTCCTGTGCCATCGATTACTCTCATCAACTGAAGCTTTAGCATAAAGACATGACAAGTTATTATTCATCCTAATCCCATTAAGATTCACATTATAAATGTCCTTAGGCCTGGGTGTCCTTTAATCAATGAATTTCTCATCTAGTATTTTAAAATCCTTGCTCAACACCAAGCATTCAGTATCAGTGAAAAGAACCTTATTTTTGTTATCACAAACTTGTGATACACTAAAAAGATTATAGTCAAGTTCTTATACCAGAAACACGTTTTCAAAACGTAAATTGTTGGTGAGAAGAGTTCCTTTGCCTGTGATTGTTCCATATCCGCCTCCAAAGTAAACTTTATCACCATCCTTAATGGGAGTGAAGTTTGTGAGATAATCTTCCTTCCCAGTCATGTGCCTAGAGCATCCACTATCCCAATAGCCATAATCATTAACCTGCTTTTGAATGCCCTGCACATAAAGAAAACAAATTAGTTTTCTTTGGGAACCCAAGCCTGAACATACTTGGATTCATTTGGTTGTTAAACAAGAACAGACTTAGTCCTCATAACAACCCATTGTTCATCCCTTTTTGGATTAAACACCGAGTTAACCCCAAATGGTTTTGTGATGACCTTTGAAATATAATTAAATCTGTTACAGGTCATAGAAATCTCATCTGAATTAGGGTTTTGATCTTGCTTAGGTCTCCATGTCAAGCTAGAAGAAGCTTTAGACCCCTTTCCCTGTGGTTGCAAATATTTACCATTATTTGGTCTGACAATGTTTCTGTCAGCGTTTGATTTGGTATTGTCAACGCTGAAACTACCCTTATCAGCGTTGGACCTAGGGTTTGCTACAGGAACCCATTGTCTATTAGACCAAGTATTGGCCTTCTGAAAAGGTCTTTGTCCATAAGTATTAGACCCTTTTGAAAAGAATGGGTCTGGTCTAACAACTTGTGGACTTTGCTGAACAAAAGTTTTGGGTTTGACAGTGTTTGACTTTTTGTCACCGTTGACCTTGGAAGCGTTGACACACTTATAGGCTAAATGTGAAAAGCTACAATAAGTATAACATGCTTTTCTAGACATGACTCTAGGTCTAGAAGAAAAGAAACCTGTTCCATTATCACTAATTTGGCTTTTTGGTGACCTAGTATTTCTATACATTTCTGCATATTTAATGCTAGGTTTTCTAACAACATTTGAGCCAAGGTCAACAGTCTTGCCAGTGATTGGGTTCGTGACTTTGATAGGGGTAGACTCATTTGGGCTATCACTAAGCATGCCACCCTTGACAAACAAGTTAGGGTTGGCTTTCTCCCATTGGTCCAAATCAGTCAACTTTTGCCTATATTCTTCTACTGGTGTAAGGACTCTTGGTGGAGGAATAAATTCCTCTTCTTGGAGTTCTGGTAAACCAGTCCAAGATAAGTCCTTTCTTTGGACACCATAGAAATCCCCAGCTGGTGGTGGAACACCAGCATACTCTTTCATCCCAATCCCAGTCATATCCCTAGAATCCCTTTGTTTACTTACACATTCTCCTAGGGTTTGTGAGGCTTTATCAAATCTCTGAACTTTAAGATCTACATTATCCTTATTCTTGATAGCCTCATCTAACTTAGCCTGTAATTCAGCATTGACCCTCTCCATGATGTTTCTAATATCAGTACTATCATTTAAATCATGTTTTAAGATATCGATTTTATCTTTTAGGTCAAGCTTTATTTTCTTATACTCAGCTATAGTTTTTTTCAGTTTGAGTAAGAGCAAGTTGATAGTTAGACAACTTGCATCTCTCATTACTCACATCTGTTGACAATCTTAAAACCTCTTTGTTAAGTCTTTCAGTATTTAAAGGACAACCCTTACTACAAAAAGCATCATCATATACCTCATTGTCTGATGAAGATGAGGAGTGTGCCATGAGAGCATAGTGAACATGCTCTTCTTCTTCCATCTCAGCAACCAAAGCTTTATTCTCTTCCTCATCCTTGGCCAAATAGCTCCAATCCCATCCAACACCATCAATTTCTTGCATTGCAACCATAGCCTTGGGATCCTGAGCCTTAACAATTTGGATTGAGGGTTTTCCAGCATCAGATCTTCTTGGAGATCTGCATTCTCTCATAAAGTGTCCCATACGATGACAATTGTAGCACTCAACCTTGGATTTATCAAATCCAGTAGTGTCATTGGCATTAAAAGTCATCTTCTTCTTGAATCTTCTATTCCATCTGTTTGCTGTTATACTTGTAAGAGCCATATTCCACTTTATGTCCATCTCCTCCAAATGCTCATCACTTATTTGCTCAAGGTCCTCATAAGTAATCACTGAACCATTGGGCAATGAAGCAATGTATGCACACACAGTATCCAGATCAATACCAGCAGGCTTAACTCTTGGTGAGTCAATTTTGTATGTGTCAGCATCTGAATGTGAGGCGTTGACAAGATATGATCCAGCGTTGACACAGGTTGATCCAGTAACTGGGTGCATGTATGAATCCTTCTGATCAAATTGACCTTCACTATGTGAGAAGAAGGCCATTTTTCCATTGGTAGACTTGCTTCCATGATCCAAAAGAGTTTCATTCTCTATCAGCCTCAGTTTATTGTACACATCATCAAAAGTATAACTTTTGTGAGTGTTATTAGCAATTATACACCTTGCTTCAATCTTCCATGCATCACCAAGGATTTTAAGAAAGGTAGAGATTATATCAACATCACCAAGCACTGTTCCCATGAAGGATATCTTGCTTGTGATGTCCAGCAGTCTGCTTCTCACAATACTTAGCTTCTCATTAGGTTGAGCCTTAAAAACAGCATACTCATGCAAGAGTTGCTTCTTTTTCTCTTGCACAGTATCAGCATTACCACCATAGGCAACTTCAAGGGCTGCCCAAAGATCTTTTGCAGACTCATAGCTTCTGTATTTGTGCTGATTTTCTTGTCCCAAAGAGAGTTTCAGAATGCTTAGGCTTTTCATATCAACTCTTCTTTTTGCTATGTCCTCAACTGAGACAGCTCTACCATCATCAGGTTTTTCTCTTCGTTCCTCTTTAGTAGAACCTTGAATAGCTGTTCTTGCAGCAATGGCAGCTGCAATCTTTGCAGCCTTATCGAATGTGTTTACATATTCAATAATTTCCCACAGAGTGTAGTCATGGATTTGTAGATATTGCTCAAAGTTAAACTTCCATAGCTCAAAATTGTTTAGATCTAGCATGGTAATCTTGATGTTGTGGTTTGAGGAGGAGGAGGAGGAGTTTACTTCTGGGGTAGACATGATGTTTTTAGGTTTTTGTGAAAATTAGGGTTTTTGGTAATTTAGGGTTCTTGTGTTCTTTAGATCAAAGTTTCTCAACAAGCTCTGATACCATTTTTTGATCCCAAACTTAGATCGATTTAGCTTGTGTAAACGAGATTAAATCAAGTTAAACACGTAGAGAAACTTTGTTGTGTATAAAACAATTTAAGTATTATGCGGAATTAATACTTAAACAAGAACACATAAACAATTGTAAAACAAACTTTCACTTGATTAATGATAACAAACTTGCATACAAAAAGTGTTAAACGTATGAAAACTTATATGAAACAAAACCTAAAGGTCTTCTTTTATAGACATAAGAAGCCTTGTACAAGAGTCTACATATCAGCTATTCTAGGTAAAGATAATTATAGAATATACATTGTTGATCCTATCTTTACTAGAAACAAACTAGAAACATAATACGCGTAGACCATATCTTTCTATCAGTGCTTGACTTCAACCTATCAACGCTTGACTTTTTCCTTTCAACGCTTGATCTTTGAACGCTTGTTTTCTTCTTATAAACGCTTGTTTTCTTCTTGGCAGCGTTCAAGTGTACTGGCTACAATTTATTCCCAACAGTGCCATCACGACAATGACAAAAATGGACTCGTCTTCACCACCTTCGAAGGACCACGTCTTTGATGCAACTTCTAACTCCATTGAAGTGCCTCCTTTTCCTAGCCCAACACTCGTTGAGGCTAAAGGTTTCATCGACATCGATCCACTAATCTTAGAAAAGTCACTTAAGCATAGTCTTTCGACTTGTAAGACAATGGTTGTGAGTGCTCACATCGACTCTTTCTTTGATAATGACGATGGCGATTTTGCCGAGATTGATCACATACTTCGAAATCCACATGCCCTTTTTGAGGATTATCCTAAAAAGACCTCTTATCATATGAAGTATGATGATTATGAGTTCGATCCCGAGATTGAGGAAATTATCGAACGAGAGTTAGCTCTTCTGCCTCCACTCCCACCTACGAGTGAGGTTGATTTTTCCAAGATCGGCGATAAACTTATTGAGTTGGAACGTCTTATTTTCGATGACGAACCAACACATGTGAGCACCAAAAATCCAATTCTCGAGGATTTACCTAATCAACACTCCTCAAATGAGAATTACGTTTACCACATTCGTGAGGATTTAACTTATCAACAATCCCCACAAATGAATGATGGTTTCGTGCTTGATCGTGAGCTTTTCGAGAGAGTTTCTAAGATACTCAAGGAGGGGAATGACAAACCTTGGTTTGACAAGCCTATATTTGATGAAGAAATCGATGAGATCGACGTTCATGAGGATGATGTTGGGAATAAATAAAAGTGTATTAGTTACCCCTGGTAGTTGGTCAGAGTTTCCCCTGCTAGAGTAAGTTCCCCCTGCTAAATAACAAAGGCAGGGGGATTGGTTCCCCTGCTGAAGTCAAAGACCCTACTGCTAATGATAAACTTGGAAGAGATTATAACACGTTTCAGTTACTACTCCGAGATACTTTCCTAGTTTGTTAGTAGTGATCTTGTACGTGAGTCCTTGCACTATAAAAGGACTCACTAGGTTATCATGCAAAGTGTGTCTTTCTCTATTAGTTTTCTTTTCATACTTTAAGGTTTTTGTAACCCTAATACCACTATTGGGTATTCGTATATCTATGATATATTAAAGTTTAACGTTTGCTTTAAACATTTGTTCTTGTGCTAAACACTACATTCCGCATCTTGTTTAGTTACTTTGTATTGCAAAGTTTCTCTAGTGTTAGATTGAATCTATTCTCTCTATCACAACCCTTAAACAAGCTAAGGTTTAAGATCTGAGTTTGGTATCAACAAGTGGTATCAGAGCTTGTTGAGAAACTTTGATTAAACCATGAACAAAACATCCCTCACAACCAACATCAACCATGTCTTCAGATTCTCATTCATCCTCAACCAACAACAACGCTCTCAAACTACCCATTCTGGATCCTGAAACTTTAAACTCTGGGAGTTCAGATTTCAACAATACCTTAAGATGGAACACTATGTTTTACGGGAGATCATAGAATTTGGTGATCAGTTTCCAAAGACTATACAAGTTGAAGATAAGGATAAGGGAGAAGAAAAAGGTGAAAGCTCCAAATGTGAGGCCAAGAAGAAGTCTGCTAGTCTTGCTGACAAGGAGATACTAGCAAGAAGGCATGATGTCAGGGCTCACAGTTCCTTGCTGTTGGCTCTACCTTATAGACATCATCTAAGGTTCAGAAAGTATAAGACAGCTAAGGAACTCTAGGAAGCAATAGGCAAAACATTTGGAGGGAATGAGGCCACAAAGAATAAGAAGAATCAAATGCTTGATCAATTTGCTTCTTTCAAATCAATTGGTGATGAAGCAATTGGTGCTATCTATAATAGGCTTCAAGATCTGGTTGCTCAGTTAGAGTTCTTTGAAATAGAAGTGACAAGAGAACATGTGAATACCAAGTTTGTCAACAGTCTTTAAAAAGAATGGTTTGTCTACAAAGCTATTTGGCAGAATAGGGATGACATAGATGACAAGAACATTGATGACATATACAATAACTTGAAAGTTTTTGAGCCAGTGGTCAATGAGATGAAGTCATTAGGAACCATCCCTACTAATTCAAGTGGATCTGCTGATTCCCTTGCTAATATGGCTTTCATATCTCATAGCAGTGGATTCTCCAAAGGTAGTGGAATCGAAGTTGGCCCTGCTACCTATTCCCCTACTTCTAGATCTGGATCATCTTATGATGAAGAAAGGCCTGCAACATTCAGCCTTGACACTGCTTGTGCTTTCATAGCATCCCAAGGTCCACAAGGATCTACTGTGTTACATGAAGATCTGAGTAAAATCAGTAAGCAAGGACTGGAGGAGATGGACATCAAGTGGAACATGGCTCTACTTAGCATGAGAGCCAACAGGTTTTACAAGAACTATGGGAAGAAAATCTCCATCAATCCTTCTGATGTAGCTGGACTTGACAAAACAAAGGTAGAATGCTACAACTGTGGCAAGAAAGGTCATTTTGCTAGGGAATACAGAGGGCCTAAGAATGGAAGCAGCTATAGGAAGGAAAGCAGGGATGATGATTCTGGTGCTAAGGCTATGGTAGCCATGCAGATAGAGCAGGTGGATGGGATTGGAGTGCTATGACAGAGAGTGTTGAAAGAAATCAAGCATAAGTTGCTGAGAAAAAAGAGGAAGATTTTGCTCTTATGGCCATGTCAAGCTCTAGTTCAGACAATGAGGTATATGATGATTCATATTGTACTAAAGATTGTAGAAAAAATACTGAGTCATTGAATGATCAAATAAGAAAGATAAAAGTTGATTAAATTAATTGTGATAATGACCTTGATAACTACAAACATGCTTTAGAACAGCTAGAGTCCACCATAAGAGAGTATAAACAAAGAGAAAATGATTATAGAGATCATATTGTGGTTTTAGAGAGAGATGCTAAAGAAAATAATGATTCCATTAAGGAATTAACTGCTGAACTAGAAGTTTTTAGATCTAATAAAAAGATAGATGAAGAAACTGTTGAAAATTTTGGAAAAGCTTCTAAAGATTTAACTAAAGCAGTTGAAATTGGACAGTCTCCTTGGGACAAAACAAGTTTTGGTGTAAAAAATGAGCATGCTACTATACCACCACCACCTGCTAATATACATGCCCCATTTCCTAGAAAAGACTTGTCTTGGACTGGTCTCTCTTGTTTCAAGAAGCAGGAAGATATTGAATTTGACTTAAATGCATACATACCTAATAATCTAGAAACAAAAGAACCACTAGTGAAAACCAGTGCTGTTAGGGACTTTGAAAAGGAACAAATTGCTTTAAAACAGTAGAAAATAGATAACCCTGTTCTCTTTTCAAGAGAAGGACTTTTTGTAAGTGATTCAAGTTCTAAGAGTAGTTCACCCAAATCTAAATCAGGATCAAAGTTCTCTAAGTCTACTATTAAATATGATGGTATGTATAGGTCTGTTAGAGGTAATCAGAGAAATTGGAATGACCAAAAGTCTCATTAATTAGGAGAGGACTTTGTGAGGAACACCAAACCTTGTTTCACCTGTGGCAGTTTTGATCACACTTATCAAGACTGTCAGGCACCAATGGAAGTGGTGGCTGCAAATCCTTTAAAGGACATGCAACCTAAAGCCATTCTTCTGAATGCAGGGGCAAAATCCTTTTCCCTTGCCAAGTATGTTGCCCATGCTTTGAGAAACAAGGTATCTAATAAGTATGTAGTTCCTACTCTAAGAAAGGTGAATGATGCATATCCCAAGTCCAGCCCTTCCATAACTAAACCAGCACCTCATACTGCATATAAATCTGTCTATCGACCATACCAGCACAACAATAGAGGCCAAAACAAAAGATGGTGTCCCTCTGCTAAGCATAGGGATTCCCCTGCTAAGGCTAGGGTTTCCCCTACTAGCAAAGTTATGCCCTCTAAAAACATGGGCAGATGGGGAAAAGATGTGAAAGCCTCAGCTTGTTGGGTTTGGGTACCCAAAAGGGGTACTCAATCCAATGGTGTATCTCTAGTCTTTGACAAGCTATCTTACATTGATACATGGGGTAGATCCAAGTCTGTAATGGCTTGGGTCCCCAAGAGAAACTAAATTGTTTTTCTTTTTGCAGGTGACAAAGAAGACCAGGAATGATAAAGCCTATTGGGATAGTGGATGCTCAAGGAGCATGACTAGACATAAATCTTATCTGTCTAACTTTGTTCCCCTGCATGACAATGATGGTGTTTCTTTTGGATATGGGCATGGAACAATCACAGGAAAAGGAACTATTGTCACCAATGGGATGACCTTTGATAATGTTTACTTGGTGAAAGAACTCAAGTAAAATCTCTTTAGTGTGTCTCAGATGATTGAAAACAAGAACTTTGTCTTGTTTACAGATACTGAATGTCTGGTGTTAGGGAAGGAGTTTGTCTTACCACCAAACACTCCTATTTTGCTCAGAACACCAAGACAAAAGAATATGTACACAATTGATCTCAAGGACATCTCTCTTCAAGAAAATGAAACCTGTTTCATTGCCAATGCATCAGTTGATGAATGCAATAAATGGCATAGAAGAATTGGTCATCTCAATTTCAAGAACATGAACAAACTGGTCAAATATAATCTGGTTCATGGTCTTCCTTCCAAGTCCTTTGCTAATGATCATACTTGTGCTGCTTGCCTGAAAGGGAAGCAACTTAGAGCCTCTTGCAAGTCAAAAACAAGTTTGTCCACTACCAAGCTATTGGAATTACTACATATGGATCTTTTTGGTCCTACTTCTGTGGCAAAGCATAATGAAGAAATGGTACTGCCTGGTAATTACTTATGATTTTTCAAGGTTCACATGGACATTCTTTCTGTTTGAAAAGAGTGACACAGCAGATGTACTCGTTGGGTTCATCAATCAGATTGAACTTTCCAAAAGTATGAGGGTAGTGACCTTTAGATCAGACAATTGTGGTATTTCGAAACAAAAAACTGGACACTTTTTGCATTAACAAAGGAATAAAGAGGGAATACAGTATAGCAAGAACACCTCAACAAAATGGAGTTGCAGAAAGAAAGAATAGGACACTTATTGAAGCCGCAAGGACTATGCTATCTGATTCCAAGCTTCCAGTTATCTTTTGGGCTGAGGCTGTAGCCACTGCTTGTTATGTTCAAAACAGGGCCTTGGTGGTTAAGGCACACAACAAGACCCCTTATCAGCTATTCAATGGAAGACCCCCTTTGATTGACTAATTTAGACCATTTGGATGTCATGTGATCATTTTGAACACAACTGACAATCTAGGCAAGTTCAATGAAAAAGGGGATGATGGGTACTTTGTTGGTTATTCATTAAACAACAAGTGATATAGGGTTTTCAACAAGAAGACAAGCAAAGTGACATAAAATCTTCATGTAGATTTTCTTGAAGACAAGCCTAAAGATGTACAAACAGGTCCTGATTGGTTCTTTGACATTGAAGTTCTTTCAAAATCCATGAATTATGTACCTGTTGCTTTGCAAAATACTAACATTTCAGGTACAAAAGAACCAACAGGTGTGGAGAAGCCACCATTGAGGTACATGAATGTACCCTCACTGTTTCCCATTAATGCTGCTCCTAAAACAGGTGAAGAAGATGATACATCTCAAAGGAAAGAACAGCCAATCTCTTCCCCTGCTAAGTCAACTTCTGAAAGCAGTGGAATGGCTGAAAGCAATGGAATCCAGGATTCCCCTGCTAGATCAAATGCTTCCCCTGCTAACAAGCATCCAACTGTCAATGTTGTTAATGATGAAGAAAGAGAATACCCACTCATTTCCTCATCTTCACCTATCTTTGAGGGTCCACTCATGTCCAACAGTGGAAGCAGAATAATTAGTAATTGAGGTCCAAGTTACTCAAAGCTGCATTCAGCTCATCAGCATCCATCCCTAGGTCATGCAATATCATTTGGAAGCTCTTCTGAGGAGTTCTTTCCCAATCAAGATAGCCCCATTAATCCTGACTTGGAAGAGGATGAAACAGAAGTAATCATGAGCATGCAGCCTACCTAAAGAATCAATAAATATCACCCTCTATCACAAACCATAGGTGATCCTAAAGCTCCTAGACATACAAGGTATTCAGCAAAGGAACACAGTTTCATTGCAAACATCACTATGAAGTTTAATAATGACAACATGCAATGTTGTCTGTTTACTACATTTTTGTCACAAGAAGAGCCAAAGAAGATTTTTCAGGCTTTAAATGATCCAAGTTGGGTTGAAGCTATGCAAGAAGAACTCTTACAATTTGACATTCAAGAAGTGTGGATTCTGGTAGATTGTCCAAAATGGGCAAGGCCTATTGGAACAAAGTGGGTGCTCAGAAACAAGAAGGATGAGAGGGGTATAGTAGTCAGAAACAAAGCAAGACTGGTGGCAGAGGGATATACTCAGGAAGAAGGTATTGATTATGAGGAAGTATTTGCTCCAGTAGACAAGATTGAAGCTATTAGATTGTTTCTGGCTTATGCTTCATTCATGGACTTCACAGTATACCAAATGGATGTTAAGAGTGACTTTTTATATGGCACCGTTGATGAAGAAGTCTATGTTATGCAAACTCCAGGGTTTGAAGACCCAGAACACCCAGACAAAGTGTACAAGGTGAAGAAGGCTATGTATGTACTTCAGCAAGATCCAAGGGCTTGGTATGGAACTCTTTCTAAGTACCTGTTGGATAATGGCTTCAACAGGGGGAAATTGACCAGGCCATGTTTATCAAGAAGCAAAAGGGTAACTTTATTTTGGTGCAAGTTTATGTAGATGACATCATCTTTAGACCCACAAATTCTATTCTTAGCAAAGAATTTGCCAAGTTGATGCAGGATAAATTCCAAATGAGTGCTATGGGTGAACTCAACTTCTTTTTGGGGTTACAAGTTCAACAGAGGAAAGATGGGATTTTCATCTCACAAGACAAGTATGTGGCTGAAATTGTGAAGAAGTTTGGAATGTATGAAGGAAAGAAAGTCTCCACTCCAATGGATAAGGAGCATCCTTGGGGCAAAGATGGCCCTAGAAAGCTTATTGATGTCAGGAATTATAGTTCTATGATTGGATCTCTCATGTACCTTACAACTTCAAGGCCATACATCATGTTTGCAGTCTGTTTATATGCAAGATACCAAGTGGCACCCATAGAGTGCCATCTGTTTGATGTGAAGAGAATTTTTAGGTATCTAAAGTGTCATCCAACTTTAGGACTTTGGTATCCCAAGGATCACCATTTGAGCTAGTATCCTATTCAGGTAGTGATTATGCTGGTGACAACAATGATAGGAAGTCTACAACAGGTGGATGTCAGTTTTTGGGAAGCAGGCTTATATCTTGGCAGTGTAAAAAGCAGACTATTCTGGCCACATCCACAACTGAAGCTCAGTATATAGCAGCTGTTGCATGCTATGGACAAGTTCTTTGGGTTCAGAACCAGCTGCTTGACTATGGGTACAATTTTCTTAAAACCAAGATATTTATTGACAATAAAACACAATTTGCATTATTAAAAATCCTGTTTTTCATAGCTAGACCAAACATATTGAAATAAGACATCATATTATTAGAGATTGTTTTACAAAAGGGTTGATTGTCCCAGAGGCAATTGATATAGAACTTAATGTTGCTGATCTTTTGACAAAAGCTTTTGAGGTGGGGAGGTTTCAGTACTTGGTTGCAAGTATTGGAATGGTTTCTCCCTAAAACTTGATGTCTAATTTGTCTTGTATTCTCAGGATTGTTTTATTGCTGTTGTTGTACATATGTTAGTCACTTTTTCCATTATTCTTCATTCCACTGCTTTTAAACAAAGATTCCCCTGCTGGGGTTCATTCCCCTGCTAGGGGATTTTCCCCTGCTAAGAGGTTTTCTCTTATGTTGGGTTTGTTCTTTTTAAAGTGGTTATATGTGGTTTTAGACTAACAATGTAGAGATCCAAATGGTGCATACTACACTAATGGGAGGATCAGGTATATGCTATATGTTTTAGGGGAGGTTATGTCACACCTTTAGGTTTTAGGGTATCCTTAGGATAATCATATATAATTCTAGATCATATCCACTGGTGAGTAGGGGTTCAGAATGATGAAGACTTGCTGCAAAGCTTGTTAGAATTCTGAAACCTTGAGGAACTACAATGTGTACTTAAACTTCTTTATTCAACAGCTTGCTGTCTAAATTCAGATGTTTAGTACACATTGCCAAGACTAACTAACCATAAGTAAGGGAATGGTAGGGATGGTGACTAGGGTATGCTTATTTTCTCGGGTTGACCTGGTGCAGGGTTACATATGTGTTAACTCTTTATGTTTAGAACTTTGCTGAATGGAGGACTCTTGAGTTTTTGTGTATCTACCTTGTGTTTACAAGGGTGTGCATTAGAGCAGAGCTATTTAGCATTGATCTCTTCATTATTAGTCTAATACCCCTAGGAAAGTTTCCCTTGCTTTCAACTTTTGATACCCCTGCGTGTTCAACATCCCCTTGTTTGACCGTTGACCGACAATGTCGTTACCCTGCTTATAGCCGTTGGGCCTGCTAGCTAAAATTTTGGTTAGGGAATATTTTATTCTTTACAAAAGATATTTAAGGCACTTTCTTCGCTGATTGGTAATCTTTTCTTTATTATTTCAAATAAATTACTTTCTTATCAAGATTTATCTCTGATATTTTTGCAATTTGAAAATTTTGTCCAATCACAGCTCTTCAATTCGCCTATATAAACTTAATTCCCTTAACCAGCAGGTCTACCTCTCTCTTTTGACCAAATCCCACCTAACTTTCACAACTATACACCTTCAAACATTTTCATTATTTATCATGTCTCCCAAAATTGCTGCTAATCATAATCAGATTGCTCTCTTACATGATGAACCAGCAGAATTCACTGATGTAGTGGCTTTTCTAAAATCTTCGTATTTTAGAGTAGCTCTTCTCATCAATCCCAGGATTTACCCCTCACACATCCAAGAGTTTTGGTCTAAATCAATGACCAAAACAGTGGATGGAGAGGTAACAATTCAAAGCATAGTAGACGGTCATCCCAAGGTGATTACACTTGCCTCCATTAGAGACAAGCTTGTTTTGGATGATGAGGATAGGATTGCCAACCGACCTGATGCTGAAATTTTGGAGGGTCTTGAAAAATTAGGGTACACTCTTTCTGATGATCAAAAATGTAAGTTTGCTAAAGGTCAGTTTGCCCCACATTGGAAATATTTGATTCATACAATTTTACAATGTTTGTCACCTAAAACCACTGCTTTTAATGAATTTGGAAGTGAAGTTGCTTCTGCCCTGATATGCTTAGCAACAGGGAGAAAGTACTGTTTTTCTCAAATGATTTTCAAAGGAATGGTCAAAAATGTTACAAGCAATTCTAAATTTTGTATGTACCCAAGGTTTACACAACCTTTGCTGAATATGAGTGAACATGGTCCTATCAAACACAAATCCTATTTTTCAGCCACCAAACATACTACCAAACTGTTTACCACGCTTGCTTCACCATCTCCACAATTTTCTGGCAGGGTTGTTCCACTCACTCCCATCATGATGAAACAAATCAGACAAGAAGCAGCTAAAACATAAGTAGCCATACACAAACCATCTGATTCCCCTACCAAGACTGATGATACCCCTACCAGCACTCTACCCCCTGTTGATCCACAACATGAAAGGAGAACCAAAACCAGGTTCGCCAGGTCTCCTTTACCTTGTGAATCTTCAAAAGTAGCGTAGAGGAGAGCCTCCAAAAGGTTGGAGCACACTGAGGGTTTGGCTGCCACTACTGTCTCATCCTCAATGGAGGAACAGGATAGTGACACCATAAGTAAGTCCTCTCTCTCACTCAGTGATACCCAAAGAGGGGAGCAATTCCCTTCTAGGGTTGAGAGTAGACTGCAACCATTGTCCATCGTGGAATTGACGAATATGTGCATTAGCTTGAAAGAGCAAAATGCACAACTTGTATAGACTGTCAAAAAGCAAGGCGTGGTTATCAATAATCTGGAAACTAGACTTGCTACACTAGAGGGGAGGAGAAAGCCTAAGCTTATTATATCCACTTATGAGGATGCTTCCAAAGGGGAGGAAGTTCCTAACACAGATGAATCTACTCAGTGGTATACATATCCTGGTGAACAAGATCTAGGACAAGAAAAGGTGGCAAGGGCTGAGAAAGGAACTGAGAAAGGAAGTGCTTAGAAAGGAAGTGATAAGTGAAGTGCCACAGAAGAGATTGCCCAAACATTGTTGACTATGGGCAATCAAAAAGAAGCCCCTGCTTCAAAAGTTTCCTCTGCTAAAACTGATCCCCCTGCTGTAAGTTCTTCCCCTGCTAAACCTATTACTCAAACATTTGTTAGGAAGAACAGAAGGCAACCAGCTCAGAAGGGAATTCGAATTGGAGAACCTGTACCTACAGCAAAACCAGCACCAGCAGTGGATCTAAAAGACAAGGGAAAGGGGATCATGGTTGAACAGCCCAAGAGAAAGTACAAGCACAAAACGCCTGAACAGCAAAGGGCTCAAGAAGAATATGATAAACAGGTAGCTCTCAAACTTCAAGAAGAAGAGCTACACATGCAAGATCAGAGAATGCAACAGATGAGGCTCAAAGAGATGCTTAAGCAGATTGAAATCATGCATAGAGAGTTAGATGAAAGGGTGCCTCATGTTCAAGAATTTATAGATCAATGGGAAAAGGAGTTGGTAAATGCTCCTTTGGAAGACAGGTATGAATTGATTTGTTTAGTGTACAAATATCAAAATGAATATCTGGAAAGAAGGGCAAATCAGATTCAGAAAGAAAAGTATTTGAGGTCTGAAAAGGGGAGGCTGGCACACTACAAAGTTATGCTCAAAAGACACAAGAAGTGGACTAATGGTCACTTCAAAGGCATGACTTTTGAGCAGATAAAGAAGGCAGTCTGACCAGTTCTAAGAGAGACAAATGTGGATGACTTCATAGGTATAAACACTCCTGAAGAAGTTTAGTATCTTAGGAAGCAAAATGAGATGTTGTAGAGAGCTAGGGAATCCAGTAAAAGAAAGGCTGAAGGAACAATAGTGGAAACAACACAAGCAGGTGCATCATCACAAGCAAGTGCAAGTTTTCCAGCAATTGAGAGATCTGTACTCAATGCACAGAGAGCAGCCAAAAGACTAAAAAGGATGGAAAAAAGGTTGGTATAGTTACTAAGGAAACTCAGCATCCCTCCAATGAAGAAATAGATAAGCAGCTAATTGTGCAAGAGAATGATGAAATCTCACCTAGTGAGTTTGGGAAGAAGTTTGCCATAGTGTAATATGTTGTTTATGAACACAAGGGGATGACTTGGTGGAAGCTTACAAGAGCTGACAATACAGCACAGACATTTTTAAGCCTAGATCTGATGTTTCAAACTTCAGATAGTGAAGACTTGTGTTGGAAATACGTTTTACGTATTTATGAAGGATCGGTCGCTCCAACGATAATTATGTAATGGGCTCGTGATCCACTTAGTAAATGTATAGTCCATATAGCCCACATGTAGGGTGGGCTATATATATCCCCTCCTAGCATGTTAGGAGGGGTTGTTCATTTTACACATTTTCATAATCCATCTTAACTTTCTCTCTCTACTTTTCTCTCTTCTTTCCTTTCTCTCTCTACTCCATCATCTCTCTTCTTCATCTTCTTTATATTAATCAACCATCTTTATACATCAAATCCATCAAATCCAACATGTAGGATAGGCCAAAGATCACGTAGACCTTCAATTGGTATCAGAGCCAAGGTTTGATTGGTTTATTCTTGTTTTTTCTTTTGTTTGATTTTGATGGGTTTTGATTTAATCATGCTTAAATATTAAAAAGTTTGTATTTTTATAAAAAGTTTGTGTTTTTATGTGTGAAATCATAATTAAATCTTCGATTTACTTATTTTATATAAAAAAAATCACAAATTTTTATTCAAAAATCAATTTTTTATAATTAGATTTTTTTTTTCATATCTGTTCTTAAATAATAAGTTCTTTCATATCTGTTCTTTAAGATCCTTTTTAATTTGTTATTATTAGTTTTTTTTTCTTTTAAGTTTTTATAATCAGTTTTTTATAATCATTTTAATATTTTTATAACCCGTTTTTATATATAATTTTTTTATCCTATTTGGGTTTCGAGATCTGTCCAACGTATAGGTATTTTTCTTTATTTTTTATTCAATTGGGTCTCGAGTTCTGTCTATCATTTCTGTCCAGTTGTCTTTCATCGTATCACAGTTTCTTAAAGT
Source organism: Glebionis coronaria (assembly GCA_025667525.1). Taxonomy (NCBI): domain Eukaryota; kingdom Viridiplantae; phylum Streptophyta; class Magnoliopsida; order Asterales; family Asteraceae; genus Glebionis; species Glebionis coronaria. The sequence continues at coordinate 70,056,159 of CM046877.1, read as the reverse complement.
TCCGAATCAAACCAAAAGTTCTGGGTGAACAAAAGTTTCGGGTGAACAAAAGTTCCGGGTGAACAAAAGTTCCGGGTGAACAAAAGTTCTCAATGAACGAAACTTCCGAATGAATGAAAACTTCCGAATGAATGGAAACTTCCGAATGAATGAGATCTTCCGAATGAATGAAATCTTCCGAATGAAGAAATCTTCCGAATGAAGAAATCTTCCGAGTGAACCATTTCAAACATAACGGGACCAGACTCGACTACTCTTCTTTTTGAACACACAAACACACAGCCTCTCACAGACAACCAAACTGACACCCTCACAACACTATCGACTTCCTCTCGCCTCGAACACCGAACACCTCTCGTATCACCCACCCACCCTCACCCTCGACATTGTCACAGACCCAACACCCACCCTCACACTCTCTTTAACAGACCCCCACTCCCTCACCCTCACTCTCGACTGCCTTTCCCTCACCTTACACCCTCGTCTCACCCTCGACTTCAAATCATCAAACCAATTATAAAACACCCTCTTTCGACTTCCTCACACCCTCATCACCTTAACACTAAACCCACTCAATACAACCTCACACCCACAAACACCCTCGAAACACACTCCACAAACCTAGACCCTCGATAAACTCCAAACAGACTCCTTACACTCGAACACCAAACTCAGACTCAAACTGACTCAAACAGAGACCAAAACAATAGTCTCGACACAAATACTGATCCCAATCTTTATATAAAACCCATTTGACTCATTTTCTTGCCCTCCAAAAGACTTCACCCTCCAACTGACCCATCTGACTCTCGAACCCAACATGCAAGACTAACTCGCACAACTCAAAACACTTACACTCTCTCGTCTTGACCCTCGACTCCCTCGTCACGAAGAATCACCGACCTCAAAAACTTCATAAAAACAGTTTACACTCAGCCTCACCCAAACACAACCACACAGATACATCCTCACGACTCGACTTCACTCAAACCCACCCAATATTCAAGATCTCAGTCTAAACAAACCTTCATCGATCTACAAACTCAACCCAAGACTGACAAGAAAGACACTACAGATGAGAGAAAGACTATGATTAATAGAAAAACAATACCTACCCGAGACCTTTATAAAAAGATCTTGAAGCCAAGTCTTTTGTTCTTACTGGATTAATTGTTCGGATTGAAAAGATCTGATTGAAGGGACGCATGTTGTGTTTATCAGTTTGTGATAAATAGATTAAAGGGGCGGAACTTATGAGAATAGAGGAGGAGGATCACTGGTTTTGAGGAGGAGAGAGATAATCGTTTAGTTTTTTAGAGAAAACAGGGAGGTAGGGGCGGAGTAAACAACGAGTGTGTTTAGGGTTGACTTATATATTTATTTAGGGCGGATAACACGTGGGTTTGGGTAGAGGACGTAATATTGCCACGTTTTAGTTGGTTATCAAATTGTTAACCTTATCCGATTTTTTTTAATTTTATTCTTTTAATTTTAGAAAGTCTCGTTTTTTTGTTGTTAATTTTAGTTATTCTTTTTTCATTTTGAAAATTTTTTATTCTTGTTAACTTTTATTTTTATAATCAATTAATATTTTTATTTTTATTAAAATTTTTTATTTTGGAAAAATTTTGTGACATTACGTTATAGTCGGGACAAAGTGACGTGACTACGTGACAAAAGTGTCGTGATAAAGTGACAAGGTTTAATTTGCCGACGGATTGTTGATCAGGTACTTGTCAGTGAAGACGAATTTTATAATCCATCGAGGATTTTTCAGATTTATTTACGGTTCGTTTCGTTGGTTTTGTCATATTCCGTGACCTTCTGTTTCTATGTTTTTTCACGTATTATAAAATCCCGAAAAACAACAACATCCACGTCATTTTTAATTGATATTTAATGGATTCGTTTGATTCGACATGTCAAAAGGGAGAATTGCATTTAATACAAAACAAAGTTAGGAAAAGTGGCATCACTTCATTTCAAATGCTTCAGTCTCATCTTGTCACTCTTTCGAGGATTCAAGGAGGGAGCGAATTTATGACAATCTTTGGTCAAGATCGTCATATATTCATCGACTCTATCTTCACCACTTTGACCCAACTCGCCGAGCAACTCAACCTTGGAAACTTTAATCACTCTACATCGGCACTTGCATATAAGGCTCTTGCGACACAACTCACGCCTTTCCTCCAATTCAATATCATCAAGCCTGAAAGTTCAGTGATTTGCCAATCATTTCTTCGAGATACACATACCGAGCTTCGTGTCTTCCGTGATACAATTTTGAAACTCATGACATCGGTCTCGTCTTCGATTTACGAAAGATCTCGACTTCAGCAAGGGTATGATAATGGAGTGCAAGACTCTTCGATGCAAGAGGAAACTGGTCATACGGTTGAAAACTTGGAGCCTATCAATGCCAAGAGCACGGAATCAGGAGGACAACATGATACCAGTGGCACATCAGGGACTGTTCACGAGATTTCTTTTGCTGACACCTTACCCGTTTATGACGAAGCGCCTGCAAACATGGTACAATGTAATGTTGTTTATGATGTATATGCTGATGACATGCCGCATATTGAGCATTCTGAACCTAATTATGACAAACAAGGGATGGAAAAGAGTGATAGAAATACCACTTCTGATTCATCCGATGTGAGTCATAATGGGGGAGAAAGTGTTCAAAATGCTATAGTACATCATGATAAATGCTTTATAACTGCCTCGTTAACTGATTCTGATTCCAAGATTAAAGAGCTCGAAACGATCGTAGCTCGGCAATCAAAAGATCTTGAGGATGCCAAACTTGAATTTTCTAAGAAAACGGACAAATTTGAAACATACTTTGAAAAACTTGAAAAGTCAAACATTGTTCTTGAAAGAAAATTGGATCAAAAAGTGTTAGATTCTAAAGCTGAAAAGGATAATCTTTTGAAACAAATTAAGTTGCTTGAATCTAAGTTGGCATCCTAAGATGAATTGCTCAAAGAGAATGAGACCTTAAAAGCTCAAGTACAGGAAAAGGTTTTTGTTATAGCTGCGTTGAAAAACGAGTTAAGGAAAACTAGAGGACCTAGTGTGGACACTAAGCTTGAAAAACCATCAATCTTGGGGAAACCGCCTACAAATCAGTTCGTCAGACAACCGATTGTCAGACAACCTACTGCATTTAGATCCGAGCGACCACAATCCTCGAGACCGCGGTTTGCCTCCCAAGTTGATTTGGGACATATTTCTAGAACAGTCACTCCACCAACTAGGCCTAATGTGACTAAATCAGTTTTAGCAAGACCTCATCACATGATTGCCCCTAGTTTCTCTAAGAATAGTTCAATGAACACATCTAGAACTAGTTCAACTGATGTGTGCCATGATTTTGGTCAAAGGGAAGCTATTCAAAAGACACATGTAAGAGATAGCAATGTCCAACCTAGTGAGAAGCCTTCTAGATTACCCAACACTGCTAACCGTAGCATGACGTCTCCTAGGAGCATCGATCAATCATCTAGAAATTACTCGGACATTAAATATGCTACTTGTAAAACATGTAGAAAATGTGTCTTTACGGCAAATCATGACTCTTGTATCAAAAAATTGCTTAATGAGGTGAACTCCCGTGCTAGACTTAAATCCCAGTGGGTAGCTAAAATCAACCCGTTGGCAAAATGTGGCGCCCCACTGGTAGAACTTTCACTCTTGTAGGAAACGAGTGCCCTTTAACTAGGATAGTCTCTGATTCTGCGAAGACTACTAGGGAGAAAATTGCAAAGGATGATATATCACTTAAGCCTGAACTTAAGGTTTTCTATAAAAGGAAACGTTTGCCAACTAAGACAAGTGAATCATCCCCTCAGGCCACCTCTGACAAAAGAAAAGAAAACCGTGAACCCCCACGTGCTTCTAAAATAGATATATCTAACCCATGCAAAAGTATACAAACTCCTAATGAGAATGCAGGTACCAAAGTTGATGTTCCAAAAGAACGAAGCGGTCCAATCATTGTATACCGTTCAACTAAGGACACTCTCAGAGTTTGGTTGCTGAAGAAGCAGATATCAGAGAAACTAGTATCTCAGGGGATTCATGGTTAAAGCTTGCACAAGGACTTACAGTCATATAACAGACTGTAACTCGATCTCAAAAGACAGGAAAGTTCATCCCGATGATGACTTATCCTAAAAACGAGAAATTCATTTTTCTCGGGCATGAGCTTATGTTAAAAAACATTCCACGTTTTTAAGCTCATGCACAAGGACTTATAGTCACATCACATACTATAACTCGCTCTTCAAAGAAAGGAGAGTTTATCGCTGATGGTAAACTTATCCTAACAACGAGAATTTAAGTTTTCTCGGGCATGAGCTAATATTAAAAACATTCGATGTTTTTTAAGCTCATGCACAATGACTTACAGTTAAATGTCAGACTGTAACTCGAACTTAAAATAAAGGAAAGATTATCTTTTATGATAACTTATTCTCTTAACGAGAAATTCACCTTTCTCGGTCATGAGCTTGTATTAAAACATTCGAAGTTTTAAGCTCAAAAAGGAAAGTGTATCTTTTAAATAAGAGAACCTTTCCTCATAACGAGAAATTAACCTTTCTCGGTCATGAGCTTTCCGTTAAAACAGTCAAAGTTTTCAAGCTCATGAAAACGACTTCTAAGTAAATGTCAGCTTAGGACTCGTTCTTCAGATAAAAGGAAAGTTTATCGCCGATGATAAACTTATCCTTAACAACGGGAAGTTTACAACTTCTCGGACTTGAGCTCGTTTTATAAGATATTCAACATCTTAAGCTCAAGTAATTGGTTTTCAAAACTTTGAACACAATTTTTCGAGAATTTCTCAAAAGGTTTTTCTAAATCTTTCAAAATTGTGTGTTCAAAAATGTTTTGATAAAAAGAGCATGTCTTCTGGAATCGATAATATTTACGATACTAGAAATGTCATTCAATAATGACACGGGGTTGTAAATAAAGTTCGAGCAGAAGTTCAAACTTTTAAAACATGCTCAAAATGGTTTGCTATTATTTCCGATAGTAACCCGCTTTTCACTTTGAAGTCAAGCATTTCACCGGAAAGCTTTGACTTCAGAATCCGAAGTTATCATCTCCACCAACCGTAGCAACTTACAATTGATATCTACATACTCGACGATGCGACTACTCAAACGGTGACTACAGCTCTTTCAATAGAACACGGGTCAACAATTGAGGGGGAACAATTGTCCAGCATTCAGAATCCTTGATGCTGAGTGTGCCAAGTTCATATATTGGTGTTAAGAAAACGATATCAATCATTCACATGGAGTAACGATATAACTTCAGAAGTTACGAGGAAGACCAACATTCGTGAACAAGAACCATGTGCTTCTTTCATATGATGTTCTCTATCATTCAGGTCCAACCTCGTAAATTGCTAATATTGTGAATTCATTATCATATATGATCTTTGCACGTGTTAAATACCTTACACTTGTGTTTAAAAGGTATTTAATTTACGTTTCAAGTACACCCTCATTAATTTGAGGGGGAGCTTGTGTAATTCATGAAGATAATTGGATTTGCATTTTTCTTCCCAAATTTTCTTAAAATGCTATTAAATCAATTGATATTAAAAACATCGATTGGGTTAATATTTTTAATATGGGGGTGAAAATGTGATTTAATATGGGATATGATAAATCATAAATGGTTTAACTTAACGTGATAGCTCATCCCGACATGTGCAAAATGTTTTCGGATATCGTGGCATATGTTAAGGGGGAGCAAAATGGATTTGCACTTCTAAATGGATTTCATGGTGACATACACTTACCCAAAACATCTCTATTCACGACGGTGAAGATTATGGTGACATAAGGATGGCAGGATAGGTTAAAGTCCAATGATTTCTCTAGAACCGGAGGAATCTTCCCAAGGACATTCCATAGCTAGAAATAGTAGTCCTTAGGAAAGATGGAGAAAGATTGTGAACGTAGCTGAATGCCGACCAAGTACTTAAGTTAGCACTGGAACAATCACGACAAGGTGCTAGTGATGACGTATTGGTAAGCATTGAAGGGGTTGAAGAATGAAAAAGAATTGTAAAGATAAAGGGTGTAAAGAAAGAAGCCCTCCTTACAACTTAGGCAGAAACCGGGTCAATTCATATGCTATTGAGATCATTTTAATGATTCTTGATATTGAAGATAGACATCATGGACCCAGTGATGCAAGGCACAACCCATCCCAGCTAACTCAGATATCTCTTAAAAGATATTTGTTTTAATCACACGGAGACAACACATTATCTATTGATTTATTCACTCCGAATAAATTGGTATTGAAAAGGTGGCACTCCTCTCCAGCCTCCGATCACTAAAAAACCAAAATCCACGATCGAGTCTAGAGCCATTTGAGATCATCAAATATCTCATTAGGACACACTTTCATTATTCCTTGCTTGTTCACACAATGTGAAAAGTAAGAAAGATATTAAGAGTCCTACACAAAATCTTCATGATCTTGCCTGAACATCCGAGTAATACGAAAGTATTTACAATGAAGATGGAAATCCTTCTTGAGCGAATATCAAAAAGCTCATGGTAGGTGACTTGTGCGATTCTTTATGAATCAAACTTGTGATAACTGGAAAGCAACAGTGGTTTAATTCTTAAATGAATTTAAACACGTTCCAGGCCTCTATGCAATATCTTAGTGATATTGCCAGAACATTCAGAGTAATACTATTAAGTATTTACAGTGACGAATGGAAATCCTTCTAGTGTTAACATCAAACAGCACTTGGTAGGTAACTTGCAAGATTCTATATGAATCAAGCTAGTGACAACTGGAAAGCAACGACGGTGCGGTTCTTAATGGAATTTCACTTGTTCCAGGAACATGAATTGACGGATTCAAATCATGCGGATAAGATTATCCAAATGATTCACTCTTTATGTTCGCAGTCAGCTTTGGACGGTCGAGTAAAGAGAACGGGTTTACCCGCGAAATCTTGTCAAGGAGGTTCTTTATTGAAACTACCTGCCACAAGTACGATATTTAATATCGTCCAACGGTCTTCACCGACCGGAGGTAAAATGATACCGAATTAGAATGAAATGTTCAAGGCCATTTCATCCGTGTATATTGTTTGTTGCTAACTGTCTTATGCAGTGTAACAAGAAGGTGGCATTGCGGTGTACAATCCAGAAGAAGTCGTCACCACATGCTTATACTACATACAATTAGTACTTCAACAAATTCAAGAAAGCCTGAAGGTCAAGTCTTCCGCTGTATCAAACTCTGAAGCTTTCAAGAATTTAAAAGTATAAGTATGTGGAACATGAAGTCACGAAGAGGCAAATATCACAAGTGAAGAATGCACAAGGTCAAGGCAAGGAAACATGCTCAAGACTAAAGTCAAAGATCACATCAAGCATATTCACAAGAACAAGATCGAAGACTCAAGCATAGATGCTAGGTTTAAGATTTTGTAAAAAGATGTGACCTCCCTTAGGGGGAGATTGTTGGAAATACGTTTTTCCCAATAAAGTCTCGGTCACATCTTAGTTAGCATAGATCACGAGATATAGACTATTTATAACTTTGTCTCTTGGAGCGACCTCCCTTAGGGGGAGATTGTTGGAAATACATTTTACGTATTTAGGAAGGATCGGTCGCTCTAACGATAATTATGTAATGGGCTCGTGATCCACTTAGTAAATGTATAGTCCATATAGCCCACATGTAGGGTGGGCTATATATATCCCCTCCTAGCATGTTAGGAGGGGTTGTTCATTTTACACATTTTCATAATCCATCTTAACTTTCTCTCTCTACTTTTCTCTTTTCTTTCCTTTCTCTCTCTACTCCATCATCTCCCTTCTTCATCTTCTTTATATTAATCAACCATCTTTATACATCAAATCCATCAAATCCAACATGTAGGATAGGACAAAGATCACGTAGACCTTCAACTTGGAAGATCTATGGAAGCTTTTGAAGAAGACATTTGCTGCAAATCCTCATACTGTGGATGGTGTAGAGAAGGATTGGGTGATCTGGGAATGCATGCATAGGATGTATGACCATGAACTGTTTGATCCCATATTTGATGCAGTAAATGGGGGAAATTTGTTATATTGGAAGTTGTTTACCAGTTCTGGGGTTTATGAGATAGTCATGGAAGGTGTAAGTGTTTATTTGCTTAATCATCGTTATTATCCTTTCACTCAAGAGACCTTGAAGAAACTGGCACATGCTTATTTGATTGTAGATGCTAAAGCACATGTTGCTTATGATTTGGTAAGGATGATGTACAGTCAACATTGGCCATGAACTTTGTAAGCATTCTCATCAACTAGTATTTGTTCAGAAAATTGTCTTTAGGCAAAAGCACAAGTTTAGGGGAGGATTGTTGGGAATAAATATAAGTGTATTAGTTACCCCTGCTAGTTGGTTAGAGTTTCCCTTGCTAGAGTAAGTTCCCCCTGCTAAATAACAAAGGCAGGGGGATTGGTTACCCTGCTGAAGTCAAAGACCCTGCTGCTAATGATAAACTTGGAAGAGATTATAACGCGTTTCAGTTACTACTCTGTGATACTTTCCTAGTTTGTTAGTAGTGATCTTGTACGTGAGTCCTTGCACTATAAAAGGACTCACTAGGTTATCATGCAAAGTGTATCTTTCTCTGTTAGTTTTCTTTTCATACTTTAAGGTTTTTGTAACCCTATACCACTATTGGGTATTCGTATATCTATGATATATTCAAGTTTAACATTTGCTTTAAACATTAGTTCTTGTGCTAAAAAATACATTCCGCATCTTGTTTAGTTACTTTGTATTGCAAAGTTTCTCTAGTGTTAGATTGAATCTATTCTCTCTATCATAACCCTTAAACAAGCTACGGTTTAAGATCTGAGTTTGGGATCAACAGATGACGAGTATTTAGACCCCGAGGGGGCGGTGTTCTTTGTTGATCGACGTTTTGAGAACTTATACAATCCACCACCCCCTAACCGTGACTTAAATGTGAGGATTTTTAGCGTGACTAATCTTGGTTTGAAACGCCAAATATTTTCAACATAATTTAATCGGGTTTTCATAAAGAGTTTTTGAACGATGAAAAAGGAAAGGATTTTAAAAATGTTTTAAAAGATTTTTCTACATGTCTAACTCCGTCATCAAATCGTTGTTTGAGTTCTACCACCTCGTCTACTGCTTTTTACGATGGTGTGTGTGGTTTTAGTGTGAGGGAAGCCCCTTATGTTGCTTCACACTTTACCACCGAGGACGAGATATTCGATCCCGGAATTGCTTGTAAAGGGAAATCTCGGTCTTCCACCGATGCAATAAATTGAAAATATATTAATTTTCTTGGTGTGAGTCTACCTCGAGTAGCTCATAAGTTTCCCTTAACCATTGCCCCACCCTTCTACTTCTTATCTATTTTCTTCTACCCCTTTGGGGTTTTGGCTTCGGTTGAATTAACGTTGTTTCGTCTTTCATCCAAAAACGAGGACGCTATCTTCGACCCCGGTATACGTTAATCGGGTTTTTAAAGTACTCCATGTACTTTTGGGCATTGTTTATCATGTAATCCCCATAAAAAATGAACATACCAAGAATATCTCTAAATGATCACATTTATGGGGATTCGAGTCGAGCTTTTGACTCGGTTATCAAAAACAAGGTGCGTCGTGGGGGATTCTCATGCTTATCCTTGTAAATATTATCATTTTTCTAATAGTGTAACGAGGGTACTTTTGCTCTTCCAACCTTTGTTCCGTGGTTGTTTGTGATTGTGATTCATTAGGTTCATCGTCATCATTGAAGTCTGTCATGTTCGTTTTACGGATCACTCGAGCTTCGATCGTTGCCTTTCGAGATTCCGATATCTGATGATATCCTTGTATGTTCTAACGTTTATCTTATTAGCATAATTCATAAACGGATTTTAGGTTATTCGTTTTACCCTTTCCATGCTCAAAATTAAGCATTCGAGTTCGTCTCTAGTATGGGGGTGTTTTCACACCTAGACTCGAAACATTGAGGATAATGTTTAGTTTTAGTATGGGGGTGAGTAGATATTTCACCTTGCTTACACCACACAATCCAATTTTCATCTTTTTGTTATCATTTTATTGCAAAATAAGGCTAAAAATGGCCAAATTTTAAAAAATTTCGTATTTTTCGTAAGTGTTTAAACACGAATGTAGGTTTTCCGATGGTGAGAATAAGAGTAATTTTTGACTCGATCGTGCGTGTTGAGCACTTAGCTATGATTCCTTAACTTTTTAGGCTAAGTCTCTTAAATGAGGGCGAGAAATGATAGAGTTAATTATAAGTTACTAATAAGTGTGAAAACACGTATCCTTTCACCACTTAATTATAATAAAAACGAGACCAAAACGTGTATTTTATGTCGTAAAAGTCGTAATTATGCGTGGTTTGTGTTTTTATTGTGTTTTAGGACCAAAATATGAAAAAGGAAGAAAACGCGGGCTTTCACGGGCTTTTATTGAAGAAAAAGACAAAAGACGAAGTCAAAAGATCAAAAGTGCAAAAAGAACGAAAGTCAAAGGCCTATTCTGAAGATTTATCGAAGAAAAAGTCTAAAGACGGATGTTTAACGAAGTCGAAGAACCAAATCTGATAAAAGAAGAAAATTAGAAGACGAGTTCATTTTATATCGACAAATCCCGAGACAACGTCGAGAAAGTCGAAGAAATTAAAAGACGAGAAGACAAAGTGAAAGAAGAAAGCATCAACACCTATCTTCCCTTCCTCCTATATATACCCTCCTAATCCTGCATTAGAAGGTATTAGTCATTTTAGATAGAATTAGATAGATTAGTTTTAGATTAAGAGTAGATTAATTACTTTCTCTCTCTAGATTTATTTCATGTTCTTAAGCTTTCATCTTTAATCTTGTAATCTTGAATCTTTAATTTTCATCTAATTTCAAGCTTTTTATATTCATTCTCATTCTACCTTTCTTGTTTATAAATCTTACGTTTTGATTTGGTTAATCATATAGTTTGTTTAATCTTTATGCTTATTTGCTCATTGATGTGCTTATTCCATTGTTTTTATTGTTTTTCATGTGTTTGATATTTTAGCTTATTGTGTGTTTGTCTTATTTTATTTAAGTTTTTTAAATAGATTAATCTTTTAAGAGTTCATCTTTAATATTTTGATTATTTAATGTTTTTAAAGTTTTTAAATTGTGGTTTATTTGCTTTTTCTTAAAATCATTTTGGTTAAGTTTTTGGTTAAGTGCTTATTAGATTTTAGCTTATTTTCATCTTTCCCGAATTATAAAACCCTATGATCCCGACTTATTTACTTTCCCTCTTTTCAGACTTAGCTTAACCTATTATTCCGAACTATTTCTTTCTTCTCATTCCGAATAGTGTACAGGTAAGTATTCCGGATTGTTTGGGAATTGTATATTCCGGCTTAAATCCGGTTTTGCACATTCCGGATTACATCAATAATGTACCTATTCCGGATTAGTTATAGGTCAATATCCCGAATTACACCTAGAACCAATATTCCAAATTATATGAACTCCACATTCCGGGTTATATATAAGTCATGGATTCCGGATTGCTTCGAGGTGATGGATTCCGAATTACTTATAGGATAAGGATTCAGGATTACTTACATATCATGCATTCTGAATTAATAGAGTTGTATGGATCCCGGATTGTGAGGACATTATGCACTCCGAATTGTGTTGAGATGTCATTTCCCGAATTTGGTTAGGGTTTAGGTGTATTCCGAATTAAGTTTTATTTTTCCCGAATTGTTTTTAAATATACATTTTCCCGCCATCGTTTTATTTAGTTTATTTTTCAAAAGTGTTTTGTCCTAGTTTATTTTCAAGTTTTTTTTTATTATATAGTTTTAATTTTTTAAAAGTTTATATTTTATTAAGTTTTAAATTTGCTTAATTTCTTTTATAATTTGTCATTTATTTTTTAAAGCTTTAATTTTTAGTGTAATCTTTTCAAGCTTTCATTTTTATTTAGTTACTCAACGACAATTTCTTTCTTTTTACCAAGAATGACTGAGTCACACATTTAACCGTGGTCAATTAGAATTGAGTCGAGACAAAACGAACTTTTAACATAGTAAAACCAATGTATTAAGGCGCCGCTGCTGGCTCTTTTCATGAAGATTAACGGTTTTTTGTGAGAGACGCGTTGGATATTGGGATCCGTTCACTTTTGAACGTTATTTTTTTGCTTGCAAAATTTTCAAAATTTTTTCCAAAAATCCATAAAGATCAAAAATTCCAAAATCTAAAAACATTTAAAAAATCATAAAAAGCATTTCTTTTTCAAAAGTTTTTCACCAAACATATTCCTCTTACTTATCTATTGTGTTTAATGGATTCGTTTGTTGATTGTGTAGGGTATGGAAGACCATCTTCTGGTAGTCAATCCTGTCAATGGTGTTCATGCGAACGGTGTGGAATGGATATCCCTAATTACGAATTTGGACATTGTTAATTTTGCAATTCAACCAATTCATACTTCACCTCTACTAACACTATCTCACCCTCTTCAACCAATTACGATCCTTATCCGCAATATGCACCAGGTTTTTCTCAATACCCGTGTTGCAGCAATTGTGGGGGCCCTCACGATACTTCTTGTTGTCAAACGACGAATTATTATGAACCAACTCCGTGCTATAATTCTGGTTTTCATTATTTTGAAGCCCCACAATACACCCTCCATCATCAACCTTCTTTTGGAATGAGTGAGGAACAACTCACTAGTTTGGCTGGAATTATAGAAAGATTAAATAGACTCCCAGCTATCTTGCAGGTGGCAAGCCGACAAGAGCAAATATCGAATATCGAGGCTTATACTCCTCCTCTTGTGTGTCCATACTATTATGATGATGATGACGATGAGACTACTATTTCTTGGAATGATCTTGTTGCTCAATATCCTATCCCTAGTGCAATTATAATTCCTTCTCTTGATATCCCAAATGCGTCTAAGGATTGTGATACATCGTGTGAGATTAGTGAATTTGGTCTCGACAACTTATTTGAGGAGGTTTGTGATGTACCGACTTTTTGCAGAGCTTACGGACGAGGTCGCTCTTAATGATGATTTTTTTCCATGCTATGAGAATTTTACTTTTGAAATTTCTCAATCTCCTCTAGGAGATGAGGGCGATGTTGATTTATTCTCTCCGACTTACGAAAAGTTCACCAATGAACTTGGTCTTTTAGATGAGGTAGAAGACGTTATTCTTCGTAACAAACTATTGAAAGTTCATTTTCTTATTGCTGAAATTAAAGCGTTGAATTCTACTCCTATTACCGAGTCTTTACCCCCGTCTCTTACTCCAGTTGAGAATAATGATACATTTATGGAGGAAATCGACATTCTCTCAATACCTCCGAGTATTGATGATGATGACACAGAAGGGAATATTATTTTTGATACTTTGAGGCATGAAGATATTGTCCCAAATCCCCCTCCCGAGCACCTTTTATCCCATACTTTGGAGACCATTACTGAGGATGAGTGCTTTGACACGGGAGGTGACATTGACCATTCTATCATTGATACCTTTACGGCTTTGCCGCTTAGTGACCATCAAATGTCTTGGGAGGATGAAAATTTGCTTCCTTTACCCACCCCACCTCCCATAGATCATGATTTCACATACTTTTCTTATATTAAGAGGACTTTTCTACCCTTCAAGACTTATCCTCCTACCTCTCATTTATTATGTTCCTCCGGGACCGAGGACAAGATTTTTGATCACGGTATTATATTAGAGGCTTCCCCAAGGACCATTTAATTTTGGGTCGAGTTAGGCTCGTGACTCGATTAACAAAAACAAGCGCTTCTCGGGAGGCAACTCGATGATCTATCCTTTTTATCCGTGTTCATAATAAGTGTAGGGGAGACCCTCGTATGTGTTTGTTGTATTGTTTCTTATCATTTGCAGGGATTCGAGCTTTCAAAGATTCACTTTTGATGACTTTTGACGACCCGTGATTCTGTGTTTCCGTCTTCCTGGTTCTATCCTAAACTCTTTTGATTCACTATTTTATATTCTTCAATATTAAAATAGGAATCACTTTAGTTGTCTCTTCCTTAGCAAGATTTAAACAACGTGCACAATGTTCTAAGTGTAGGGGAGTTCACTCCCACATGCTTAAACATTGAGGACAATGTTTATATTAAGTGTATGGGGGACTTCTATAGAAGTTAAGTGGGCTTTTCCATGAATTTGTCCTCATTTTAACCAAAAAATTGATTTTTCGACATTTTTCAAAATTTTTGATCTATTTTGGCCTATTAGTATTTTCCTTTGTTATTGTTAATTTCTAAATGAATTTAATGAGTTTAGATGTCTTTGATATATTAGGCCCGTCATAAATCTTTTGACTCAACCCGAGTATACTTATTTAAGTTTACAATAGCTAGTATCCTTAACGTGTTTAAATCAAGTTTTGCTAAACTTTTATATAGGGAACTTTAAAACGCGAAAGTCTTAACTCATATGGGTTTAAGAACAAGAACTTTTCGCAAGTTCCTATAATTGATCCTAGAAAGTCGTTTATCAAGGGAACTTTAAAATGCGAATTCTAACTTAAAAAACTCTAAGAAGATGCAAGATCCTATAGATGACTTGAAAACCCAAAACTTTGATTTAATAGGCTAAGCATCCACGAGTCTCATTCCTTGAGATTTTAAATTGTGGAGAACGAGAGATGATAGAGTCAATTATATGTTTCGTATTCTTTCATGATTTTATGTGAGTTAATTATGAGCTTTTTCTCCCATCGCTTGTTAAATAAATAATTGCAATAAGTAAGGTCGTACGATTTGAAAAATTACTTAGCTTCTAGCACAAGATCGTTTAAAAGTTGCTCGGTATTAATTAGAGTTCATAGCCAAGGCATAACTTACTGAAGCGGGATGCGAAGATTGGCGAGTTCGAAAAGGCCCTAACAAGGCATGAGGGCTAATTTTGTTGCTAAAGATCCAAAGTGATGTGAAAAATCATTTATGAAAAATCAATATGAAGGATCGAGACACACGGCGAAAAGCAAATACTCCCCTAAAGATCATGGAGAAGTCTATCCGAAAAGACCCTAGCAAGGTATGAGGATAAATA
Organism: Glebionis coronaria; assembly: GCA_025667525.1. Taxonomy (NCBI): domain Eukaryota; kingdom Viridiplantae; phylum Streptophyta; class Magnoliopsida; order Asterales; family Asteraceae; genus Glebionis; species Glebionis coronaria. The sequence continues at coordinate 70,041,006 of CM046877.1, read as the reverse complement.
GATCCAAGTCTTAAAAGGAGGCGGATCGTTGTATATGAAAATCCCAAATAAAGATTGGATAAAAATGAAAAAGTCGTGGTCCAAGTTTGAAGAATCTCTCAAAAATTCAAGTGAAGAAATACCTATTATGAAGAGAAGACCATTATTTCAAGAACGTCTCTCAAAGATTCGAAGTATGAAGTCAATGCCAAAAATCGGTCCGAGAAAGGTCTCAAATCGTGAAGCTAGTTATGCCAAGATATGAACTTTATGAGGTCTCGAGAAGCAGTTTTAAAAGATTTTGTCCTTTAGCTAACTATTGATTAAATCGTCCTACTTTATTTTCAGCCTTAATAAACTATCGAAATAAGTCAACAATGCATCCTTGTGATCATTCAAGACAACAATAAAATATAAGAGATACACCTAGGAATAAGGGAGTCTAAGTGAATAATTGAGCCATGTGAGTGAGTGTTAGCTTTACTAACTTATAATAACAATGATCTCGTTTTTAAGATTGGTTTGCGGAACATGAAACTTGAGGGTGATAAACATTCATGACAACCAAAACCCTAATGTAAGTCTTAGATTTCTTTACTTGTTCTTCCTTCTTGCATTTTGTAATTTTCTAATCTTTTTGTTTTCCTTATTGTCTAGTATTTAATAAAGGCCAATGTGGGTTAATTATGATGGAAAATGTAAATCTTGCTTTGTAATTAATGTATTGCATGAGGGCATTGCAATGGTCAAGTGTAGGGGATTTAATAAGTGTGAAAACACTTATTCTTTCACCACTTAATTATAATAAAAACGACACCAAAATGTGTATTTTATGTCGTAAAAGTTGGAATTATGCATGGTTTGTGTTTTTATTGTGTTTAGGACCAAAAGATGAAAAAGGAAGAAAACACGGGCTTTCACGAGCTTTTATTGAAGAAAAAGATCAAAAGTGCAAAAAGAACGGAAGTCAAAGGCCTATTATGAAGATTTATCGAAGAAAAAGTCTAAAGACGGATGTTTAACGAAGTCGAAGAACCAAATCTAATAAAAGAAGAAAATTAGAAGACGAGTTCATTTTATATCGACAAATCCGGAGACAACTTCGAGAAAGTCGAAGAAATTAAAAGACGAGAAGACAAAGTGAAAGAAGAAAGCATCAACACCTACCTTCCCTTCCTCCTATATATACCCTCCTAATCCTTCATTAGGAGGTGTTAGTCATTTTAGATAGAATTAGATATATTAGTTTTAGGAGTAGGAGTAGACTAATTACTTTCTCTCTCTAGATTAATTTCATGTTCTTAAGCTTTCATCTTTAATCTTGTAATCTTGAATCTTTAATTTTCATCTTGTTCCAAGCTTTTTATAATTATTCTCATTCTACCTTTCTTGTTTTTAAATCTTATGTTTTGATTTGGTTAATCATATAGTTTGTTTAATCTTTATGCTTATTTGCTCATTGATGTGCTTATTCCATTGTTCTTATTGTTTTTCATGTGTTTGATGTTTTAGCTTATTGTTCTTATAGCTTATTGTGTGTTTGTCTTATTTTTATTTAATTGTTTTAAACAGATTAATCTTTTAAGAGTTCATCTTTAATATTTTGATTATTTAATGTTTTTAAAGTTTTTAAATTGTGGTTTATTAGCTTTTTCTTAAAATCATTTTGGTTAAGTTTTGGGTTAAGTGCTTATTAGATTTTAGCTTATTTTCATCTTTCCTGAATTATAAAACCCTAGGATTTCGACTTATTTACTTTCCCTCTTTTCAGACTTAGCTTAACCTATTATTCCGAACTATTTCTTTGTTCTCATTCCGAATAGTGTACAGGTAAGTACTCCGGATTGTTTGGGAATTGTATATTCCGGATTATATCCGGTTTTGCACATTCTGGATTACATCAATAATGTACCTATTCTGGATTAGTTATAGGTCAATATCCCGAATTATACCTAGAACCAATATTCCGAATTATATGAAATCCACATTCCGGATTATATATAAGTCATGGATTCCGGATTGCTTCGAGGTGATGGATTCCGATTTACATATAGGATAAGGATTCTAGATTACTTACATATCATGCATTCCGAATTACTAGAGTTATATGGATCCCGAATTGTGAGGACATTATGCATTCCGAATTGTGTTGAGATGTCATTTCCCAAATTAGGTTATGGTTTAGGTGTATTCCGAATTAATTTTATTTTTCCCGAATTGTTTTTAAATTTACATTTTCCCGCCATCGTTTTATTTAGTTTATTTTTCAAAAGTGTTTTGTCCTAGTTTATTTCCAAGTTTGTTTTTATTATAAAGTTTTAATTTTTTAAAAGTTTACATTTTATTAAGTTTTAAATTTGCTTAATTTCTTTTATAATTTGTCATTTACTTTTTAAAGCTTAAATTTTTAGTTTAATCTTTTCAAGCTTTCATTTTTATTTAGTTACTCATCGACAATTTCTTTCTTTTTACCAAGAACGATTGAGTCACACATTTAACCATGGTCAATTCGAATCGAGTCGAGACAAAACGAACTTTTAACCTAGTAAAACCAATGTATTAGTTACGTAATCTTTCACAATATCATGTGTAGTAATTATTAGCTTTCTCCTCACGCTTTTGTTTAAATAAATGCAATAAGTAAGGTTGTACGATTTAAAAGGTTACCTATCTTCTAGCCCAATATCGTTTAAAAGTTGCTCGTGTTCGAATAGAGTTCATAGCCAAGGCATCACTTATTGAAGCGGGAAGCGAAGATTGGCAAGTTCAAAAAAGACCCTAACAAGGCATGAGGAGCTCCATTTTGTTGCTAAAGATCCAAGATGATGCGAAGTATCATTATTACAAAATCAATATGAAGGATCGAGACACTTGACGAGAAGAAATATACTCCCCTAAAGATCATGGAGAAGTCTATCCAAAAACGACCCTAACAAGGTATGAGGATAAATATATCCAAGTCCTAAAAGGAGGCGGATCGTTGTATATCACAATCCCAAATTACGATTGAAGAAAAATGATGAAGTCGTGGTCCAAAACGTCAAGTGAAGAAATTCAATATATGAAGACCATTATTTCAAGAACGTCTTCCAATATTTGAAGTTCGAAACACATGCCAATTATCGATCAGATAAAGGTCTCAAATCGTGAAACGAGTTATGCCAAGATATGAACTTAAGGAGATTACGAGAAGCAGTTTTAAAATATCGTGTCCTTTGGCTAACTATCGATTAAATTGTGCTAGTTTATTTTCGGCCTTAATAAATTATCGAAATAAGTCAACAATGCATCCTCGTGATCATTAAGACAAAAATAAAATATAAGAGATACCAATTAGGAATAAGGGAGTTTTGGTATGTAATTAACATTCATGAGATATGATTGTTTTGCTAACTTATAATAATAATGATCTCGTTACACGCTTAGCATAGAATCGAGTGAAAATCATGGAAGACGAAATTATCTCTATGAGGCATTCACGTGTTCTTATTCTTTAACCCTAAAGGTCACTTAATCGTGATGAAAACAATACATTATGTATAAAACACGTGTAGTAGTCTATTTAAGTTTACGTTTTCAATAAATGTCACATAAAAATGAATTTTGGAAGTGCTACGATACTTAATTCTAACATCGCGTAAGGGAACGGCAATGGTTTAGTATGAGGGAGTGATGAGACTGCAATTATACATAGTCTCATCGTCCAAATCGGGCTTAAAATGCTTAAAATATCATTAAAATACCCCAAAATATGCTTGTGTTTGTTCATTGTGTATTTTTGGTACGGATATCATGAAATCAACAAAAGATCACGAGAATCAAGCAAAAACGAACACGGGAAACGAAGCCGCACAAAGAACCGGACCCGAATCATGATTTTCTATGAAGTCCTTGAAGTTTTGAAGATTGGTAAGAATGGTCCCTCAACTTTTGAAGACTTGACATTTTATACCCCTGTAAATCCTCAATATTACCTATGGGTCCCTAAAATGTCAAGACAATACAAGATTGGCCCTTGAAGATTGCTCAAATTTCACCTTAAGCCCTTGGAAAAAGTTATTAAACTTGTTTGTGGCCAAAATGAAAGAAAATAAACTTTATTAACAAAGGAATGGATATTGGGCTGTTATAAACTCAAAAGACAAGAAGAAAGGAGTACAGGGATTGAATTTGGCAGACCACCAAACTACTCTATGCCTATCATTTTGCCACCTCATACTCACCAACCAATCATACCACCTCTTTCACCCACATCACCTATCCACTATCCTTAATATAACTGATTTCTTAATCAGTTATAGTTTTGGGGGTAAACACTCTTTTTTAAACTTAATCTCATTTAACCAAATAAAAACCTTCCTTGTTATCATTCCCCACCCCATAAACCCTAAAATCATTGAACCTCTAAACCAAAGGGTTTTTGGTTAATAATTAGCAGATCCTTAATTACCCTTATACTAAACCCTTCCCAACTCTTAACCATGCGACATCATCACTCCAGACCACCCCACATTACACCCATGCCCCGTCCCTTTCCACAAACTCCAAAATTTCAGAAGAATCAATGGACTAGATCCAATACTTGGACCCAAAGGAATATTAAACAGCTATGATCATTCCTAACAGCTGTCAAACCAACTGGCAATCACATGCCACCAAATTGACCCAAGTTAAATATTCGTCCAAGGGTTTTATGGGGAAATGATGCAGATTAGGGTTTATGTATCTAGGGTTATAGACTCTTCTGTCTAATAGTATAAAGAGATCTTCCAACTTGTGGAATAGGCTCTTGTTCCAGTTTTGTATAAATTTTGAAAGATTAATGAAAATGAAATTTTTATTTCTTGTGAAAAACTGAGTTCCATGTTTATGTTTTCAAAGTTGTGTAATCATTTAATCTTATTTGCAATTTAGTTTAAAAATTTTATCAAAAGGTTTTGTTCAAAGATAATATTTGGCAAAAACGTTTTTGAGACCCACTGATTTTGATTCCAAGAACAAAGAAAAGTGAAAGCGGATTTTTGGTCTTGGAATCTGGTTTGTGTTACTTCTTAGTTGGCTACATATTGGTTTGTTTCAAAGTTTGTGTTTCAAAAGATTTTTTGTTAGCCCTAAAATGTGAGCGCCATTTACAGAATTACATTTTATTCAGATAGGCAAAACGTAGAGGGACTACTATTGACATGTTATCAAAGTGACCTCTTGTCTAGCCTATATATACCCCTCCATACTTCCATGGAGGGGTGAGGATTTTTCCCTTTTTGTGTATTTCACTTCTCTCTCTAAATACACACACTACATTCAAGCTTTATCTTTCTCTCTCTAAAAATGTCTAAACATCTATTTTATCCTCCCCGACCTCCAGATCACCTCTTGTTAGCTTGAATCTTATGATATTAACATTTTTGTCTTCAAAGATTTTCCAAAATATTTCTTTTGTTTACTTACCATTTTACTGTAGCAAAGCCCACAAGCTTGCAGCTTGTGACCTTTTTTCTTCTTGAAGTTTGTTTCTTGGTTGGGCTTTGTTGTGTGCAGGTTTCAAAAGCATCAAACAAGATATCATACTCCATCCATTTCATTTCCTTCACTTGAAGATATTTTATTCATTGGGTCTTTTAAAGATTCCACCAACAGGGATTCTTTACTCATCATTAAGCTCTCATAAGCTCTTGAACATACCCTTTGGAAGGCATCAGCCTAGGTATAAGGCTTGAACCCCTTTGGCAAGTTTTTTTTTTAGTTTTTATGTGAATCTTGTGATTTTGTGTGTTTCCTGTTTTTATGTTAGTTTAAGCTTCATTTATGTTTGAATGTGTTGTTTATGCATGATTAAGTAGTGTAAAATCAGTTTTGAGTTGATTTGATAAGTCTTGGTTTGAAAAAAATGGTCTTAACTGATTATCAAGGGGTGTTTGGGTTTGGTTTTAAAAAAGGCTTTGAGTGACACAAGGTATACAAAAACCAGTCAAACACATTGCTTAAGTCGGTTTTAGTTGTATTTGGTACTTAGTTTTCAGTTGGGTAGAGTAAAAAGAGATTTTGCATGCTAGTTCTTGGTTTAAAAAATAGTCTAGATATTCAGAAAGCTACATAGGGTTTGTTTTAGTAACTTCTTGGTTCGAATCTTGCATACTATTAGAGGTTAGTGTTATCTAGGGTTTGAAATCAGTTAGTAGTAGTTTATTGGTGTTTTGAACAAGATTTGGGTGTTTGAAATTCGTTTGTAGACCATCTATATCAGCAATTGTTCATCAGACCACACCATTCATATCAGTGACTTGAATCTGCCCTTTTGTTTGTTTTTCTTGCATTTGACTTGTGGTTTTTTGTGTTTAAACTGACTTCCCACACTCCATTGAGTGTGGGGGTGCCTTTGTTTCCAAGAAATACCTTAAAACAAGCAAGAAATCAAGCATTTAGTGCCCATACCTGTTAGAGCAATGGGAAAACCTTCCCACTGCAATTACATTGGTTCCCACTGCTTGGGAAAAAGACAAGAAACCCTAGCTATCACTATTAGTTTATTTTATTTTTTGTCTTTTGTGACTTAAATTTGTCCATTTTCATTGTTTTTAATTTTCCCTGTTTTCTTATTTTCTTTTAAAGTTTTTCATTAAGTTAGTTTTTATATTACAGTTCATTTACTATTTTTTAGATTAAATTCAATTTAAATTAGTTTTAATTAATCTGATTTTTGTCTTTTAGTGCAAAAAGTTTATCTTTTTCAGTTTTAAAAATTCTCTTAGATTAAGAATATTATTTTAAGATTTTTAGTTTAAAAAGTTTCACTGTTCACTCTTTTTTAGTATTTTTTAGATTTAATTTTAGTTCAAATAGTTTTTAATTAAAACCGTTTTGTCCTTTAGTGTAAAAAATTTCTTTTTTCAAACTTTTTAATTTTCCTACTATTTAGTAATATAAAATATGATTTTTTGAAACATTCAAATTAATTTTAGCAATATTTTATTATTTTTAATCATTATTTTAGATTAAAAATTGTTTTTATCCTTAAAAAATAGAAAAATAGTTTCTAAAATTTAGGAAAAATAAATTTTAGTCTTTAAATAATATAAGTGAGTTATTAGTTCAATAAAATAATATTTTGGGCTTTTTCTTAATTATATTTAATTTTAGGGCTTTTATTAGCATTTAAAATTGAATATTTAATTAATAAAAGGTTTAAAAATTTATTTATTGAATTTTTATTCTTATTTATATTATTATAAACTTAGTTTTCATTTTTAATTAATTTTTAGCTTTAATTTTTAATTTTGTCGCGTTTTACGTATTTACGTTCGCGTTTTACGTCATTACGTCGAAGTGTAATCGTAGTCGTAGCTCGTCTTTTATTTTTCTCTCTACAAACCCAAGAACGACACTAATCCAAACATTGATTTAATATAATTGCTACTTAATTCACACACCTCCTTCGAGAACGAACTCGCACTTATTCGATTCGTCGGTTTCCAAAACCGTCGAGTTTAATACTTGCCCATTATACGTTGTTTTCTTAAACACGTATTTTTACCACAATCTTGAATCTTGAAACATCATCCACTATGACGAGGATGTATTTTCGACCACTCACACTAGCCGTACGCATTGGCCCACAAAGATCCATGTGCAAAAGATACAATGGTTCTTGATTGGTGTCTTCAACTTTAGGTTTGTATGACTTCTTGGTGCTTTTTCCCAATGAACACGCAGAACATAAATGATCCTTGTTAAATCTGAGCTTTGGAAGACCACAAACAAGTTGGTTTTTAGCCAAATTGTTAATTGAATCAAAGTTAATATGAGATAATCGTCGATGCCACAACCATGACTTGGTCTTAGATGCTTTGGAGAGAAGGCATACTGGAGAAGTGGCCATCGTGTTTTGAATAGACATTGTGTAGAGATTAACCCCTCGAGAACCTTTTAACAAATCATTTCCTGGTAAATCGCGAATGAAACAAGTATGTTGTCGAAAAGTAACCTCAAGGTTAGAATCACAAAATTGTCCCACTGAGAATAAAATATGACCGAGTCCTTCCACATAATACACCCGTGAAATCGTAATATTCCCAATTTAATATTCACCATAACCCATGATCTTCGCAATATGGTCGTTGCCATATTTAACCGTGCCTAGAAACTTGCTGACGAAATTTATGAGCATCAAGCGATCTCCGGTCATATGCTTGGAGCATCCAGAGTCCAAGTACCAGAGGATGATTTGGACCATCTCAGAGATCTGTTCAGACCCATAGAGTGAAAGATTTGCCATAAGAGCTGCCTTGGCGGTTTTGAAGTCATCACAGTCTGAATCGTATGCATCAAGATCATCACATTGATATGTTGCATTGTTAGTGAAAGCTGCTGTGAGTCCTTCAGTGTCCGCAACTCCTGGATCTGCTAGAAATGTTAACTCCTCCTCATCGATCTCTAGACCTTGTGCTTGAGCATTAACCAAGTATATCTTTTCTAAAAACCATGTACCATCCCTCTTCCTCTTTGGTTGCTTACACTCCTGAACCATAAGTCCTTCCCCTTTGCAGTTATAGCAGATAATCATCTTCACTTTACCAGTGTTGTTTCCTCTTAGAGCAGTGTTAAATCGGCGTGCACCAGTATTGGATGAACTTGGTCTCCCTGAAGTGGTTGCACAGTAACTCTACCATCTTGGATTGTTGTTTGTTGACGAGAGTTAGATGAATTTCTCAACTGATTGTTTGTTAGAGATGGTCCTTTGTAGCCTCTTTTGTCCAACGTTTGAGTTATGAGGCAGACATTTGTGCTAGTACATCAGTAGGATTATCCCCTTGTCTGAACTCAGGAACTGGAACCTCATCATCGCAGTAGAAAACTGGTGCTGGTGGAGCTACATACACACTTGAAGGAGTACTAACATGTTGTGAATAGTGGGGTTGAGGAACTTCATGTTGCTGGCAGGTGATAGCAGGATTTGTTGGTGGTTGATAAGGAGAGTATGGTTGTTGAGCACGTTGTGATGATGATGTTGGTTGCTGATATTGTTGCTGATATGAGGTAGGTGGTTGTGTTAGTATCGAATACTGAGGAAAGCTTGGAGTTTGATACAAGGGCTGATATGAAGATTGTTGTCCCATAGCATACGGAGTGTTGTTATATGACAATGTTGGATGATTTTCCATTAACACCAATGGTTCGGAATAAGATCCTTGAGACATGCGTTTCTGGAGCACATGCTTTTCGTGTTGCTGCAAGAAAGCATAGAGTTGATCTAAATTTGATTTGTGTAAATCCCGAATCAATTTAACGTCAGTGACGTATTACCTCCACTCTGGGGGTAACGTGTTCAAAAACTTGGTGTTAAGTTGAAATGGAGCAATCGTGAGATTATACACATTCAAATCATTCATTAATGTAGTAAAGCGCCAGCAGTAATCATTAATATGATTGTTGATTAATGGACAAAAATGATTGTTGATTTGCTATCAGAGAGAAAGTTAATCGATTGTCCTTCATACACCGATTGTTGGATTGTCCTTCTAGAAACTTGCTGAAGAAATTTTTGAGCATCGAGCGGTCTCCAGTCATATGTTTGGAGCACCCCGAGTCCAAATACCAAAGAATAATTTGGACGACCTGAAAATTTTACCAAACACAGACGATGTATCAGATTCTAATTGTTCTTCTGAGTTAGCAGGTACAGATACAGTTATCTTAGATTTGCTATCAGACGAAACTTTGGTTTCTAGATTTTCTTACTAGTGGTTGGCTTAGATTCTAGTTGTCTAGTATTCTGAGGTACTTTTTGACTAGGGACATTACCACTGGTAGGCACAGTAGTGGGGGCAGACCTAGTTAAAGGGCGCTTTTTCCATTTTTTAGTGCTAGTGTTCCTATTTAAAGGACGCTTAGACCTAACTTCCGTGGATGTGATCCTAGTTAAAGAGCACTTAGTTCCATTTGCAGTAAAGGTCCTACCAGTGGGTTTCCATTGCCACCCAACTTGGGTAAATTTCTTCCCTGTTAGAGTCCATTCTGATTGTTCTTAATAGCATGCATTTCATTCACGTGATCAACAAGGCATAAATCATGATGCTGAGAAAACATGCATTCATTACAATTCCAACATTTCGCATTAGAATTCACATTTTGCTTAGGTTTCCACTCATAAAGAGGACCTTTGTCTTAGCTACATGATTCTTTTTATTTAAAACTGAAATAACGTTCCTAGGGTGCACTTCTACTTTCTTCTTCTCAGTCCTATTAGTGGAAGGCTTGATCCTATCTTTCTTTCCTCGAGATCCTTTAGCCTTAGTGGACACAGTTACTCCTGTAGAAGCCAAGGGAACATTAGTTACAGATTTTAAAGGTGCCTTACTTGATGGTGTCAATGATGGTTTTGCTCCTGGGGTCTTATTGAATGGAGTTACAGCAATGGGTCGATTAGTGAGTAGTGCAGAACCCGGTTTTCCTATATATTGCAAATATGCTAAGCAATATTGAACAAGCTTAATATATTCATGAGCTGAATAGTAGTAACTGCTTGAGGGATCTAACGCATACAAATCATCTAAAATATCCCTAACAAGATCTACATGCTTAGTTGCATTCCTCATATAATCATCGTAGATAACCGGGTTTTTCTTATGGAGCGGGTTCTTATAAAGCACTACTGACTTGGTTGTTGGAGCACTAGAGGACGGTGCAGAGTTGGTAGCTAAGTTATTAACAACTTCTTGTCGGGTGAGAAGAAGTGTCTCCTTTAACTCGGCCAAAACCATGTTTTTGTCTATGAGCTGAATTTTTAGGTCAGAGGTTTCCTCACATTTCTTGTTCAGTTTGTTAATTAAAGACTTTCGCTCTGTCGCATTAAACGCGAGGTGTTCTTCTATTGAACCAAAAATTTGTGAGTCTCCCTGCCTTACTTGTTCATGCTCTCCTAGTATAGAATTAATTCTATTTTCTAGGACATGATTCTTAGTCTCTGCAGCCTCTAGTTCCGTTTTTGTTTCTACTAAATCTCTCTTAAGTCTCATCATCTCTTCTTCTAAATTCTGAACCATCTGAATCATCTTGTCACTTGTCTCAACGGAGTTTCCACCATCATTTAGTTTTGAAAGAGTTTCATTTTTAGATTGATTCTCAATTTCAAGAGATATAGAATGTTGTTGAAGCTCGTTAAAACTTTTTGAAAGTGTATTATATGAATCTTGAAGCTTTAAAAATTTAGCGTTGGATTCATGACAAGAATGATTTTCTACAGTATTCACATTTTCAACAGTATTCACAAATTCATGCACATCATCACAAATATTCACAGTAGATGAAATTTCATGAGTATATTTAACAGTAACAACTTGCATCACTTCGAGAGACACCATATGTTCTAAAAAGCAGTCATATTCTGATAAAATCTTTTCCTTTTCAATTAAGTGTTGTTCGTAAGCATCATCCATTTTATTGAAAACTTTTTGAACTTCACCAATTTCAAAACTTAAATTACACGCTAGATCATAGACTCCTTGTTTAATATGGTCCACAAACGGAACGATCGCTTCTTCAAACACCGTTTTCATGTTTTCGAACGCCCATTCTCCAGCGGTTTGAGCCGTTGAAGTCGTACATTCCAAAATGACCTTGTCAAAATTGGTAAGGTATTGCCCAATCTCTTCCAAGCTGAGCTTTACCGTACTAACCGGGGGAAGATTCTTAGGAATTTCCTTTGGTTTGTCCCAGTTGACAAGTGTAGGAATTATACTAAGGCATTCTCTAGTCGGCATGAAAGTGGATGTTTAGAGAGTTTTCTTTTTCATATTAAAACGAATTCTAAGATCCATTGTGGCATTTTTTGCATTCATTGAAGCATAATCATATTCAGGATATGTCGAAAGTAATTTTAACTGCTTTTCATCATATGGTGTCATGGAATTACTTGAGAACACTATCGGATCTAATACCAATCCTAACTTTGTTGCATCATACAGTCGTGGGTTGTGGTTAAGCGCTTGCTTTGCATACCCCAGGTTAGGTGGTAAGTCTATAAGACGCGATAGATTGAACTCTTTAAATGATGCATGAAACAAGTGTACTAGATATGAAGCAGCATATTGTTTTAAAAGCTTAATTTTCGTTTCTTTTATTCTTTCAGACGTCTTAATTTCCATTTCAAGCTGTTTGGACTCAAGAATTTCCAAATCCGTTTGAAGTTGTTGAAAATTAGTAACGACTGACTCTTTTTCTTTAAGCTCATTCGAAAGATTTGCTCTTAAACTTTCAATTTCAAGCAGATTGTCCATCTGAACTTTCCTAAACCTATCAAATTCAGGATTGGTTAAGGTAGTGGACACAGGAGTCATTTCCAAGGTTTTAACCTTTTCCTTATGCAAAGCAAGCTCGGTAGATAAAGTCTGATTAGCATTAAGGGTTTCAAGGACCGCATTATTCATTTGGCTAAGCAAAGATGCAGGGACCATAACCAAATCAGGTTGAGCAGACGAATTAATAGTCGTAAGAGCTCCCGGTTGTGGTTCACTCAAAATCTGAGGACTTGCAATGTTATTGCTATCATTGTTTTTCTCATCGATTGAGTTACTAACCACCGGAGGCTGTTCCGAATACTCAGACATTTGCTCAACTTGATAAGGTACAATGCTAGTATCTGTAGCAGTATTTGGTACCTCAGAAATGGTATCAGTCCCATAGAGTGAAAGGTTTGACATAAGAGCAGCTTTGGCGGTGTTAAGATCATCACAATCAGAGTCATATGCATCCAAATCATCACATTGATATGCAGCATTGTTGGTGATGACTGTTGTGAGACCATCAGTTTCTGCTACTCCTGGATCTACAAGGAATGCCAATTCTTCTTCATCAAGCTCATGACCTTGGGCTTGAGCATTCACCAGGTAAATCTTCTCCTTAAACCATGTGTCGTCCCTTCTCCTCTTAGGCTGCTTGCATTCTCGGGCCATGTGCCCTTCCCCTTTGCAGTTGTAGCAAATAACCACCTTCATTTTACCAGTGCTGTTAGCCCTTGTAGCATTAATATTGGATGAACGTGCACCAGCAGTGGACGAATTTGATCTCCCTTGAAGTGGTTGCACCATGACCCTTCCATCCTGAATTGTTGCCTGTTGTCGAGAGTTAGACGAGTTCCTTAGCTGATTGTTAGTTGGTGTTGAACCTCGGTAACCTCGTTTGTTCAAAGTTTGACTTAAATATGCAGACATCAGAGCAAGGATTTCAGTAGGGCTATCTCCTTGTCTAAATTCAGGGACAGGGATGTCATCTTCACAGTATAATGCTGATGCTGGTTGAGCAACAAACGGATTGGTTGGAGCACTTGCTTGATGTGAGTAATGATGTTGAGGAGCCTCGAGTTGTGGATAGGTACTAGCAAGGTTGGTGGGAGGTTGATACAGTGAATACTGGTGTGAAGCATAAGGTAATGGGTGTGAATCTCCTTGTGATGATGATGTTGCTGGTTGGTGATAAGATGTCGACGGCGGTGGAAGAATCGAGTACTGTGGGAAGCTTAGTGTTTGATACACAGGTTGATATGATGATTTGTGTCCTAAAGCAAGCTGAGAGTTGTGGTATGACAGTGTAGGATGGTTTGCCAATAATGCCATTGGTTCATGATAAGGTCCTTGAGAAATTCGATTTTGGATCACATGCTTCTCATGTTGTTGTAAGAAAGCATAGAGTTGATCTAAATTGGACTTGTATAGATCACGAATCATTTTGACATCAGTCACATATTGACTCCATTCAGGGGGTAGTGTGTTCAAAAACTTGGTGTTTAACTGAAACTGTTCAATCCTTAGATTATAGACATTCATGTCATTCATCAAGGTGGTAAAACGCCATTAAAAATCATGAAGAGTTTCCCCTGGAATGTATTGGAATCTATCAAACAAATCATATAGTTGACATTCTCGTTCTTGCTTAGTGAGAGATGTCCCTTGTAGCAAAACCGCAAGTCGATCCCAAAGATCCTTGGCCACTTTATGTTCACTCACCATTCTGAAGATATCGGGTGGAAGGGCTTGAAGAATTGTCGGAACAGCCATTTCATCGGCATCTGCAATGAGTTTGTTGGCATCGGTTAACTCATGATACTGCCTTGGCCTTGTCACATTGTTGATGGTAACCTATCCCCAATCTAATGGACCTTTGTCAATTGATTCTAGCATAAGTCGACCACTTTGTTTGCCCATGATGTACGTTCTCATGCGACTTTTCCATGATTCAAATAAATCTTTGATGAGCAAAGGCGGGCGAGTATCGGTACCCGAAATGATCGATATATCGGTGAGTGAAGTCATAGTTGGCATAAATGAATGTGAATTCATTTTGTGATCCCTTGAAAAAAGATTATCAAAGATGATCGAACAATGAAATAAGGTTATGAGTTTTTTTTTGTGTTGTTCACTAAAAGATATTGTTATCTTGTTGTAGTGTTTGCTTTTGAACTTTTCCAAATTACCAAATTAAATGCCAAATAGAAGAAAATCCACTAAGTATCTAAAGCAAGTTCTGTCGTAATGTTCCTTCTGTCGGAATACCTAGATCGGAAAGTCTTACTATCGGAATGCTTAGATCGTAATACAAAGCTATCGAAATGATTCAGATCGCAAAGCTCAGATCGCAATGTAACCTTGTCGGAATGATGATGATATCGGAATGCCTAGATCGCAAAGCAAAGTTGTCGAAATTCTCAGATCGCAAAGCCTATCGGAATGCTCAGATCGCAAAAGCTATCGGAATGATTCAGATCGCAAAGTAGCTGACAAAATTTAAGCAGAGTAACGACTTAAAAACCTTCCTTATACCCGTCGGAATCCTAGATCGCAAAGTATGATCGGAATTCCAGATCGGAATAAGTAATAAAATCCAACTATCGCAATGTAGAACCAAACCCTTTCCGATGGTAAGGTTATTGCGATGGAAGCCCACGTTCAACTTGTACTTTCCGATGGATGTTTCTGCTAGAATTTCGGAATGAAGAACACAAACTTTTTTGCACTTTTGATCCAAGAAAGCTGATGTTTTAATGAAAACAAGATACCAAGAACACTTTTAAGCACGAATCCCTAAGTTACACTACTTTAAACTACGATCAAACACAAAAAATTTTGAAGATTTCGGCAAAAACAAACTTATACTCCACACATTGTTTAGAAAACAATACGCAACACAAAAACAAACCTTTATCTCATCCCATGCTCTGATACAAATTGTAGAACAATGATAATCTTGTGAAACAAGGGGGTTGATGTTTTTCTAGAGAGAGAAAGTTAGAGAGAGAAGTGAAAGAAAACTCATGTATTGAAATGAAAAAAATAAACAACCAACACCTCTTTCCATGGTGGAAAGAGGTTTAAATACCCCAAGTCCTTAATGGACTTGGGCTTCCGGCCCATGAACATGCTCATGGGTCGGGCTATTTAATAAATGAGACTAAACTTGACTACGAGCCTATAACTACATTGTTGGAGTGACCGAGACTTTCTAAATGCGTAAAACGTATTTCCAACATGTCTAACACCTTGGAAACCTCTTCTGAATTTCCAATAATGGTTCCATCATCAAGATACCAAGCATGAAAACGAAGCTTGAAACTGTCTCTGATCTTATGTACAAGAGTGTGCAAGACAAGAGAAAAAAGAAGAGGTCCCAATGGGTCGCCTTGCTACACTCCCGTTGCATACCAAATATGCGTGTCTCCTATATACAACCTTGCTGCTTGACCATATAAGAAATTTACCAACAAAGAAATAAAAGGACACCTCACCCTAACTTCATGAAGTAGTGTCGATCTATCCACAAGGTTAAATGCATTTGAGAAGTCCACAGTGAGCAGTGCAAGAGACCCATCATTATGGTATCCAGTCAACACCCTATTGGCGCTATGTAAGATAGCCTCAGCACCACCCGACACCCCGACTCCAAAATGGAAATCACCAAGGTACTTGGACATTTCCTTACCCACACCTTTCATATCAACCTTGGAAACCAAACGCCTCCATATAGTACCCACTGCAATAGGTTGAATCCCGTTATCAGGTTTAAGTAGAGGCGTGAGAGGAGCAGATGCAACAAGCTATGCCAAAATAGAAGGACACCTCCCTGCTATCCAAAAATTAACGACCGATGTGATGGTTATTAAGAGATATGTGGCTGTAGCAGAACCCTCTCCACACAGAGCATCTAATATATGTTGTGCCCTCAAACCATCTCTCCCACATGAAGTACCTTTAGGAAAAGATTTAATGCAACCAAATACACAATCAATCTCTGCTACAAGAGGAGACTCGGAAAATGTGTTGCTCGGCATGGATGGGGTGGCTTGTAAGGACGCTTAGCCTCCAAGGCTTTAATAGTATCACCCGAGTATTGAGCTACATCAGAAGAGGATAACACTTTACTGCAGCTGTAAAGTTCCCATCCACAACCTTGCGAAGACATTGTCTGATGTTGGTATTGCCCGTTGTGTTATCCTCTATCAAATCACCTCGACCCTCGCCAAAGGATCCCGACCTAGAAACATCCACCATGATTTTAACTAATGTTTCGATACGATCATCTTTCCATGTAGCTAGTGACTTCAAGATAGAACATTGTTGCAAAGATTTTCTATTTCCGGACCTACGCTCTTGTATAGTCTTGGGCCTACATACCTATAGCGTACATCATGGAAGTAGTAACAACTTAACCCACGCACCAACGGAATCGGGTCGGGCGACCACTTGGTAAAGAACTATTTTTAACACCTAAGAGAAAGCGAGACGACATCCATGGGGAATACTCTTAACAGTTATGATAGGCAATTTGAAAACACGATCAAGAATCTCAACATCCAAAACCAACCCTTCAGTTACTTCTATCTCGTATTCATTATAAGAAGGCTTGGAAATTCCAACAATGTAACCATTCATGTCGCCTGGCTCGTTTGAAGGACGAACAAGACCATCTTCGTGATGACATGACCGACTCACAGCATGGAAAGTCATACACTCCCCACATAACCATTTTTCAAATGCCTTCAATGTTTCCTCGACTGCCATATATAATCCATGGTCCGTAGAAATAGCCTCACGTAATGCATCTTTACGTCGGTCGAAAAATGGTGCCTCTTAATATGAGAAAACAAACGAGCAAACCCTTTATTGCCCACTTGACCATCCGGGAAACAATGAAAACCTCAAAATGGACATGGCCAAGTTCCGTCCGAAGAGGTAGATGATGATGTCATGAAAATAGAATGATTAATATATATGAAATCGGTTTGAAAAGAAAAGGATGGTGTGTTTTATGTATGTTTTGTGGTTGAGACATTTTCACAAACACTTGGTGTGTTGAAAAACATTTAAGGGAATTTTATGCTAAAGAATATGAAAATTGCAATAAGTATTTGCATTTTATTGTTGTGAAATCGAGAAAGGTTATAAGGATACATTATTTTTGGTTGTATTGGCACAATTGTATTGGATTTTTGTAGTTTCGAAATATCGTTTACCTAAAAAAAGATTTAAATTTTTCCCGTCAAGTAAATTCAAATTTTTTCCATACTAGTTTTAGGATATTTCTAGCTCAATTTCAAAATTTGGCGATTACAAAAAATTTTCGGTCTACCATTTTATCGGACTGGGGAATTTTGTCGGACTGAAGAAAAATCGCAATTTTCGGAATTTAAACCACTAGAACAATCACAACAAATCTACTTAAGATCCGTATTCACTTCATCATTTCAGAAAACATTGAGATGGATTCTACTGCAGAATATCGTGTGACGAACAACAACATAATGGTGGCGGGTAACAAAGAAAGACCACCAATGCTTGTGTCTGGTCGATATGATCAATGGCAATCTCGTTTTCTACGTTGTCTTGACATAAAACCTAACGGTGATGCTTTAATACAATGCATTTTAGATGGACCTTATAAATTCTCAAGGATAAAAGTTCTTGCAGTACTAGCAACAGACACAACTGATGAACAACCAACTTATGAACGTGATGTAAAGAGAAACGACCTCACTCCAGAGAACCGTGTTTGGTTTGATGCAGAGAAGGAAGTAATCTACCTAATTCTCAGTGGCATTGGAGATGATATTTATTCCACGGTTGATGCATGCCCTACTGCTCAAGAAATGTAGACGGCTATTGAAAGATTGCAACAAGGTAAATCACTTAACAAACAAGATGTGAAAACTAAGATGTTTTGGAACTTTGTCATGTTTACATCAAAGGATGGGGAATCAATTGATTCTTATTACTCCCGATTCTACAAAATGATGATGACATGACCTGAAAGAACTTGCAAGTTTCCACCATGCAAGTCAATGTCCAATTTCTACAGCAACTTTAACCAGAGTGGACACGGTTTGTCACCTTGGTGAAACAACAACAAAAGTTAGACATAGTTTCATATCACAAGCTCTTTGACATTTTGAAACAATTTCAAAATGAGGCAAATGAACTTCGAGCTGAACGAGTTGCAAAGGTTTCAAATCCACTTGCTTTGGTGTCTACCACTCAACATTACCCAGATTATCATACTCGTGCTCCAAAGACCTACTCTACTCAATCATCATCACCATGATTATCAACTAACTCACATGCTCCAACAAGATCCCGCGGAAAAGAAGTTGCAAGAGCACCATCACCCACACCTAAGAAATCATCCGAAGAAGATAGTGATGAAGAACAAGCTCAAAAGGATAGGGAATTCAAGCAACAAATGGCTTTAATTATGAAGCAATACAAGAAAATCTACAGACCCACCAACAACAACCTTAGAACATCATCTAACACAAGGAACAACTATGCTCAGAGTCCTCCAGTGAATGACACACGAAGGCGTGTTGAGAGTCCTCCAAAGTATGAACGACAACCCGCGAAGTCTGATAATCAGAGGGTTGCTACTGTTGTTGGAAATAGGAAACTGATGGTACTCAAGTTGTGCAACAAAGTGGGATTCAGTGCTTTAACTGCCGAGGTTATGGGCATTTGGCTAGGGAATGCAGGCAGCCAAAGAGGGTCAAAGATTATGGTTATCATAAGGAAAAGATGTTGTTGTACAAGAAGATGGAAGCTGGGATCCAGTTATCAGCTGAGGAAGGAGAAATGCTTGACGAAACAGATGATGAACTCTCCGACCAAGAACTCAAGGTACATTGATAATTACAGGGCTCAGCTTCTTCAAAGAGATAAAGAGCTTGAGGGGTACAAAAGTCGTTTAATGAACGTTAAAAAGGACGATTTTGAAAATACATACAATGAAGCTCTTGCTTTGTTAACTAAAGAAAAACGTCAATTAAATGTTTTATTAAGTGATGAACGTCAAAAAACATACCTTGCCACAACTAAAGTAAACGAACTCGAATAGAGGCTTTCTATGAATTCCACCGATTTTGTTAAATTCTTGACGAAAAGAAACAAGAGGTTGAAAAATTAAAACAAGATTTCAAAAATAGACAAGGCAAAGATACTGTAAAAGTAAAGGATCTCGAAGAACAAGTCGATTTTTTGAAAAAAGTTGTTTATAAAACTCATGAATCTTTTCAAACCGTTAGAATGATAGCACCTCGATCGTTTTTCAAGGGTCAACCTAGTTTTGCAAGTCCTAAGTACCTCGAACAAGCTCAAGCTGCAAACCCTCACTTATATCTTAATAAGTCCGAATGGACCGATCATGTGTGCCCAGTAGCTAAGCTCGATAGTGAAGAGACGTCCCTTTGGGATGAGGAGAGTAGATCACCGGTTATTAAAGATTTTGTGACACCATATAATTATGCTTATGAAAACAGTCTTTATGGTCTTTTCACTCCATAAAAAATAGATGTCTCGTGAGGAATTGTTTCTTGAATGCAAACAACGAAGAATTCAGTGGAGGAAAATTTTTGCCACTAAGAAATCAAATGTTTTTAAATATATTAACTATTTGCCTCTTGATGTTTCTAAAAGCAAAAGTAGAAAAACACTTGGTATTCTGAAACACCACATTCATAATGTTCAATCAGTTGTTGAAAGCGATTGGGAAAAACGTCAAAAGGATAAGTGGAAAACAGAGATTCCTGACGACATAACTGTGCTTGTGAAAGAACTTTTAATACCAAATACGAAGATAATAAAAGAAAATGTTCTTGAGTTTTAAAAATTGATTCTGTCTGAAATGTTTGATGATTTAAAATATGTTGAGTCTCTTGAAAAAGCAATTGATGAACTTCAAAATGACAAATCAGATTTTTCAAACGAATATGATCTACTCTTAGAAGAATGTCTCTCCAAAGATATTTTGTGTGTTACTCTTCAATCTTGTGCTGATATCTATGAATATTCTGATGTTGCATGCAAATATCTTGATAAGATCAAAGAGTGTAAACGGCTTGAAACTGAGCTTTCGAAACGTAAAGAAAATGTTGATAGAAAGGCTTTTGAGTTACTTAAACACAAAACTGGTTTCCCCTTCAAAAACATTGTCATTCTCTTGAACTTGCTTTGCAAAAAGACATCGGAAGTTTTCCACATGATAATAAATTGCAAGAAAAACTTTCCCAAATGTGTCGAGAGAAGAATGAAAAGATTTTGGAAATTAAAGAGTTGAAAGCTCAGTTATAAGACAGGGAAATTACGATAGCAGAGTTGAAGAAACTCGTTGCTAAGATGGGTGGGAAGATTGTGGAAGCTAGTGTTAAGAAAACTGTTGTAAGACAACCCAATGCGTACAACGTGACTAAACCCTCTGTCTTGGGAAAACCATCTATTTTCTCCAACTTCTGCCTTTGCAAAACCTGGGTTTGCCCCCAAGATGGATGGGAAGGATAGGTTACCACAAAATACTCTCAAAACACATATTCGATCATAAAGCATTAGGAACACAAATGTGATTAAACCATGGATGTATAGATTGGCCACTAAACCCATACATAACAAAGAAAGTCAATCACCTCAGACTTCTAGAACACTAATAGACGTGTGTCTTCAACTACAGGAGTAGTCCCCACTGCTAGTGTTAGCTGGCCTTAGCTTAAGAGCAGTCGCATGAATGAAAAGGTTTGGCAAAACAAAAGTCAAGGGAAGATGAAGAAAGTAGAAGACCACCCTAGGATTTTCAATGTTTCTAAGAATAAAACGTCTGTAATCGTGTGTAATGACGATTTGAATGATTCGACTTTGAATGCTTTGAATGTAAAGTTTGTTTGTGTGAAATAAAAATGTTATGTGTGTTTCGAATAATGCCAAACGCGTCGATACTAGAACTAAGAAGCAAAATGTGATGCCTATTAGTGCTAGTAAACCCAAACGCAAAGTAAACCATTCTGGTGCAACCCCCCCTAAGACAAGTACTGCATCCGACTCCACCATTAAGAACCATAGAAGCAGAATTAGGGAATTATATGACTCTGCTAGCAAGTCTTGGAAATGGTGGTTTGCTAATCAATGTCCTCCAGGATATGAATGGATGCCTAAGGTTAGGAACGAAAACGTGACAACGAGTGTTAGTGTGCCTTTAAGTTTTGAAACTATGGAAACTAATGAATCGGAAATCATAACTAACATGGAATCTAATTTAGCAAATGCTCCATCTTGTTCTAATTCTTCTGCAGTTGATCGAAATAATTCTGTTCATACTAGACTCCGGATGCACGAAGCACATGACGGGGAATCTCAAGCTTCTAATTAACTTCGTGGAGAAGTTCCTGGGTACGGTCCGATTCAGAAATGATCAATTTGCACCGATCCTAGGATATGGAGATTTGGTTCAGGGGAATATGACGATCAAAAGGGTATACTACGACAAAGGGCTCAATCACAATCTTTTCTCGGTTGGTCAATTCTGTGATGTGGATTTGGAGGTTGCTTTTAGAAAGAAGACACGTTTTGTTCGTGATTATGATGGGAATGACTTACTTACCGATTCACGGGGTACTGATCTTTAAACTATTTCACTACAAGAATCCACATCTTCAACTCCAATATGTTTCATGGCTAAAGCTTCATAGACTCAAGCTTAGTTATGGCATCAACGGTTATCTCATCTTAACTTTGATACCATCAACTTGCTTTCCAAGAAAGATATTGTGAGAGGCCTTCCAAACTTGAAATTCATCAAAGATCATCTTTGTTCTTCTTGTGAGCTTTGTAAAGCTAAACGAAGTAGTTTCAAGACAAAGACTACACCAAGCTCTAAAGGACGGTTAGATCTTCTTCATATAGATTTGTGTGGCCCCATGCGTGTACAAAGCATCAATGGGAAGAAATACGTTATGGTAATTGTCGATGACTACTCAAGGTACACGTGGACTCACTTCTTGAGGTCCAAGGATAAAACACCTGAGGTTCTCATCAACTTCCTTAAGCTAATACAACGAGGTCTTCAAGCTCAAGTAAAAGTGGTACGTATTGGCAGAGGCACGAAATTCTTGAATTCAACTCTAAAAAATTATTTTGAAGCGGAAGGGATTGTACATGAAACATCTATTGCTCGAACACCTGAACAAAACGGAGTTTTTGAAAGATGAAATCGTACTTTAGTTGAGGCTGCTCGAACATTATTATCCGCTTCAAAACTATCATTATTCTTTTGGGCCGAAGCTGTGTCAACCGTATGTTACACACAAAACCGTTCCTTAATTATCCCAAGACACGAAAAGACACCATATCACATAATTCATGATCGCAAACCTTCAGTCAAACACCTTCATGTTTTTGGATGTACGTGTTACATAATTCGAGATGGTGAAAAATGGACAAGATGAATGAGAAACGTGACGCATGTATTCTAGTGGGATATGCTACTAAGTCTAAGGGATATGGAATGTACAACAAGAGAAAAAAGTTGATACTCGAGACTATTCATGTCAGATTCGATGAATTGCAAGAGATGGCACTTGAACAAAGCAGTTTAAGTCCCGATCCACAACGACAAAAGTCTTATGTGCACAACCGCACGGAACTCGGAACTCAAGACCACGGCAATGAACCGGTAAGTTTAAAGCTGGTTCAAGGAAATGTTGCAAGAGCAGATATGACAGTGGACACGACAAATGATGAATTGGAAATGTTATATGGACCAATTTTTACTGACAAAAACGTAAATCTTCTGACGGAAATGTAAATTTACAGACGAAAACGTAAATTTTCTGACGAAAACGTAAATTTACTGAGGAAAACGTAAATTTTATGACGAAAATATAAATTTACAGACGAAAACGTAAACTTTCTGATGAAAACGTAAATTTACAGACGAAAATGTAAATTTACAGACGAAAATGTAAATTTACAGACGAGAACGTATATTTACTGACGAAAACGTAAATTTACTGACTAAAACGTAAATTTACTGAAAAAATGTATAAAAATTGACGAAAACGTAAATTTACAGACGAAAACAAAAGTTTACTGATGAAAACGTAAATTTACAGATGAAAATGTAAATTTACAGACGAAAACGTAAATTTACAGACGAAAACGTAAATTTACAGACAAAAACGTAAATTTTCTAACGGAAACGTAAATTTTCTAACGGAAACGTAAATTTTCTGACAAAAACGTAAATTTACTGATGAAATCGTAAATTTACAGACGAAAACGTAAATTTACTGACGAAAACGTATATTTACTGAAGAAAACGTAAATTTACTGACGAAAACGTAAATTTTCTGACAAAAACGTAAATTTACTGACAAAAACGTAAATTTATTGATGAAAACGTAAAATTACAGACGAAAACGTAAATTTACAGACGAAAATATAAATTTACAGACGAAAATGTAAATTTACAGACGAAAACGTAAATTTACAAACGAAAACGTAATTTTACTGACAAAAACATAAATTTACTGACAAAAATATAAAAATATTGACGAAAAAGTAAATTTACAAACGGAAACGTAAATTTAGTGACTTAATAATTTTTTAGACTATTGAGTTTTTGGTCCAATAATAAGAACCATCTTACCTATTCTCAAACCCGTTTGACCCAAACTCCATTTTACACAAAGAAATGGGTGACCTATTTGAACAATCACTCTTTTTTGCTCAACCAATTTCAACAAATAAAGTTATGAAATTGAACCCAATTGACCTACTCTTGTGGAACACTTCATAAGAATTTTAGATTAGCTTCTTCATGAGGAATTATTAGTCCATGAACTTCTAATTGAATAAGCAATTAACTGAACCACCCATATCCACTATGGATTCATTATGTACTGGAAATTGGGAAGTTATCAAATTCTTGTTTTAGAACAATCTTCTTCATCTTCTAAGATTTGTCATTGCCTCCAAATCTAAGTTTGATCGCCTCCCACATATCTTTTGCATCCTTACAATCTAATATTCACCTAGTTCCAACCATTCTCTCTCTTTCTCTCTCTCTCTCTCTCTCTACTTTCTCTCTCTAGAAATTATCTATCTTTTATCTACCTTTCTGGTTTAATCATCACATATTATGGGACAACATACGAGCTAAACACTTATGATAATATTGTTGGAGTGACCGATACTTGTAATATACGTAAAACCGTATTTCCAACATCGTTTGTAAATTTACGTTTTCGTAAGTAAATTTACGTTTTTGTTAGTAAATTTACGTTTTCCTCTGTAAATTTACGTTTTCTTCAGTAAATTTACGTTTTCGTCAGTAATTTTAATTTTTCGTCTGTAAATTTACGTTCTCGTTAGTAAATTTACGTTTTCATCAGTAAATTTACGTTTAAGTCAGAAAATTTACGTTTTTATCAGTAAATTTACTTTTTCGTAAGTAAATTTACGTCAGAAAATTTACGTTTTCGTTATAAAATTAATGTATTCGTCTGTAAATTTACATTTCATCTGTAAATTTACTTTTTCGTCTGTAAATTTACTGAAGAAAACGTAAACTTCATTTTACATTTCCGTTAGAAAATTTACGTTTTCGTTAGTAAATTTACGTTTTATCAGTAGATTTACGTTTACTTCAGTAAATTTACGTTTTCGTCAGTAAATTTAATTTTTCGTCTGTAAATTTACGTTTTCCTTAGTAAATTTACGTTTTCGTCAGTAAATTTACGTTTTTGTCAGAAAATTTACATTTTTGTCTGTAAAATTACGTTTTCGTCAGAAAATTTACGTTCTCGTCAGTAAATTTACGTCTTCGTCTGTAAATTTACATTTTCGTCTGTAAATTTACATTTTCATCCGAAAATTTATGTTTTGATCAGTAGATTTACGTTTTCGTCAGAAAATTTATGTTTTCATCAGTAAATTTACGTTTTCGTCAGAAAATTTACGTTTTCATCAGTAAATTTACGTTTTCGTCAGTAAATTTACGTTAGGAAATTTACGTTTTTGTTAGAAAATTTACGTTTTCCTTAGTAAATTTACGTTTTCATTAGTAAATTTACTTTTTCGTCTGTAAATTTACATTTTCGTCTGTAAAATTACGTTTTCGTCAGAAAATTTACGTTCTCGTCAGTAAATTTACGTCTTCGTCTGTAAATTTACATTTTCGTCTGTAAATTTACATTTTCATCCGAAAATTTACGTTTTGATCAGTAGATTTACGTTTTCGTCAGAAAATATATGTTTTCATCAGTAAATTTACGTTTTCGTCAGAAAGTTCACGTTTTCATCAGTAAATTTACGTTTTCGTCAGTAAATTTACGTTAGGAAATTTACGTTTTCGTTAGAAAATTTACGTTTTCGTCTGTAAATTTAGGTTTTCATCAGTAAATTTCTTTTTCGTCTATAAATTTACTGAATAAAACGTAAACTTTCCGATGAAAACGTAAATTTACAGACGAAAACGTAAATTTTCTGACGAAAACGTAAATTTACTGACGAAAACGTAAATTTTCTGACGAAAATACAAATTTACTGACAAAAACGTAAATTTTCTGACGAAAACGTAAATTTACAGACGAAAACATAAATTTACTGACGAAAACATAAATTTACTGACAAAAACGTAAATTTACTTACAATAACGTAATTTTTCTGACGAAAACGTAGATTTTCTGACGAAACTTAAATTTACTGACGAAAACGTAAATTTTCTAACAAAAACGTAAATTTACTGATGAAAACGTAAATTTACAAACGAAACTGTAAATTTACAGACGAAAACGTAAATTTACAGACGAAAACGTAAATTTACTGACGAAAACGTAAATTTACTGACAAAAACGTAAATTTAATGACGAAAGCGTAAATTTTCTGAGAAAAATGTAAATTTACAGACGATAACGTAAACTTTCTGACAAAAACGTAAATTTACTGATAAAAACGTAAATTTACAGACGAAAATGTCAATTTACAGACGAAAACGTAAATTTACAGACAAAACGTAATTTTTCTGACGAAAACGTAAATTTACTGAAAAAATGTAAAAATATTGACGAAAACGTAAATTTACAGACGAAAAGATAAATTTAATGATTAAAACGTAAATTTACAGACGAAAATATAAATTTACAGACGAAAACGTAAATTTACAGACGAAAACGTAAATTTACTGACGAAAACGTAAATTTTCTAACGAAAACTTAAATTTTCTGACAAAAACGTAAATTTACTGATCCAAACGTAAATTTAGAGACGAAAATGTAAATTTAAAGAAGAAAACGTAAATATAAAGACGAAAACGTAATTTTACTGACGAAAACGTAAATTTACTTACAAAAATGTAAAAATATTGACGAAAATATAAATTTACATACGAAAACGTAAATTTAGTTACTTAATAACTTTTTAGACTATTGAGTTTTTGGTCCAACAATAAGAACCATCTTACCTATTCTCAAACCCATTTGACCCAAATTCCATTTTACACAAAGAAATGGGTGACCTATTTGAACAATCACTCTATTTTTGCTTAACCTATTTCAACAAATAAAGTTATGAAATTGAACCCAATTGACCTACTCTTGTGGAACACTTCTTAAGAATTTTAGATTAGCTTCTTCATGAGGAATTATTAGTCCATGAACTTCTAATTGAATAAGCAATTAACTGAACCTCCCATATCCACTATGGATTCATTATGTACTGGAAATTGAGAAGTTATCAAATTCTTGTTTTAGAACAATCTTCTTCATCTTCTAAGATTTGTCATTGCCTCCAAATCTAAGTTTGATCGTCTCCCACATAGCTTTTGCATCCTTGATTTGATGAAAACTAGGTAGAATGTATTCCGAAAGTGCCATAGCTAAAGCAGTTCTGGCCATTCTTTCTATGATCTCAGCTTGTACCTCGTCAGCAGTGACAACAGGAAAAGCATAACATGTACCATCAGGTAACCAATGCAATTTCTTAGGAGTATTCCCATTCTTAATGGCTTGCCACAGAGTATGATCTGTCTGATTCATAGAGTGTTCGATCTGCATAGCCATGTCTCATAGTTATCACTTTTGAGAGTGGGGAGTTTTACAGCAGATATAGTATGGGAAGAAGGTGTAGCTGTTTGAGTAGCTACAGCATCTGTAGTTTGTGCAACTGGTGGAGGTGGAACCAATGGTGCAGGATGCACAATTTGAGGTTGTTCCTGTGGTATAGGATCAGGGATTGGAATTTCTTCCAAGTGAGGATGTTCACCGGCTTGAGACATTTGTTTGGATTTTGTGAGTGGAGGTTTAGGGTTTTGTTCTTCTTATTTAGAGTTTCTCAACAAGCTCTGATACCACTTGTTGATCCCTTTGGATATATCTATATCATGTTAAGAATTACACAATAAGTTATGCGGAATCTAACTTATAAAGCAAAGTAAAACAACAAAATACTCTAAACTATTCGATCTTCTATTAATCGACTTTGTCAAAGGTACATATAAACTCATCGTACCTATGTTCCTTTTATACTACAAGGAACCCTATAATATTCTAATATGATAAGTATATCACAAACGATATATTATAAATATTCTAATCTATTAAGTATATCACATAAGATATACTCCTATTGTAACTATGACATATCTTTACTAAAGATATATTTGTCTCTATCTATTTAGCAGTACTTACATTAATACTAACGGTACTTAGCATATACCGTGTTAACACTAACAGTACTTACTAACACTAACAGTACTTGTACTTGTACTAACGGTACTTGGTACTTTACAATAATTCCCAACAAATCTTAGTTTGCATCTTTTGTAGAGGTGAATATGAAATTAGTGTGTTCTATGCAGAAATTATCTTCTGGTCAAACATGTTTTAAGACAATTAATGATCAACCCGTGGATCAAAATCCTCTTGTGATGAGGATTTTATTGTGAAAGCGTTCTACATTTGTCTCAACACATGGAAACCCTTCGACAATACCCTTTATTTTCTTTTGTAAAATGACTGAATTTAAATTCAGATCACTTGGGACACAACAATTGATGCCTTTGTAATAATACATGAACAACATTTCGAGGATCTGAATAACAAGTTTAACTTTACTATCTAAGTCTTTTTGTTTAAAGTTTTGCGACCTTTATTATTTTGATGCAACATTTGGTAAAACAGAAAAATTTTCTTTAGAAAATGTGAATATCATGGATATATTATGTCTTTCTCGTTTCTCATAGAAAGAACAGTAATGTTTTGTTTAAATTTTCAAATTTTATGGAATACATTTGAATAAGTATCACGAGTTCCATTCCATACGCCATCACCATGAAATCAATTGCGTCATAATTGAAACTTTCATGTATGTTCTCCTAAAGTTCTGTCATTGATAGATAATACCTTTAACAAAATAGATTAACCAATATGTGACTCTTCCATTTTGTTCGTGTCCATTAGACACCTTGTATCCGTTTATGCGTGTTAATAATTAGCTAATTGTGATCCTACCCAAAAGTGAGTCTTGTATTAGTTCATACGAGTTACTCGTGTTCTACCTTTACAACTTATCACCAATTGAGATGAGATTTTGGACTTCTTTTTGAAATTTTAGGTGAACAGTGAATTAACATAAGTCACTCACCAACTAATTTTCATTGTTTGCTATTATTAAAAGTAGTTTAAAAATTAATACTGTTTAAATGTTCTCTAGTGTACCAATATAGTTTTATCTAAAATTTGTATGACCTTTTATAGTGTATCTCTAGATTAATACTCTTTTATCATTAGTCTAAAATCTACGTCTCATTAATAGTTTTATATCTATATTTTAGCTAAAAATATGTTAAAAACAAACATTGAAATACACAAAAGGTAACAGTGGCATATCACTCCATTTAATTGTTTACAATTATATTATAATTTGGCTAAATATAATTTCTTGATGTCATGTTGCGATAAAAATAGAATCGTACTTAATTGCAATTATTTTGTTTCTATTATACATACAGTGTGTGCGCAAGTGTTTTTTACAGTTGACCAAAAAGTCGTACACTTAAATCCTTATTAGGAAAACCATTAAGCACGATCTATATAGAAGAAAAATTATATTTGGAATGTAAAATGAACATAAAAGGGAATCAATTTAGTGATATTTCTAAGGCAAGATGATAAGACTTTAAATATCTCGTTCTTGGAGTTGATCAAATCAAGCAAAGAAAACTTAAACACCACTTTCTCTAATATCTCTACAAAAATTATCTTATCCTTGAAAGATGGCTAGGCATAGTAAGGATCTCCAAATGATCAAACGAAAAATGAAGAAAGAAAGCAACTTATCGGTAACTTTCTCCAAACATCTTTCTCTCTGTTCAAAAAAGCGAATCTATTGGTAAGAGGGGTTTTCTTGATTGGGGATTTAGGGGTTTTTTTCACCATTGTTGCAAGA
The DNA here is from genome assembly GCA_025667525.1 of Glebionis coronaria. NCBI lineage: Eukaryota > Viridiplantae > Streptophyta > Magnoliopsida > Asterales > Asteraceae > Glebionis > Glebionis coronaria. The sequence continues at coordinate 70,011,286 of CM046877.1, read as the reverse complement.
AAAGGTATGCAATTTTAAACATTTATGTTAATTACTTTTGTGTGTGTATGTGATCTACTTGTTCCGTTGTGTTTTACTCTTGATATGTGTATATTTGAGCAATTAGTTTGTTAAATTCTTACATATTCTCAAAGTGTTTTGATTAATGATATTATAAATAACCAAATTGATCTTAGTTTGCATCTTTTGTGGGGGAGAATATGAAATTAGTGTATTCTAAATAAAATTTCTCTTATGGTCACACATGTTTTGAGACAATTACTAATCAATCCGTGGATCAAAATCCTCCTATTAGGAGGATATTTTTAAAGCGGTCTACAGTCGTCTTAAAACCTGGAAAACCCATCGACAATACCGTGTATTTTTTGAAAATAAATATGCCTTTAATTTCAAGTCACCTGGGACACAAAAACTGATGCCTTTATAGTAATATATGAACAAAATTTTAACGGTCCGAATAACAAGTTTAACCTTACTATGTAACTCTTTTTGTTTCTAGTTTCTCCGACCTTTACTATTTTAATGCATCATTTGCTAGAATAGGAAATTTTTCATCAGGATATGTGAATATCTTTGATATATTATTTCTTTCTCATTTCTCATAGAACTACAATTATGTTTTGTTTAAATTTTCAAATGTTTTGTGGAATACATTAGAATAAGAATGGTGAGTTTCATTCTATAGGCCATCAACATGAAATCAATGGCTGTCATAATTGGAACTTTCATGTATGTTCTCTTAAAGTTCTGCCATTAATAGATAACACCTTTAACAAAATTAATTAACCAAAATCTAAGTATGTCAATGTTCCATGTCTTTTGTTCGTGTCCATTATACACCTTGTGTCCGTTTATGCGTGTTAGTAATTAGCTAAGTGTCATCCTACCCAAATATGAGTCTCATTTTATCGGTTCATACGAGTCATTCTTGTTCTACCTTTAGAACTTATCACCAATTGTGATGAGCTTTTGGACTGGTTTTTGACATTTTGAGTGAATTGTGAATTAACATAAGTCCATCAGCAACTAATTTTCATAAGTTTGCTATTATTAAAAATTGTTTAAAATTTTATACTGTTTAAATGTTCTCTAGGGTACTAAAAAATGTTTATCTGAGATTTGTATGACCGTGTATGGTGTAGCTCTAGATTAATACTCTTTTAGCATCCGTCTAAAAATCTACGTTTCATTAACTGTTTTGTGTATATATTTGAGCTAGAAATATATTAGAAATAAACAATGAAATATACAAAAGGTGGTAGTGGCATATCATCCCTTTTTCTTGCTTATAATTATATTCTAATTTTGGCTAAATGTAATTGTTGGATGTTATCTTGCGATAAAAAAGGAATCATACTTAACTTTAATTATTGCGTTTCTATCATATTGTGTGTGCAAGTTTTTTTTAATATTGACAAAAAAGCTATACACTTTAATCTTCATTAGAAAACCATTAAGCACGATATTTATAGAAGAAAAACTACATTTGGAGTGTAAAAACGACATAAAAGGGAATACATTTAGTGGTATTTCTAAGGCAAGATGATAAGACTTTAAATATCTCATTTTTGGAGTTGGTCAAATCAAGCAAAGAAAACTTAAACACCACTTTCTCTACTATCCCTAAAAAGATTATATTATCCTTGAAAGATAGCTAGGCATAGTAAGATTCTCCAAATGGTCAAATTCAAAAAAATGGAGAAAGAAAGTAACTTATCGGAAACTTCCCCAAATGTCGTTTTGGCCTGGTCAAAAAAGCGAGCGAGTTAAGAATCTTATGTGGGGTAGAAATTGCTATTACCTTCTTCTCTCTATCCAAGAAAGCATGTTTCTTTGTTTATTTTAGAGATGGTTATTGATCGTTACCTTAATGAAAATATTCCATCAAGTTCAAACCGCTCTCTACTAATACAAGCAAATCTAAATGCTCATATACATGAAATCAGTAGACGCCATACTTATACGGATAGTCAAGTAGATATCGAGAAAAACAAAAGCAATGAGCTTACAAAGATCAGGAAAGAGGGAAAAGATAACTAGTGGTGGGAAGCTCCAATAGAGAGCCTTGGATTGAAAGAACTTGAGTAGTTAATCGTACGATTGGAGGTTCTTGGAAAAAACATTGAAGAGATACTAGAGAGGAGTGTAGCAAAAGCGGTTAAGATTATGGAACTTGCCCCTATCTCTAGTTACATGGAGAAAGGTTTAGAATATGAATTTTCCATTATTCCTCATAGGTTTGTGCTCGGATATGGCTATTTTAGTAACTAAGAAAGGTAAAATTATTTGAATTGTCCATAAATCCTCATGGGCTTGTGAGTTTTATAGTTTTTGAATGAAATCCGAGCACAATCCCATGTGAAGTTATGGACAATCCATATTATGAACCTTTCTCTTTGGAACAATAGCGTTAGCCGATTCTGCGACACTCGTCTCTTGTTGCTCTTCGATAATGTTTCAAAGAACCTCCAATTGTTCCTTTAAGTGCTCAAGATATTTGAATCCAAGTTCTCTATTGGAGCTTCCCATTAATGGTTTTCTTGTCCCTCTTTTCAGATCTTTCTAAGCTCATCTCTTTTGTTATTCTTGCTATCTAGTTGACTATCCACATAAGTGAGACGTCTACAAGTTCATGTATATGAGCATTTCGACGTGCTTCTATAAGTAGAGAGTTGTTTGAACATGATGGAAGATTTTCTCTGACGTAACAATCAAGCATCATTTCTACAAAGGAATGACCAAAGGAATTTTCTTTCATGGCAGTGGAGAAGACAAAAATACCAATTTCTACCCAACACAAGATGCTTAACTCACTCACTTTTTTGAACAGGCCCGAACGACGTTTGGAGAAAGTTTTCGATAAGTTGCTTTCTTTCTCCATTTTTTTATTTTGATCTTTTGGCGGCCCTTTCTATGCCTAACCATCTTTCAATGGTAAGATACTTTTTGTAGTGTTAGTAGAGAAAGTGGAGTTCAAGTTTTCATGGATTTGATCAACTCTGAGAACTAGAAGGATATATAAAGACCTATAATCTTGCTTCGAAATACCACAAAATGTATTCCTTTTATGTCTTCTTGACATTACTAATGTAATTTTTCTTTTATATACATCGTGCTTAATGGTTTTCCTAATAAAGATTAAAGTGTAGCTTCTTGGTCAACAGTGAAAAACGTACACATATTTCCAACATCGTCTGTAAATTTACATTTTCGTCAGTAAATTTATGTTTTTGTCAGTACATTTACGTTTTCGTCTGTAAATTTATGTTTTCTTCAGTAAATTTATGTTTTAGTCAGTAAATTTAATTTTTTTGTCTGTAAATTTACGTTTTCGTTAGTAAATTTACGTTTTCGTCAGTAAATTTACGTTTTTGTCAGAAAATTTACGTTTTCATCTGTAAAATTACGTTTTCGTCATAAAATTTACGTTCTCGTCAGTAAATTTACGTTTTCGTCTGTAAACTTATGTTTTCGTCTGTAAATTTAAATTTTTGTCCGAAAATTTACGTTTTCATCAGTAAATTTACGTTTTCGTCAAAAATTTATGTTTTCATCAGTAAATTTATGTTTTCCTCAGTAAATTACGTCAGGAAATTTACGTTTTCGTTAAAAAATTTACGTTTTCGTCTGTAGCTTTACGTTTTCATCGGTAAATTTACTTTTTTGTGTGTAAATTTACTGACAAAAACATAAATTTTCTGACGGAAACGTAAATTTTCTTATGAATATGTTAATTTAATCAAGAAAACGTAAATTTTCTGACGAAAATATAAATTTATTGACAAAAACGTAAATTTTCTGACGAAAACATAAATTTACATACGAAAACGTAATATTTCTGTCGAAAACGTAAATTTACTAACGAAAACATAAACTTAAAGACGAAAACATAAATTTACAAACAAAAACGTTAATTTAATGACGAAAACTTAATTTTTGTGACGAAAACGTAAATTTTCTGACGAAAACGTAAATTTACTGACGAAAATGTGAATTTTCTAACAAAAACGTAAATTTACTGATGAAAACGTAAATTTACAAACGAAAATGTAAATATACAGATGAAAACGTAAATTTACAGATGATGAGATTGCAATTATACGTAGTCTCATCATCCAAATCGGGCTTAAAACGCTTAAAATATCATTAAAATACCCAAAATATGCTTGTGTTTGTTCATTGTGTAATTAAGGTACGGATATCGTGAAATCAACAAAAGATCACAAGCATCAAGCAAAAACGAACACGGGAAACGAAGCCGCACAAAGAACCGGACCCGAATCATGAATTTTCATTGAAGTCCTTGAAGTTTTGAAGATTGGCAAGAATGGTCCCTCAACTTTTGAAGACTTGTCATTTTATACCCTTGTAAATCCTCAAAATTACAAATGGGTCCCTAAAATGATGAGAAATTACATCCTTAGTCCTTGGAGAATGGTCATTATGTATATTTGGTCCTTGTGATAACTTTACAAAAGACTTGGTGGCCAAATTATAAATAACAAAACTTTGTTATAAAGGAAAAAAGGGAAATTATGGGCAAAAACTTCATTTGGCAAGTATTAAGGAAACAAGGGACTAAAAGGGTCAAACAACCAATCCACACTCACCCAATCCAAACACGCCACCTAAACTTACCCTGCCACTTTACCTAAACACGTCACCCAAGTCAATTCCAGTCAAACACCACTTAACTTTTTTTAAACCGAATAAAAAACACGTTTTCATTAGAGGGAAACAATGAACTATTACGATTAAAGCCCCTATCCCTAGTTCTTTCTAACATAAACCCAATCTCTACAATCATAAACACCCAAAATAAAATCCACAAAACATCCAGATCTATGATGCACCCCAACCCGACCTAACCATGACCCTTAAAACTCACCCAAGATCACTGTGGGACCCTCCCACATGCTCCCCTGCTCTGTTGAAGCTTGAAGACAAAGCATGTGCAGAGAATCGAGGGTGTAGATTGCATAGCGTGTTCCCTACGCCCAAACCAACGTGCTAGATCAAAATACAATGGCTGTGCACATCAGGAATCACAAGAAACCACATATTGACCAAGTTCAAAAATCCAAGATTCGCATCTTCAAGGAATTATTCCAAGGACACTCTGGGAAGGTCATGCACTTTTAGGGTTTATGTACTCAACTTTTCACAATGTAATAGGAGTAGTATAAATAGCATAAGACTTTGTAGTAAGAATTATTCCAGTTTTTGTAAAGATTTTAAATTATTAATGAAAATGAAACTTTTTAAATTGTGCAAAAACTGAGTTCCTTTTATTGTTTTCTTAGTGTAATCTTTTAATATTTAGGCAATTTAGTTTTAAGTTCATTAAAGGTTTTGTTCAAGTATTTGAAAAAAGAATTTCAGCAAGTGTAGCAATCTTGATTCTTGAACACAAAGAGCATATGGAAGTGAAAGTGGATATATGCTCTTGAGTTCAAAAATCCTTTCACTTATTGGTTTTTCAAAAAGTTTGCTTTCAAAAGTGTGGTTTTATTCAAGGTTTTTCAAAAATCTTTTATCAATTTTTTTAACAGTTACTGTAGCAAACGTCATAATCACAAGCTTCTGACAAGAGCTTGTGACCTGGTGTATGTTACTTGAAGTGTATTTCTTTGGTTGTTTGTGTATGTGCAGGGTTCCAAAAAGAAGCAACATCTCATCTCCTTTTTCTATTCATTTTTCTTGTTTGAAGATATTTAACCCCTGGGTCTCTTGTAGATTCCAACAACGGGGCTCTCTACACCTCCCATAAGCACTTATAAGCTCTCAAAAGATCTCAATGGAAGGCATCAGCCAAGGTAAACAGGCTTGAACCCCATTGGCCATTTTTTTGAAATATATGTGTTTTTGTGGATTTTGTGTGTTGCCTGTTTATTTGTTTGTTTAAGCTTGTATTTTTGCTTGTTTATGTTTTTGAATCATATTAGAGTAAGTTTGCATCACATTTGAGGGTTTTGTTGAGTTTTTGTTCACAAAATTTTGATTTAAGTAATATAAAGGAGTGTTTGGGTCTAGGTTTTTAACTGATTTAGGTGTTATGAAATCTAGTTAAACCAGCTTAAATACTCTCATAGGGTTTCTGTTAGTTACATTTAGTGCTTAGTTTTCAGTTTGATAGGGTTTTAAGTAAGACTTTATGTTCAAAATTTGGTATAAATAGGCAAGAACAATCAATAGGGTTAAACAACTTTGTTTTAAAAAATTTATGAACCACATCTTTGAAGTTTGTTAGGGTTAGGTGTAAGATAGGATTAGAGTAGCTTATTTGAAGTTTGGTGGTGTTTTTGAACAAGTTTTGGTGGTTAGAAAGTCCATTAGGTGACCAGTTGCATCAACAAACTCACCCATAGACCATAGGCTACATCAGTGATTGATTTGTGCATCCTTTTGTGATTTTGTGTGTTTAAGTTGTGTGTTTTCCTGTTTTAATTGACTCCTTACACTCAACTGAGTGTAGGGGTGCCTTGCTTTGCCAAAAACAACAACAAACCATCAGACTCAAGCCTCAAAATAGGCTCCTAATCATTCAGTTTATTTATCAGTATTGTCAGAGAACGACATTCCCTTTGCTTCTTTTATCGGACAACACTTAATTTTTCAACAAGTTTTACTTTATTTCAATTTCTTAATGGGTACGCTTTTTAGCTTTAATCTAAGTTAATTTGTTAGATTTTGATTTTGTTTATGTTTTTGGAGTAATATAAGAAATAGGTAACTAGATGTATAAGAAGAAAATAAAAAAAAATTCTAAAAAAAAAGTTGTGGCCAGGACTCGAACCTGCGCTACACACACCACACACATATACACTTACCGTCTCGCCCTAGGGTCTTTATTGGTATAAAGTTCCCTAGGGTTGAACTTAAGGGGTGTCTCATTTTTAGCTTATAATTGTTTTCGAGTAGTAATAAGCAGTTTTCAGCTTATTGAATAAGCATTTTATCTGTTTTCTATTTTTCCTTTGTTCTTTATTAGATTTAGGACTTTTTGACACAAAAAGATTATTTTTAAAGTTATTAAAAAAATTATGATTATTTTTAGTTTAAATTTTATAAAGTAATTAAAAATAGAAAAAGTGTTTTAAAATTTTAGAAAAATTGTTTTTAGGTTTTAATTAATATTTTTGAGGTTTACATATAAAATTAATTTTTTTCAATTTCACTCTTTTTCAATTTTATTTAATTTTTGGTTTTTTATTAAACTTTAAAAAATAATATAAAATTATTAAAAAGGTTTTTGAAATTTTTGCTTTCATTTTTGTCTTATTCACATTTTTTAGCTTAAATAAAAATTTTGGTAAATTTTAGAGAATTTTGGGTTTTTGTCGAGTTTTACGATTTCTCATTTTTCACGTCTTAGTGTAGTTTTTAGCGTACATCGTCCTTATTTTCCCCTTTTCTCATCAAAAAACGACACTAATCCAAACTTTGATTTTATATAATTGGCACACAAATCATACACCTCTGCCGAGAACGAACTTGGACTTTTCGTCTTCACGGTTTTCCTAAATCGTGTCGATTAATACTTCCCTATAATAGGTCTTTTTCCTAAAAGCGTATTTTTACCTACATCAATTTTTGGCGCCGCTGCCGCGGAGGTGTTTTAAAGTTGCCATTATTATTATCATGTTTGTGTGAGCATTGCGTTTTTGCTTTTCAAATTTTGGAAAGCGTATATAACGTACATACTCATTTTTGTTATTTTTCTCTATTATATTATAATATCCAAATAAATCGTGTTTAGTTTTTCTAAACTAAACACAAAACAATCATTTTACTATATTGTAGATATCCTATTATCGTTTTTGTTTTTCTTGTGAATATTATTAATATATTGTACTACGTATCACAATAAATATACAATATCTCCAAAAGCGTGAAAACGCAACCATAATTGGGATTTCATCACTCAATTATTATATTCGAATCTAAAGCAAAAGTTTAAAGGCAAAATAGATAAATACTTTCGTGAGGCTTAATTTTGATAAACACAAACTATAAGGTGTGTATAAGGCGGTTGTATTTCACGACCTAAGGGAAAAAAGGCTCTTAAGTGCTTAGCGCCGCTTCGTTTCCCCCGTTTGCTTGTGCGTGTTTTGAGAAAGAGGGCTAATCGAGGGTTTTCCGCCCAAGTATTATCTACGTATCTTATATATTTGCTTGTTTTCAAGATTAAACCCTCTTAAACGTTTTGGTGTTCCACCAACGTTCTAAAGTCATCGAAGGCGTCCACCACACGTGATCGTTTTCATTCTTTGAGGCTTCTTTAATCGAGAAACCGATTCGAGGAGAAATATGTAGATTTGAGTCTACGTAATACATCAAAAATCCAAAAAAAAAAGTTTAAAAATAAAAAAAATCTTTTATCAATTTTTTTTAAAAAAAAGTTAAAAAAAACCAACTTTTTGAAAAAAAAAACCTTGAATAAAACCACACTTTTGAAAACAAACTTTTTGAAAAACCAAAAAAAAAGGTTTGCCAATTAGGTAAACCTTTTTTTCTCAAAGAGCATTGGCAACTTTTTGTGTAAGACTCCGAAAGATGCATTAATGATTATCGAGAATCGATTCAAGGTTTACCAACTTCGCAACGCACCGAGTGTTGCCAGTGTCGCCAATGTTAGTAATTCTAATCGCGGCATTGAGAGAGTTGATGAGAAAGTCGACAAGTTGACGAATGTGTTTACGTCTTCTCTCATCGAAATGCAAAAGAAAGACGCTCCCGCTACGGTGAAAGCGGTTGAGGAATCATGTACGTTTTGTGGTGGACCTTATAATTATTACGAATGTGCGGCTACGGATGGCCAAACGTCGAGTGTTAACGCGTTGAACAACAATTTTCAAAATCAAAATAACGCGGGTCCATCCCAAGGAAATTATAACCAAGGCAACAATTTTAATCAAAACCGAAACAATTTTCAAGGAAATAATCAACAAGGAAATTTTTCGAATCAGTGAGGTTATAATCAAGGTCATAACTTGAATTGGCAAAATCGAGACAACAATCAAAACATGAATTTTTCAAACAACAACAATCAAGGTAACAAATTTTCAAATGGTAATCAAGGAAATTTTCAAAGAAGTAACCAAAACCAAGGGAACTTTAATGCTAATCAAAATAGTTCGTTAAACGATTTTCAAGAATACATGAAAACGAATGAGGCTAATATGAGACGTTTAGAGGGACAAATTGGTACTTTGAAAAACGACTTTTATAATACTTTGAAAAACCAAAACACGAAGATTGAGCAAGGAAAAATTGATATTAAAAAGATGTTTTTGGTTATTATGAACAAAGCCTCGGGTGCGTCATCGAGTTCGTTACCTAGTGACACCGTTTCTAATCCAAAGGAACAATGTAAAGCCGCCTCGTCTCATGAGAAAATTCGTGTGATTACCCCTACCCTTGATGGATTTCGAGTTGTTCCTTCTTCTCAACCCTCGACTTCTAAGACGCCTTCTTGTTCTAAAGTTGATGGGGTGAACGTGGCGACCAAGGAAAAGAGTGCACACCTTCGTGTACCTCGAATTCCATCCACGATTCAAAAAGAGAGCTTTATCGACCTCACCAAAGTTACCCTTGAAGAAACTTATACATCGATCCTTCTTAAAAAACCCAAAAGGCAAATGCCGAGAAAGGAAGAGGATCCGGGCCAATTTCTCCTATCTTGTGATTTTTCCGAGATTGGGGGATGTTTAGCCCTTGCCGATTTAGGTGCTAGCATCAATCTCATGCCTCATTCTCTTTGTAAATTGATGAGATTTCCTAGACTTACCCCCACGAACATGACAATCGAGCTTGCAAATTGTACACCACTTAAGCCAATTGGAATAGCCGAAGATTTCTATGTTAGGATTCGAAAGTTTGTTTTCCCGCGGATTTCGTCATTTCCGATTATGAGTATGATCCTAAATGTCCCATTATTTCAGGTCGACCATTTTTATCGACGGCTCGAGCCGTAATCTACGTCCACGAGGGGAGACTTACTATGAGATATAGGGAGGAACGAATGGACTTTTTCGCAAATAAATCCCATGTTTCAAATGATCATGATAAAACCGAGGTTTCAAAACCTTGTTTCAAATTCTAATGATTTCAAAATGTTAAATTTAACGGAAAATATAAGGCTTGACGCATGTTTTGAAAGAATTAAAATGAACGGTTTTAAAGATGATGATTTTAATGATAAAGAATACGTGTACCTAATTCAAAAGGGTATTCATAGATTTATGGATAAAAAATCACTTTGGGATGTATTTGGCGAAACAAGTGAAAAACAAATTCCGAAGGGCGACGTTAGTGCCATCACGACAATGACAAAAATGGACTTGTCTTCACCATCTTCGAAGGACCACGTCTTTCAGGCTTCAACATCTAACTTCATCGAAGTGCCTCCATTTCCTAGCTCAACACCCGTTGAGGCTAAAGGTTTCATCGACATCGATCCTCTAGTCATAGAAAATTCACCTAAGCATAGTCATTCGACTTGTAAGACCATGGTTGTGAATGCTCACAGCGACTCTTTCTTTGATGATGACGATGGCGATTTTGCCAAAATTGGTCACGTGCTTAAAAATCCACATGAAATTTTTTATTTTCCTAAAAATAATTGTGGTAAGTACGATGATTACGAGTTTGATCCCGAGATTGAGGAAATTATCGAACGAGAGCTAGCTCTTTTGCCTCCACTTCCACCTACAAGTGAGGTAGATCTTTCCAAAATCGAGGATGAACTTAATGAGTTGGAACGTCTTATTTTCGATGATGAACCAACTCACGTGACCCAAAATCCCATTATCGAGGAGTTACCTAATCAATAATTCTCAAATGAGAAAGACGTTTATCACGTTCATGAGGAGTTACCTAATCAACACTCCTCCCTTATGAATGATGATTTTTTACTTGATCGTGATCTCTTCGAGAGAATTTCAAATATCATTAATGAGTATTAACTTTGATTTGATAAGCCTATTTACGATGAAGAAATCGATGAGATTCACGTTCATGAGGATGACGAGTATGTAGACCCTGAGGGGGCGGTGTTCTTCGTTGATCGACGTTTTGAGAACTTATACAATCCACCACCCCTAAACGCGACTTACATGTGAGGATTTTTAGCGTGACCAATCTTGAATTAAAACGCCAAATATTTTCGACATCATAAAATCGGGTTTTCATAAAGAGTTTTTAAACAATGAAAAAGGAAAAGATTTTAAAATTGGTTTAAAAGATTTTTATACAAGTCTAACTTCTTCATCACATTGTTGTTTGGGTGCTACCACCTCGTATACTCCTTTTGACGATGGTATGTGTGGTTTTAGTTTGGGGGAAGCCCCTTATGTTTTCTCACATTTCTCCACCGAGGACGAGATTTTCAATCCCAGAATTGCTTGTAAAGAGAAATCTCGGTCTTCCACCGATGCAATAAATGGAAAAAAAAATTGTTTGCTTGGTGTGATTCTACCTCGTGTAGCTCATGGATTTAGTGCCCCACCCATTGCCCCACCCTTCTACTTCTCATCTCTTTTCTTCTACCCCATTGGGGTTCATGTTGGAGTGGCGTTGTTTCGTCTTTCATTCGAAAACAAGGACGCTATCTTTGACCCCGGTATACGTTTATCGGGTTTTTAAAGTACTCCATGTACTTTTGGGCATTGTTTATCGTGTAAGCCCCACCAAAAATGACCATGCCATGATTATCCCTAAATGATCACATTTAAGGGGATTCGAATCGAGCTTTTGACTTGGTTAACAAAAACAAGGTGCCTCGTGGGGGATTCTCATGCTTATCCTGGTAAATATTATTGCTTTTTAATTAGTGTAACGAGGGGACTTGTGCTCTTCCAAACTTTGTTCCGTGGTTGTTTATGATTATGATTCATTAGGTTCATCGTCATCATTGAAGCCTCTCGTATTCGTTTTACGGACCACTCGAGCTTCGATCATTACCTTTGGAGATTCCGATATCCGATGATATCCTTTTATGTTCTAACGTTTATCTTATTAGCATAATTCATAAACGGCTTATAGGTTATTCGTTTTACCCTTTCCATGCTCGAGATTAAGCATTCGACTACGTCTCTAGTATGGGGGTGTTTTCACCCCTAGATTCGAAACATTTAGGATAATGTTTAGTTTTAGTATGGGGGTGAGTAGATACTTCACCTTGCTTACGTCAACACGCAATCCAATTTTCATCTTTTTGTTATCGTTTTGTTGCAATATAAGGCTAAAAATGGCCAAATTTTCTTGTTTTTCATAAGTGTTTAAGACACGAATGTAGGTTTTCCGTTGGTGAGAATAAGAGTAATTTTTGACTCGATCGTGCGTGTTGAGCACTTAGCTTCGGTTCCTTAACTTTTTTAGGCTAAGTCTCTTAAATAAGGACGAGATATGATAGAGTTATTTATAAGTCTCGTAATCTTTCACGATCTCATATGTAGTAATTATTAGCTTATTCTCCCCACGTTTTTGTTTAAATTAATGCAATAAGTAAGGTCGTGCGATTTAAAAGGTTACTTAGCTTCTAGCACAAGATCGTTTAAAAGTTTCTCGTGTTCGAATAGAGTTCATAGCCAAGGCATAACTTATTGAAGCGGGATGCGAAGATTGGCAAGTTCCAAAAAGGCCCTCACAAGGCACGAGGAACTCTATTTTGTTGCTAAAGATCCAAGATGATGTGAAGTATCATTATTCCAAAATCAATATGAAGGATCGAGACACACGACGAGAAGCAATATACTCCCCTAAAGATCATGGAGAAGTCTATCCAAAAAGACCCTAACAAGGTATGAGGATGAATAAATCCAATCCTAAAAGGAGGCGAATCGTTGTATATCAAAATCCCAAATAAAGATTGAAGAAAATTGATGAAGTCGTGGTCCAAGTTTGAAGAAATTCCATATATGAAGAGAAGACCATAATTTCTAGAACGTCTACCAAGATTTGAAGTTCGAAACACATGCCAAATATCGATCTGAGAAAGGTCTCGAATCGTGAAACGAGTTATGCCAAGATATGAACTTAAGGAGATTACGAGAAGCCGTTTTAAAAGATTGTGTCCTTTGGCTAACTATCGATTAAATCGTGCTACTTTATTTTCGACCTTAATAAAATATCGAAATAAGTCAAAGATGTATCCTCGTAATCATTAAGACAAAAATAAAATATAAGAGATACAAATTAGGAAAAAGGGAGTCTAGGTTCGTAATTAACACTCATGAGTAATGATTGTGTTGCTAACTTATAATAACAATGATCACGTTAAACGTTTAGCATGGAATTGGGTGAAAATCGAGGATGACGAACTTATCTCTTTGAGGCATTCACGTGTTCTTATTCTTTGACCCTAAAAGTCACTTAATCATGATGAAAACATTACATTATGTCTAAAACATGTGTAGTAGTTTATTTAAGTTTACGTTTCAATAAATGTCATCATAAACTGAATTTTTGAAGTGCTATGATACTTAATTCTAGCATTGCGTGGGGACACGGCAATGGTTTAGTATGGGGGAGTGATGAGACTACAATTATACATAGTCTCATCGTCCAAATCGGGCTTAAAACGCTTAACATATCATTAAAATACCCCAAAATATGCTTGTGTTTGTTCATTATGTGTAAAAGATCACAAGAATCAAACAAAAACAAACACCGGAAACGAAGCCGCACAAAGAACCGGACCCGAATCAAGAATTTTCATTGAAGTCCTTGAAGTTTTGAAGATTGGAAAGAATGGTCCCTCAACTTTTGAAGACTTGTCATTTTATACCCTTGTAAATCCTCAAAATTACAAATAGGTCCCTAAACTGATGAGAAATTACATCATTAGTCCTTAGAGAATGGTCATTATGCATATTTGGTCCTAGTGATAACTTTACAAAAGACTTGGTGGCCAAATTAGAAATAACAAAACTTTGTTATAAAGGAAAAAGGGAAATTCTGGGCAAAAACTTCATTTGGCAAGTATTAAGGAAACAAGGGACTAAAAGGGTCAAACAGCCAACCCCACTCACCCAGTCTACACACGCCACCTCACCTTTCCCTGCCACCTCACCTAAACACGTCACCCAAGTCAATTCCAGTCACACACCACTTAACTTTTTTTAAACCGAATAAAAAAACGTTTTCATTGGAGGGAAACAATGAACTATTACGATTAAAGCCCTAATCATGAAAGTACCTTAATATAACATTTTTCAAAACTATAAATCGTATAAACACTAAAACACAACGAAATACTTTTCAAACGTGTAATGCTTTATTAACTATTATAAACAAAGTATTACAAAGTGTTATGAATACACCCGTTGAATGACAATTAGAAATAAACCCTAGAACAAGTAAACTTGATTCGAGACTCAAGTTTACAAGGGAACCTATGAGACGCTGGTAGACAGCTGAGGGCTCAGTGGTTCCAAAGAGAGAAAGAACTTAGATAATTTATCCAAGCACAAGGGTTGCATTAACTCTTCTTTCTCACTCCTATTTATAGTGGTACGAGGTTGCTTCCTTAGTGGGAGTAGTTGATACGCGTCATCTTCTGAATGGAAGAGTACAACGTATTAAATGCATGCCCAAATCGAGAAATACCTTTAAACAACTTTAGGTGAACAGTTCTGCCAACTATTCATCTTTTGTCCCACTAGGTCGTACTAGGCTTTATCTTGAATCTCTTGTTTTGTCCCGCTCAAAACACTTGATAGATTCTCCCGCCTAAACTATAAAGGTTTGGACAAGCTTTGCTTGTATCAGACTTCTAGGGTTCTTAAGTGATCTCTGAGTATTGTCAACTCAGAGATCCTTGAACACCAGCACATTCCTTCTACATCCCAGCTATTCATAATCGCTGGTAAGTATGACTTCAGATTGTCTTCGACTTCTCTGACGTTGTCTTTGACTTGAATGTTCCTGGTGTGCTAGTTGAGGCTTTGCCTTCCGCTGGTCTGGTCTATGTCACTGGTCCTCTCAGCGATCTGTGACACTTAGTCTAATTTAAACAAATCTAGACTGGTCCATATTTAAAACTTTCATTGGCCCAACAATCTCCCCCTATTTGTTTATAAATTATACTAAGTCTAAAATTATTGTAAGTGAGTACACAGCTTCTTCTTACACATAATTTAACAAACATACCTCATAGTTTTATTAAACATAAAGAACCTAGTCCGTTACAAGAACACCCAGTGGTGTAAACATAAAACAAAATAAAAGGTTCTTCAGCGATCGAGGCCTTGGTCACAGATTCTCTGAGCTTCAACTTTGTCACTCCGAGAGTTAATGATCAGCTCAACTTCAAACTCAAAATCATCAGCTAATTTGCAGTTCCTTAGGATGCCCTGTTTGAGTCTGATGGGTTGGATAGTTGAGGCCAGATGAAGTTCATTCATCCTCTGAAAGCAATACTCACAATTTCCATTCATAAAGACCATTCCTGTCTCTGGTTCTGAGTATACTTGGCCACCCACTGGCTTAGTGATCTCCTTGGGAAGTACAAGGTGTCAGTACATTCCATCTACCACAACATTCTCAGTGACCAGCTTCTCTACCAGAGGCCCCATTTGGGTTTTCCTTTTTCTTTGTCCTTGAGATGATTGTTGTTGTGATAGTTGAGGAGGCAGAGGTACCTTCAGCTTCTTTGCAGTGTCTCTTACCCAATTAAGCTTATCTTGAATGTTTTTCATCATTTGGGCAGCACCAGGCCCAGTCTTCTTTTGGGCAAGAGACAACATTTCTAACCATTTAGAGAGGCCCAGATCTCTGAGTTTAAAGTCACTAAAGACTTTGTAGTTGGTCATTTGATTTTCTCTATATAAGGTCATCACTACTCTTTTGTCTTTGTTAGTGTAACATGTGTACTTGGTGATTTGACCGGGCTTTGATCTTTGGTACATAATTCTCTCATATTCATTTTAAAGGTTGCTCCTTTTGAGTTCAAGTTCTTTGAGCTTATTCAGCTGAGCTTCCTTTACAGCTGGAGAGAGTAGTTTGTTCAGAGCTTCTTTGCTATTGATTTCAGCAGCTCTAATGTTTGCTAGCCTCTTTTGTTCCAAGATTTGAGCCTTTGTCTGCTCTGGGGTTAGTGGTGGTTCATCAGCACTTTTAAATTTGTTCAAGTCAGAGTGTCTGGCTGTGGATCCACCTTCTTCTTAGAGGGAGTGCAGGGTTGTTTCAGGCACCTCAGTGGCAATACCTTTTCCCTTGTCCTGTGCCACCTTAGTGATGGGGTTGAAGGATATGATGGGTTTTGGTGTTGGGATCTCTGTTGAGGGTGCTGGTTGTTTAAGTGATTTCTCCCCCTTAGGTGGAGCAGTATCTTCTTCTTCTTCAGAGGTAGAGGTAGCTGAATTCTCCCCCTCAGGCATAGCACCAGCAGAAGTTGTGCCTGATCCAGGTTTGAGGAACTTAACAAATTATTGATGGACAAATAGACATATTTCTTTAAGTTCCTCTTGTAACAGCTCCTGAAGAAGTTGCCTGGAAGGCTCAGATGCCTTGGCAATAGCAGCAACATTAGCTTTGACAGCTGTGGTGAGGACTGATGGCATGTATTGCTGAAGACTCTTGTTTGAACTGTTGGGAGTTGAGTTTTCAAGGCATTTCTCAGTAGCTGCGGAAGCAGGGTAGTCATATAGGATTCCACAGATGAAGTTAGTGAAGTCTCTAGGGTTGTGTTGAGTTCCTCAGCAGCATGAGTGAGTGTTTCTAGTTCAGAGAGGATGACATCATTTGTGACTTTAGGCTTGGTGATATTGATGTCTCCCTTCCTAACCCAGAGTTCCTCAGCGGCTAGTTCTTGAACATATTTCATTCTAGTTACATGGACAGGCTTGAGGTGTTGCAAATGTTCTAAGTGTTTCATTGCCCCTAGTTCCATGACGTTTGGCAAAGTGGGGAAGGGAACTGGGGTTGGTGTACAGAGCCTCTGGTCCCATAGCTTCTTGGCAGCTAGTTCTTGAACATTTGCCATAGATGGGAAGGGAATGGGCTTCAATTCAGATGTGACTTGGTCATCATCAGCATCCGTATCAGCATAGTCGGAGATGGTAAGGTCATCTTCAATGATAAAGACCTCATCTTCAGGCATGGATTCAAATTCTGACATGGCATCCAGATCAATGTGGGACACTTCAGCATTATCGTCACCAGCAATGGAATAGGCCTCATCATTCTGTTGTTCTTCATGAAGATTGTGAGCCTGTTATGACATTTGTTAGTAACCAGTGTGAAATAAATATGAAGTTATAGATCGCCATTCGCTGCCCCTAGGAAAGTTGGGTGTGATTATCCAGCCCCCCTCCTAAGGATTTCTCCTTAGGACTCTTTTAGTGTGAAACAGATATGTTGAAGGGTCTCCATTCGATGCCCCTAAGATAGCTGGGTGTGATTATCCAGCTCCCCCATAAGGATTACTCCTTGGGACTCTTTTGATTTGTGAAAACTATGTGGTGAATGGTCGCCGTTCGCTGCCCCTAGGATAGCTGGGTGTGATTATCCAGCTCCCCCTGAAGGATTGCTCCTTGGGACTCTTTTAATTGTGAAGTAATGGAAGTTGAAGGTCGCCTTTTATCTTTGCCCCTAGGAAGACTGAGGGTGATTATTCAGTCCCCCCAAAAGAATAAATTCTTTGGGACTCTTTTAGTTGTGACATATTTGAAGGTAAAGGTCGCCTTTTGTAGTTGACCCTAGGAAGACTGAGGGTGATTATTCAGTCCCCCCAAAAGAATAAATTCTTTGGGACTCTTTTTCATATGAGGGGACCCAGAGACCACGTGAGGTGCAGAGACTCTGGGTCGGGACCTATAGCATGCTCAAGTTGTTATGGACAAGAGCACACTCTGGAGGGTGAAGGATCATCGGGGTGTGTTATGAGCACAAGTGAATCATATCCTAGTTTTAAGACAGAGTGTACATATACTCCTAAGAGATCTAGGTGATGACACATACACTCTATGGGTTGAGGCAAACCCTAAAGCTTCATCACTCTCTCCTACAAAATTTTAAGAGTGATTGTATGTGATCCTCCAAGAAGAAAAAATGGAGAACTAATACCTAAGAGATATCAGTGTGGAGAAGCTTCTTAGTCGTCTCTGCTGACAAGGAGACGCTAGACTCTGGTTATTTGTTAGCTGTAGGATCTTTAACCACATCCTCTAGAGGAGGGGATGGGTTCTTCTTGGTCTTCTTCATCTTGGAAGGATTAACAGAAGGGGTTTCAGAGGAAAGGGGGATGTCTTTCCTCTTCTTCTTCTTCTTTTCCTTAAGCGCCTTGGGCTGAGAAGTGGGCTGCACAGAGGTCTTGGATAAAGACTTGTCAGTTTGTCTTTCAACATTCACCTCATTGTGACGGATCAAGGGCTCTCCATCATCAGCGAGTAACCAACCAACCTTCATCATATGCCTGTTGAGAGGCACTCCATCCTCTAAGGGAGTATTTAGTGAGGCTGGAGTGATGCGATAGGGAGAGAAGGAGTGAAGTTCATCATTGGTGTAGGTTTCACCAAGTATATCCTCTCTGATGAGAGAGAGATATCTTGTGTAGCAGATAGTGGCCAATCGATGCTTCTTCCCTTTGTTTTCCATTTTTGCAATGAGGTCAGTGTAAGTATGTGGGGGATCCCTATATCTTGCCCCCAAATTAAGCTGTAAGCAATTGCTTACTGAGCACCATTAAGCTGATCATGTGACCCCAGGTTTCCTCCCAGACATTTCACTATGTACAGCATCAGCGTCCTCCAAGTGGGTGAGAAGAAATTCACTTTGATCAGTGATTTGTTTTGGAAGCCTTAGGTGGTAAAGGGTTTGTCATCGTCATCATGAGGACGAAGGGTAGCCAGAGCCTTCTTCACTGTGGCGCTGGCAGGCACAGCGGACATGCCTTTATTGACAGGAAGTCCAATGACTTTGACAAAGTTTTGGAAATCAAAGGTGAGAGGTTGTGGATGTGTAGAAAGGTTTAAGGTGATGTGTGATGAGGTTTGATCAACTTCAGCGCTGTACCAGAACTCCCTCAAGTATTGGTGGTAGCATGTGGAGGGTTCCCTAGTTATGGCTTCATAAATGGTGGAGTTCTTGAGGAAGGATAACAAAGAAATGGTAGAGAGGATTGTTATGTTCCAAGAGAGCTACACAGTTGTTAAGGGCGATCTTCCCATCGTTTATCCCAAAATCTACATTCGAGGCGGCCAATACGGTGAACGAGGTGTTTGTTGATGAAGACGCCAGTGTTGATGGAAGCAAGAAATGGAGGATTTGAAGAAGATGAATAGTATGTGTGTGTGAAAATAATGAGTAATGTGATATTTGTAAAATGAGTCAAGGGTTTTGATAAAAGGTTTTGCTGTTTTACAATTAAAGCATTAAATGCAAATGTTTACCTTTTGGGAAAAGTGGGACCCCTTGACTCTTCATGTGATTCTTCAGTCCCCTTGGAAAGTGGGAAAGTTGTTGACAATGAAGGACAACCATTTAAATTAAATATGGGAATATATTAACTCTCATTGGAATGTAACTACCTCGTTACATTCAATTCCATTAAATGCCCCGAGACAAAGATCATTTATCAGATTTTTTACCAATATTGAGCATACCCAGCTCAGCAACCAGCCAAGTAAAACTTGGCTCAACCACAGGCTTGGTGAAAATATCAGCGAGCTGGTATTCAGTGGGTATAAAATGGAGCTCAATATCACCTTTTAAAATATGGTCTCTGCTAAAGTGATACCTGATGTCAATATGCTTAGTTCTGGAATGAAGTACCGGATTATTGGAGATGGCTATGGCACTTGTGTTGTCACAAGATATGGGAACCTTTTCATAATTGATCCCATAATCAGCCAGCTGACTTTTCATCCAGAGAACTTGAGCACAACAACCAGCGGCAGCTACATATTCAGCTTCAGCTGATGGCATGGCCACTAAGTTTTGTTTCTTAGCAATCCATCATACCAACTTTCCTCTAAGGATTTGACAACTCCCAGAGGTGCTCTTTCTATCAAGACAGCACCCAGCATAGTCAGAGTCAGAGTAGGCTTTGAGGTCGAAGCCTGGTCCATTTGGATACCAGAGACCCAGTATGGGAGATCCTTTTAAGTACCTGAAAATTCTTTTGACAACTACAAGGTGGGATTCCTTGGGGTTAGCTTGGTACCTAGCACAGAGACATGCGGCAAATTGTATGTCTGGTCTTCTTGTTGTGAGGTACATCAATGGCCCAATCATGCCCCTATATAAGGTCTCATTAACAGAGACCCCTGAGTCATCAGCTCCCAAGTTGTTGGGAGGAAGCATGGGGCATTTCACTGATGCACAATCATACAGATCATACTTCTTGAGCAAATCCTTAACATATTTTTCTTAACAAATAGAAATTCCTTTGGAATTTTGTTTGATTTGAAAACCCAAGAAAAAATTTAGTTCCCCCATCATGCTCATTTCATACTTTTTGGTCATAAGTTTGGCAAACTGTTTGCTCAAGGTAATATTGGTTGAACCAGAAATTATATCATCCACATAAATCTGTACTAAAATGACATCACCCTTGGACCTATAAGTGAACAAGGTTTGATCAATGGTACCTCTGACAAATTTATTTTCAAGTAAGCATTTTGATAGGGTTACATACCTGGCTCTGGGTGCTTGTTTCAGCCCATAGAGTGCTTTGTGAAGTCTGCAGACGTGATCAGGATACTCACTGCTTTCGAACCCAGGGGGTTGATAGACATATACTTCCTCTGCAAGCTTACCATTTAGAAAAGCACTCTTCACATTCATCTGGTATACAGTAAACCCCATATAAGCTGCAAAGGCTAGGAAGATTCTGATAGCTTCGAATCTGGCAACTGGTGCAAACGTTTCATCATAGTCAATACCCTCATATTGATTGTACCCCAGCACCACAAGCCTCGCCGTTTTTTTAACAATCATGCCAACTTCATCCCTCTTATTTCTATAGACCCACTTAGTTCCAACTACTTGTTTTCCAGCTGGAGCTTTTACCAGAGTTCACACCTTGTTCCTCTTGATCTGATTCAACTCATCTTGCATGGCAACAACCCACCCCTCATCTAGAAGCGCAACATCCACATTCTTAGGTTCATTTTCAGAGAGAAAATTACTGAAAAGGCATTCATTTGCTAAGGCGGTTTCTAGAGATCTCAACTTGCCTCTGGTGGTGACTCCCTTAAAGGGTTCACCAAGAATATTCACCAGAAGAATATCTTGGTTCCTACTCCATTTGGATTGAGGAGCAGGAGTTTCTGTGGGTTCAGGAGTCACAGCAGGTTCAATGAATGCTGGAGGATCTTCCCATGTTATTTCTTCATCCATAATCTCTTCATCTAAGTGAGAGATTGGTTCGATAAGTTCAGCATTCACTACTGTAGGTGGAGTGATAGGTTCAGCAATTTCAACCTTTGGAGTGATGTCAGAGATTGAGTGTGGATCAAATGCATGAACATATGGAAAGTCCTTGTGACCTGCCTGAGGTAATTCCTTGGGATTTGAGAAATCATCCTCTGGTATGATTTGACTTCATTGAAATCAATGTCACATTCTTCTGTGTTGGTGTGAGTAATGACAGCATCTGCCTCATTAAAGGTAACATGAATGGATTCTTCAAGTTCTTGCCTATGAATGTTGAATACTCTATAGGCTCTGGAGGTGGGAGAGTAGCCAATAAAGAATCCATCATCTGACTTTTCATCAAATTCTCCCAGATGATCTCTGTAGTTGTGAATGAAAACAAGGCAACCAAATACATGGAAGTAGCTTACATCAGGGGCTCACTTCCTATACACTTCATAAGCGGTCTTGCCGTGTCTCTTCACAATAATAGATATGTTTTGTGTGTAACAAGCTGTGGTTACAGCTTCACCCTAAAATTGTTTTGGAAGTGTTGATTCACTGAGCATGGTTCTAGCAGCCTCTATGAGAGTTCTGTTTCTTCTTTCAGCGACAGCATTTTGTTCAGGGGTGCCTGGGTTTGAAAAGTTCTGTGATATTCCCTTTTCATCACAAAAGGCTTCCATGGCATGGTTCTTGAATTCAGTGCCATTATCACTTCTGATAGCCTTAACTCTGCAGTCATTGAAGTTCTCTATTTCTCTGATGAAAGACATTATTCTTTCAGCTTCATCACTCTTTCTTTTGAGAAAGAATACCCATGAGAATCTAGAGAATTAATCTACAATGACTAGTGTATACTTGTTGTGATTAATGGATTGTGGTTTTACTGGTCCAAATAAGTCCATGTGAAGAAGATGGAGGCACTTATTTATGGAGAATGATTGCTTTGTCTTAAATGAGGCTCTGTGGTGCTTCCCTTTCTCGCATGCTGAGCAGGGTCTGTCTTTGGTGAAGGTCAGAGAGGGAAGCCCAACCACTAAATCATTCTTGGCCAGTTTGTTGATGTTCTTGAAGTTAAGGTGGGAGAGTCTCTTATACCATAGCTAATTTTCACTATCAGATGATTTGGCAAAGAGACAGGTGTTCTTTCCTTCTGGATATGATGTCATGTCAATGACATACACATCCCTTCTTCTGGGGGAAATTAGTACAACATCATCATTATGATTGAAGATTGTTCCTTGGGTCTTAGTGAACAAAACTTTGAAACCAGCATCGTAGAGTTTACTGATGCTGATTAAGTTGTGCTTCAGTCCATTGACATAAGCGATCCTTGTGAAGGTTATACCGTTGCAACCCACTAAGCCATATCCCTCAGTAGCCCCTGAGGAGTCATCTCCAAATACTACTTTTGGACTAGACTCCTTCTTATATATATGCAAATATTGTTTAACCCCTGTCATGTGTCCGGAGCACCCACTATCCAGATACCAAACAGATTTCTTCAAGTAAGCCTGCATAGATATAACATATCCAAATTAGTTTCAATGATGAACCCACTTTCCAGTGGGTCCATGCTGTCGCTGACCAGCGACATTGGGTCTTCTCTGGTTCTTTTCTCCCCCTCTTTGGTTGCAGTCTCTGGGTTCATGATGCATACTTCCACAGATGTCACATCCGGGATAATGCTCACACTCATCAGAGTGATGGTCAAAGAAGCCGCAGTACTTGTATGGGGGATTTGGTCTGTAACCTTGAGAGTTGTCTCTGGGTTTGGGCTCAGGTCTCTTAGAGGGCCGGTGAGGAGTTTTAGACCTTAATTGAGTTCTAGTTCTTTGAACAGCAGTAGTCTCCTCATGCTCTCTAGAGGTGTGTTCAATAGACTCACATGTGATACATTTTGGTTTCTTTGAGCAGTCCTCAGAGGAATGATTTTTTAAACCGTAATGTTTGCAAGGCCTGAATAAAGCTCTCCCCTTAGAGCTACTTGATCCTTCACCAAGAGAGTTAACAGATGGATTGTTGACTCTGGGTTTGATATGTTCTTTCAACCCCTTTACTTCTTCCATCAAGGTGAGGAGAAGTTGCTTGGTGGGTGAAAGCTCTTCAGGGGGAGGAGTGGGTTTGGTGGAGTCCTTGGCCACAAAAACCTTTTTGTGCGCTTGATAGGTGTGTAAACACCCATCCTTTTTACCACTTAACTACAATAATAACCAAGCCAAAACGTGTACTTTAAGTCGTAAATGTCGGAATTATGCGTGGTTTGTGTTTTTGTTGTGATTTAGGATGAAAATGTTAAAAGGGGAGAAAACACGGGCATTCACGGGCTTTTATCGAAGAAAAAGACAAAAGACGAAGTCAAGAAATCTAGAGTGCAAAAAGAACGGAAGTCCAAGACCGATTCTGAAGATTTATCGAAGAAAAAGTCAAAAGACGGAAGTTTACTAAAAGCCGAAGAACTCAAGTCTTATTTATTGAAGGAATTACAAGACGAGAGTAGAGATCCCGAGACAAAGTCGTTAAAGTCAAAGAATTAAGAAGATTAAGGACTTAATGACAATTAAAGAAAGAAGAAAGAGGGGAGGAAGCTTCCTCTAAGCACCTCCCTAATCCTCCTATAAATAGTCTTCATTTTCCTTTCATTTGTTTTTGTTGGCTAGTTTGACAAACTATGCTCTTTCATTTTAATTACTTGCACCTTAATTACTTACACCTTTAATTACCTTGTCATGTACCTTTAATTCCTTTAAATTCAAGTAAGTTTTCTTTTACTGTTATTGAATCTTTACTTTTATTGTTAATCTCTCATCTACCTTCCTTGTTTGATCTTAACTTTAATCTTTATGTTTATGTTCTTCTATTTCTATGGTTTTCAATCAAGTGGGTTTTGATTGATTTGGTTATATTTCTTAGTTTTGGTGATTTGTTTTAATTGATTATTGTTAGTTGATGTTTTGTGGTTATTTTGGTTTAATCTTTTGGTTGGTTTTGATTGATTTTGTTTAAATTCGTGGCTTTTAGTTTCCTTGTTCTTCGCTACTGTTTACATTCCCCAGATTCCGAACCAGCATTTTTAGTTATTCATTCCGAATGAAGGGATTTTAATTGTTATTCCGGATCAAGGAAATGTTCTGAATGATTTTATTAGTTTAGTTATTCCGAATCAGTACTTTTATTCCGGATCAGTGTTTTCTAGTTATTATTCTGAATCAGTGTTTTTATTCCGAATCAATGTTTGTTCCGAATGAACCACTTTATTCCGGATGAAGGACTTTGTTCCGAATGAAGGAATTTGTTCCGAACGAACCACTTTATTCTGGATGAAGGAATTTGTTCTGAATGAACCACTTTATTCCGGATGAAGGAATTTGTTCCGAATGAAGGAATTTGTTTCGAATGAACCACTTTATTCCGGATGAAGGAATTGTTCCGAATGAATGATTTTGTTCCGAATGAAGGAATTTGTTCCGAATGAACGTTTTTATTCCGGATGAATGATTTTCTCATTTCTGAAATTTTATACAGTTAGTTTTAAGCTTTACTTTTCCCGCATTTTTCTTTAGTCGCACTTTAAGTTTACTTGCTTTGAATTTATTTTAAGCCTTGCCTTAGTTTAAGTTTTAGTTGCGTTTTAAGTTTGCCTTAGATAGTTTTAAGTTTGCGTTATTTACTTTAAGTCCCTTTTAATTTTCGTCACGTTTTAATTTCTTGCCATTTATTTTCACTTAGAGTTAGATTTATTTTACCTGCTTTTACTTTAAAGTTTTGCACCTTGTTCTTTTACTACAACGACACAAAATTTGTTTCCACCAAAGACAGCTGAGTCGCACACTTAACCAATTATCAATTCGATTAGACTTGGAACAACGATATTTTCTTACTAGGTAAAATCCCAGTTATCAAATGGCGCCGCTGCCGGCTCTTTTCGTAAAGATTAACGGTTTTCTGCGAGAGACGCGTTGCTTTTTGGGATCCATTCATTCGTGAGCATTATTTTTCTTGTTTACAAATTTCAAAAAAATCATAAAAATTAAAAAATTGTTAAAAATCCAAAAATTAAAAATTTTCAAAAATCCAAAAAGATTTTATTTTCTTTATAAGTGTATATATTCTATTTGTGTTTGGTTTCTTTTTCTTTTGCCTTTGCAGGTGTATGCGTACTAGATCTTCTACTTATCTAGAGCCCGAGACTCGTGAAGATTTAGCTATGGCAGGTGTTAACAACAACAATAATCCACCGCACCTCAATAATAACAACAACAATGTTCTTCCATAGCCCGATCTTCGGACAATGGAAGAGCTTTGTCAACCCACCATGTTTGGACGAGGAGGACCGATTGCGCCGATGCAAATCACGGCTCCGGAGTTTTCGTTGAAGCATCACACGATCCAGCAGGTGCAAACTAATCCATTTCGAGGAATGCCTGATGATGATGCCAACAAACACCTCGAAAAATTCATTACTATCACTCAAAGCATGAAGTTGCCCGGTGCCACAATGGATGTCCTTCGCCTTCAACTCTTTCCACATACTTTATCACACCACGCCGAGAAATGGTTGGATCGTCTCCCGAAGAATTCAATTCATACTTGGGATGACATGACTCAACGCGTTTTGTCGCGCTACTTTCCACCATCCATGGTCACGAGCCTTCGCAATCAAATCAGCGGTTTCATGCAAGAACCTGATGAATCTCTCTTTGATGCTTGGGAAAGATATAATGTCTTGATCGATCGATGTCCAAACCACAACATGCTCCCTGTGACCTTAATTGATACTTTCAACAACGGTTTGACTTTTCGAGATCGTGATACGATTAATGCAGCCGCCGGTGGCACATTTATGAAAAGAAGACCCGAGGAGTGTAGAGAGCTTATTGAAAACATGACTACTCATCACAAAAACTGGGATTCCTCCGCTTCTTCAAGGAACAACCCGAGAGTCAATGTTTCTTCTACTTCAGCAAACCCCGACATGACCGAATTCACCCGCATGATGGCCGAAATGAACAAAAATATCTTGCTCCTCGCTACAAACCAACAACAAGTTAAAGCGGTAGCCAATCCTTGTGAGACATGCGGCGGTCCACACTCATACACTAATTATCCTTCTACTCAAGGAAATCTGGAAAACGTGTATGCGGCTTATGGTAATTATTCACCGGAAATTTACCAAGCCCGACCTCAAGGGGATAGAAATTTGCTAAGTTACCAGTCAAACAACTACCTTTCACCCGGTTTTTCTCCTCAAAACCACAACCCCAACAACAATTACACTAGAAGCAACCAAATCCCACCTCGAGCTTCTAGTCCTTATCACCCACCCGCTCAACAAGCCCCACCCATGAATCAAGATGTTGAAGCTTTAATGAGAACCCAAAGAGAGCAAATCAAGAATCTACAAAGCCAAATTATCAATTTGAAAGGGGATATCACCAAGCAAGGGAATGACATTAGATCCGAGCTTCGAGATAATATACAATCCTCCTTCAGCAATCAAACGAATGATTTAAAGAATATACTGGCTAGTTTCTTGCCCACCACTCAACCCTCTACTTCGAGTTCTCTACCTTCAAACACCGTCACCAATCCGAGAGCGAATGTGAGTGCTATTACTACCCGTAGTGGAGTTACTTTAGTAGGACCACCTATCCCGCCCCCATCATCTACACCTCCTCCACCACCATTTATCCCTACTACTCCCACACCTAGTATTCGTACACCATTATTGTCTCCGCCTCGTCGTGACGAAGTACCCAAGAAGAACCCTTCAACATCTCAACCTTCACCAACTCAACCTTCATCTTCTACTCCTCCACCACCCAACCCCAGCATTCCTTACCCTTCTCGACTCAACAAGGCTAGAATTTTGACTAAGAATGACCTTCAAGTCGCTAACTTTTTGGAAAAGATAGCCGAAATGAAGATCACATTTACCCTTGTTGAAGCTCTTGCTCAAATGCCACAGTTTGTCAAGATGTTTAAGGAATTGCTTAGCAAGAAGGAGAAGATGGCCGAGTTTGTTAATACTCGATTGAATGAAAATTGTTCTGCCGTCCTTCTTAAAGAACTTCCAGAAAAACTTGGAGATCCCGGTCGTTTTGTGCTACCTTGTACTTTTAACCAAACCGACAAATTTACTGCCTTAGCCGATCTCGGGGAAAGTATTAATTTGATGCCTTTAAGTGATTGGAAAAAGTTATCATTGCCCGACCTTACACCCACGAAGATGACTCTTGAGCTAGCCAATCGCACTCTCGCTTACCCCATTGGTATTGCCGACGATGTGTTCATTAAAGTTGGCACATTCACTTTTCCGGTCGACTTTGTCGTTGTTGATTATGAAATGGACCCTCGTATTCCGTTAATACTTGGACGCCCATTTTTGAGAACCGGTAGAACTTTAATAGATGTGGATAAGTGTGAGCTCATCTTAAGAGTTGGGGATGATGCCCAAGTTTTTGAAATGGGTAAGCTTACAAGCAAATCCTTTGGAAGAGAATCAGCGAATATGATTAATGTGCTCGATGATTTTGTCATCTACAACAATCCTCTATTTGAGTCTTGCAATGATAATCCACTTTTTCAAGATGATGTGGATGATTCTCTCTCCAATTTGGAACCTTCACCCATATATGATTCTCCACCGATCTATGATGCTTATGATGATGATTCTAGCTTCGATGGAGATGATTATGATGATTTTACTTCCGAGTATCCCGACATGCCCACTTATGATGATTTTGATGAGGCTGATACTCTTTCGAGTGATTCTTCACATGATGAAGATCCTCCACCATCCATGCTTAATCCTACTTTGGATGACTACTCATTTGAGAAAGACTTTTCTACCTTTCTTAATACATATTTCCCTCATTAGAGTGATGCTCCTCCTTTAGACTTTGATGATTATGGTCTTGATCCTACTTCGGATTTGAAGAAAATTCTTTCAAATGAGAAGCAACCGGACGACACCAACATTCGTAACACGTATGTTTTGACACCTCTTTGTCCACCTTCTGAGGACGAGGTTGTGCATTTTCTTAGCGGATCATCTTCAAATGCTGCTGAGCCTGAGTGCTATTTTCCCCTAAAGGAAAAGGTGTTCGACCCCGGTATCGATATTCTTCAGCCATCTCAGTATCCGTCTGATGAAATAAAAGGAATAATATTTGGAACTTATGAAGATATGCTTGCACCTCTTCACCCTTGCTACCACTGTGCTCCATCTTTGCTTAAGGGAACCTTGCCTACTCTTCTTTGGCTTGCCTTGTTCTCCTTAAGCTTGTGCTATTTGATGGACGAAAACTATGTATTTTATCCCGGTGGATATGTTTCATGCTTCTTCCTATGATAATCAAGGTCGAGTCAGGCTCACGACTCGGTGAACAAATATCAAGCACTTCTTGGAAGGCAATCAATGTCTCTATCTTTTATCTATCTTTAGCTATATTTATCCTAAGTGTAGGGGAGACCCGTTGGTGTTTGCTATTTCCTCTCTTCTCATATTCAGGGATTCGAGCGCTCAATGATCCACTCTTGATGATTTTTGACGACCCGTGATTCTGGTTTTCCGTCTTCCCGGTTCTATCCTAAACTCTTTTCGATTCACTATTTTATATTTCTCAATATTAAAATAGAAATCTCTTTAGTTGTCTCTTCCTTAGCGAGATTTAAACAACGTGCACAATGTCCTAAGTGTAGGGGAGTTTACTCCCACATGCTTAAACATTGAGGACAATGTTTATATTAAGTGTAAATGGACTTCTATCGAAGTTAAGTGGTCTTTTCCTTGTATTTGTCCTCATTTTAACCGGAAAATCAATTTTTCGACATTTTTCAAAATTTTAGATCTATTTTGGCCTATTAGTTTTTCCCTTTGTATAGTTATTTTCCTTCTTTGCTAGAATAGATTTTAATAAAGTGGTTTTAATTTTCAAACGTTGTGATTTTTTTTTACTCAACCCGAGTTTACTTATCTAAGTTTACTCTAGCTAGTATCCTTAACGTGTTTAAGTCAAGTTTTGCTAGGCTTTTATATAAGGAGCTATAAAACGTGAAAGTCTTAACTCTCACGGGTTAAGAACAAGAACTTTTCGCAAGTTCCTATAATTGATCCTAGAGAGTCGTTTATCAAGGGAACTTTAAAATGCGATTTCTAAAACTTGAAAAAGTCTAAGAGTTTGCAAGATCCTATAGATGACTCGAAAACCCAAAACTTTGATTTAATAGGCTAAGCATCCACGAGTGTCATTCCTTGAGATTTTAAACTCTGGAGAACGAGAGATGATAGAATCAATTATAAGTTTGGTATTCTTTCGTGAATTTATGTGAGTTAATTATAAGCCTATTCTCCCATCGCTTGTTAATAAATTTATCTGCAATAAATAAGGTTGTACGATTTGAAAAGTTACTTAGCTTCTAGCCCAAGATCGTTTAAAAGTTGCTCGGTATGGATTAGAGTTCATAGCCAAGGCATAACTTATTGAAGTGGGATGCGAAGATTGGCGAGTCCAAAAAGGCCCTAACAAGGAATGAGGGCTACATTTTGTTGCTAAAGATCCAAAGTGATGTGAAGAATCATTTATCAAAAATCAATATGAAGGATCGAGACACACGACGAAAAGCCAAAACTCCCATAAAGATCATGGAGAAGTCTATCCAAAAAGGCCCTAACAAGGTATGAGGATAAATAGATCCAAGTCCTAAAAGGAGGCGGATCGTTGTATATCAAAATCCCAAATAAAGATTGGAGAAAAATGAAGAAGTCGTGGTCCAAGTATGAAGAATCTCTCAAAACTTCAAGTGAAGAAATTCCTATTATGAAGAGAAGACAATTATTTCATGAACGTCTCTCAAGGTTTGAAGTATGAAGTCGCTGCCAAATATCGGTCCGAGAAAGGTCTCAAATCGCGAAGCGAGTTATGCCAAGATATGAACTTTATGAGGTCCCGAGAAGCAGTTTTAAAAGATTTTGTCCTTTAGCTAACTATTGATTAAATCGTCTCACTTTATTTTCAGCCTTAATAGCTATCGAAATAAGTCAACAATGCATCCTCGTGATCATTCAAGACAACAATAAAATATAAGAGATACACCTAGGAATAAGGGAGTCTAAGTGAATAATTGGCCCACATGAGTTCATGTTAGTTTGCTAACTTATAATAACAATGATCTCGTTTTTAAGCTTGGTTTGGAGAAAGTGAAAACTTGAGGATGATGATTATTCATGACATTTCCAAAACCCTAAGGTATGTCTTTGATTTCTTTACTTTGTTCCTTTGAATGTTTATAATTTTCTATCTCTTTAATAAAGGCCAATATGGATTGATTATGATGGAAAATGTAAATCATGCTTTGTAACTAATGCATTGCATGAGGACATTGCAATGGTCAAGTGTAGGGGATTTGATAGGTGTGTAAACACCCATCCTTTTTACCACTTAACTACAATAATAACCAAGCCAAAACGTGTACTTTATATCGTAAATGTCGGAATTATGTGTGGTTTGTGTTTTTCTTGTGATTTAGGACGAAAATGTGAAAAGGGGAGAAAACACGGGCATTCACGGGCTTTTATCAAAGAAAAAGACAAAAGACAAAGTCAAGAAATCAAGAGTGCAAAAAGAACGGAAGTCCAAGACCAATTCTGAAGATTTATCGAAGAAAAGGTCAAAAGACGGAAGTTTACTAAAAGCCGAAGAACTCAAGTCTAATTTATTGAAGGAATTACAAGACGAGAGTAGAGATCCCGAGACAAAGTCGTTAAAGTCAAAGAATTAATAAGATTAAGGACTTAATGACAATTAAAGAAAGAAGAAAGAGGGGAAGAAGCTTCCTCTAAGCACCTCCCTAATCCTCCTATAAATATTCTTCATTTTCCTTTCATTTGTTTTTGTTGGCTAGTTTGACAAACTATGCTCTTCCATTTTAATTACTTGCACCTTTAATTACCTTTTCATGTACCTTTAATTCCTTTAAATTCAAGTAAGTTTTCTTTTATTGTTATTGAATCTTTACTTTTATTGTTAATCTCTCATCTACCTTTCTTGTTTGATCTTAATCTTAATCTTTATGTTTATGTTCTTCTATTTCTATGGTTTTCAATCAAGTGGGTTTTGATTGATTTGGTTATATTTGTTAGTTTTGGTGATTTGTTTTGATTGATTATTGTTAGTTGATGTTTTGTGGTTATTTTGGTTTAATCTTTTGGTTGATTTTGATTGATTTTGTTTAAATTCGTGGCTTTTAGTTTCCTTGTTCTTCGCTACTGTTTACCTTCCCCAGATTCCGAACCAGCATTTTTAATTATTCATTCCTAATGAAGGGATTTTAATTGTTATTCCGGACCAAGGAAATGTTCCGAATGAGTTTATTAGTTTAGTTATTCCGAATCAGTACTTTTATTCCAGATCAGTGTTTTCTAGTTATTATTCTGAATCAGTGTTTTTATTCCGAATCAATGTTTGTTCCGAATGAACCACTTTATTCCGGATGAAGGACTTTGTTCCGAATGAAGGAATTTGTTCTGAATGAACCACTTATTCCTGTAAAACCCGCATGCTTTTACCATGAATAGTACCCTTAAGATCGTACGTACTAGATTAAAACTTTCCTATTATAGCATGATTACGATTACGTGTTAGGATTTTACGTATTACGTACGTGTTAAAACACGATAAGTATTTACTACGCACGAGCACGTGATAATTAATTGACAATAATTAATCTCGAACATGCGATCATGAAATCATGAACGTAATTAAATCACGAACTATTATTAATTACATATATATAATTATTACGAGCGTAAATAAATATATTAGGTCACGGTAATTATTTAACGAGAACACATAAAACGCGAACACAAATAAACACGAACAAACACGTAAAACACGAACACGAGAACACACTACGTAATTGACACGGAAAATGATCGGGTTACCCCATGTGGGCCCCATATGCCACGAAATTAGGAAGGAAGATGGGCCAAGCCCATCAAAATTTACTAAAAGGGGGTTAAGGGAAAAAACACTACTCATTTTTCTTTACAGAGGATTTTACAGAAAACCTAAAACTTCTCCTCCTCCTTCTTTTTCTCTTTTGGCCGCCACCCTCAAACACACCAAAGGGGTGTGATTTGATTTTGATCTTGGAATTATTGCTATTGTTCGTGTTTGTTCATCGTTCTTTAGATCCAGGCATTCGGTAAATCCTTTAACCCTTTTCTTTTGATTTAATCTTTTAAATAATTAACATGTTATGTTTTTTTTATAAAACCTAATTAAATCATAGATCTAACATGATATTGGTTTTGGTATAAATCAAAAAGGGTTGTTTAAGGGGTGTTTATTCTTGGCCGCGCCTAAACCGAACCCGAGAGGGTCTCGGTTTGGCCATTTGACCACCACCGAGACCATATGGTCCCGGTTGGTTGGTGTGGGTCCCACGGCAGCATCAAGACAAGGGTGACCCCGAGTTGGTTCGGGGTATGGTGTCGATTTCATGTCCGGTTCATGGTTATTAGTCTAGATCCGGTTCACGGTGTATGTTAAGATTCTTATTTTTATGATCTTATGATAAAATTAAATTAATAACATGACATGATTAATTTAATAACATGACTTAGGTTATATTAATTATTAAAATCATGAAATTATTAACCTAAGTATTTTATATTTTTAAGACTTATAATTAATTAATTATTTAAAAACCATGGTTATAATTAATTAATTAACATGACTTAGGTTATATTATTAATAAATAATAATACATGTTTAACCTAAGTATTTAACTTTATTTAATTAAAAACATGATATACTTTAATTAAATATTTTAACCTATAGTTTATTTAATTACATGAAATAATTAATAAACTATACATGACTTAGAAAATAATCATGAAAACACTTAGGCTTATATACTTAGCTTATTTAACCAGCTTATTTCTAATTATGGAAACATTCTATTTTTAGAAACTTAATTAAATAAGGCAGCTAATCTATATATGGAAAATTTTTATTTTTAGAAACTTATTTATTTCAGGCAGCTAATCTATATCTATTTATAGAAACTTTCTATTTTTAGAAACTTATCTATTTTAAGCAGTAATTCTATTTTTGGAAACTTTCTATTTTTGGAAACTTTCTATTTTTGGAAACTTTCTATTTTTGGAAACTTTCTATTTTTGGAAACTTTCTATTTTTGGTAACTTTCTATTTTTGGAAACTTTCTATTTTAGGAAACCTGCAATTTTTTTTGGAAAGTTACTTATTATTACACAGTAAGTATAATAATACATGAAATACCAGAAATACTTAATTAGAGTAAACAGAATATAAGATAAACACAGATTAAGGCTTAAAACAGTAAAACATGGTAAGAACATATAAAATAAGCTAAGACATGACATAAAACCAGTTACGTATTTAGTAGTCAGATACTTATTCACGTATGTATTCATGTAGCATTAGTGATACGGAAGTAGGATTCCTCTCAGTTGTCTTCTTCGTTCACTGGACATAAGGTACGGTTTCCCGTCCTTTCAGTATGGACATTCTTTCCTTATTATGATTCCCCGTATGCAGCCAATTATTTTCCCACTATTTGTTTTATATGTTTTTGAATTGCTTATGTTTAATTAGAATACCTAAAGCCATATACATGCATGACCAGTTTCACCTAGTTATGGAGGTACCATAACCAGAACATTAGAGGCATTAATGTTATGACTTCACCACGGCGGAGTGATTACTCGTGGCGTCCCTTCAGCTTTTGGCCATATTATTATATTTATCATGTGGGGCGTATGGGTGCATCCTAGTTACATGTTTTCAGTCAGGATTTCATGGTGAATGTGGTGTGTGCCTTGCATCCTTCACAAGGAGTTGATCCCTCCTACCCAAAAACCAGTATATTAAATTAGAGGCAGCCCCTCTAATTTGCATGATGAGGTCACCCCTCCAAGTATTCATGCACGGTGGATTTTCATGACCTATATTGGCTAATGGTAAAATATGCTAAACAGTTTTCATAAGATAAACATAAGGCTTTTCAAACTATGAAACCAGTTTTATGAACATGTTCCAGGTTTTCCAGGACTTATACATTTCCGCTGCTATTAAGTCTTTATTATGCTTAGTCATTCATACTATGTCTATGTCCGTGCACTGAGCGTTTTGCTCAGCCGTTACTTTCCTTTCCATGTCCCAAAACGGCAGGTACCCTAGGGAAGACTCGAGCATTTGGAGGACGTGCATAGGATGGAAGATGCTAGAGACTTCTTTTCCTTTTTGCCTTCATATACTTATGCTTGTTTAGTCTTTCATTCATTTCTTTTGGCTTTATTATGTTTTGGGCTTATGTTTGGGAACCGATGTTTGATTCCGATTTTCCCTATGGTCATGTATGTTTTAGTACATTTACCTTGCATGCTTTGATGACACGCCATAATTACGCGTGACATTCCATTTATCAAAATGGGGTGTTACAATTCCGAATGAAGGAATTTGTTTCGAATGAACCACTTTATTCCGGATGAAAGAATTTGTTCCGAATGAAGGAATTTGTTCCGAACCACTTTATTCCGGATGAAGAAATTTGTTCCGAATGAATGATTTTGTTCCGAATGAAGGAATTTGTTCCGAATGAACGTTTTTATTCCGGATGAATGATTTTCTCATTTTTGTAATTTTATACAGTTAGTTTTAAGCTTTACTTTTCCCGCATTTTTCTTTAGTCGCACTTTAAGTTTACTTGACTTAGATTCATTTTACGTTTGTCTTATTTTATTTTTCAGTCTTTAATTAATTCGTCTTTTAGTTTTATCTTTATTTATTGTTCTGCTTTACTTTTCGTTTTATTATTTGCATTGCTCCTTTATTATTTGTCTTTGTTTATTCTTATTTCGCTTCGCTTTTACCTTTTCAAATAGAATAGATATCCAACTTTATCTTTCGTTACCAAGAACGACTGAGTCACACTTTGAACCGGAAATCAATTCGAGAAGATACCGAGACTTAACTGAACCCCATACAAAAGCCATGTATCAGCGCTTGATGTAGTGGTTTTACTACTCTTTAGGAAAAGAGATCAAAAGTGGCAAGTATAAAGTGTCGGTTTAGGAAAACCAAGCACTAATGACCAATTAAGTTCAAGTTCGTTTCCCAAGGAGGCTTAGTGTGTGTGTAATGAACTGATTATCTTGTGATTATATTGTTTGAGAAAGAAAAATAGAAATGAGATTAGAAGAGAATGACGGTTACGACGATGGATTAAACTAAGTCTAAAAAGGCGTACACGTAAAACCGTAAAAAGTACCAAAATTAAAATTTTACCCTAAAAATTCCTAAAAATTACCAAAAATCCTTAATAATATTCTAAGAGTTTACGAAAAATCCAAACTTGCTAAAACCTTTTAATTAATTAGACAATGACTTTTTAATGCTAATTAAAGCCCTAAAAATCAAAATTAATTATTAAAAAGCCCTAAACAAGATTTTAATGTTTGTAAACCTCAAAAATACCCTAATTAAGCAAAAAAGTATTTTTCAAAATTTTAAAACCACTAAAAACTATTTTTAAATAATTAAAAACTACTAAAATAAATTAAAACTTAAATTAACTCTAGAAAATAATTAAAACACCTAAAAAATATTTAGAAAGTTGAAAAATTCCTAATTAAGTGTTTAGGAGCTAGGAAAAATATAAAAACTTAGAAAATCAGACTTTTAATTTTTAATAATAAAATAATATTAAAATAATATTAAAAATCCAAAAATCATAAAAAATTCTAAAAACATGTAAACTAGCTTAATTTAACCTAAGTAACTCAGAAATGAAAGTGAAATTACCTAAATACCCCTATTGGGCCTAGAAAATGGGCTAAACCCAAAACAGTAGCTTATTGGGCCAAATTTGGGCCCAATAACAAAAAGTGTTCAAAATAAGCCCAAAAAGCATAGGTTGACTCAAAAATTGATTTTAAACAACTTTTCCAAAGGTCCAAAAGCTGAAAATGTGAAATAAGCTAACTTATAACAAGTAGCTTATTCTTAATGGGCTTTTTGGCCCATTAAGCTATAAGCCAATGCCATAAGCTAAAATTTGACACACAAGCTTCTTTTGACCTAAATAAGACTTCTGCAAAAAGAAATTTGAAATAAGCCCAAGGAATACGCCTGAAAATGCAATAAGCAATCTACAGAAAACGACAAAATAGTCGTTTTTGAGTTCTAGGCCACCCCAAGCGCTGATTCAAGTTCCAAAAGCTTTGAAATGACTTAATTAAGCAAAATCAACAAAGAGTTTTCAAATAAGCTGACTCAATAAGCTGGAAAAAGCAAATAAGCACTTATGTAAAAGTCAAATAAGTTGGTTTTCTAGTAAAAAGTCAAAGTCAAAGTCAAATAAGCTCCAGTCTACTTAAATGGGTCAAATAAGGAAGACCTATCACAAAAAATAAGTTGTTGCAAGTCTGGATAAGCTAGAATAGCTTATTGATAAGCTGAGTTCAAAATTGCACTAGCAGGTGCTAGTTTTGGGTGTTGAGCAGTGGGAACTTTTCCCACTGCTTGACTTGTTTGACTTTTTGTCTTTAGTGACTTTTTTGGAGATTCAGATTTCACAAAGGCACCCAAATGATCTTTGGATCAAAAGGAGTCAATAACAATCAAAATAACACAATCACTAACACCCAATTGATACAGTTTAATCAATTAATCACCAGATATGATACAGACATGAACACTTAAGCAGTTGAGCACAAATAAGCAGTTTTAGCAATAATCAGCCAGCCAAATTCAACCAAATGCATACACAAGCTATTATAAACTCCAATAAGCAAGTCTAAACAGGTTTCATGCAATGGTTCAAAGAATTAAGCAAGATTCAAACCAATGAAAGTTATTGATGAACACTAACACATGCAGTTTTCTACTTTGTTGATGTATTTGACAAATAATCCAGATTCAACACCTCAAATCTTTCAAACAGGTTATAATGACTATGTTGAAACCACTTTTAGCCCTAAGCATGCATACACACTAAGTGTTCCCAAAATCCTAGGTCAAAACAGGCAATAACAAAGTCTATATAGCAGATTGTTTGATTCAAGGCTTCAAAACCTAAAAACTTGCAGTAAAACACTCTCAACCAAGCATATATCAGATACCAAGCATAAACAACACAATCCAACAACACAATATCAAGTTACAAGCATAAACAGATAGACCCAAACACCCCTTTATCTTTTCCAAATCATATTTTTCAAAGTAAAAGTGAGATTCAAGACTACCCAAGCATCAATTAACACTAAAACAGGTAAGATTAACAGACTCAAGCAAGAACAAGCCACAAAATTCACAAGATCACAACTCACATACAAATATCACCAAAAATCATGAATTTAAGCAGATTTTAGGATTGAGTATGCAAACCTCATGGATGTACATCCACACCCACGAATTTTGAGCTTATGTGCTAGCAAGAACAAGCACAAGCTTCCACAACAAAGCCTGCTAAGATTGAACAAGGTTAAAGCACAAGAGTATAAAACAAAAACTTCAAAAATCTTGATTGATGCAACCTTGTTACCCCACACTTGATTATCCCCAAGTTATAAGCCTCACAACACCTTAACTAACTCAGTTAGGATGCTATGATCAGCACTATAACCCAAAAATTCCAAGGTTAGAACAAGTACTTAGCAAAATATCAAGAATGAGGAAAATTGCAAACTTTTGCAACCTCCAAGTGAAAACAGGTTTTTAACTTCTAAACTAACAATCATATAACATTAATAAGCAGTAACAAAGATTGGCCAATGACTTTTCTTCAATGTTTCAAACACAATTTCATTAAACTTGAAATGGGATTTACAGAAACTTGAGCAAGGAAAAATCAAAAGCAAACTTCTCAATGAGACCTTATGGCTTTATATATAGCCTTACATGTGAACTAAGAACAGCTGAAAACTAAAAACCCTAATGCTTGAAGTCCCAAAATTGCCCTTGTAGCTTTTTGAAAATCTTGGAATCTTGTGAAGAGTTCTTGGCTGTTTGTGGTGATAGCTGGCATGAAAATGTGATCAAAGGGCTTATATGATGCTTAGAAAGTAAACACAAATGTGGGACGTTGGATGCTTTGCCCTTCTTGTCTTCTTCCTCAGAAGTGTAGCAGGGGAGGTCCCATGTGGACACGTGAATGATGTGATGACCAAGATTAAGGTTGGGTTATGTTAACATGATCATTAATCATTAATCTGGAAAATTTAGGGGTTTAATTTTTGCTAAATCAAAAATCCCTAATTGTGTTCTTGAGTCTGATGAACATGGTTTTGATCCGTTTAAGGGGTGATTAAGTTTTAAATAAGTGTTTAGGCGCCAAGATTAATTAATATTAATCTGGTGAGTGGAGGGTGATGTGGAGAAATGGTGGGTTGTGATTGGAGGAAGTGGTGAGTGGGGTGAGGTGGCAGGTTTTGATTGGTTAAGGTAAGTTTGGTGTCTGGCCAATATTAGTCCCTTATTTCCTTTCTTCTTGTCTTTTCAGTTATAAAAGCTATCAACGCCCAAACTAGCCTTATCAACTTTTGCACTTTTGCACTTTTGGCCCAAAAACTTTTACAAAGTGAATTCAGGGGTATTTCTTGCCATTTTTGAATTCTTCAAGGGCTGATTTGGCATTTTGATGATGGATAATGGTCTTGACTTGTATAATGAGCATTTTGGAGGACTGAAATTGCCAAGTCATGTTTGATGAGGGACCATTTTTGCCAAATGTTGAAAGTTAAGGTTCCTTTTTGTAATTTTGGGATTTTCAAAGGCCCAAACTAGTAATTTCTTGTACTTTGAAGGACTTCATGATGTGTTTGACTTTGTGGAAGATATTGGTTGACAATTTAGCTTTGTTGAGGGGCTAAACTTACCAAATCTTCAAAGTGGAGGGCCCTTTTTGTAATTTTGACAAACTTTAGGGACCAAACTTGTAATTATGAGGATACAAGGGTATAAAGTGTCAATTCTTCCATATTGGAGGACCCTTCTTCATAATTCTTCAAATCTTCAAGGGTTGATCTTGGGAAAGTCTTCATTAGGGCTTAGTTCATTGTACGGCTTCGTTTCCCGTGTTCGTTTTTTGTATGATTCTTGTGATCTTTTGTCATTTTCTCAGTATCCGTACCTAAAATACACAAGTAACAAACACAAGCATATATATGGGTATTTTGATGATATTTAATGCATTTTAAGCCCTATTTGGACGATAAGACTATGCATAAAAGCAGTCTCATCACTCCCCCATACTAAACCATTGTCGTGCCCTCACGCAATGCTAGAATAAAGTATCGTAGCATCTCCAAAATTCATTTTTATTCACTTTATTGAACGATAAACTAGCTACACTACTACTACTGCTACTTCTACTTGCGTTTTAGACATAATGTATGATTTTCATCGCAAAATGGGACGTTTAGGTTCATAGAATAAGAACATGTGAATGCTTCGTTAGAAATAATTTCATCGTCCTCGATTTTCACCCTAATTCCATGCCAAGCGTGCAACGAGATCATTGTCATTATAAGTTAGTAATGCTAACACTACTTATATGCCCTAATCACGTACTTATCCTCCCATTATTCCTAAGTTGTATCTCTTATATTTTATATTGTCTTGAATGTTTCACGAGGATACATTGTTTGACTTATGCGATAATAGAGATTTAGGTCTAAAAATAGAGTCCTAACGGTGTAACTAAGACCATCAAATCAATAACCCCTCCTAATAGACAACGATGTCAAAAAATTAAGTTGACAAGAAGAATCGATAAACACGGTTTTATAACAGTTTTAAACATGAGACTTATTACCAAGACTTTTATACGCCCCCTAACGGAAGGGCCTTATTATCTTTGGTTTACCTCCATCTTTTATTCAACTTCGCCATGAAGCTTTTATTATGACTTCGGTCTTGCCTTGCCTTTTATTATCCACCTCATCGGTAGTTTTATAAGCCAAAGACGTATATCCTCACGCTAAGGCGAATTTTGGATCATTAAAGCTTCGAAGATTAAGGCTTGATTCACTTTCAATTTTGCATAGATTTTTTGGCCTTGTGGGGCTTCAAATTGTTTGCTAGATTTTGGTGAGCACTTGAAATCTTATTATTGGGTGAAGCTTTTGATTATTCGGGTGTCAATACTTCAAAACTGTGACGCTGGCGATACCTTAATGTCTTCCCAATTTAATTACACGGAAGCTACTAGAAAAGACTAGAAACCCAACAATCCCAACTAAACCGCTAAGTCAATATTTATTAAGCAAAAAATATTTACATGCGAAGGGAGAATAAGAAAACAACGAGAACACATGAGTTTTTGAAAGAATACGAGTACTCTACGTTTAGCATAGTAACTTATAATTAACCCTATCATTTCTCGTCCTCATTTAAGAGACTTAGCCTAATGTGTAGTTAAGGAATCAAAGCTAAGTGCTCAACACGCACGGTCGAGTCAAAAATTACTCTTATTCTTGCCATCGGAAAACCTACATTCGTGTCTTCAAACACTTATAAAACTTGAGAAAATTTTTAAAATTTGGCCATTTTTAGCCTTATTTTGCAACAAAACGATAAACAAAAAGATAAACTTTGTAAAGCGTGAAGGTTTGGCAAGGCAAGTATCTATTCACCCCCCATACTAAAGTTAAACATTGTCCTCAATGTTTCGAGTCTAGGGGTGCAAACACCCCCATACTAGAGACGTAGTCGAATGCCTAATCTAGCATGGAAAGGGTGTAACCAATAAATTAATAGCCGTTTATGAAGTGTGCTAATAACCTAAGGTTAGAACATCAAAAGGATATATCATTTGGATATTGAGAAAGTCTTCAGAGCAAACGATCGAGTGCTCCCATAGAACGAACACGAGAGGCTCCAGTCGTGAAGATCATGATCATCTAAAGTCTACAATTCACAAACAACCACGGAACAAAGGTTGGAAGGGCACAAATCCCCACACGTTAACTACATTAGAAAGCGATAATATGTACATAGGATAAGCATGGGACTCCCCCACGAGGCTCCTCTTTTTTTATTTCCGAGTCATGA
This sequence comes from Glebionis coronaria, assembly GCA_025667525.1. Taxonomy (NCBI): domain Eukaryota; kingdom Viridiplantae; phylum Streptophyta; class Magnoliopsida; order Asterales; family Asteraceae; genus Glebionis; species Glebionis coronaria. The sequence goes on along the minus strand of CM046877.1, from coordinate 69,969,821 downwards.
GCTCGACTCGATCCCCTCAATACTAATTATCATTGGGGAAGGTGACTTGGTCGAGGTAGTTCAAGGATGGAACTTCCCCGCCAAAGTAGTGCTTCAACCTATGTCCATTCACCTTGAAGTTAGGACCATCATCTTGAGCTAGCTCGATGGTCCCATACGGAAATACTTGAGTCACGGTGAACGGACCGGACCAACGGGATTTCAACTTACCGGAAAAGATTTTTAATCTTGAATTAAAAAGCAAAACTTGATCCCCAATGTTAAAAACCCGGTTTTTAATTTTAGAATCATGCAACTTTTTAGTTTTTTCCTTATAAATCAATGAATTTTCATAAGCAATGTCCCTCAATTCATCCAATTCATTCAATTGCATTTTACGGTGTTTTCCCGCGGTCTCCATATCATCATTACAATGCTTTAGAGCCCAATAAGCCTTGTGTTCTAACTCGATAGGCAAATGACAATTCTTTAAATACACAAGCTTATAGGGAGTGCACCCAATGGGCGTCTTATAAGCAGTCCTAAAGGCCCATAAAGCATCGTCCAACTTATCCGACCACAATTGTCGGTTTTCCCCAACGGATCTTTCCAAGATCCTTTTCAAAGCTCGGTTTGAAACCTCGACTTGCCCACTCGTTTGTGGGTGATAAGCCATAGAAATCCGATGTGTAACCCCATATTTCCTTAGGGCCCTTTCGAATTGGTCGTTACAAAAATGGGTTCCACGATCGCTTATAATCGCACGAGGGGTTCCAAACCGAGAAAACAAGCTTTTCAAAATCTTGACTACCACACAAGCATCATTGGTGGGCAAGGCTTTGGCCTCCACCCACTTAGATAGGTAGTCAACCGCAACGAGAATGTACTTATTACAACGAGATGATGGGAACGGCCCCATAAAGTCTATACCCCTAACGTCAAAGATCTCGCACACATGGATGATATTTTGTGGCATTTCATCTTTTTGTGAGGCTTTTCCTTGTCGTTGGCATGCATCACACGACTTCACAAGATCTTGTGCATCTCGGTAAATAGTAGGCTAAAAGAAGCCGGCATCAAACACCTTCTTAGCCGTGAGATTAGCACCGTGGTGACCACCCATGGGTCCCTCATGGCAAGCTCTAAGGATGTTAGAAGCTTCGGTGCCAAATACACAACGTCGGATGATTTGATCCGCACAATTTCGAAACAAGTAAGGGTCGTTCCAAAAGTAGAACTTGACGTCACGAAAGAATTTTCGTTTTTCTTGAGTCGTCATACCCTTGATGATGAAGTTACCCACATGGTAATTTGCAAAGTCCGCAAACCATGGGGTGGAAGAATCAAGCTTAGAATTCACTATACCAAGTGTCTCGAGCGGAAATGTTTCGGTGATTTCCTTGGGCTCGTAAACACTTTGGTGATGATCTTCCAAACGAGAAAGATGATCGGCCGCTAGATTCTCAGCTCCTTTTTTGTCAACAATGGTGTGATCAAATTCTTGAAGGAGGAGAATTCAACGAAGTAGTCTAGGCTTAGCATCTTGCTTTGCCATGAGATACTTGATTGTCGAATGGTCCGTATACACTATGCATTTAGCTAAGACGAGGTAAGGTCGGAATTTCTCAAATGCATACACCACGGCAAGGAACTCCTTTTCTGTTGTAGTGTATTTTAGTTGAGCCTCGGTCATTGTCTTGCTAGCATAGTGAATAGGCAAGAAGTGCTTATCATGACGTTGCCCCAAAGCGGCCCTAATAGCGTAATCACTAGCATCACGCATAAGCTCAAAGGGGAGGTTCCAATTGGGAGCAACAAGAATGGGAGCTTCGGTAAGTTTCCTCTTAAGGATTTCAAAGACGCGTACACAATCTTCGTCAAAGACAAAACGTGCCTCTTTTTCAAGAAGATGTGTAATGGGTCGAGAAATCTTTGAAAAATCCTTGATGAATCGACGATAAAAGCCCGCGTGGCCTAGGAAACTCCTAACTCCCTTAACGGTTTTGGGATGAGGTAATTTGGAGATGACGTCTACCTTAGCTTGATCTACCTCAATCCCCGCTTTCGAGACCTTATGCCCTAAGACGATTCCACTCTTAACCATAAAATGACATTTTTCCCAATTGAGCACAAGGTTGGTTTCCTCACAACGTTTTAACATTCTCTCTAGATTCGACAAACACGAAGTGAAAGAATCATCAAACACGGAAAAGTCATCCATGAAGACTTCCATCGTCTTCTCGATCATGTCATGAAAAATAGCCATCATGCACCTTTGAAAGGTTCCCGGTGCATTGCAAAGTCCGAATGGCATTCTACGATAGGCAAACGTTCCATATGGACACGTAAACGTAGTTTTTTCTTGGTCACGAGGATCGATGGGAATTTGGAAGTAACCGGAAAAACCATCTAAAAAGCAATAGAAATCGTTTCCCGCAAGACGCTCCAACATTTGGTCCATGAAGGGCAAGGGAAAATGGTCTTTTCGAGTGGCTTCATTCAACTTACGATAGTCAATGCACACTCTCCATCCGGTCACGAGTCTAGTGGGAATCAACTCGTTGGCATCGTTTGGCACAACGGTCATCCCTCCCTTTTTAGGGACACAATGAATAGGACTCACCCAAGGGATATCGGAAATAGGGTAAATCATTCCCGCGTCAAGGAGTTTAAGGACCTCCTTTTTGATGACGTCGTGAATTTTGGGGTTCACCCCTCTTTGACTTTGGATTGCGGGCTTGTAATCCTCCTCCATTAATATTTTATGGGTACAAAACTTGGGATCGATTCCCTTAATGTCGGATAACTTCCACGCAATTACCCCTTTGTGATCCTTTAGAACATCTACAAGTGCGGTTTTTTCATCATTCGAAAGTTCCTTCGCAATAATAACCGGCAACTTGTCGTCCTCGTCCAAATAGACATATTCGAGATGAGGAGGTAAATCTTTCAACTCAAGGATAGGTGTTTCCTCAAGTGAAGATTTGGGCTCGATACTTATAACCTCCTCGGGTGGAGGAAATGGGAAATCGTTAAGAAAATCCTTGATAATCGAGAAGTCCTCATCGTTGTCGAGGTCTTCGTCACAAGTACGTGGAACATTGCATTCTTCCAACGTAAAACCACCACCTTCAAATGGAGTGAAGGCTGGTGTCGAATTATCAAGAATTGGATCTAACATAGTGGGATTGCCACTAGTTTCTTCATCACCAAAACCTAGAACTTCTTGTGAAAATTCCTCGCAAACCACGTCAATCATATCAACGAGGTTTATGGTTGCAACGGAATAGACATGAGAAATTTGAGAGTTTTGAGTTGCGTTTATAACAAGTTCCTCGTCGTTGAAACGTAAGGTGATCTTTCTAGCATGAACATCGATCAAAGCCATAGACGTATCTAAAAACGAACGACCTAAAATGAGAGGAACTTGAGGATCCGTGGGGATATCAACAACGATAAAGTCTACAGGATAGTAGAACTTCCCCACTTTCACAAAAACGTCTTCCGCCAAACCACATGCGGGAATTGTGGAATGGTCGGCCAACTCGATAGACATTAGTGAAGGAGTAAGATTAGGAAGATTGAGCGTCTTGAAGATTGCAAGTGGCATCAAGTTAATGCTAGCACCAAGATCGGCCAAGGCGAAGCATTCCTCCATATCTTGGATTGCACATGGGATCAAAAATTTACCGGGATCACCGACTTTTTGAGGTATGCGATTAAGATAAACCGATGAACAACTAGACAATTGGTGCAATTTCTCCTTGTTGTTCAACATACTTTTAAAGTTAGCGGCAAATCGAGGCATCATGACCAAAGCATCAGCGAAACTCACATTCAGGTGCAAATCACGAAACATTTTCATAAAAAGCTCAAATTGATAATTGTCGCGCTCTTGACGTTTCTCCTTCCTAAGTCTTGATGGATACGGCAAAGGTGGTGTGGGTTGAGGCATAGTAGGCATAGCCTTTGGAATCTCGGGTTCCAATGATGGTAATGGGTCAACCGTAGGTGTGGCATGAGCGGTACTTCGTGGGATTGGGACATGCTCCTTTTGGACCACCACCTCGGGTTATTCCTCAATTGCTTCCTCTGTAGGAGCAATTGGTTGAGGAGTCGGTTCCTTAAGTGTCTTACCACTACGTGTGGTAATCACTTTCATCTCACCCTTAGGGTTGGATACGGTGTTGCTAGGAAGACTACTCGAAGACGGTTTACACATTATTGCCTCAAACATAGACGAGATTTTATCTTCAAACACGGATTGCCTCTTCTCGGCTTTAATCATTTCTTGTTTAATCTCGTGTTGCCCTTGTTCCATTTTTTGTTGGTTTTGTTGCAACCTAGTGACATTTCCTTCCATCTTGTTGGTGTGGATTTTAAGTTCATTAGCTAACTCATTTTTTAACTCTTTCTTCAAGTCGTTCTTAAACTCGGATCTTAGGCTAATGATTTCTCTTTGAATATTGTCAAACCTAGCATCATTCCCACTAGCATATTCAACAAACTCACTTGGAAGATCTTTCAATGTTTGCAAAATTTTGTTGTTGTTTTGAAAATCATTTTGATTCTTGTTTGAAACTTGATTATTAACCCCTTGATTCCCATAGTTTCCCTTGTTGTAATTGTTTTTGAAACCAACTTGATTGTTGCGATAGTTGTTGTTAGCATTTTGATTTGAACCAAAATCCGGTGGAGTCATTTGATTAGAGCGGGAAACTTGACCTTTTTGGTTGTAATTTCTCGTGGCCGCGAAGGCACTCGAAGTGTTACCACCGTTGGTAATGCACTCGGAGAAATCATGACCTCCACCACAATACATGCAAGAAACCTCAACCGCTTTAGCCGTAGCGGGAGAACTTTGTTCACCAACTTTAAACTCAATCAAAAGTCCTTTTAGCTTATCAAAAATCTTGTTTTCCAAGTTCGCCTTAATTTGGCAAGCATCGATGGTAGTAGACAAAGAAGGTGAAGCCGAAGACGAAGCCTTACGAACACTAGACGTGCTACGAGGACTATACACCTTAGATCTATTTTCAATTATCACCAAAGCTTCCTCAACCGTTTTACAGAAAAAAATTACCACCCACGGTGGCATTCAAATAATCTCTTTCATGATCATTAAGTCCATTGTAAAACGTGTCAATTTGATGCAAGTCGGAAAAACCGTGATGAGGACATTCATGTAACATTTCCTTAAACCTATTCCAAGCCGTTGAAAAACTTTCATTAAATTCTTGTGAAAACTTTGAAATCTCGTTTTTCAAGTGCGTAGTCTTAGAGGGTGGAAAAAATTGGTTCACAAACTTAGACACGAGATCCTTCCACGTCAATATAGAATTGGGTGGCTCTTTCTCTAACCAAATTTTAGCGGGCCCCGCTAAGGAATACGGAAAAAGCATCATCTTAATCGAGTCATTCGAGACATCCTTAAACTTGCAAGTGGCGGTAAGACGATTGAATTGGCGGATATGGTTGTGGGGATTGTCCTTCTCATCACCACGGAATTTGTTGTTTTGGATCATCGACAACAAACCCGTTTTCACCTCAAAATTCTCCGCAAGGATAGCGGGAATCACAATAGCCTCTCCATAACCCTCGGTGGGTGCTTGAAGTAACTCCATCATAGTTCGATTCGCCATGGTTGGTGCTTCTCTTACAATGGGTTCGTCAATAGGAGACTCCTCACTAGAATTGTTTGGAGTGGGAGTTTTGTTCTTTCGTTTACGTGCAAGTCTTGCTTGATTACGAGTTAGCATAAACGTCACGTACAACGAGGGGACGAGCAAAGAAGATTCTTTTCTGTGTTTTGTATTTTTTCAATTTTTTTGTGTGGTTTTTGATTGTATTAACCTTTTTGGAATTTGGTGAATGTATTAAGTAGACACAAATCTACAAATCTCCTCCTTAATCAAATCTCTTGATTAAAGAAGCCTCAAGGAATGAAAACGATCACGTGAAGTGAACGCCTTCGATGACTTTAGAACGTTGGTGGAACACCAAAACGTTCAAGAGGGTTTAATCAATTAAAACCAAGAAAATATATATGATACTTAGTAATACTTTGGGCGGCAAAACCCTCGATTAGCTCTCACAATCAAATACTCACAAGCAAGCGGGGAAACGAGGCGGTGAGAAGCACTTAAGAGCCTTTTTCCTTAGGATATATTTTATAATATCCGCCTTATACCCACCTTATAGTTTGTATTTTTCAAGATTGAGCTTCACGAAAGTATTTATCTATTTTTGCCTTTTTCTTTGGTTTGAGATTCGAATACAATGATTGGGTAATGACCTCCCAAGTCAAGGTTGTGATTTCTCACGTATTTGGAGTACTTGTGAATTTATTGTTCTACGTATACAATATAGTAATAGTATTCACACAAAAACCGAAAACCGATAATACGTATTAGTAGAGTGCTACTAATACAAATACTATTTATGGTTAGTATATAAAAACAACAATGCCAAATCAAAACACAACACGCCTCCCTGGCAGCGGCGCCAAAATGATGTAGTGGTTTTACTACTCTTTAGGAAAAGAGAGCAAAAGTGGCAAGTATAAAGTGTCGGTTTAGGAAAACCAAGCACTAATGACCAATTAAGTTCAAGTTCGTTTCCCAAGGAGGCTTAGTGTTTGTGTAATGAATTGATTATCTTGTGATTATATTGTTTGAGAAAGAAAAATAGAAATGAGACTAGAAGAGAATGACGGTTACGACGATGGATTAAACTAAGTCTAAAAAGGTGTACACGTAAAACCGTAAAAAGTACCAAAATTAAAATTTTACCCTAAAAATTCCTAAAATTTACAAAAAATCCTTAATAATATTCTAAGAGTTTACAAAAAATCCAAACTTGCTAAAACCTTTTAATTAATCAGATAATGACTTTTTAATGTTAATTAAAGCCCTAAAAATCAAAATTAATTATTAAAAAGCCCTAAACAAGATTTTAAAGTTTGTAAACCTCAAAAATACCCTAATTAAGCTAAAAAGTATTTTTCAAAATTTTAAAACCACTAAAAACTATTTTTAAATAATTAAAAACTACTAAAATCAATTAAAACTTAAATTAATTCTAGAAAATAATTAAAATACCTAAAAAATATTTAGAAAGTTGCAAAATTCCTAATTAAGTGTTTAGAACCTAGGAAAAATATAAAAACTTAGAAAATCAGACTTTTAATTTTTAATAATAAAATAATATTAAAATAATATTAAAAATCCAAAAATCATAAAAAATTCTAAAAACTGGAAAACTAGCTTAATTTAACCTAAATAACTCAGAAATAAAAGTGAAATTACCTAAATACCCCTATTGGGCCTAGAAAATGGGCTAAACCCAAAACAGTAGCTTATTGGGCCAAATTTGGGCCCAATAACAAAAAGTGTTCAAAATAAGCCAAAAAAGCACAGGTTGACTCAAAATTTGATTTTAAACAACTTTTTCCAAGCCCAAAAGCTGAAAATGTGACATAAGCTAACTTATAACAAGCAGCTTATTCTTAATGGGCTTTTTGGCCCATTAAGCTATAAGCCAGTGCCATAAGCTAAAATTTGACACACAAGCTTCTTTTGACCTAAATAAGACTTCTGCAAAAAGAAATTTGAAATAAGCCCAAGGAATATGCCTGAAAATGCAATAAGCAATCTACAGAAAACGACAAAATAGCCGTTTTTGAGTTCTATGCCACCCCAAGTGCTGATTCAAGTTCCAAAAGCTTTGAAATGACTTAATTAAGCAAAATCAACAAAGAGTTTTCAAATAAGCTGACTCAATAAGCTGGAAAAAGCAAATAAGCACTTATGTAAAAGTCAAATAAGTTGGTTTTCTAGTAAAAAGTCAAAGTCAAAGTCCAATAAGCTCCAGTCTACTTAAATGGGTCAAATAAGGAAGACCTATCACAAAAAATAAGTTGTTGCAAGTCTGGATAAGCTAGAATAGCTTATTGATAAGCTGAGTTCAAAACTGCACTAGCAGGGGCTAGTTTTGGGTGTTGAGCAGTGGGAACTTTCCCACTGCTTGACTTGTTTGACTTTTTGTCTTTAGTGACTTTTTTGGAGATTCAGATTTCACAAAGGCACCCAAATGATCTTTGGATCAAAAGGAGTCAATAACAATCAAAATAACACAATCACTAACACCCAATTGATACAGTTTAATCAAGTAATCACCAGATATGATACAGACATGAACACTTAAGAAGTTGAACACAAATAAGCAGTTTTAGCAATAATCAGCCAGCCAAATTCAACCAAATGCATACACAAGCTATTATAAACTCCAATAAGCAAGTCTAAACAGGTTTCATGCAATGGTTCAAAGAATTAAGCAAGATTCAAACCAATGAAAGTTACTGATGAACACTAACACATGTAGTTTTCTACTTTGCTGATGTATTTGACAAATAAGCCTGATTCAACACCTCAAATCTTTCAAACAGGTTATAATGACTATGTTTAAACCACTTTTAGCCCTAAGCATGCATACACACTAAGTGTTCCCAAAATCCTAGGTCAAAACAGGAAATAACAAAGTCTATATAGCAGATTGTTTGATTCAAGGCTTTAAACCTAAAAACTTGCAGTAAAACACTCTCAACCAAGCATATATCAGATACCAAGCATAAACAACACAATCCAACAACACAATATCAAGTTACAAGCATAAACAGATAGACCCAAACACCCCTTTATCTTTTCCAAATCAAATTTTTCAAAGTAAAAGTGAGATTCAAGACTACCCAAGCATCAATTAACACTAAAACATGTAAGATTAACAGATTCAAGCAAGAACAAGCCACAAAATTCACAAGATCACAAGTCACATACAAATATCACCAAAAATCATGAATTTAAGCAGATTTTAGGATTGAGTATGCAAACCTCATGGATGTACATCCACACCCACGAATTTTGCTAGCAAGAACAAGCACAAGCTTCCACAACAAAGCCTGCTAAGATTGAACAAGGTTAAAGCACAAGAGTATAAAACAGAAACTTCAAAAATCTTGATTGATGCAACCTTGTTACCCCACACTTGATTATCCGCAAGTTATAAGCCTCACAACAACTTAACTAACTCAGTTAGGATGCTATGATCAGCCGTATAACCCAAAAATTCCAAGGTTGGAACAAGTACTTAGCAAAATATCAAGAATGAGGAAAATTGCAAACTTTTGCAACCTCCAAGTGAAAACAGGTTTTTAACTTCTAAACTAACAATCATATAACAATAATAAGCAGTAACAAAGATTGGCCAATGACTTTTCTTCAATGTTTCAAACACAATTTCATTAAACTTGAAATGGGATTTACAGAAACTTGAACAAGGAAAAATCAAAAGCAAACGTCTCAATGAGACCCTTATGGCTTTATATATAGCCTTACATGTGAACTAAGAACAGCTGAAAACTAAAAACCCTAATGCTTGAAGTCCCAAAATTGCCCTTGTAGCTTTTTGAAAATCTTGGAATCTTGTGAAGAGTTCTTGGCTGTTTGTGGTGATAGCTGGCATGAAAATGTGATCAAAGGGCTTATATGATGCTTAGAAAGTAAACACAAATGTGGGACGTTGGATGCTTTGCCCTTCTTGTCTTCTTCCTCAAAAGTGTAGCAGGGGAAGTCCCATGAGGACACGTGAATGATGTGATGACCAAGATTAAGGTTGGGTTATGTTAACATGATCATTAATCATTAATCTGGAAAATTTAGGGGTTTAATTTTTGCTAAATCAAAAATCCCTAATTGTGTTCTTGAGTCTGATGAACATGGTTTTGATCCGTTTAAGGGGTGATTAAGTTTTAAATAAGTGTTTAGGCGCCAAGATTAATTAATATTAATCTGGTGAGTGGATGGTGATGTGGAGAAATGGTGGGTTGTGATTGGAGGAAGTGGTGAGTGGGGTGAGGTGGCAGGTTTTGATTGGTTAAGGTAAGTTTGGTGTATGGCCAATATTAGTCCCTTATTTCCTTTCTTCTTGTCTTTTTAGTTATAAAAGCTATCAACGCCCAAACTAGCCTTATCAACTTTTGTACTTTTGCACTTTTGGCCCAAAAACTTTTACAAAGTGAATTCAGGGGTATTTCTTGCCATTTTTGAATTCTTCAAGGGCTGATTTGGCATTTTGATGATGGATAATGGTCTTGACTTGTATAATGAGCATTTTGGAGGACTGAAATTGCCAAGTCATGTTTGATGAGGGAACATTTTTTCCAAATATTGTAAGTTGAGGGTCCTTTTTGTAATTTTGGGATTTTCAAAGGACCAAACTTGTAATTTCTTGTACTTTGAAGGACTTCATGATGTGTTTGACTTTCTGGAGGATATTGGTTGACAATTTAGCTTTGTTGAGGGGCTAAACTTGCCAAATCTTCAAAGTGGAGGGCCCTTTTTGTAATTTTGACAAACTTTAGGGACCAAACTTGTAATTATGAGGATACAAGGGTATAAAGTGTCAATTCTTCCATATTGGAGGACCCTTCTTCATAATTCTTCAAATCTTCAAGGGTTGATCTTGGGAAAGTCTTCATTAGGGCTTGGTCCATTGTACGGCTTCGTTTTCCGTGTTTGTTTTTTTTATGATTCTTGTGATCTTTTGTCATTTTCTCAATATCCGTACCTAAAATACACAAGTAACAAACACAAGCATATATATGGGTATTTTGATGATATTTAATGCATTTTAAGCCCTATTTGGACGATGAGACTATGTATAAAAGCAGTCTCATCAGCGCTTTATCAGCGACTTTGAGAATTTAATTCCCTGGGGTTTTGGTTGGAGGTTTTGGGCCAAGCAAGGAATCAGATGGGTTAGCACCAACGAGTCTTGGTAGAGCTGGTGCCTCTAATTTCTTGTCAGAGTTTATGTCATCCACATAGGTGGAAGATGGAGAAGAAACATCTAAAGGGACAAATTTAACACTATGTACAGGTATATGATTTTTGAATCAACCCTTCCCCCAATAGCCTAAACCACATCACCTAGTATGGCTTCAGCAACTATTTCCTCCACTGTGGATTGAGCCAAATTCCATTTTTCAATGGTTCTTCTAAGTTAAGTGTTTTCATCAGTTATAGACTCATTTTCAATGGACAATTTGCTTACTTCATTTTGAAGTTGATTTGCAAGATTCACAAAAGGTTTGAGATTTGTTAACTCAGATTGACAAAGATTTAACTCTGTTTTAAGACTATGAAACTTGTTTAACAGGTTTTTTCTTTGCTCTTTCACAAAGTGGAGGTCAACTAAGGTATAGTCACTGACATGGTCTCTATTAGGACCTTCAGGCATAGAAAGCAATCTTTGTACCTTTTTCATGGTGATGTCTACCCATTGACTAGATCTTGCTTCACTCTTTCCCCACAGCAGGTTCTTCATCAGCGACTGCCATAAAAGCTCTGATAGTAGTGGTTCCTTCATCCTCAGATGTAAGAGGTTCATCATCCAAGTCAAATGAAGCAGCAATCAGACCTTTTTCAGTCTTCTTAACATCCTTTTTCTTAGCTGCATCTTCAGCCTTTTGGTTGAGTTTAATCAGCTCAGCTTTCAAGGCTTTGTACTTAACTTTGTAGTCCTTCTTTCCCTCTGAGTCAGAGTGGGAATTTTGCTTGATATGTGAGGTAGAAAACTTCTTCTTGCTGATGTGGTTGTTGCTGGATGATGGAAAGCTTGGAGAGGAGGTCTTATTTGACCAGCAATCTTTCTGAAAGTGACCAATCTTTCCACAAGTGTAGCATGACACCTTGGATTTATCAACCTTAGTAGCTCCAACTCTACCTGATCTCTTGTAGTACCTCTTTTGGTCAGCTAAAAGAGTTCTGCCATGGAACTCAACATGCAATTCATCAAGAAATTCTTGACTGCTTCTGGTATCCTCATCTAAGTCAGAGTCGCTGTCCTAAAAAGAATGATTAGCAACAAGAGCTTTTGAACCAATGATAATGGTGGTAAACCTATCAGTCTCTGATTTGAAAATGGAGTCAATTAGCCCTTCTTCATATTTATATCTACCAAACAGTTGGGCCAAGGTATCATTTTTTATAGCAATATTTGGTCTTAAGGTCTAGTTTAGGCGAAGCCATTTTCTAGGTAAACTATTGACAAATGTAGCATTAACCTCAGCCTTAGGTAGAACAACTCCATTGTTTCCCAAATCATTCAGAAAAATCTTAAGCCTAGTACAAGTTTGAGAAACAATTTCTGTTTCCAAAGCTTTAAAAGCATTAAACTTAAGTCTAAGGGCTTGGATTTTTGTTTCTTTTGTTTCCTCTGGACCTTCATACCCTAGAACTAACTCGGTCCACATCTCCTTAGCAGAGTTGAATTTGATAATGGACTTCATAATGTTCTTGGGTAGGCAAGAGACTATGATACTTTTGAGTCTCTTGTCCTGGTTAGCCAGACGTCTATCTGCTAGAGAACATTGCTAAACAGGCTTCTTGATGGGTCTCTCAGGGGTAGAGGAAACGGCCAGTGGTACATAGGGACCATTTTCTAAGATTTCTATCAAGAAATGTTCTAAGCCATCTAAATATATAAGAAATTCACTTTTCCAACTTGAAAAATCTTCTTCATCAAACGCTGGAACATTGGACACATGTGACCCCCCACGAACATCAAGAAGTTGGGGAAGGCCATCATCATTATTACCAGCGATTACAACCGGTGTAGGCATGGTAGTAGATGTGGTGGCCGGTGCGTTGGTCGAAGTGGTACCTGGAATTGTTTGACCAAAGGGTGGTAGTATAGGAGGCATAGTTTCAGTCATATTAGGATCTTGATTTTAAAAACAAGAACGGTTTATAAAAGGTTTGATAAATCAAACCACTCTGATACCAATTGAAAGTCCCTTAATATAACAATTTTCGAAACTATAACTCGTATAAACTCTAAAACACAACGAAATACTTTTCAAACCCGTAATGCTTTATTAACTATTATAAACAAAGTATTACAAAGTGCTATGAACACACCCATTGAATGAAAATTAGAAATGAACCCTAGAACAAGTAAACTTGATTCGAGACTCAAGTTTACAAGGGAACCTATGAGACGCTTGTAGACAGGTGAGGGCTCAGTGGTTCCAAAGAGAGAAAGAACTTAGATAATTTATCCAAGCACAAGGGTTGCATTAACTCTTCTTTCTCACTCCTATTTATAGTGGTACGAGGTTGCTTCCTTAGTGGGAGTAGTTGATACATGTCATCTTCTTATTGGAAGAGTACAACGTATTAAATGCATGTCCAAATCGAGACATATCTTTAAACAACTTTAGGTGAACAGTTCTGCCAACTGTTCACCTTTTGTCCCACTAGGTCGTACTAGGCTTTATCTTGAATCTCTTGTTTTGTCCCGCTCAAAACACTTGGTAGATTCTCCCGCCTAAACTATAAAGGATTGGACAAGCTTTGCTTGTATCAGACTTCTAGGGTTCTTAAGTGATCTCTGAGTATTGTCAACTCAGAGATCCTTGAACACCAGAACATTTCTTTCTACATCTCAGCTATTCATAATCGCTGGTAAGGATGACTTCAGATTGTCTTCGACTTCTCTGACGTTGTCTTTGACTTGAATGTTCCTGGTGTGCTAGATGAGGCTTTGCCTTCCGCTGGTCTGGTCTCTGTCACTGGTCCTCTCAGCGATCAGTAACACTTAGTCTAATTTAAACAAATCTAGACTGGGCCATAGTTAAAACTTTCATTGGCCCAACAAATCCCCAGTTCTTTCTAACATAAACCCTAATCTCTACAATCTTAAACACCCAAAATTAAATCCACAAAACATCCAGATCTATGATTCACCCCAACCCGACCCAACTATGACCCTTAAAACTCACCCAATATCACTGTGGGACCCTCCCACATGCTCCCCTGATCTCTTGAAGCTTGAAGACTAATCATGTGTAGAGAATTGAGGGTGTAGATTGCATAGCGTGTTCCCTACGCCCAAACCAACGTGCCAGATCAAAATACAACAGCTGTACACATCAGGAATCACAAGAAACCACATATTTAACAAGTTCAAAAATCCAAGATTTGCATCTTCAAGGAATTATTCGAAGGGCACTCTGTGAAGTTCATGCACATTTAGGGTTTATGTACTTAGCTTTTCACAATGTAATAGGAGTAGTATAAATAGCATAAGACTTTGTAGAAAGAATTGTTCCAGTTTTTGTAAAGTTTTTAAATTATTAATGAAAATGAAACTTTTTAAATTGTGCAAAAACTGAGTTCTTTTTATTGTTTTCTTAGTGCAATCTTTTAATATTTATGCAATTTAGTTTTAAGTTTATTAAAGGTTTTGTTCAAGTGTTTGGAAAAAGAATTTCAGCAAGTGTAGCAATCCTGATTCCTGAACTCAAAGAGAATATGGAAGTGAAAGAGGATATATGCTCTTGAGTTCAAAATCCTTTCACTTATTGGGTTTTTTAAAAGTTTGTTTTCAAAAGTGTGGTTTTATTCAAGGTTTTTCAAAAATCTTTTATTAATTTTTTTTTAACAGCTACTGTAGCAAACGCCATAATCACAAGCTTCTAACAAGAGCTTGTGACCTGGTGTATGTTACTTGAAGTGTATTTCTTTAGTTGTTTGTGTATGTGCAGGGTTCCAAAAAGAAGCAACATCTCATCTCCTTTTTCCATTCATTTTTCTTGTTTGAAGATATTTAACCCTTGGGTCTCTTGTAGATTCCAACAATGGGGCTCTCTACACCTCCCATAAGCACTTATAAGCTCTCAAAAGATCTCAATGGAAGGAATCAGCCAAGGTAAACAGGCTTGAACCCCATTGGCCATTTTTTTGAAATATATGTGTTTTTGTGGATTTTGTGTGTTGCTTGTTTATTTGTTAGTTTAAGCTTGGATTTTTGCTTGTTTATGTTTTTGAATCATATTAGAGTAAGTTTGCATCACATTTGAGGGTTTTGTTGAGTTTTTGTTCACAAAATTTTGATTTAAGTAATATAAAGGAGTGTTTGGGTCTAGGTTTTTAACTGATTTATGTGTTATGAAATCTAGTTAAACCAGCTTGAATACTCTCATAGGGTTTGTGTTAGTTACATTCAGTGCTTAATTTTCAGTTTGATAAGGTTTTAAGTAAGATTTTATGTTCAAAATTCGGTATAAATAGGCAAGAACAATCAATGGAGTTAAACAGCTTTGTTTTAAAAAATTTATGAACCACATCTTTGAAGTCTGTTTTGGTTAGGTGTAAGATAGGATTAGAGTAGCTTATTTGACGTTTGGTGGTGTTTTTGAACAAGTTTCGGTGGTTAGAAAGTCCATTAGGTGACCAGTTGCATCAGCAAACTCACCCATAAACCATAGGTTACATCAGTGATTGATTTATGCATCCTTTTATGATTTTGTGTGTTTAAGTTGTGTGTTTTCCTTTTTTAATTGACTCCCTACACTCGTCTGAGTGTAAGGGTGCCTTGCTTTGCCAAAAACAACACCAAACCATCAGACTCAAGCCTCAAAATAGACTCATAATCATTCAGTTTATTTATCAGTATTGTCAGAGAACGACATTCCCTTTGCTTCTTTTATCGGACAACACTTAATTTTTCAAAAAGTTTTATTTTGTATCAGTTTCTTACTGGGCACGTTTTTTAACTTTAATCTAAGTTAACTTTGTTAGATTTTGATTTTGTTTATGTTTTTGGAGTAATATAAGTAATTGGTACCTAGTTGTATAAGAAGAAAATAAAAAAAATTAAAAAAAAGATGTGGTCGGGACTCGAACCTGCGCCACTCGCATCACACACATACACACTTACCGTCTCGCCCTAGGGTCTTTACTGGTATAAAGTTCCCTAGGGTTGAGCTTAAGGGGTGTCTCATTTTTAGCTTATAATTGTTTTCGAGTAGTAATAAGCCGTTTTCAGCTTATTGAGTAAGCATTTTATCTGTTTTCTATTTTTCCATTATTCTTTATTAGATTTAGGACTTTTTGACACAAAAATTTTATTTTTAACGTTATTAATTAATTTTTTATGATTATTTTTAGTTTAAATTTTAGAAAGTAACTAAAAAATAGAAAAAAGTGTTTTAAAATTTTAGAAAAATTGTGTTTATGTTTTAATTAATATTTTTTGAGGTTTACATATAATTTCACTCGTTTTCAATTTTATTTAATTTTTGGTTTTTTATTAAATATTTAAAATTAATATAAAATTATTAAAAAGGTTTTGGAAATTTTTGCTTTCATTTTTGTCTTATTCACATTTTTCTTAGCTTAAATAATTTTTTTTATAAATTTTAGAGTATTTTGAATTTTTGTCGGGTTTTACGATTTCGCTTTTTTCACGTCTTAGTGTAGTTTTTAGCGTACATCGTCCTTATTTTCCCCTTTTCTCATCCAAAAACGACACTAATCCAAACTTTGATTTTATATAATTGGCACACAAATCATACACCTCCGCCGAGAACGAGCTTGGACTTTTTGTCTTCACGGTTTTCCTAAACCGTGTCGATTAATACTTGCCTATAATACGTCTTTTTCCTAAAAGCGTATTTTTACCTACATCAACGGACGAAAACGTAAATTTACTGACGAAAATGTAAATTTACTGAAGAAAACGTAAATTTACTGACGAAAACGTAAATTTTCTTACGAAAACGTAAATTTACAGACGAAAACGTAACTTTCTGACAAAAACATAAATTTACTGATGAAGACGTATATTTACAGGCGAAAATGTAAATTTATAGACGAAAACGTAAATTTACAGACAAAACGTAATTTTTCTGACGAAAACGTAAATTTACTGAAAAAATGTAAAAATATTGACGAAAACGTAAATTTACAGACGAAGATATAAATTTATGGATGAAAACGTAAATTACAGACGAAAATGTAAATTTACAGACGAAAACGTAAATTTACAGACGAAAACGTAAATTTACTGACGAAAACGTAAATTTACTGACGAAAAGGTAAATTTTTTGACAAAAACGTAAATTTACTGACGAAAACGTTAATTTACGGACGAAAATGTAAATTTACAGACGAAAACGTAAATTTACAGACGAAAACGTAATTTTACTGACGAAAACGTAAATTTACTGAAAAAAATGTAAAAGTATTGACGAAAACGTAAATTTACAGACATAAACGTAAATTTAGTGACTTAATAACTTTTTAGACTATTGAGTTTTTGGTCCAATAATAAGAACCTTCTTACCTATTCTCAAACCCATCTGACCCAAACTCCATTCTACACAAAGAAATGGGTTACCTATTTGAACAATCACTCTATTTTTGCTCAACCTATTTCAACAAAATAAGTTATGAAATAGAACCCAATTGACCTACTCTTGTGGAACACTTCTTAAGAATTTTAGATTAGCTTCTTCATGAGAAATTATTAGTCCATGAACTTCTAAGTGAATAAGCAATTAACTGAACCTCCCATATCCACTATGGATTCATTCTGTACTGGAAATTGAGAAGTTATCAAATTCTTGTTTTAGAAAAATCTTCTTCATCTTCTAATATTTGTCATTGCCTCCAAATCTAAGTTTGATCGCCTCCCACATAGCTTTTGCATCCTTAAATTGATGAAAACTAGGTAGATTGTATTATGAAAGTTCCATAGCTAAAGCAGTTCTGGCCTTTCTTTCTATGATCTCAGCTTGTACCTCGTTAGCAGTGACAACAGGAAAAGCATAACATGTACCATCAGGTAACCAATGCAATTTCTTAGGAGTATTCCCATTCTTAATGACTTGCCACAGAGTATGATCTTTCTGATTCATATAGTGTTCGATCTGCATAGCCATGTCTGATAGTTATCACTTTTGAGAATAGGGACGTTTACAGCAGATAGAGTATGTGTAACACCCCATTTTGGTAAACGGAATGTCACGCGTGATTATGGCATGTCATCCAAGCATACAAGAATAAATGTATAAAACATCACATGACCATAAAGGAAATACCGGAAACAAACATCGGTACCCCAAAAGTAGAACTCAACACACACAAACATATGTACTGTAAATGAAAAGGACTAAACAATGTCCATGGAAATGAGTATAAAAGTATAATGAAATGCATAAAGTAATGAAGGCTAGGAAGCTTCCAATCCATATGCACGTACGCTTAAAGTCTACGAGCGTCCCTGAGTACCTGCCGTTTTGGGAACATGAAAGGAAAAACGACTGAGCATAACGCTCAGTGCAGGGATATACAAGCAAAGCATGAATAATATAAGCATATAAGCATAAAGCAGCGGAAAAGACTAAGTCCTAGATAACCTGGTATATCTTAGTAAAACTAGTTTTATAGTTTGAAAAGCCTTATGTTTATCTTATAAAAACTGTTTAGCATGTTTACCATTAGCCAATATAGGTCATGAAATATCAACGTGCATGAATACTAGAGGGGTGACCTCGTCATGCAAATTAGAGGGGCTGCCTCTAGTTTAATATAGTTTTTGGGTAGGATGGATCAGCTCCTTGTGAAGGATGCAAGGCACACACCACATTCACCTGAATAATCTGCTGAAAACATGTAACCTAGGATGCACCATACGCCCCACATGATAATATAATAATATGGCCAAAAGTTGAAAGGGACGCCACGAGCTATCACTCCGCCGTGGTGAAGTCATAACACTGGTGCCTCCAGTGTTATGGTTATGGTACCTCCATAACTAGGTGAAACTGGTCATGCATGTATATGGATTTAGGTATCTAATTAAACATAAGCAATTCAAAACATATAAAACATATACTGGGAAAACAGTTGGCTGTATACGGGGAATCCTAATAAGGAAGAATGTCCATACTGAAAGGATGGAGAATCCGTACCTTGTGTCCAGTGAACGAAGAAGATGAACGGAAGAGAGTCCTACTTCGATATCACTAATGCTACATCAATAATATACGTGTATAAGTATCTGATTACTGACTACGTAACTGGTTTTATATCTTGTCTTAGCTTGTTTTATATGTTCATGTCTTGTTTTACTGATTTTAGCTTCATACTGTGTTTATCATGTATTCTGTCTATTCTGACTAAATATTACTTGTATTTCTGGTAATATTATACTTGTTGTGTAATAATAAGTAACTTCCTAAAAATAGCAGGTTTCCTAAAATAGAAAGTTTCCAATAATAGAATGTTTCCAAAAATAGATTGTTTTCAAAAAAAGAAAGTTTCCAAAAATAGAAAGTTTCCCTAAATAGATTAGCTGTCTCAATTAAATATGTTTCTAAAAATAGAAAGTTTCCATAAATAGATTAGCTTCCTTAATTAAATAAGTTTCTAAAAATAGAAAGTTTCCATAAATAGAAATAAGCTGGATTATTAAGCTAATAATATATAAGCTTAAGTCTTACTGATTAATATTCTAAGTCATGTGATATATAGTACAGTTTATTAATTATTACATGTAAATTAAATAAACTATAGGTTATAAGAAAAGTTATACAATACCAATGTACTTATTCACATGTACCCACTTTAAACACTTACTAATTTATCGCTAGACATTAACAATGAACTTTTAAATTTGTTCCGGCTTTACCAATATGACGTTAAAATGACTGTATTACCCTTGTCTTTTTTAGCATAATTACATATATTGCCACATTGAGCAACCATCACCTTTAACCACCATTACCTTCAACTATCATCACCTTCAACTGTCACCGTCACATTCAATCACCATCACCTTCAACTAATATCACATATACTGATATACACTCTAGATCTCTTCCTTGACATGATTTATCTTTCGTTATTTTGGATTTTATATGAAACAATATATTTTTTTGTAATAAGTTATCTTCCAAATTCTTTCTTACATGGAAAAGACAACGTTTGGAGCAACCCAAAGAATACGACCCAAATCGACTAGGGCTGAATTAATCAATGTTTAAACCATTTAAAGTTAAGTGGAGGTTTTGATATTGGTCGATAAAGAAATGAGTAAAATAGTATTCAGGGGGGGTTTTAGAGAAGATGGGGTAACAATTTCATTCGTACTTCTCAAGTGCAATTATTCCCACTTATTTAACGTAGCTTAGTTATCCCCTTAATGTGCATATTGCTGCCTTTGAAGGAAGAAAGCATTTAATAATATCCATTGCAATATCTCCCATGATGGAATCTAGTTTAGGTTGTGATACGCTCGATGAGACTACAAAATAAACTACCAACCTGTGTTTTCTCCTCGGCTCTTAGATTTGCTTCCAAGTATGTGAGTGATTGAATGTGGCAATATATAACTATGTTAAAGAAGACAAGGGTAATACAGTCTTTTCAAGGTCATATTGGCAAAGACGAAACAAATTTGAAAGTTCATTGTTAATGTATAACGATAAATTAGTAAATGTTTAAAGTCGGTACATTTGAATAAGTACGTTGGTATTTGATGAGATGGCATTTATACATGATCTCATCGTTCTTTTCGGGCTTTAAATGCATAAAAATGTCATAAAATACCATATATATGCTTGTGTTTGTTTACTTGTGTATTTTAGGTATGGATATCGTGAAAAAGACAAAAGATCACAAGTTACAAGGAAAAACAGACACGAGAAACGAAGCCGTACAAAGAACCGGGCCCTAATCATGGAATTCTCAACAAATACCCTTGAAGACTTGAAGACAAACAAGATTGATCCTCATACTTTGAAGAAATGACACTTAAAACCCTTGTATATTGATAATTACAAGTTTGGTCCCTTAAGTTTGTCTAAATTACACAAAAGGTCCTTCAACTTTGAAGAAATGGCAAGATTAGTCCCTCAACAAATCAAAATTGCCAATAATGGTCCCTCATGAAGTCAAAGATACAATGAAGACCTTTGAAGATCAAGAATGTCCAAGATCAGTCCTTGAAATATCTCAAAATGGCAAATATAACCCTTGAAACACTTTTTATAAAGTTTTTTGCCAAAATTGCCAAGTGGTGAAAGTTGTTACAAGTATAATTGGGCGCTGACAGACTTTTATATCCAAATGACAAAAGAAAGGAAAGAGAAGGGCTAATGGTTTGCATATGAAACATTTAAACACAATATTGTGCCAAACAACTTCCCACTCCACCAAAACCGGATCAAAATGTTTACTATTCACCCCAAGAACCCAGTTACCACTTCACTTAAAACAAAGGGTAAAAACAAATTACCCAGGCACACGTTTGATTCACACATGCAGAATCACATCCCACACACAAAACCCTCATCTCCACTCACCAATAGGCCCCACCATTCAAACCCGTCCACCAATCAAAACACAACTTGAGCTCCAAGCTTAGCCACGTGTCAAGATCAACAGCTGACACTCATTGCTTCATCACAAAGCTATTTTAAACGGTTTGGATGCATTTTGGACAGCTCATACCAAGAAAACGTCTAGAAGACCAAGGGCATTATAGAGAAATCACATCTAGGGTTTATGAATAGTGTTTAGCCAGGCATTTGTGTTGGGTCAAAAAGTTGATGTGGCAGAAACTCAAAATCGAAGAACATTTACTCAAGCGTTGACAAGAGAAATACAAGAGTTGATAAGAGCAATGTAGGCGTTGACAGAAGTCAACAAAAGTCAAACGCAGTCAACAAAAGTCAACGCTGATGGATTTGATGGAGAATTCTATTTACAGAATATATTGG
Source organism: Glebionis coronaria (assembly GCA_025667525.1). NCBI lineage: Eukaryota > Viridiplantae > Streptophyta > Magnoliopsida > Asterales > Asteraceae > Glebionis > Glebionis coronaria. Next base: position 69,948,214 of record CM046877.1, on the reverse strand, counting down.
ATATATTCTAAATAATATATTCAATATATATCTATAGAAATAGAATATTTAGTTGTTTATTTGATCTTATCTCTTGTAAACCCTAATCCTTACACTATAAAAGGAACCAAGGGTCATAGGTTTTATTCATATAATTCATTCACAATGTAAACCTAAAGTGTGTGTCGACTAGACGTGGGATTCAATGTATACACGTCTAGTGGTTGTTCGTTATTAATATAATGGGCAATCCTATTGTTTTAATTCATGTTATTCGTGCCTAAACACCTTGTTAATGTATCGTGTTCTAATTCCGCTTTGATTGTTAAATCATATAAGCATGATGCATTCCTAGTAGCTTAAAAGATCCGGAAACCAAGGTTTCCACAATTGGTATCAGAGCCTCGTGGCTCGTGATTCTAGGACCAACAAGGTGTTCGTAATGTTGAAAAGAAGAAAAATCCGTCTAGGGTTTTTCTGGACGTTTTTGTGTGCGCAGCAGTATTCAGAAGGTCATAACTTTTGATTGAACCGTTGGATCGTCACGAAATTTTATATGTGTGTTCTACATACATAGATCTAAACATCCACCGGAGGGATTGTCGAGTTTTATCCCCAGGCAAAAGTTATTAAGCGTCAAAGTCAGCAGTAGGATGAATGCAGTTTTCTGTGGACAGCCATGTTCAAAACACGATCTCTTCTTTGTTAACCGTTGGATCTTTGTCATTTTTGGACTGTAGATTCTTGACACTTGTGTCTAGAATCTCACAGAAGGGATTTTCGATCTGAGCCCTAATGAAAAAGTTATTCAAGGTCGAAGATTGTTGTTTAAAGGTATTAATGTTTTTGCTTTTCACATGAAATCATGAACTAGGGTTTCTTCAAACCCTAGATCTACATAAAAAGCAGGATGTTATAAGGATTGTGGCTATGGTGATTCAAGATAATACTTGATCTAAGGATTATTTACAAACCCTAATTAGGGTTTCGGTGCATAAATTACTAAACCCTAAATCGTTTCTCATCAGAAAAGATGGTTTGTTCTTGATCTGTTCTTTTAATAAACTGGTCGATGATGATCTTCATGATGGTTTGAGTAACGTGAATGGTTTAGGAGTCATGAAGAAATCTTGATCATATGCTTTGTTGATGTTGTTCACGTGTTATTCTTTGAAGAAAAGACGCAGCAAGATAAAGTTCACGTGTTGGTCTGTATTCAAACGGATGATGTGGATTTCTGTAAGTTAACGTTTCAAGATGGAAAACACTGATTGAGTCAAAGATGTTGCTACATGGTAAGCTGTACGTATATTGTATGTATTTTGGATTTAATCAAATACATGCTATTCCATGGTAAGCTGTTTGGAAAACAATTGCATTCACACGGCCATAAGAAGAAAAATATATATTGTAATTGTGTGTTCACAAGGTTGAGGCTTTTCTATTGGTGGAAATTTTGTGTTCACATGGTTCTTGCATCCCTATTGGTGGAAAGCTTTTCTGTTCACACGAAGATTAAGGAATGGATTTGGGATATAACAGACGTGAGTTTGTAAAAGATTTCACTGTGTCCTATTATTTTGGGATTCAAGAAGATATGCATGATGAACGAGGGCTGCTGATTTATGGGCCACGAATATCAGTAAAAGACGTGAGATTGCATATCTTGCATTATTATGGGAAGTAAAGTGATGAAGTATATGCAAAGTAGTATTCTCGTTTGAATGGTCAAAGGAAAAAGAAGCATATTGTTTAAATTCATCATAGGGATCACGTGAAAGAAGTATGTTGAGGTACCAGGCCAGACGCAATAAAGGTGTTATTTGCTGATTAGTAGGGATTTATTCCTACAAGATATTCACGTGATATTTAGCTTCTACATAATAGGGAAATATTCTTGCATGCGAGATTTTTGGAAGGGAAATATTCTGATTGATATGGCATGGCTTATTTGTGGTCCCATGCATATGTCAAGTTTATATTAATACATTATCAAAGGGGTTATAGTCATAGTGATGTCAGTAATTGAAGCCAAGTCATTGACAGAATTTGAAGTGGACGCTGACAAGTTTAAGGTTGACGCTGACAAGGAATAAAGTAAGCGCTGACAGGAAGCGATGCTACTTGTTGTCCGATATATGGATATTCAGACGCTGTTAAGTGTTGTCCGATATTGGACATCACACAGCGTTCATATCTTGGACAGTGAAAGATATTGGACAACAAAAGGTTTGCTGCAGTTGAGAAAATTGTACGTTTTAAGCACACAAAAAGGAGGAAAATACACACAAAGGTACATGGAATCTCCGTTTTAATATAAAATATCATTATGATATTAATGGCTCGGATATTTTGAAAGGGATTAATGATTTTTAAGTAAGTTAGCAACCATTCATGAAGAATTTTATTGGATTATGTAATCGGAATAGCCTTGTGAAAGAGTTATTCGTTGACAGCTTTTACGTATGAAGATATTGACTTGTCATGAAAAGGTGTTGGCTTAAGGGGAAGAGTTCTTATGGTAAGTTTGATGATTGAAGAAGATTTTCGCGAGTTTGTGTTCTATCATATCTTAAAGTCGTGCACTTCCAGCCACTGACTTTAAAGGTAACGTCGTGCTTTACATGTTTGGTGACGAAGACTTGTCATAACACTTGAAGGAGTTACATTATCGTGCTCAGTGTCTCACAAAGGATGAGAATATTGACAAGGGATCGAGGTCTACTTATAATTTGCCTATAAGTTCTTAGTCCCGTGGATAGTACAAGACATGGAACACAAGGTTGGGTTATTCTACTTCTACATCAAAAATATTATATTAATTGTTCATCAAGATCATTACACAGAGCCTACATTTGGAGAATCTTCAAAGGTTGCATACATTGTTTACTTCCTTGTTGATGTGACAAAAAGGGGAAGCAATTTGAAGATCATGTACAACTTACAAGAGATATACAACTTACAAGAGATATACATAGAAGTTTTGCCACTATCAACTAGGGGAAGATTGTTGGGTCAAAAAGTTGATGTGGCAGAAACTCAAAATCGAATAACATTTACTCAAGCGTTGACAAGAGAAATACCAGAGTTGATAAGAGCAATGTAGGCGTTGACAGAAGTCAACAAAAGTCAAACGCAGTCAACAAAAGTCAACGCTGATGGATTTGATGGAGAATTCTATTTACAGAATATATTGGATATATTCTAAATAATATATTCAATATATATCTATAGAAATAGAATATTTACTTGTTTATTTGATCTTATCTCTTGTAAACCCTAATCCTTACACTATAAAAGGAACCAAGGGTCATAGGTTTTATTCATATAATTCATTCACAATGTAAACCTAAAGTGTGTGTCGACTAGACGTGGGATTCAATGTATACACGTCTAGTGGTTGTTCGTTATTAATATAATGGGCAATCCAATTGTTTTAATTCATGTTATTCGTGCCTAAACACCTTGTTAATGTATCGTGTTCTAATTCCGCTTTGATTGTTAAATCATATGAGCATGATGCATTCCTAGTAGCTTAAAAGATCCGGAAACCAAGGTTTCCACAATTTGCCTATAAAAGGAGACCTCAACATGTGAGAGTCCCTTTGTTCCAGTTTTAGGCTATCAATCTTTGTAATTCCTTTTTAAAGTAATAAAATTTGATTTTCTGAATTTTGAGAAATCTTGTTCTTGTTTATTAAAAGTTGGTGTTAGAATAGCCTAATTCTGAGTTCCATTTATATGTTTGAAGGTTTTTGAGGCAAGGTTTTAGTTGATAAAGCTTGGGTTTCAAAAATCAGAAAGTTGGCATTATTTTTTATCTCACTTTGTGGTTTGTTCATCTTAGCAGCTTGGAAGCTGGTACTTGTTCTGCTAGTACCTCAGCTCAAACAATCCAGGGCCTGGATGTAGGTCTTGGAGGTTTGCATCTTCTTCCTTTTTCAATTTCTCTTTTATTTTCTGAATTTTTGGTGAATTTGCATGTTTATGGTTGAATCTGTGTTATTGTGGTTGATTATTGTTGATTTGGCTTGTTTTGATGTTATTGATCTGATTTGTGGGTTGAATCTTCATAAGCCTTTGAAAATTTGTGAAATCAAGTTTTAAAAGGGTGTTTGGGATTACTGCATAAGTTAGATTTGTGGCTTGTTAAGTGTTTGTTTGTTGTGAGCAAGTATTGGTATCTGTTATTTGGGTGCATATGTTCATCTGTTTGCAGGTTTTGTGGGTTTGAACACATTGATTCTTGAATTGGCTATAAAATCTTAATAACTTGGTAAAATTGGCTAGGATTTTGAGGACACCTAGATCTAGGCTTAGGCTAGGGCTAACAAGTGCTAAATCATAGTTAATCACACCAGGGTAGGAGGATTTGAGGCTTGAAATTGGATCAAGTGTCAAGTATATCAGCAAACTGTTTCTGCATATTGTTCATTGTTCATCAGTAACTTCTAGTGCTTTGATCTTGCTATTTACTTTGATTCAGTGTTTGATTCTTGTTGCTTTGTGTTATTTGTTAGTTTATATAGCTTGTGTATGCATCTGGTTAAGTTTGGTTGGCTTATTTTGCTTAAATCTGCTCATTAAGTGCTTAACTGCTTATTTGCATATATGGTGCTTATCTGGTGACTGTTTGGCTTATTGTGGCTTATTTTGTGGATCATTTTGTGATTTTATTGTTGCTATTGACTCCTTGTGGTTCACTGATCACAAGGGTGCCTTTGTTTCCAATTGAATCAAACCAGAACTCTCATAAAAGCTTGGTCTAATAGTCAAAGCAGTGGGAACTCCTTTCCCCTGCTGGTTGCCACTGATAGTGCAATTTTGGTGTCAGCTTATCAATAAGCTATAATAGCTTATTTTAACCAGCAACAACTTTGTTTTTGTAATAGGTGCCCATATTTTGACCCATTTGTTCATACCAGAGCATTTGGGTGGTTAACTTTAAGGTTTGACTAGAAAACCAAGTCCTTTGACTTTTACATAAGTTCATTTGTGCTTATTCTGGCTTATTGGTTATGCTTATTGGATTTTTGTTGATTGATATTGCTTATTGAGTCCATTTGAAAGCTTTTGCAAGTTGAATCAAGTCCTGAGGTGCATTATTTCTCAAAAACGACTATTTTGTCGTTTTGTGGATTTTTGCTTTTCTATTTTCTCGCTTATTGAGTGTGCTTATTGGAAATTTCTTTTAACAGATCTCTTAAGCATCCTAAAAGAGGGCTGTGTGTCAAATTAGAGCTTATGGCATTAGCTTATGGCTTAATGGGCTGAAAAGCCCAATCAGAATAAGCTTTGTGTTCAATAAGCTGTGATAAGCACATTTTCAGCTTTTGGGCCTTTAGAGTTTTGTTCTTAGAATTGAATTTTAAGTCAGATAGGGCTTTTCCAAATCAATTGGGCCAAGTTTGACTTTTTGGGCCCAAAAGCCCATTTGTGTTGACTGAATTTGGATTTGGCCCATTTGAGGGCCCATTAGGGGTATTTTGGTAATTTAACTTTGATTTTCTGATTATTTAGGTTAAAATAAACTAGTTTGCGAGTTTTTATAATTTTTTAGAATTTTTGGATTTTTTAATATTATTTTATTATTATTTTTAAAATTTCACTTTTTCCAACTTTTTACATTTTTCTTCGGTTAAATACATTAAAATAGGAATTTAGCAACTTTTAGAATAATTTTATCACTTTTAGATTAATTTTTATAATTATTTTAAGTTTAATAGTTTTTAAATCATTTTAAATAGTTTTTATTAGTTTTAAAATTTCTAAAAATAGTTTTTAATCATTTTAGGTCATTTTTGAGTTTTATCAATTGAAAAATCTTTATTTGGGCTTTTTGATAATTTATTTGATTTTTAGGGCTTTAATTAGCATTTAAAAATTGAATATTTAATTATTTAAAATGTTTGAAAAAGTTTTGATCATTGGTAAACTCTTAGTTTATTATTTTTGATTTTTGGTGAATTTTTGGTAAGTTTTAGAATTTATTTTTATTTTGGTGATTTTTTAGGTTCTACGTTTTAACTTTCTAGTAGTGATTTTTTGTTGATTTTTATTTTTACGTCTTCGTCGTCTTCTTTTCTCATCCCCTTCTAAACCAAATATTAATCTCAAATCTTGTACATCTTAGTCACACACATATACCTCCTTGGGAAACGAACTTGGAATTCATAAGGGTCATTAACACTTGATTTTTCCTAAAGTCATTTGTTCAATACTTACCGCTTTTACGCCTTTTTCCTAAGAGGTGTAATTTTACCACAATCACTTTGGCGCCGCTGCCGGGGAGGTGTGTCGTGATTAATTTGCATTGTTGTTTTTAATATTAACCAAATAGTATTTGTATTACTAGAACTCTACTAATACGTATTATCGGTTTTCTTGGTTTTTCTTGTATAAATATTAATATATTGTATTAACTATCACAATAAATTTACAATATCTCAAAAAGTGTGAAAACACAACCTTAATTGGGATTTCATCACTCAATTATTGTATTCGAATCTCAAACAAAAAGAAAAAGGCAAAAATAGATAAATACTTTCGTGAAGCTCGATTTTGAAAAATACAAACTATAAGGTGGGTATAAGACGGGTATTATAAAAGATACCCTAAGGAAAAAGGCTCTTAAGTGCTTCGCGCCGCCTCGTTTCCCCGCTTGCTTGTGAGTATTTTGAGATTGAAGGCTAATCGAGGGTTTTGCCGCCCAAAGTATTATTACGTATAATATATTTGCTTGGTTTTCTTTGTGATTAAACCCTCTTGAACAATTTGGTTTTCACCAAAGTTCTAAAGTCATTGGAAGACGTTCACTCCACGTGATCGTTTTCATTCCTTTGAGGCTTCTTTAATCAAGAGTTTGATTCGAGGAGAGATTTTGTAGATTGTTGTCTACGAAGATACACCAAAATCCAAAAAAATTAAATATCATCAAAAACACAAAAAAATTTGAAAATTCACAAAACACCCAAAAAGAATCTTCTTTGCTCACCTCCCATTCTTCGTGAAGTTTATGATTACTCGTAATCAAGCAAAAGAAGCTCGTAAACGACTTCAAAAGCAAGCCAATCAAGAGACGTTGATTGTTGAAGAACCTCCAATTGTTGAACCTATTGTAGAACAAGAAGTCGTCATGGCTAATCGTACTATGATGGAGTTGCTACAAGCACCCACCGAGGGTTTTGGAGAGGCTATTGTGATTCCCGCTATCCTTGCGGAGAATTTCGAAATTAAGACGGGTTTAATGTCGATGTTGCAAGCAAATAAGTTTAGAGGTCACGAGAAAGACAACCCGCATTACCATATTAGGAATTTTAACCGTCTCACCGCCACTAGCAAATTTAAGGATGTTCCACATGACGCCATTAAGATGAAGTTGTTTCCATACTCGTTGGATGGACCCGCAAAAATTTGGCTCGAGAAAGAACCGCCAAATTCAATTTTGACATGGGCCGATCTCGTTTCTAAGTTTGTGAACAAGTTTTTTCCACCATCTAAAACAACACACTTGAAAAATGAGATTTCACGATTTGTGCAAAGAAATAATGAAAGTTTTTCAATGGCATGGGAACGATTTAAAGAAATGTTACATGAATGTCCACACCATGATTTTACGGAATTGCATCAAGTGGATACTTTTTATAATGGGCTTAATGATCATGAACGAGATTATTTGAATGTCGCCGCGGGTGGTAATTTTTTGTGCAAGACGACAAATGAGGCTTTACAAATCATTGAAAATAGATCTAAGGTTTATAACCCTCGTAACACACCGAGTGTTGCCAATATGGGTTCGTCATCTTCGTCACAATCGTCTCGTAGCATTAATGCCTTACATGATGAAGCTAATGAGGAAAATCGGTTTTTTGATAGATTTGCTAATCTTATGTCCCATTGGAAGGCTCAAGAAGCTTCCAATTCCGCTTCGGTTAAAGCAGTTGCTAAGAGTTGTTTATCTTGTGGGGGAGCTCATGATCTTTTCGAGTGCATTACCGCGGATGGAACACTTCGAGTGCTTATGTAGCAACGGGAACTTACAACCAAAACGGTCAAGGTTCCCGCCAAAATCAAGCTCTACCAAATCAAAATGTTAATAATTATCGAAACAACAACCAAGGTAATTACCAAGGCAACACACGAAATTACAACAAGGGGAATTATCAAAGTGGGAATGGACAAATTTATAATCAAAACCAAAACCGTGATTTTCAAAACACTACACAAGGTTTTCAAAATGCTCACACTAAAAATTTGCAAGGAGAATTTTTGGATTATGCTAAAGCAAATGATGCTAAATTTGATAATATGCAACGTGAGATTATTAGCTTAAGGTCCGAGTTGAAAAACGAGCTAAAAAATGAACTTGCTAATGAACTTAAAACTCATGAAAACAAAATGGAAGGAAATGTCCAACGTCTTCAACAAAATCAACAAAATATGGAATTAGGACAACATGAGATTAAGCAAGAATTATTAAAAGCGGATGCTAGGCAATCAAAATTTGAGGACCGAATGGCTAAGATGTTCGAAGCAATCATGTGCAAACCCTCTTCCTCGGGTGGTCTTCCTAGTGATACCATTAACAACCCGAGGGGAAAAATGAAGGTTATTACTACACGAAGTGGTAAAACTCTCAAGGAACCAATCTCTCGTCCAAGTACTTCTATGGAGAAGGAAAAAGAGAAAGAACCCGAGGTTGTGGTCGAAAAGGAGCACATTACAAGCCCACGAAGTACCGCTCAAACCACACCTACGGTTGAACCAATACCAATTGTGGAAACCGAGTTTCCAAGGCCGTTGCCTAATGACCAACCCACACCACCTTTACCTTACCCTTCGAGACGAAACAAAGAGAAAGCACAAGAACGGAACAATTATCAATTTGAGCTATTTATGAAAATGTTTCGTGATATGCATTTTAACATAAGTTTTGTCGACGCTCTTATCATGATGCCTCGATTCGCCGCAAACTTCAAAAGTATGCTAAACAACAAAGAGAAGTTACAACAATCGTCTAGTTGTTCATCGGTTTTTCTTAGCCGCATACCACAAAAAGTCGGTGATCCCGGTAAATTTTTGATTCTGTGTGCTATTCAAGATATGGAGGAATGCTACGCCTTGGCCGATCTTGGTGCTAGTATTAATTTAATGCCTCTCAAGATTTTCAAATCGCTTTCGCTTCCGGCTCTTACTCCTTCGAACATGTCTATCGAGATGGCCGATCATTCTACACTTTTAGCATGTGGAGTAGCCGAGGACGTTTTCGTTAAGTCGGAAAGTTTTACTATCCTGTTGACTTTATCGTTGTAGACATTCCTATCGATCGAAAAGTTCCTCTCATTTTGGGTCGTTCATTTTTGGATACATCAAGAGCACTTATCGATGTTCATGCTCGAAAAATCACCCTTCGTTTCAATGAAGAAGAACTTGTCATCAATGCAACACAAAACTCCAATCTTTCTCATGTCTATTCTATTGCAACTTTAAACCATGTTGATTCAACCAATGTCGTTTGCAAAGAATTTTCACCAAGAGTTTTAGGAAATGTCGCCAAAAAAAATTTACCATTTCCTCCGCCGGTGGAGGTTATGAGTGCAAAGCCAACAAAGAAGAAACCGTCAATACTTGAATCGAAAAATCCTTCGCCTCACCTCGAACATTCATTCTTGAAAAGTGTTGATAAGTTGCCGGTTTCTACAGAAGATCTTTCGGATGATGAATATGTAGACCCCGATGGGGAGGGTTTCTTCGTCGAAAAACGTTTTGAGAAATTGCCACCACCAAAACCAAAACGGTTTCAAAATGTGAGAATTTTTAGTGTGACTAACATCGTCTTAGAAACACCAAATATTTTCGACATAATCAAAAAGGGTTTTCATAAAGATAGTTTAGAAGATAAAAATGGAAAAGATTTTAAATATGATTTAATTGATTTTTCTACAAATCTAACTCCGTCATCACCACGTGTTTTGAATACTACAAGCTCGTCTACTCCTTTTGACGATGCTTTGTGTGGTTCTAGTATGGGGGAAGCCCCTTATGTTCCCTCATCCTTGTCCACCGAGGACGAGATATTCGATCCCGGAATTTCATGTAAAGGGAAATCTCGGTCTTCCACCGATGCAATAAATGGAAACTATATCTATTTGCTTGGTGCGAGTCTACCTCGAGTAGCTCGAAAGTTTGTCTTACCAATTGTCCCACCCTTCTATTTCTCATCTCTTTTCTTCAAACTCTTTGAGTTTATGGCACATGTTGAGGTGGCGTTAATTTGTTTTTCCAATGAAAACGAGAACGCCATTTTCGACCCCGGTATTTTGCATCATCTAAGGACTTAGTCCTTATTACCGGTTGCTTTTTGGGCCTTGTTTATCATGTAAGCCCCATCAAAAATTGACCATACCATGTTTTTCCCTAAATATTCACATTTTAAGGGGATCGAGTCGAGCTCATGACTCGGTAATCAAAAATGAGGTGCCTCGTGGGGGAGATCCCATGCTTATCTTTTATGCTCACTATTCACTAATAAGGGGACTTGTACCCTTTCAACTCGTTGTCTCGTGGTTGTTTGTGATTGTGTTATCTAGATCATCATCATCTACGATTGAAGACTCTCGTGTTCGTTTACGTGAGCCTCCATCGTTCGTTTGAAGAAGTTTTTCACGAATCCATGACATATCCTTTATTGTTCTAACAATTATCTTTTAGCATACTTAATAAACGGCTTTAGATTTATTGTTGATCACCCTTTCCATGCTAGATCCTAAGCATTCGACTCTTCGTCTCTAGTATGGGGGTGCTCCACCTTTAGACTCGAAACATTGAGGACAATGTTTACTTTTAGTATGGGGGGGGGGGGGTGAATAGGTACTTGCTTTGCTACGCCCTCACGCTTTCCAACTTTCAATGTTTTGTTTTGCTAATAAGGCTAAAAATGGCCAAATTTTAAAAATTTTCTTAGTTTTTCATAAGTGTTTTTAAGACACGAATGTATATTTTCCGATGGGTAGAATAAGAGTTAATTTTTGACTTGATGGGCATTTGGAGCCATTTACATTCCTTAACCCGCTCAATTCAAGTTTTGCTAGACTTTTATATAGGGAGCTTTAAAACGCGAAAGTCTTAATTCATACGGGTTAAGAACAAGAACTTTTCGCAAGTTCCTATAATTGATTCTAGAAAGTCACTTATCAAGGGAACTTTAAAACGCATTCTCTAAACTTGAAAAAGTCCAAGAAAGTGCAAGATCCTATAGGTGGATTGAAAACCCAAAACTTTGATTTGATATAGTTTTAATGAAATCTAATCCAAATTTGGCTTAATTTTGACTTGCATGGCTAAGTATTCACGAGTCTCTTTAATTAGAGGTCTTTATATAGTGAAGAACGAGAAATGATAGAGTTAGACAAGTGATCATGCTAAACGTAGAACATGAAAATGTTCTTTCAAAAACTCATATGTTTTTAATTGTGGCTTTTTCTTCCCATAAGATCAATGCATTAGGAATAAATCATATTTGCAATAAGTAAGGTCGTACGATTTGAAAGGTTACTTAGCCTCTAGCGCAAGATCGTTTAAAATTTGCTCGGGGTTGAATAGAGTTCATAGCCAAGGCATAACTTATTGAAGCGGGACGCGAAGATTGGCGATTATCCAAAAAGGCCCTAACAAGGCATGAGGAGCTCTATTTTTGCTAAAGATCCAAAGATGATGTGAAGTATCATTATTCCTAAATCAATATGAAGGATCGAGACACACGACGAGAAGCAATTACTCCCCTAAAGATCATGGAGAAAGTCTATCCAAAAAGACCCTAACAAGGTATGAGGATAAATATATCCAAGTCCGAAAAGGAGGCGGATCGTTGTATATCAAAATCCAAAGTAAAGATTGAAGAAAAATGATGAAGTCGTGGTCCAATATGAAGAATCTCTCAAAAACGTCAAGTGAAGAAATTCCAAATATATGAAGAGAAGACCATAATTTCAAGAACGTCTTCCCAAGATTTGAAGTATGAAGTACATGCCAAATATCGGTCCGAGAAAGGTCTCAAATCGTGAAACGAGTTATGCCAAGATATGAACTTAAGGAGATACACGAGAAGCCGTTTTAAAAGATTTTGTCCTTCGGCTAACTATTGATCAAATCATGCTACTTTGCTTTCGGAATAATAATTACTCAAATAAGTCAATATGAATCACTTGTGATCCATGACAAATAGATAAAAAATGCTAGTAACCCATTTCCTTTTATAATAACTAGGATTGCGGGGAGAAAAAGTATTACACAATTTGGACGTATGAGTAGTGTTAGCATTGTGACTTGTACCAACAATGATCTTGTTTTTGCACTTAGCATGGAATGTATGACAATCAAGGATGACAAAGTTTACTCTAAGGGACATTTACTTGTTTCTATTCTTTGACCCTAAAAGTCACTTTTTGTGATGAAAATCATACATTATGTCTTTACACATCTTCGTAGTATGTTGCAAGTCTTTTTACTCTTCAATGAAGGTTAATAAAATTGAACTTTGGTAATGCATAGATACTTTATTCTAGCATTGCGTGAGGGCACGGCAATGGCTTAGTATGGGGGAGTGATGAGATGGCATTTATACATGATCTCATCGTTCTTTTCGGGCTTTAAATGCATAAAAATGTCATAAAATACCATATATATGCTTGTGTTTGTTTACTTGTGTATTTTAGGTATGGATATCGTGAAAAAGACAAAAGATCACAAGTTACAAGGAAAAACGGACACGAGAAACGAAGCCGTACAAAGAACCGGGCCCTAATCATGGAATTCTCAACAAATACCCTTGAAGACTTGAAAACAAACAAGATTGATCCTCATACTTTGAAGAAATGACACTTAAAACCCTTGTATATTGATAATTACAAGTTTGGTCCCTTAAGTTTGTCAAAATTACACAAAAGGTCCTTCAACTTTGAAGAAATGGCAAGATTAGTCCCTCAACAAATCAAAATTGCCAATAATGGTCCATCATGAAGTCAAAGATACAATGAAGACCTTTGAAGATCAAGAATGTCCAAGATCAGTCCTTGAAATATCTCAAAATGGCAAATATAACCCTTGAAACACTTTTTATAAAGTTTTGTGCCAAAATTGCCAAGTGGTGAAAGTTGTTACAAGTATAATTGGGCGCTGACAGACTTTTATATCCAAATGACAAAAGAAAGGAAAGAGAAGGGCTAATGTTGTGCATATGAAACATTTAAACACAATATTGCGCCAAACAACTTCCCACTCCACCAAAACCGGATCAAAATGTTTACTATTCACCCCAAGAACCCAGTTACCACTTCACTTAAAACAAAGGGTAAAAACAAATTACCCAGGCACACGTTTGATTCACACATGCAGAATCACATCCCACACACAAAACCCTCATCTCCACTCACCAATAGGCCCCACCATTCAAACCCGTCCACCAATCAAAACACAACTTGAGCTCCAACCTTAGCCACGTGTCAAGATCAACAGCTGACACTCATTGCTTCATCACAAAGCTATTTTAAACGGGTTGGATGCATTTTGGACAGCTCACACCAAGAAAACGTCTAGAAGACCAAGGGCATTATAGAGAAATCACATCTAGGGTTTATGAATAGTGTTTAGCCAGGCATTTGCCTATAAAAGGAGACCTCAACATGTGAGAGTCTCTTTGTTCCATTTTTAGGCTATCAATCTTTGTAATTCCTTTTTAAAGTAATAAAATTTGATTTTCTGAATTTTGAGAAATCTTGTTCTTGTTTATTAAAAGTTGGTGTTAGAATAGCCTAATTCTGAGTTCCATTTATATGTTTGAAGGTTTTTGAGGCAAGGTTTTAGTTGATAAAGCTTGGGTTTCAAAAATCAGAAAGTTGGCATTATTTTTGATCTCACTTTGTGGTTTGTTCATCTTAGCAGCTTGGAAGCTGGTACTTGTTCTGCTAGTACCTCAGCTCAAACAATCCAGGGCCTGGATGTAGGTCTTGGAGGTTTGCATCTTCTTCCTTTTTCAATTTCTCTTTTATTTTCTGAATTTTTGGTGAATTTGCATGTTTATGGTTGAATCTGTGTTATTGTGGTTGATTATTGTTGATTTGGCTTGTTTTGATGTTATTGAGGTGTTATTGATCTGATTTGTGGGTTGAATCTTCATAAGCCTTTGAAAATTTGTGAAATCAAGTTTTAAAAGGGTGTTTGGGATTACTGCATAAGTTAGATTTGTGGCTTGTTAAGTGTTTGTTTGTTGTGAGCAAGTATTGGTATCTGTTATTTGGGTGCATATGTTCATCTGTTTGCAGGTTTTGTGGGTTTGAACACATTGATTCTTGAATTGGCTATAAAATCTTAATAACTTTGTAAAATTGGCTAGGATTTTGAGGAAACCTAGATCTAGGCTTAGGCTAGGGCTAACAAGTGCTAAATCATAGTTAATCACACGAGGGTAGAAGGATTTGAGGCTTGAAATTGGATCAAGTGTCAAGTATATCAGCAAACTGTTTCTGCATATTGTTCATTGTTCATCAGTAACTTCTAGTGCTTTGATCTTGCTATTTACTTTGATTCAGTGTTTGATTCTTGTTGCTTTGTGTTATTTGTTAGTTTATATAGCTTGTGTATGCATCTGGTTAAGTTTGGTTGGCTTATTTTGCTTAAATCTGCTCATTAAGTGCTTAACTGCTTATTTGCATATCTGGTGCTTATCTGGTGACTGATTGGCTTATTGTGGCTTATTGTGTGGATCATTTTGTGATTTTATTGTTTCTATTGACTCCTTGTGGTTCACTGATCACAAGGGTGCCTTTGTTTCCAATTGAATCAAACCAGAACTCTCATAAAAGCTTGGTCAAATAGTCAAAGCAGTGGGAACTCCTTTCCCCTGCTGGTTGCCACTGATAGTGCAATTTTGGTGTCAGCTTATCAATAAGCTATAATAGCTTATTTTAACCAGCAACAACTTTGTTTTTGTAATAGGTGCCCATATTTTGACCCATTTGTTCATACTGGAGCATTTGGGTGGTTGACTTTAAGGTTTGACTAGAAAACCAAGTCCTTTGACTTTTACATAAGTTCATTTGTGCTTATTCTGGCTTATTGGTTATGCTTATTGGATTTTTGTTGATTGATATTGCTTATTGAGTCCATTTGAAAGCTTTTGCAAGTTGAATCAAGTCCTGAGGTGCATTATTTCTCAAAAATGACTATTTTGTCGTTTTGTGGATTTTTGCTTTTCTATTTTCTGGCTTATTGAGTGCGCTTATTGGAAATTTCTTTTGACAGATCTCTTAAGCATCCTAAAAGAGGGTTGTGTGTCAAATTAGAGCTTATGGCATTAGCTTATGGCTTAATGGGCTGAAAAGCCCAATAAGAATAAGCTTTGTGTTCAATAAGCTGTGATAAGCACATTTTCAGCTTTTGGGCCTTTAGAGTTTTGTTCTTAGAATTGAATTTTAAGTCAGATAGGGCTTTTCCAAATCAATTGAGCCAAGTTTGACTTTTTGGGCCCAAAAGCCCATTTGTGTTGACTGAATTTGGATTTGGCCCATTTGAGGGCCCATTAGGGGTATTTTGGTAATTTCACTTTGATTTTCTGATTATTTAGGTTAAAATAAACTGGTTTGCAAGTTTTTAGAATTTTTTATAATTTTTGGATTTTTTAATATTATTTTATTATTATTTTTAAAATTTCACTTTTTCCAACTTTTTACATTTTTCTTAGGTTAAATACATTAAAATAGGAATTTAGCAACTTTTAGAATAATTTTATCACTTTTAGATTAATTTTAATAATTATTTTAAGTTTTAATAGTTTTTAAATCATTTTAAATAGTTTTTATTAGTTTTAAAAATTCTAAAAAAAGTTTTTAATCATTTTAGGTCATTTTTGAGTTTTATCAATTGAAAAATCTTTATTTGGGCTTTCTGATAATTTATTTGATTTGTAGGGCTTTAATTAGCATTTAAAAATTGAATATTTAATTATTTTAAAGGTTTGAAAAAGTTTTGATCATTGGTAAACTCTTAGTTTATTATTTTTGATTTTTGGTGAATTTTTGGTAATTTTTAGAATTTATTTTTATTTTGGTGATTTTTTAGGTTCTACGTTTTAACTTTCTAGTAGTGATTTTTTGTTGATTTTTATTTTTACGTCTTCGTCATCTTCTTTTCTCATCCCCTTCTAAACCAAATACTAATCTCAAATCTTGTACATCTTAGTCACACACATATACCTCCTTGGGAAACGAACTTGGAATTCATAAGGGTCATTAACACTTGATTTTTCCTAAAGTCATTTGTTCAATACTTACCGCTTTTACGCCTTTTTCCTAAGAGGTGTAGTTTTACCACAATCAGTATTTTATAACTTTTACCCTTTAATTAAACATAACATGATTTAATTAAATAAAATGTAATAATACTTAGGTTAAAACATGTATTAATATTTATTATTTATATAACCTAAGTCATGAAAATTAATTAATTATAAGTCATGTTTTAATAATTAATTAATTTCTTAGTCTAAATTAACTAATAAAAATACTTAGGTTAAAATCATGTATTATTATTAATAATAATATAACCTTAGTCATGTCCAAATTAAATTAATTACTTAGCATGTTAAATTAATTTAGTTAATCTTGTAATTATTTAACTTGTAAAAAAAATAAATAATTAATCTTGAAAAATAACCCGTGAACCGAACCCGTGTTTTAAAACTAAACATGTCATGAACTGGACCCGTAAACCCGTGAACCGGCCTGAACCAAACCCCACCACCAACCACCACCCACAGCCGTAGCTGCGGCGGCGGCTGTTGGCTGCCTGCCATCGGCGGTGGCTGCTGCAGCTACCTCGCTTCTCCCCATCCGACACAATCAACCACCGGCGCAAGCCGGTGGTGCTTGCTGCTGCGCCGAGACCCACACCGAGCCCAATAGGGGTCTCGGTTGTGGTTAACAAGGGACACCGAGAGTCTTTGACTCTCGGTTGGCTGCCGAACCCAAACAACCAAACAAACCCCCCCCCCCCCCCCCCCTTTTCCATGTTTTAATTAATCCCATAACATGTTTATTTAATTGTTTTCATAGATCTAATCATAAACATAATTAAATATAAGATTAATGATTAAGGTTTTGTGTTTTACCTTGACGTGTGATTGAAAATAACACGAACACGAACCAATTAACCAAGATCCAAAAATCAAAATCGAATTCCCCTTTGTCTTGTGTAGGTGTCGCGGCTATGGGGTCCCAAGGAGCTAGGGTTTTTAATTTTTCTGTAAAACTATTTTTATGAAAAATTCTGTAGTTTTAGTTTTTATTAATTAAACCAAAATGGGCTCATGGGCCCCCTTCTTCCTTGTGTGTGTGCCGCGACTACATGGTCCCACCAAGGGGAAACCCATTGTTTTCCGTGTTCTAAAATATTGCGTGTTCTCGTGTCGTGTTTACGTGTTTTATTTAGTTATTGTTCGTGTCGTAATATATTTATTCGTAATCGTAATAAATATACGTAAATACATAATATTAAGCTCGTGATTATTTACGTTCATGTTTTCATGTTCGTATGTTCGTGATTATAATTATTGTTGAAATAATTGTCGTGCATTAATACGTATAAAATACTTATCGTGTAATAACACATACGCAATACTTGTAATTTCCTAATCGTGAAATGTAAACGTGCTAAATAAGGAAAGTTTTAATCCTGTACGTACGATCATAAGGGTACTATTCATGGTAAAAGCATGCGGGTTTTACAACTCTTCCCCCCTAAAAAGAATAATTCGTCCCCGAATTATAGATAATGTAAACTAGAAAAGAAGAACATACCCGAATTCAAAATATGAAATGAGGGTAAGAAGCCCGGATAGACTCCTCTGTTTCCCAAGTGGCTTCCCGTTCGGTATGATCCCTCCAAAGGATTTTGACGAATGAAATCGTCTTCCTCCTCATGACTCGTTCTTGTCTGTCAAAAACTCGTTCGGGTTCTTCTATGAAAGTGAGATCTTCACGAATCTGTTCCAGAAAAATATTGAACCATGTGAAGGGGATGATACTTGTACCCTCTGAGTAAGGACACCTGAAAAACATCGTGAACATGAGAAAGCTGCAGATGTAACGCTAAACGGTAAGATACTTCACCGACTCACTCAATGACATCAAATGGTCCGATGAATCAAGGACTGAGCTTCCCTTTGATTCCAAAACGTCTAACACCACGTGTCGGCGAAACCTTAAGGAAAACGTGATCTCCTAAGTTAAAGTGTAAGTCCTACGATGCTTATCTGCATAACTCTTCTGACGTGACCGTGCTTCTTGTAGTTTCTGCTTAGCTATTGCGACCTTCTCGTTGGTGAACTCAATCATTTCTTGTCCTTCAAGTGTTCGCTCACCAACCTGATCCCAGCAGATTAGGGCGCGACACTTTCTGCCATACAACATCTCAAATGGAGCACACTTGATACTTGCGTGCCAACTATTGTTGTATGTAAACTCTACCAAACAGATGTAATCGTCCCAATCTCCCGTCCATTCTAACGCACATGACCTCAACATATCTTCTAATGTCTGAATCGTTCGCCCCGATTGGCCGTCTGTTTGAGGATGAAAAGCCGTGCTAAGATTAAGTTTTGTACCCCCAAGCTTTCTGCAGACTTCTCTAGAATCGCGAAGTGAACTGAGGATCTCTGTCTGAGACGATGCTGGATGGAGCACCATGAAGTCTCATGATTTCCTTCTTGTAAGTATCGGTGAGTTTACTAACCGAATCTTCCTTGCGGATCGGTAAGAAATGAGCTGACTTGGTAAGTCGATCAACGATAACCAAATCGCATCGTGCTTCCTCTTTGTCGGCGGAAGACCGATAACAAAATCCATGGTGATTTTGTCCCACTTCCACTCTGGAATATCTAACGGTTGAAGAAGACCGCCAGATCGCTGATGCTCAATCTTAACCTGCTGACATGTAAGACCTTTGGAGACGTAAGTCGCAACATCCTGTTTCATACCATTCCACCAAAAGTATTGCTTGATGTCATGGTACATCTTGGTCGAACCAGGATGAATGGAGAATGGGGATCTATGAGCCTCAGCTAACAATGCTTCCCGGAGTTCTTGATCATCAGGAACACAAAGTCTCGTGCCCTGCCATAAGATACCATCTGCGTCTACTCGAAACTCTTTCTGCTTCTCCAAATTCTGAATTATCACCCAGATTTCACCATCATCCTTCTGAGCTTCCTTGATCTTAGAGAGTAACTCGGGTTCCACTCTAATATTAGCCCAGTAACCGTGTTGTCCACGTACAATGATCTCCATGTCTAGTCGCTCCAAGTCTCTAACAATTTCCTCCTTTATCTCAATGCCGTTGATCATTCCGGACTTCCTACTAAGTGCATCTGCCACTACATTTGCCTTGCCGGGATGATACTGAAAATTAATGTCATAATCCTTCAACAGCTCTAACCATCTCCTCTGTCTCATGTTCAATTCATGTTGAGTGAAGATGTACTTCAAGCTCTTGTGGTCTGTGAAAATGTCACATTATTCTCCATACAAGTAGTGCCTCCATATCTTCAAAGCGAACACAACTGCTGCAAGTTCCAAGTCATGCGTAGGGTAATTTTCCTTATAAGGCTTAAAATGTCGTGAAGCGTACGCGATCACTTTCCCATGTTGCATGAGAACACAGCCAAGTCCCTTCCCCGATGCATCACTATAGATATGAAATCCTCATGTACTAGATGGGAGAGTAAGAATCGGCTCAGATACTAACTTCGGCTTTAGGTCTTCAAAGCTCTTCTCTCTTTCTTTAGTCCAAACGAATTTCTCCCCTTTCCGCATCAGTTTGGTCAATGGTAGTGTTAAAAGGGAAAAGTTCTCCACGAACCTACGGTAGTAACCAGCTAAGCCTAGGAAACTGTAGACTTTAGTCGCTGATGTCGGTCTTGGTCACTTGGTAATAGCATCAACCTTTGCTGGATCCATCGTAATTCCTTCTGCTGATACAATGTGACCTAAGAATGCCACCTTGTCTAACCAGAATTCACACTTGGAGAATTTAGCATACATCTGCTTCTGGCGAAGAATCTATAATACTGTACGAAGATGGTCTTCGTGTTCCTCCTTGGACTTTGAGAATATCAGGATGTCGTCAATGAAGACAATGAAGAACTTGTCCAAAAATTCATGGAAGATTCTGTTCATCAAATCCATGAACACTGCTGGAGCATTAGTAAGGCCAAATGGCATGACTACAAATTCGTAGTGACCATAGCGTGTACGGAAAGTAGTCTTGGCGATGTCCTGCTCCTTAACACGTAGCTGATGATAGCCCGACCTTAGATCAATCTTGGAGAAATGTTTAGCCCCTTGGAGTTGGTCAAACATATCATCTATATGTGGTAGTGGATACCTATTCCTGATGGTAATCTTGTTGAGCTCGCGATAGTCTATGCAATGACGCATACTGCCGTCCTTTTTCTTAACGAATAATACCGGTGCACCCCATGGAGATGCGTTCGGTCGAATAAAGCCTCGTTCCAGAAGGTCTTGCAATTTATCCTTCAGCTCCTTCATGCCACTTGAGAATATACTGAATATTTCCATATTTTGAATTTGATAGCGACGCATAAGCAGTAGAAATGACCGAGTGAGTAGCACCCGTGTCAAAAAGAACACATGCAGCTTGACCATACATATACAAGATTCCAGTGATGGTACCTGTAGACTTGTTGGCCTGATCGCGAGAGGTCGTGTAAACGCGTCCACTAGTAGGAGGCGGCTTGGTATCAGCATGTCCCAATGTGCCCTCCATCTCGCCCTTGCGGCAGTCCTTCATGCGATGGCCATGAAGACCACACTTGAAGCATGCGTCGCTGTCGACGCGACATGGCCCTGGGTGCCTACGGTTGTAGGTAGTGCAAAGAGGATGGGTATATCCTCTAGCAGGTGTCCTAACTGGCTGAGAGCCTAATAAGAACAATATACATGAGACATGATAATAGGTACAAAGGACAATGCGAATAATTCGTAAGATAGAATACCAGTGATAGCTGGATGGTTAGGCTGTGAACCTCTCTGGTTCTGGTCCCTCCCGTTACCATGATTCCTGGTAGAAGATTCTCTAATGTGTCCAACCAGCTTTCAGCTTCACTGGGGCTATTTGTTCTCTCGAAAGCTCGAGGGCGTAGCTTATTGGATCTCTCCAGCCATGTGACCAATGTTGCTGGAGGAGGAGGAGGAGGTACTGGGTGTTGCTGCTGATTGTTGGCAGCCTGCACCTCAGCCCTGATTTCGTTCCTCAGCTGAGGAAGCATAGCTTGCATTGCAGCTTGGATTGATGCATTGAGTTGTTCCTCCTCGCGTGTGAGAACCATCTGACAGTATAACATAAAATACATGATTAAACTGATCAAAACATAAACTATATACATGAGAAAAAATAAATAAATAAATAAATAAATTTATACCAATAAATCATGAGAAAAATTTTATGCAAGAAAATTAGTACATGAATGCATGATGCAGTTTTATGAAAACTTTTGTATGCGCGAGAGTGAACGCCCATGTTCAGTTCACTCAAAACAAAAGACATGCCGAGGGGACGCCAATGGGTCGGTCCCAAAGTTAAAAGTTTCGATAAAAGCACATGCGACTAAATAGGGTCAGTCATGTACCAACCATTACTTAGTCATAAACCTGCGACAATGACATATATATGTATGCATGAAAATGATGAAGGCATGAAAACCGACTGTCAGTTCTAGGAAGACCATAGTGACTACCCACTAATCACAGGTCGTGTTTTGAGAGCCTACAGGTCGAAGCCTTGGCTCTGATATCATAACTGTAACACCCCATTTTGGTAAATGGAATGTCGTGCGTGATTATGGCGTGTCATCAAAGCATACAAGGATAAATGTATAAAACATCACATGACCATAAAGGAAATACCGGAAACAAACATCGGTACCCCAAAAGTAGAACTCATCACACACAAACATAAGTACTGTAAATGAAAAGGACAAACAATGTCCATGGAAATGAGTATCAAAGTATAATGAAATGCATAAAGTAATGAAGGCTAGAAAGCTTCCAATCCATATGCACGTACGCTTAAAGTCTACGAGCGTCCCTGAGTACCTGCTGTTTTGGGAATATGACAGGAAAAACGGCTGAGCATAACGCTCAGTGCACGGATATACAAGCAAAGCATGAATAATATAAGCATATAAGCATAAAGCAGCGGAAAAGACTAAGTCCTGGATAACCTGGTATATCTTGGTAAAACTGGTTTTATAGTTTGAAAAGCCTTATGTTTATCTTATAAAAACTGTTTAACATGTTTACCATTACCCAATATAGGTCATGAAATATCAACGTGCATGAATACTTGGAGGGGTGACCTCGTCATGAAAATTAGAGGGGCTGCCTCTAATTTAATATAAGTTTTTGGGTAGGAGTGATCAGCTCCTTGTGAAGGATGCAAGGCACACACCACATTCACCTGAATAATCTGCTGAAAACATGTAACCTAGGATGCACCCATACGCCCCACATGATAATAAAATAATATGGCCAAAAGCTGAAAGGGACGCCACGAGCTATCACTCCGCCGTGGTGAAGTCATAACACTGGTGCCTCCAGTGTTATGGTTATGGTACCTCCATAACTAGGTGAAACTGATCATGCATGTATATGGCTTTAGGTATCTAATTAAAGATAAGCAATTCAAAACATATACTGGGAAAACAGTTGGCTGCATACGGGGAATCCTAATAAGGAAGAATGTCTATACTGAAAGGACGGAGAATCCATACCTTGTGTCCAGTGAACGAAGAAGACGAACGGAAGAGAGTCCTACTTCGATGTCACTAATGCTACATAAATAATATACGTGTATAAGTATCTGATTACTGACTACGTAACTGATTTTATATCATGTCTTATCTTGTTTTATATGTTCATGTCTTGTTTTACTGATTTTAGCTTCATACTGCGTTTATCATGTATTCTGTCTATTGTGATTAAGTATTACTTGTATTTCTTGTATTATTATACTTGTTGTGTAATAATAAGTAACTTCCTAAAAATAGCAGGTTCCCTAAAATGAAAAGTTTCCAAAAATAGAAAGTTTCTTAAAATAGACTATTTCCAAAAATAGAAACTTTCCAAAAATAGAAAGTTTCCATAAATATATTAGCTGCCTTAATTAAATATGTTTCTAAAAATAGAAATTTTCCATAAATAGATTAGCTGCCTTAATTAAATAGGTTTCTAAAAATAGAAAGTTTCCATAAATAGAAATAAGTTGGATTATTAAGCTAATAATATATACGCTTAAGTCTTACTGATTAATATTCTAAGTCATGTGATATATAGTATAGTTTATAAATTATTACATGTAAATTAAATAAACTATAGGTTATAAGATTTAATTAAACACAACTTGATTTAATTAAATAAAAGGTAATAATACTTAGGTTAAAACATGTATTAATATTTATTATTAATATAACCTAAGTCATGAAAACTAATTAATTATAAGTCATGTTTTAACAATTAATTAATTTCTTAGTCTAAATTAACTAATAAAAATACTTAGGTTAAAATCATGTATTATTATTAATAATAATATAACCTAAGTCATGTCCAAACTAAATTAATTACTTAGCATGTTAAATTAATTTAATTAATCTTGTAATTATTTAACTTGTAAAAAATAAATAATTAATCTTGAAAAATAACCCGTGAACCGAACCCGTGTTTTAAAACTAAACATGTCATGAACCGGACCCGTAAACCCGTGAACTAGCCTGAACCAAACCCCACCACCAACCACCACCCATAACCATAGCTGCGGCGGCGGCGGCTGGTGGCTGCCTGCCATCGGCGGCGGCTGCTGCCGCTGCCTCGCTGTTTTAAAACTAACCCGTGAACCGAACCCGTGTTTTAAAACTAAACATGTCATGAACCGGACCCGTAAACCCTTGAAAAATAACCCGTGAACCGAACCTTTGTTTTAAAACATAACATGTCATGAACCGGACCCGTAAACCCGTGAACTAGCCTGAACCAAACCCCACCACCAACCACCACCCACAACCGTAGCTGCGGCGGCGGCGGCTGGTGGCTGCCTGCCATCGGCGGCGGCTGCTGCCGCTGCCTCGCTGCTCCCTCGTCCGACAGAAACAGCCACCGGCGCAAGCCGGTGGTGCTTGCTGCTGCGCCGAGACCCACACCGAGCCCAATAGGGGTCTCGGTTGTGGTTAACAAGGGACACCGAGAGTCTTTGACTCTCGGTTGGCTTCCGAACCCAAACAACCTAAAAAAACCCCCCCTTTTCCATGTTTTAATTAATCCCATAACATGTTTATTTAATTGTTTTCGTAGATCTAATCATAAACATAATTAAATAAAAGATTAAATATTAAGGTTTTTTTGTTTTACCTTGACGTGTGATTGAAAATAACACGAACACAAACCAATTAACCAAGATCCAGAAATCAAAATCGAATTCCCCTTTGTCTTGTGTAGGTGCCGCGGCTATGGGGTCCCAAGGAGCTAGGGTTTTTAATTTTTCTGTAAAACTATTTTTATTAAAAAATCTATAGTTTTAGTTTTTATTAATTAAACCAAAATGGGCTTGTGGGCCCCTTCTTCCTTGTGTGTGTGCCACGGCTACATGGGCCCACCAAGGGGAAACCCGGTGTTTTCCGTGTTCTAAAATATTGCGTGTTCTCGTGTCATGTTTACGTGTTTTATTTAGTTATTGTTCGTGTCGTAATATATTTATTCGTAATCGAAATAAATATACGTAAATACATAATATTAAGCTCGTGATTATTTACGTTCATGGTTTCATGTTCGTATGTTCGTGGTTATAATTATTGTTGAAATAATTATCGTGCATTAATATGTATAAAATACTTATCGTGTAATAACACGTACGTAATACTTGTAATTTCCTAATCGTGAAATGTAAACGTGCTAAATAAGGAAATTTTAATCCTGTACGTACGATCATATGGGTACTATTCATGGTAAAAGCATGCGGGTTGTACAGTATGGGAAGAAGGTGTAGTTGTTTGAGTAGTTACAGCATCTGTAGTTTGTGCAACTGGTGGAGGTGGAACCAATGGTGCAGAATGCACAATTTGACGTTATTCCTGTGGTATAGGATCAGGGATTGGAATTTCTTCCAAGTGAGGATGTTCACCGGCTTGAGACATTTGTTTGGATTTTGTGAGTGGAGGTTTATGGTTTTGTTCTTCTTATTTAGAGTTTCTCAACAAGCTCTAATACCACTTGTTAATCCCTTTGGATATATCTATATCATGTTAAGTATTACACAATAGCTTGTAATCAAACTAGAGCACTTGAGACACTCTTACTAAATTCTAATAAGTTATGCGGAATCTAACTTATAAAGCAAAGTAGAACAACAAAATACTCTAAACTATTCGATCTTCTATTAATCGACTTTTTCAAAGGTACATATAAACTCATCGTACCTATGTTCCTTTTATAGTACAAGAAACCCAATAATATTCTAATATGATAAGTATATCACACACCATATATTATAAATATTCTAATCTATTAAGTATATCACATAAGATATACTCCTATTGTAACTATGACATATCTTTACTAAAGATATATTCGTCTCTATCTATTTATCAATACTTACATTAATACTAACGGTACTTAGCATATACCGCGTTAACACAAACAATACTTAATAACACTAACAGTACTTGTACTTGTACTAACGGTACTTGGTACTTTACAATAATTCTCAACAGATCTTTGTTTGCATCTTTTGTAGAGGTGAATATGAAATTAGTGTGTTCTAAGCAAAAATTATCTTCGGGTCAAACATGTTTTAAGATAATTAATGATCAACCCGTGGATCAAAATCCTCTTGTGATGAGGATTTTGTTGTGAAAGCGTTCTACAATTGTCTCAACACATGGAAACTGTAAAACCCGTAAAAATAAGGTCATAATTTAATTCTATTTTCAATTATTTTGAAGTATTTTATAACGTTAAATACTATTATGCTTAACGGTTTAAGTTGGAAACCGATATTAAATATTATATTTTAATATTTTGACGAGTAACAAGGACTACTAGTGATCGCGATACCGACGGATGCCCAAAAAGTTTGTATTTTATTATCGATCGTTTCGATAGTTAATATTTTCGACGATATCGTTTTAATTACGTATCGAGTCGTTATATTATTATTTTTCGTGTGCGTTTAAACTTTTAAATAGTATTTTTACGAAACCCGAGTCCCGTAAATATTTGTAAAATTAACTTTTAGTCATTTCCCGCTTTTTAACTAATATTTACATTTTGGACCAAAACTATCATAAATTGGCAAAAACTACCCTAACCTTACACTATATAGATAAATTCCACTAACACATTTCATTTAAAAATTCATTTAAACAAAATCAACCACCTCCTTCCTCTTTTTTCTTCTTTTGGCCGTACACCATTACACACAAACCACAAAAAAATTTTGATTTTCTTGTTTGATTCAATCCAAACTAAAACAAGTCCACCTCCTAATTTTTCAAGGTGATTCTAATGGTACTATTTTTACCAACATGCATTAAGTTTTTTATTTTGATAAAAACTAGGCTTGTTAGGTGGGGATTATGTTAGGACTCATGGATTTAGAAGTTAGTACTGGTAATATGCAGTTCCTACTGGAGTACTCCGTTACTCCTGGTGAGTTACTCCTGGTCATATTATAAAGTTGATAGAAGATTGTAGAAGATAAGATCAAGGAAGATTGTAGAAGATATGATCAAATATTTAGTCTTCCTATTCATATGGAAAGTATTAAAGATATTGATTATGATGAGGAGGTTACAATATTATTTAGGAAATAATTAAATG
This sequence comes from Glebionis coronaria, assembly GCA_025667525.1. Lineage (NCBI taxonomy): Eukaryota > Viridiplantae > Streptophyta > Magnoliopsida > Asterales > Asteraceae > Glebionis > Glebionis coronaria. The sequence continues at coordinate 69,921,299 of CM046877.1, read as the reverse complement.
GTATTAATATATAATACTTTGGAAAGTATTAATTATGTTGTAACCACCTAGGACCCCTTGCACTATAAAAGGAGGTCCTAGGGTGTAGAGATGAAGACACTTCTACACACACACATTCTCTACACATTTATCTCATTGTTTGTTATAGCTTCAAGGTTGTAAAACCCTATCACTATTAAGAGTGATCGTATTAATATATTGAGGCTTGGATGTTTGGTTATTTCTATTGTTCTTCTTATATATAAAGATTGGTTTCCGCACACTCTTTGTACTGTGATCAAGGCTTCAAAGATCCTTCAAGTAGCAGACTCAACAAGTGGTATCAGGGCCTCGTTGAGAAGCTTTGATTGAGAAGAACAAGATCTCTACATCCGTATTGCTGTGAAGTGAAGCTTCTGGTCAGAATTCGTGACAGTTTAGCAACAGATTAGCGACGGTTTGCCAGTTTTGTGACAGAAGACATGGCGTGCAGAACTTCAATTTCAGACAATGAGGTAATTCTTATGACTGAATCTGAAGTTAGATAATATAATGCTAAATTAAAGAATAAAATGCATGTTTTTAATAACTCTAACTTAGCAATTAGTTGCGTAGAAACATATGAACAAAAACATATAGAACTTCAAAAACAATGTGCTGATCTGAATGCTGAAAATGATAAATATTATATAGAAGTTCAGTCATACAAAAGTTCTCTAAAAACATTAGAAGAACAGAAAAAGTGGTTTCAAAATACCCAATTAGAGTATGAAGATAAGATTAGGATATTAAGTATTGACTTAGAAAATACAACTAATCTATTGACATATTCTGAAAAGCTTAATACTGAGGTAAATAAAGAGAAGCAGGAGCTACAAACTAAATTAGATAATGCTTTGGCTAGGTTTGATAAATGGAAAAATTCATCTAAAAACTTAGTCAAATTAGTAGATAGCTCTATGTCTGGTAGAACCAAAATTGGCTTAGGATTTAAAAACTATATTGGGCCAAATGATGTTTTTGACTCCTCTTTGTCTAGTGTGTTTGATACTACCCCTGAAGATGTGGAAGGTAGGCCTGTTTTTAATAGGTATAAACCAACTGCATAGATACATGCTGTTCCTCCACCTATCACTGGGGTATTCATGCCTATCTCGAACCACTCTGACTTTGATGAATCTCAAATCACATATGATACAAGGTCCACTGGCTCAATTGAAACTATTTTTGTGTCTAATGACTTTGTCTCTTGTAACTCTAGTGACAAGTCTTTAGAACCTAACACCAATGACCTTGACTCTTGTGAGTCTGACTCTAGTGTTGGTACACTTGAGTCTGTGCCTGATCCTGTTATAACTGAACCCATCACTAGTAAAAATGCCTCATGCAATTCTACCTTAAGTGCTAAATCACCTAAGTTCTACCCTCAATCTGTTTGTGCTAAGAATGACAGTAAAAGGAAAGCAGATAACCCTAGGAAAAACAATAAGAGTCCTAGAGGTAACCAAAGAGGTTGGAATGGCATGATGACTCAGAAATTAGGTGATAACTTTGAGTTCAAAAGTAAGGCTTGCTATGTGTGTGGTAGTTTTGATCACTTGCAATATACTTGTAAACACAAGAGAACGATTAATGATCAACAACAAGTTAAACCGGTATGGAATAACTCAAGACGGGTGAATCACAAGAACTTTGGTAGAGTTTTTCACCCCAATCCTAAAAATAACATTATTCCACAACCCAGATGTTTTAACAATGTTAAGGGTACACGGGTTGAGTCTGCACGGTCAAAAACAAAGGTTAATATTGTTAAGGATTTAGCTAGGTGGGTTTGGAAACCTAAACAAGATGGTTTACAACATGTCTCTAAATCAAATAGTGCATCAAAAACCTTAACAAGATATGACTATATTGATGTTTTTGGAAGATTCAAGTCTGTCTTAGCTTGGGACTTCCATAAACACTAATCTTTGTTTGGTTTGTGTTTATTTCAGCAAGTGTGATTATAAATTACTATGTTTTGTATTTTATATATTTGTATGAACTAACTTTTTGCAGGACAAGAGAAGTTTAAAAAAAAAAAAAAAATCTTTGATGGTGAATACTTTGCTCTGTTTGAGGGGAGGTTTTAGCTTAAGGGGAGGCTTGTTGTATGTATAACTGTGTATATTCTTGTGTTTTTCTGTCTAATCAATTTTACAGGTTGACATTGGTGTTGGTGGATATGGTTCCTCCTAGTAGAACCAAGTTGCTCCTAGTCGACCAATGGTTCCTCCTGGTTGCACTCATCCTGCTTCTGGTGGACCATTGTTCTTCCTGATGCTATCTACATTCCTTCTGGTTGACTCATAGTCTTTGAGTGGTTATAAAAAAAAAATTATTAAAAAAAAAAATTAAAAAAAAAAAATTAAAAAAAAAAAAAATTAAAAAAAAAAAAAATAGACACTTTCGAATCGAAATACCTTTGTATATATTTCACTTTTTGGGCTGTTTTTGTTTGGTACTTAGGTGTTGGATGCCCCCCACACAACAAATGGTCCTCAACTCACCATGTCTCACCGACAAGAAAGAGTTGATTCACCTTGAGGGTACGGCTCCTGGTGCGATTCTCAAATCCGTTGATGGTTGCCAGGTTACCCAAAACTGGATGGTTTTCACTTGCCATGGTCCTAGACTGAAAAGTGGCTAATCCAAGGGGGTACGGCTCTTGGTAAAGATTTTATCAAATCCGTTGATAGCTATAATAGCTTGCTCAAAGCTATAGGGTTTTCAACTCACCGATGCTTCATTGCTAAGAGTTGGCGAGTCCAGAAGGGTACGGCTTCTGGTAAAGACATATCAAATCCGTTGATGGCTGTGATGGTTTGCCAAAAATCATCAGGGTACTCCAACTCACCAATGATTCACGTTCCAAGAGTTGGACTGGGTACTAGTCTCCCAGGGTGATGTCATGATTCCACCAAAAGACTGGCTAGCCCAAGAGTGAGCAGCTACTTGGTAAAGGCTTATCAAATCTGCTTCTGTTGCTGTCAAGAATCAACATGTGCAGATGTTTTCAAGCTTTAAAGAAGCTTAGCCGTTCGTGTATCAACAGCTACTTTTGTGTTTCTTCTAGTTTTATCAAGTGAGCTTGTTGCTGCTGTGGTTCATATTCCAATCCTCATGCTTATTGGTGACACATCTACTTGGAAACTTGAACTCAACAAAGTTAAATTCAAGTTTAGGGGAGGATTGTTAGGACTCATGGATTTAGAAGTTAGTACTGGTAATATGCAGTTCCTACTGGAGTACTCCGTTACTCCTGGTGAGTTACTCCTGGTCATATTATAAAGTTGATAGAAGATTGTAGAAGATAAGATCAAGGAAGATTGTAGAAGATATGATCAAATATTTAGTCTTCCTATTCATATGGAAAGTATTAAAGATATTGATTATGATGAGGAGGTTACAATATTATTTAGGAAATAATTAAATGGTATTAATATATAATACTTTGGAAAGTATTAATTATGTTGTAACCACCTAGGACCCCTTGCACTATAAAAGGAGGTCCTAGGGTGTAGAGATGAAGACACTTCTACACACACACATTCTCTACACATTTATCTCATTGTTTGTTATAGCTTCAAGGTTGTAAAACCCTATCACTATTAAGAGTGATCGTATTAATATATTGAGGCTTGGATGTTTGGTTATTTCTATTGTTCTTCTTATATATAAAGATTGGTTTCCGCACACTCTTTGTACTGTGATCAAGGCTTCAAAGATCCTTCAAGTAGCAGACTCAACAGATTATGATCATGCATGTGTTAGAAATGATGATCAAATGATGTTTATGTAATGTTTTTGTTAAAAAGATGAACTTTTAATTTTTGGGTTTTGATTTTTGTGATGATACAAGTGTTAGGATTGGTTTATGGTGATATTAGGATGTTAAACTTGATTTTGTATGGTTTTTAAATGGTCAATTTTGGGCAGTAGGTTTGAGACCATTTTCGAGGGTCTTAAGTCTGAAAATAGGTTGATATTATGGGATTATGTTATAGAGAAATTCGTTAGCTTCGATTTGATATAAAGTAGGCCTTCCAACTCCAAACGAGGTGGAAGATACACTAGTTTGATTTTCATGTACCGGGAGACGAGTGTTGACACAATCCGAAAATTGTTGTCGATATTTGGATCGAATCTCGGGGACTATAAAATGAGTTTCAAGAGGATTCAAGGGCTATTCTCAGGCTCAAAGTTTAGTATTTTGAGTCTATTTTTAGAATCAAGTGTCGGTTTTATAAATGGAGTTGTTTTGAATGGTCAAAATGGTTTCGTAAGTCAAGGTCGCTAAACTGTCCAAATTTTATAATTCAAAGATGAGTCGGGCAGGGAACTTTAGGAGTAAAATCTTTTGATGGGATCTTGGGAGAACTTTCTACATATCGTATGTGAGTTCCTCAGGTGGTAACATGAAATTTTGATGTGTCTAAGTATGGGAAAACGGCTTGGACATTCGGTATGTTCCGACAGATTTTTATTAAAGGCATAGAATAATATAATGAATATATAAGAGAGTGTAATAGAATCACTTGTATCGTTTTCTATCGAGTTGTCGTGATTTTATACTTGAGTTTGATTTTATTATGTATCATTTATTTCTCGAGTCTATTATTAATGTACGCACCTTATTTGCTAGGTTACGGTTGTCGTGTTTATCGGGCATCTATTATCATCGGCGATCGTCTTCAACTACTTCTACTACTTAAGGTGAGTCTATAGCCTCGCTTTATACTAGTTATTAAATGATTTTAAACCCGCGAGGGGGAATACATGTTTTTATAAACTTAGAACACAAGTCTTTTATGGTATGCTTGTCCATCTTTGAATGGACCCGTGGTTGCCTTTAAATTGCATTAAGTGATTGCCATTGTTAAAGCCTCAATTATGGACCGTTAATTAACCTATGATGGGTTAACCGCTAGTACAATTAATAGATCTATGGGGGAAGCCGCCCAGGTTCAGTTTGTGTGGACTTGTCACAGAAGCTTAGGCCCGACCTCCACACTGTTTGAACATATTGTATTGAGAAGTCAGGTATACGACAATGTACCAATAATCTGGAGGTAACGACAATTAATAAATCTCCTGTCTTAATAGACCTACAAGGGAGTGTCTAAGGGCTCGGTTCCATGAGCTTATTGTAATTTATGCTATATACAATTATTATTGTTGATGCAAATATTATTCGATGCTTATTAAGCATGCCACAAACTTATAATCTTTGCTTGTGTTCAAATTGATCACATAAACCTATAGATTTCACTCGGAATTTTTGCTGATTGTTTTACTCACATGTATTTCAGGTAATCAAGAAGTGGAAGCTTGGAGGTCACGGGGATTGAAGTTGTGCACTGCTTTTGTTGTTCAAACTCTTTGATTTATTTATCGTTCCATTTTTAAAACAAACTAATATGTTGTTTTAACTTATCATTTGGTAACGATTACTTGGGACTACGCTAATCTGATGAATGTTTTAGGAACGATAAATCTAAAACGTCTCTTTTCGAGTCGTTCTTTATAAATTGTGTGTTTTTATACCATTGTTTAGCACCCAAAGATATATTCTGCTGTGTGTAAATTTAGGGGTGTTAAAGATTGGTATCAGAGCCATGAGTTATAGAGAACTAGGTCTTTATTTTAAAAACCTAAACTATAACTGTCAGTTTTTATTTTTCAAAGAGTCAGTGCACATGACTTCGCGTGACTTCAGGATCAAGCTACTTCTGAGATTACAATTTTAGTATACGTTATTACGTATACCTTATTGGTAAGTATTTGTAAATAAATACTATGATCCATTTATGGATATATATTTATATCTAGGATCCCTTTATCGATATATATTTATGTCATTAAACATTTCGATAAAAGTTTATCATTTATTAATGATTAACTTAAATAAATACAATGAAATTTCAAGATCTTTCTGTATTTATTTTTGAAGTATTTAAATTGCTTTTATTGCAAAATTTTATATTATGACCTTACATACCGTCATCTGCGTGTGCTATGTTCATTTTTTAACCCTTTGAGATACCTATATAGATATCCAAATCGTCTTCCGGCTGTTTGTGCTTGGACGTCTTGAAACGTAGTCTCTAGACCATTGCGTAACTCAATGTGTCCTTGGAATAGACTAACCGCTATCGTGTGAGTCACACATTTTGAAACACTTCCTAAAATCGTGTTGAATAATATCATAGTTTTTCATAATATTTTGTTGATTTTTATCACCGTTTTACAGCATGTGAAGATTTAATTCATTGACATTTATATGTATCGACTCCGAAGTGTATTGTTCGCTTATATCTCGGTAACGTCATCGTCATTTTATAAATCATCGTCTAGATTATGGCGCTAGATTGGAATACGATTTTACATCTATAAACTTGTATTATCCTCTTTCATTAACCTTCTTGCTCCCGGAGTGCAACCCGTTAATGTTCCATTCTTTTCTTGTTATGTTTTGTGTTTTTGGACAATCGTGGCACCAAGGAGATTTGCCTACTTTGCACCTTGAAACTTAAATTATGAACGTCATTCACCGTTTTGCTTCCTAAATTTCGTGTTGGATACCTTGAAGCATCTTCTGTCATTCATTATGCTATATTTTTATTTGATGCTCATAATGAGATTTAGGGCGTGCCTGGTTCAAACTGAGGAATGGGAAAGGGAAAGGTAATGATAATGCTAAGGAAAGAGAAAGGGTATCCTCATTGCATTGATGGTGCCTGGATGGATAGTCCATAATCAATACTATTATCTTAGATGTTGTTTGGTTTATAGTAGAATTTTCTCTTCATATATTGCGTGTATCTTTCTTATGTAACAGCGAACACTTATTCACATGTTATGTTGCATATACCATTGTGATCCATCCTATTGACAAAGATAGAAAACAAGTAACTTAACATTAGCTTTATTATATTGAGGTGTTTGCAAAACATTGGATTTGTTCTAGCACCTAATCTTAAAAATCAAACCAACAATTAGATAACTTCAGAAACAATAGTCTTACATATCAAATCAACAATAAGCAAACTTCATAGAAAAGAGTCTTACAAACAAAACCAACAATAAGCCAACTGTAGTAACAAAAGTCTTGCATACGAAAAAAAAGTACTCAACGACATGAAGCATAAACTAGTTTTCTGGATGCAATAGCCCAAGCACATATGACTTTCTCATGTAACTTGGCAAAAGAAATAGGGTCTTCATCTTGATAGGATCGTTGTAGCAAAACTCGACAACCTTGCCAACATCAAAGTGAGATAAGCCCATAGTGATTAGTATATTCATGACCTCTTGCATTTTTTCTTCGCTCACTGATTCTGATTTATTAGCATCTGCAGCTAATGCATCAGCAGCAACACCAATTTTTGAAGCCATTTGGCCACAAACCAACTTAAAATCAGAACTAAAACCATCTAACTTGGCATCAATTGTTTGTTCAAGAGTTAATGGCTTCTTTTTATTGTGGGAACTTTCTGTTGGTGGTGATAACTTCTGCTTCTGTTTTTTAGTGTGACTGGTTGATGGCACATCTGGAGGGTTTTGTATACTAGGGACTACGATAACATCATCTTCAGTATCAGGTGAAGAGATTACAAGTGCATTATCGTTACTGTTATTATCTTCACAAGACTCTGCTACATCTTCAGCTTTCAAGCCCGTTGCTCTATCTCTTCCCCACACCGTATCCAACTTATGTAGATATGGGAATTTAAAGTTCCACAGCCCGTTTGCATTCTTATGGGTCTGTAAATATAAAACCAATATTGATAAGTAAAAAGATCGAGTTAAAAGAGATATTGTAGCTAAATGTTTACCTTACACCAGTCCTCGTACCACTGCCTCTCGCAATTAATTTTGTTCTCAACAGGATCCCATTGACACCCACTTTGCGTCAACATCTCCGATATTGGATTATACTTGTTTCTAAGATATTTTATTTTAGAGTCGATGTGTGGGTGAACTTCCAGTTTGAAGTCCGTAATATTTTGTGCCATCCTCTTGCGTACTTCAACCATGTAATTGTTTTTGAATCCACCATCTACCTTCCATAAAGGATCACCAGCTACTTCTTGCAAAACATCAACCAAAATTTCGACTTCGTCCTCATTCCAATATTGTTTGTTCTTTCCCCTACCACGATCACATGTAGCTGTAGCCATTTGTACCTGGTAATGTGAAAAGGATATTAAGACCATTAACTTGATACAATTAAAATAACAAGATCAAAAAATCCAATGTGTTAAGTAACAGAACAAACAAGGCACACTATGTTAATTCTAAGAAAAGATATACCATATAAACCATGATGTTCAGAATACAAGTAGAACCAAATAATCCATAACAATAACATACAGTAACATATAAAACATCTATCTATTTGCCCATGTATTGAACATATTGGTTGCCATATTATTTCTAAATGCTAGCCATTCATCACTTGGACTAATATTAGTAACATATTCAACTTCTCCATTTTCCACATTATTCTCTTCGTTATCATCAGTATCACCATGATCTTGTTGTTGTTCTTCTTCTTCAAGGATCGACTCTTGTGGATCATGGCTCATAAATTTTCGAATCAAGTTGTGTAACAGGCAACATGCCATGATAACCCAAACTTGAGTTTCAATTGGAAAGAATGAAGGGGATGCTAGGATCTTCCATCTTCCTTTTAGTAGTCCAAAACATCTCTCAATAACGTTCCTTGCTTTCGAATGTTTCATGTTAAAGTACTCCTGAGCGGTCTCTGGTCGATGACCATCAAACTCTCTCAAGTGATATCTTTGTCCTCGATATGGAGCAAGAAATCCATTAGCATTACAATAACCGGTGTCAACCAAATAATAATTGCCACGAGGGACTCTAAGACCATGAGGCCTTGAGATTGCATCTCGAAGCACACGACCGTCATGTGCCGAACCTTCCCAACCGGGCAAAACATATATAAATTGCATGTTCGGGCAACAAACACCTAATACATTAGTAGAAATACAACCCTTTCTTGTGCGATATCGTGACTTCTCATCACTAGGAGGTGTAACCTTGATCAAGGTCCCATCTAAAGCTCCTAAACATCCCTACAATTTAGTTTTGAGATATAATGAGAATAAATATTTCTTAATATCATCCTTAATTAATCTACTAGTTGAACTATAATTTTCTTATACCTGAAAATGTTTCCACCTTTCATCTTGACAATCTTGTGATATAGGCTCTGGTTTCTTTAGCAATACATGATGCAATTTGAGTATTGCTTTGAGGACTTTATGAAATTGTCGACTCACTGTTTCTCTACTACGAAAAAATAGATGACCTATTGTTCTACTTTTTTGTGGTGAACCAAAGTATATAAGAACATAGATACTACCTCTTCTATTGATGTGTTTTTAGTAGGCTTTAAACCTCCAATCTCGTTTACCATTTGACACAACACCCTAAATGTTGCTCTATCCATACGAAGTTCACTAATACAAACTGCATCACTTTCCATTGTCAACCTAAACATCCATTGCATTCGCTCAATCCTTTTTTCTTCCTTTGTTTTGATTTCACGAATCTTACTTCGAAGGTATAAACAAATAACAAAGTAGTAAAAAGAATATGTCAAAATCATCAATGCAGTTGCTATTTGTTGAATCAACAAAAGTTGCCTTAATTTGCGTTTTCTGTTAACAGGAGGGCGAGCCATTTGATCTACAAAATAATATTTGAACTACCATTATCATTAGTAAAAAAATGATCAATGCACAAGTCTATAGAAAACAAGTTGCACCATCATTATCCCAAATGAGTATAGACAATAGTTACATGATCGAAAGATAATAAAAGGTAAACATGTCACACTTTACACAATACTAGACTCATTTATCACTCTACATATCTAGATACAATAAAAATGAACTTGACATATTTCAACTAATCAACATATTATCAGTGGTACATCTGCCAAGAACCATAAAGCTATACAATTAATAGAAAAATTGGGATCTTGACAAGCAAAAAAAACTAATTGCTGTTAAAAGATAAATTATACCTTGATTATGTGTACAATTATACATCGATTGTCAATGATTATATCATTGAATAAACACAGATAAAAGGAATCAAAATATGGACTATATAAAGGAAAATAACATACCTTAAATGGAGTTTCCTTGTTGCTAAGAATCGATATGCTTATATGGAGAGAATGATCATTATGTGAAAGTTAAAAGAACTGATGATGTGATTTTTATTGGGTGTTGAAAAAGTATAAAAGATGTGCAGAACGTGGGATGTAAATTTGGCGCTTTTATTTGGTGGGTTAATTAGTGGGTAATGAAAATCAATCCCCCCGATTTACTGGGTAATGGGCCAATACCCACTATTGGGTAATGGGTGATTACATTATAATTAACCAAGCTACTTTATTTAGTATCTTACCCATTTCTTACCTCTTAATACATCCAACCAAGCATGCCCTTATTTTTCGTTGTTGTAAAATCCACAAGGCATGTGTGTATATATATTTTGAGTTGTTAGGAAGTGTCGAAAAATATATTTAATGAAGAAACTACAGGGGGTGTAGAAACAGATCAAAACTTAAAAGTAAAACCTGCGTTTTTAAAATAAATATAGTTAAACCTGCACAGAACTTGCAGGGGTATTTTAGTCATTTTATATTGGGTTTCAGGTCTCGGGTAAAACTAAAGTCATCTGAACATCGTTTTGCATCAAAATGCTTTAGACTCCGAGTCTTGGAGATGTTGTTAATCAGGTCAATTAATCGGCTCATATTAAAATTTAAATCTGATAGAAAATTCGAAACATGGGTTTTAAACGTTTCTAAGCAGTTTTGAGTTCATTTGAGATCGTAAAATTTTAACGAATATTATTTTACAACTAACGAATACTAGTTGCATGTGAAATTGTTTAAAAATAGAAACATTACAGGATTAGCAATTACCGGATTAATGGTGTAATTTGAAAACGAATAATATACTTTCTTAAAATCATGTTGTGTCGAGTATCTTACATAGAATACACATATGGATTGATTTATTCTTTTTATATATATGACTCGTTTGTCATTCGATGTTATTTTATTTTTATTTTCTTCTAACCTTCCACTGATTTGGGTTAAGTTTGGAAGTTTTGCCTTCACATTCTTCTTCGACATTCTCATCACGTGTCTCATGGTGTTTTCGTCTAAACCTTATAACATTTTGAAACCTTAACCACTTGTAACCATTTCATTGGGTGTTTTATGAGCAACTAATTGCCACTTTTTGCAAACCTTTGGCTACTTTATACGTTGTCATAATGTCACATTATAAATAAATCTGATATTGTTTTACGATTATTTTCCACCAATTGTTTTTACTTTGGTCTTATAAAATGCTTTTCGTAACATTAAAAGTTGCTTATTGAGTATCTCGCAAATTACTTGTATCCTATAAATTTATAAACTATTTTTAAATTCCATTTTACAAATGGCATGGTTTATATATAAACATAAGAAACGTAATACTTTCGACGAAACTGAGCACTGCATTGCTAGCCCTTAATTATACATGGCCTGATCACCTATGTCTAATTTAGAAGGAGCCATGCTAGGCTGAATAGTAGTCACCTTAAAAATCTTGATAATAAAGAACTTTTTACTTGTATTTTTGATAAAGATAAATAAAATGAAATAAAGTGAAAAGAAGTTTTGAAAACCTTTATATTTTATGCAAGTAGCGCAATTTCTATGCATCCGCATATGTTTTCTTACCTTCTCTTGAACGAATTACGCGCTTACAGGTACGTTTTTACTCGACGATCGTTTTTCCACTTGTTACTTCATTTTGTCTTATAACTGATTTCTTTTGACCGTTCGTCTAATTACTGACTGTTGATAAATGACTTGAAAGTCTCGATATTCTATCCTTCCTTCTCGTCCAATCTTCTTTATGCGACTGGGTAGATCTTTGGAATGTCTCCGCACGTGAATAATGAATTATCACTAGAGTTATTTTCGTATATCCGGGATGACGTCCGTCACTCTCGTTTGTCTCAAAATCCACTCTTGTGAACCATTCTTTGACTTCTCTCTTTAAACACTAACATCGTTTATTTGATTTGTTTTAATTACAAGTGATTATTAGGATATTTCTTTGATTAAAATTTTTGTATGGATCTTATTTCCGATCATGTATCGACCACCGCTAAATTTACGAGCTGATGTTGGTGAACCATAGACCGCACTAACAAAATTGACAACTTGTTTAATCTATTATTTCTTATCGTCTTACCATCAACGCCTTTATTTTATTATTCTCATTAAGAATCCATACGACATTTGCTTCGTCCCCCTTTTGTACCGCTAATTTAGTACTAATTGTTGACCATTATTTCCATTTGTATTCGTTTGTTATCTTGTCACATTTTGAAACCCAAATATATCCCATGTTTATTTTGAAATAATAAACACCTTTATAAATTTCTACAACGTATTATAAAATTTTCATGGAACTTTTATACATTTTCCAATGATTTTCAATTATCGAAATAACCATCACAAGTAAAAGGTCAAATTTATACATCATATTTTGTATAACTAAAACGAATGTTAAAATGAAATTATGGTCTATCTTTTGAACTAATTGACTTATTATACTTTACTTTTAATGTAATGAAATTACCGGTTTAATTTATATTCCTTATAATGATTTAATTTAGAAATTATATTTTCTAAATTGTAACCATCAATATGAGTTTAATTAATAAATTCATGTCATTCTTTCCAAACTTCTTAAGACAACCAAAATAAATTATGAAGCTATTTAACTTCTATTTTTAATATATCATCCTCATCAAAAAGGTACCTCAACTGAGTTTTAAGGTTATACCAAATCCGGGACGGATAATTGTGACAAACGTTTTTTTAATGTTAATATTTAATTCATTCTTCGCTCTCATTTTTCTAGTATTGTGAATTATCATGTTTTACGGTTACGTGAGTCGAGATCCCTCGTCGATCGTCAACCTTAAATCATTTTATCACATCTTGTCCGTTTATGCGTTTATTGAATTCATTTTTATCTCGTTCTGTTCCTCGTATTGAAGATCACTATTTTATTCTGAGTTTAAAACGAATCTCGGGAAGCAGTGTATAAGAAGAAACGATAAGTGTCACCAGGTGATACACAGATTTTATATGGTTCAATTAAGTTCTCGGTATCTTCTCGAATTGATTTCCGGTTCAAAGTGTGACTCAGTTGTTCTTGGTGAAAAAGAAATAGAATTGTTGTCGTTGTTTACACTAATTAAAAATAAAGACTTCAAACAATAAAAATAAAGACAGTAAAAAGAAATACTGAAAGATAAAAACTTGAGGGGAAATTAATGACGAGAAATTAAAAACATGACGAGAAATAAAAAGGCAAACTTAAACGTAAATAAGGTAAACTAAAATTAAATGTAAGTAAATTAAAAGTGCGACTAAGTAAAAGGCGGGAAAAATAAAGTTTAAAATTCAAAAACATAAACTTAAAATAAACTAAAGCTGAAATTATAAAACTAAGAAAAAGTGCTCATTCGGAAAAACACATTCATCCGGAATAAAGTCTTTCATCCGGAATAAATAGCTTCATCCGGAATAATCCTTCATTCGGATAATAGGCTTCATCCTGAACAAATTGCTTCATCCTGAATAATCCTTTATTCGGAATTAAAGGCTTCATCCGGAATAATCCTTCATCCGGAATAATCCTTCATCCGGAATAAATGCCGATTCAGAATAAACAGGAAAACGTTCATCCGGAATAAATTAAACAAAATGCTTCATCCGGAATAAAAGTATTCATCCGGAATAAAACCTTGGTTCGGAATAAAAAACTGACTCGGAATAATATGAAAGAAAATGCTGGTTCGGAAAGTTTAGCTCATCCGGAATATTTAAACTAAAAAGCTTTATTCGGAATAATAATCTGATTCGGATTAATATGAAAGAAAATGCTCATTCGGAATATAAAACTGATGCGGAATAAACCAAAGAAACCTTCATTCGGAATGTGAGTTCATGCGGAATAATTAAAAAAGTAATGATGGTTCGGAATCTGGGAAATTGAACAGTGTGAAGAACAAGGGAGAAAGAAGGGACGAATTTAATTAAAAGTAACCAAAATCAACCAAACGATTAAACCAAAACAACCACTAAACATCAACTAACAATAATCAATCAAAACAAATCAACAAAACTAACAAATATAACCAAATCAATCAAAACCCACTTGATTGAAAACCATAAAAATAAAAGAACATGAACATAAAGATTAAGATTGAGATCAAACAAGAAAGGAAGATGAGAGATTAACAATAAAGATAAAGATTCAATTAACATAAAAGTAAACTTACTTGAAAATTAAAGGTGCAAGACAAGGTAATTAAAGGTGCAAGTAATTAAAGTGCAAAGATTAAAAATGGAAGAGCATAGTTTGTCAAACTAGCCAACAACCTAAACCAATGACTAGTGAGGTGTATTTAGAGGGGAGGAGGGGATTAGTGGAAGGAAGCTTCCTCCCCTCTTTCTTCTTTCTTTAATTACTTGTTAAGTCCTTAATCTTCCAAATTCTTCGACTTTTGTCTCGGGATTAATAAACTCGTCTTGTAATTTCTTCAATAAATTAGACTTGAGTTCTTCGGCTTTTAGTAAACTTCCGTCTTTTGACTTTTTCTTCGATAAATCTTCAGAATTGGTCTTGGACTTCCGTTCTTTTTGCACTCTTGATTTCTTGACTTCGTCTTTTGTCTTTTTCTTCGATAAAAGCCCGTGAAAGCCATGTTTTCTTCCCTTTTAACATTTTGATCCTAAAATCACAACAAAAACACAAACCACGCATAATTCCGACATTTACGACATAAAATACACGTTTTGGCTTGGTTATTATTGTAATTAAGTGGTAAAAGGATGGGTGTTTTCACACCTATCAAATCCCCTACAATTGACCATTGCAATGTCCTCATGCAATGCATTAGTTACAAAGCACGTTTTACATTTTCCATCATAATCAATCCATATTGGCCTTTATTAACGAGATAGAAAATTATAAACATTCAAAGGAAGAAAGTAAGTAAAGAAATCAAAGACATACCTTAGGGTTTTTGAAATGTCATGAATGATCATCATTCTCAAGTTTTCACATTCTCCAAACCAAGCTTAAAAACGAGATCATTGTTATTATAAGTCAGCAAACTAACACGAACTCATGTGGGCTAATTATTTACTTAGACTCCCTTATTCCTAGGTGTATCTTTTATATTTTATTGTTGTCTTGAATGATCACGAGGATGCATTGTTGACTTATTTTGATAGTTATTAAGGCTGAAAATAAAGTGGGACGATTTAATCAATAGTTAGCTAAAGGACAAATCTTTTAAAACTGCTTCTCGGGACCTCATAAAGTTCATATCTTGGCGTAACTCACTTCGCGATTTGAGACCTTTCTCAGACCGATATTTGGCAGCGAGTTCATACTTTAAATCTTGAGAGACGTTCATGAAATAATGGTCTTCTCTTCATAATAGGAATTTCTTCACTTGAAGTTTTGAGAGATTCTTCATACTTGGACCACGACTTCTTCATTTTTCTCCAATCTTTATTTGGGATTTTGATATACAACGATCCGCCTCCTTTTTGGACTTGGATCTATTTATCCTCATACCTTGTTAGGGCCTTTTTGGATAGACATCTCCATGATCTTTACGGGAGTATTTGCTTTTCGTCGTGTGTCTCGATCCTTCATATTGATCTTTGATAAATGATTCTTCACATCACTTTGGATCTTTAGCAACAAAATATAGCCCTCATGCCTTGTTAGGGCCTTTTTGGACACGCCAATCTTCGCATCCCGCTTCAATAAGTTATGCCTTGGCTATGAACTCTAATCATTACCGAGCAACTTTTAAACGATCTTGGGCTAGAAGCTAAGTAACTTTTCAAATCGTACAACCTTATTTATTGTAGATAAATTTATTAACAAGCCATGGGAGAATAGGATTATAATTAACTCACATAAATTCACGAAAGAATACCAAACTTATAATTGACTCTATCATCTCTCGTTCTCCACAATTTAAAATCTTAAGGAATGAGACTCGTGGATGCTTAGCCTATTAAGTCGAAGTTTTGGGTTTTCGAGTCGCCTATAGGATCTTGCAAACTCTTAGACTTTTTTCAAGTTTAGAAATCGCATTTTAAAGTTCCCTTGATAAACGACTCTCTAGGATCAATTATAGGAACTTGCGAAAAGTTCTTGTTCTTAACCCGTGGGAGTTAAGACTTTCGCGTTTTATAGCTCCCTATATAAAAGCCTAGCAAAACTTGACTTAAACACGTTAAGGATACTAGCTAGAGTAAACTCGGGTTGAATCAAAAGATTCACAATGTTTGAAAATTAAAACTACTTTATTAAAAGTTATTCTAGCAAGAAAGAAAAAAACTATACAAAAGTAAAACTACTAGGCAAAAATAGATCAAAATTTTTGAAAAATGTCGAAAAATTGATTTTCCGGTTAAAATGAGGACAAATACAAGGAAAAGGCCACTTAACTTCGATAGAAGTCCCCCCTACACTTGATATAAACATTGTCCTCAATGTTTAAGCATGTGGGAGTAAACTCCCCTACACTTAGGACATTGTGCACGTTGTTTAAATGCTTCTAAGGAAAAGACAACTAACGAGATTCCTGTTTTAATATTGAGAAATATAAAATAGTGAATCGAAAAGAGTTTAGGATAGAACCGGGAAGACGGGTACACGGAATCACGGGTCGTCAAAAGTCATCAAGAGTGTGTCTTTGAAGCTCTAATCCCTGCACATGATAAGAAATAAAACAAGAAACACCAACGGGGCTCCCCCTACACTTATGGTGAAAACAAGTAAAGATAGATAGATAATTGGGTTGCCTCCCAAAAATCGCTTGTTTATATTAACCGAGTCACGAGCCTGACTCGTCCCTGAAATAAATGGTCCATGGGGAAGCCTCAAATGTAATACCGGGATCAAAGACCTTGTCCTCGTTCCCGGTTGACATCATTAAAGGGGAGGCGGGAGGATAAGTCTTGAATGGGAGAAAAGTCCTTTCATCATACGAAAAGTATGTGAAGTCAAGATCCACGGGAGGTGGGGTGGGTAAAGTAAGCACATTGTCATCCCCCAAAGACAATGGATGTTGAGCACTCGACAAAGCCGTAATGTTATCAATCATGAAATAGTGAATGTCACCTCCCGGGTCAAAGCACTCATCCTCCATAATAGTGGCTAAAGGGGAGGAAGAAAGGTGCTCGGGAGGGGGACTTGGGTCAATACCTTCCTGCAGCAAATTATCAAAAGTAATATCCCCCTCCATGTCATCATCATCAATACCCGGAGGTATTGAGTGAATGTCGATTTCTTCCAGCAATGGGTCATTATCTTCAACGGGGGGAATAGATGGAGGTAAAGACTCGGAAAGAGGAGGAGAAGTCAACTCTTCGATTTGAGCAATAAGAAGATGCACTTTCCGTAATATGTCGCGGAGAATCACGTCTTCCACCTCATCTTCAAGAGCAAGTTCATCGGTTAACTTCTCGTAATCCGGAGAGAATAACTCGTCATCGCCCGCATCTCCCGGTGGAGATTGAGAAATTTCAAAAGTGAAATTCTCATAGCGCGGAGAAAAATCGGTATCATCGGGATCGGCCTCCTCTGTAAGAGCAACGTCGTCCTCAAGCTCCATAGTAGTCGGAATGTCACAAACCTCATCATCAAATAATTTGTCGAGACCCAAATCACTAATCTCACTCAATGAATCACCATCCTTAGACGCATTAGGAATATCGAGAGTAGGAATAGCAACTTCAAAAGATGGGTCAAGAGCGTAGACATCATCCTCGTCATCATCATCATAATAGACGGGACCATTCCAATTAGGAGTGACGTAGTCGTCTAACTCTTCCTTGATAACCTCCACATCTTTAAGAAGCTCATGAAGCAAATTTTGTTGTTCATCTCCCCGAGTATGTTCAATTAAACCAATTCTATCCCACGCTGTAATTAAACATTTTGGTGTAGAAAAGAAGGTAAAACGACCAAATTGGCTCAAAAAGGTGTTGGTAGATTTCAAGATTTCGTCACCATCAAGCAAAGGTTGCCTTTCCTGATGCAAGTCAGCTCGGATTTGAGCTAAACTTTCTAGAACATGGTTCAAAGAAGTGAGTTGTTAGTCAAGACTAATTTGCTGAGAGGATTGATGATTGAAGGTGTGATGTGGGGGCTCAAAGTTATACACACTGGGATGATAGCACGGAACTTTCTCAAAGACCTTCGACGAATCACAAGAAGAAGCATCGTGAGGGCCCCCACAAATATAGCACCACGGGTATGGAGAAAAACCCGGTGAGTTTTCTGGATAGCTATTTCCATTGTCATAATTGTAACCCGGTTCTTGCCCGTGATCATACGGGTATCGAACCGGACACGAAACATGCCAATGATAATCCTTCCACAATAGATGCAAGGGGGATTAGGAGGTGGATTAGAAAAGGACGAATTAGTCGAGTTGCACAATGGACAAAATCCGAATTGTGTGTTGTCGATATCGTTTCCGCACCGCTCACATGTACACCATTGACATGAGTCGTTCCCGTATAAACGTCTCCCACACCCGACGCAATGGACATAAGAATCCATAAAGAAAAATAGATAAGCAAGAAGAATATTCTTGGTGCAAAACTTTGAAAAAGAAATGCTTTTTATGATTTTTGAAATGTTTTTGGGATTTTTTGAAAATTTTTGACACGAAAAATAACGTTCACGAATGGACGGATCCTAAAAGCCAACGCGTCTCTCACAAAAAACCGTTAATCTTCACGAAAAGAGCCGACAGCGGCGCCATTTGATACACAGATTTTATATGGTTCAATTAAGTTCTCGGTATCTTCTCGAATTGATTTCCGGTTCAAAGTGTGACTCAGTTGTTCTTGGTGAAAAAGAAATAGAATTGTTGTCGTTGTTTACACTAATTAAAAATAAAGACTTGAAACAATAAAAATAAAGACAGTAAAAGAAATACTGAAAGATAAAAACTTGACGGGAAATTAATGACGAGAAATTAAAAACATGACGAGAAATAAAAAGGCAAACTAAAACGTAAATAAGGTAAACTAAAATTAAATGCAAGTAAATTAAAAGTGCGACTAAGTAAAAGGCGGGAAAAATAAAGTTTAAAATTCAAAAACATAAACTTAAAATAAACTAAAACTGAAATTATAAAACTAAGAAAAAGTGCTCATTCGGAAAAACACATTCATCCGGAATAAAGTCTTTCATCCGGAATAAATAGCTTCATCCGGAATAATCCTTCATTCGGAATAATAGGCTTCATCCGGAAAAAATTGCTTCATCCTGAATAATCCTTTATTCGGAATTAAAGGCTTCATCCGGAATAATCCTTCATCCGGAATAATCCTTCATCCGGAATAAATGCCGATTCGGAATAAACAGGAAAACGTTCATCCGGAATAAATTAAACAAAATGCTTCATCCGGAATAAAAGTATTCATCCGGAATAAAATCTTGGTTCGGAATAAAAAACTGACTCAATATGAAAGAAAATGTTGGTTCAGAAAGTTTAGCTCATCCGGAATATTTAAACTAAAAAGCTTTATTCGGAATAATAATCTGATTCGGAATAATATGAAAGAAAATGCTCATTCGGAATATAAAACTGATGCGGAATAAACCAAAAAAACCTTCATTCGGAATGTGAGTTCATGCGGAATAATTAAAAAAGTAATGCTGGTTCGGAATCTGGGAAATTGAACAGTGCGAAGAACAAGGGAGAAAGAAGGGACGAATTTAATTAAAAGTAACCAAAATCAACCAAACGATTAAACCAAAACAACCACTAAACATCAACTAACAATAATCAATCACAACAAATCAACAAAACTAACAAATATAACCAAATCAATCAAAACCCACTTGATTGAAAACCATAAAAATAAAAGAACATGAACATAAAGGTTAAGATTGAGATCAAACAAGAATGGAAGATGAGAGATTAACAATAAAGATAAAGATTCAATTAACATAAAAGTAAACTTACTTGAAAATTAAAGGTGCAAGACAAGGTAATTAAAGGTGCAATTAATTAAAGTGCAAAGATTAAAAATGGAAGAGCATAGTTTGTCAAACTAGCCAACAACCTAAACAAATGACTAGTGAGGTGTATTTATAGGGGAGGAGGGGATTAGTGGAAGGAAGCTTCCTCCCCTCTTTCTTCTTTCTTTAATTACTTGTTAAGTCCTTAATCTTCCAAATTCTTCGACTTTTGTCTCAGGATTAATAAACTCGTCTTGTAATTTCTTCAATAAATTAGACTTGAGTTCTTCGGCTTTTAGTAAACTTCCGTCTTTTGAATTTTTCTTCGATAAATCTTCAGAATTGGTCTTGGACTTCCGTTCTTTTTGCACTCTTGATTTCTTGACTTCGTCTTTTGTCTTTTTCTTCGATAAAAGCCCGTGAAAGCCGTGTTTTCTTCCCTTTTAACATTTTGATCCTAAAATCACAACAAAAACATAAACCACGCATAATTCCGACATTTACGACATAAAATACACGTCTTAGCTTGGTTATTATTGTAATTAAGTGGTAAAAGGATGGGTGTTTTCACACCTATCACCAGGATTTATGCGTGTACTTGTGAAATGATTGAGGACCGAGTTATCAATGGCAACTTATCATGGATATGAAGTTTTTGTAATTTTACTTGCTACTATCGAAGGATAAAGTTTTATTATCAAAGTTCGTTCAAGGTTTTCTCGAGGATCAACGGTGGAGATCTATATTTGATGTTTACGTTCGGCCTTTTCTTTTTATGTACTTATATGGTATGTGATCTAGTCGAATGATCGTAAGTTGTGAGAACTTGAGACGGCATCATCCGATGACGTCCGATCATGTCGAACACGTACCATGTAATATCTTTTTGACCTACAACGACGACGCTTATTGAGTCTGTGACTGCGCATGAAGCGGAAGTGAGATTGTGTCCTAGTATTATTTTTTTCTTGAGAATGGATCTGTGTGTGAGCACACTTCGATAACAAAAAAATATTATCTTGTTATTTTTCGGTTATGCGTCCATGGCTATCCGGCCAGTGGCTATCCTTTAAATTGCAACATTCCTTTTAACTGGACTTACCCGAAAATCCTGTCATCTATTCTTGTCGTCGAATGAGCTTCGTGTGATTCATAAAATTTTCATGTGTCGAGCTTGACGGGTGACTGGTGGATAAGGATTTAATTATTCCTTTTTGGTGAGATACAACTTGACGACAAATTGCGTTTTGTAAAAGAACCAGTGGAGATCGTGGATCGAGCTTCACGTGGGAACGTGAGGACTTCTTTATAAGGAATGCCCACATCCTTCCGGGTAGTGAACTACTCGAGCATGAGGTGAGTTGAGCGCCGGGACGTCGCTCCCTTAAGGTGGTGAGGATGTAAAACCCGTAAAAATAAGGTCATAATTTAATTATATTTTCAAGTATTTTGAAGTATTTTATAACGTTAAATACTATTATGCTTAACGGTTTAAGTTGGAATCCGATATTAAATATTATATTTTAATATTTTGACGAGTAACGAGCACTACTAGTGATCGCGATACCGACGGATGCCCAAAAATTTTATATTTTATTATCGATCGTTTCGATATTTAATATTTTCGACGATATCGTTTTAATTACGTATCGAGTCGTTATATTATTAATTCCCGTGTGCGTTTAAACTTTTAAAAAGTATTTTTACGAAACCCGAGTCCCGTAAATATTTGTAAAATTGACTTTTAGTCATTTCCCGCTTTTTAACTAATATTTACAGTTTGGACCAAAACTATCACAAATTGGCAAAAACTACCCTAACCTTACACTATATATATGAATTCCACTAACACATTTCATTTAAAAATTCATTTAAACAAAATCAACCACCTCTTTCCTCCTTTTTCTTCTTTTGGCCGTACACCACAACACACAAACCACCAAAAGTTTTGATTTTCTTGTTTGATTCAATCCAAACTAAAACAAGTCCACCTCTTAATTTTTCAAGGTGATTCTAATGGTACTATTTTTACCAACATGCATTAAGTTTTTTATTTTGATAAAAACTAGGCTTGTTAGGTTAGGATTATGATCATGCATGTGTTAGAAATGATGATCAAATGATGTTTATGCAATGTTTTTTTTAAAAGATGAGCTTTTAATTTTTGGGTTTTGATTTTTGTGATGATACAAGTGTTAGGATTGGTTTATGGTGATATTAAGATGTTAGGTTGATGATAAAAATTGTTAGTTTTGATCAAAAACTTGATTTTGTATGGTTTTTAAATGGTCAATTTTGGGCAGTAGGTTTGAGGCCATATTTGGGGGTCTTAAGTCTGAAAATAGGTTGATATTATTGGATTATGTTATACAGAATTTCGTTAGCTTCGATTTGATATAAAATAGGCCTTCCAACTCCAAACGAGGTGGAAGATACACTAGTTTGATTTTCGTGTACCGGGAGACGAGTGTTGACACAATCCGAAAATTGTTGTCGATATTTGGATCGAATCTCGGGGACTATAAAATGAGTTTCAAAAGGATTCAAGGGCTGTTCTCAGGCTCAAAGATTAGTATATTGAGTCTTTTTTTAGAATCAAGTGTCGGTTTTAGAAATAGAGTTGTTTTGAATTGTCAAAATGGTTTCGTAAGTCAAGGTCGCTAAACTGTCCAAATTTTGTAATTCAAAGATGAGTCGGGCAGGGAACTTTAGGAGTAAAATCTTTTGATGGGCTCTTGGGAGAACTTTCTACATATAGTACGTGAGTTCCTCAGGTGGTATCATGAAATTTTGATGTGTCTAAGTATGGGAAAACGGCTTGGACATTCGGTATGTTCCGGCAGATTTTTATTAAAGACATAGAATAATAAAATGAATATACAGGAGAGTGTAATAGAATCACTTTTATCGTTTTCTCTCGAGTTGTCGTGATTTTATACTTGAGTTTAATTTTATTATGTAGCATTTATTTCTCGAGTCTATTATTAATGTATGCACCTTATTTGCTAGGTTGCGGTTCTCGTGTTTATCGGGCATCTATTATCGTCGGCGATCGTCTTCAACTACTTCTACTACTTAAGGTGAGTCTATAGCCTCGCTTTATACTAGTTATTAAATGATTTTAAACCCGCAAGGGGGAATACATGTTTTTATAAACTTAGAACACAAGTCTTTTATGCTATGCTTGTCCCTCTTTGAATGGACCCGTGGTTGCCTTTAAATTGCATTAAGTGACTACCATTGTTAAAGCCTCAATTATGGACCGTTAATTAGCCTATGATGGGTTAACCGCTAGTACAATTAATAGATCTATGGGGGAAGCCGCCCCGGTTCAGTTTGTGTGGACTTGTCACAAAAGCTTAGGCCCGACTTCCACACTGTTTGAACATATTGTATTGAGAAGTCAGGTATACGGCAATGTACCAATAATCTGTAGGTAACAACAATTAATAAATATCCTGTCTTAATAGACCTACAAGAGAGTGTCAAAGGGCTCAGTTCCATGAGCTTATTGTAATTTATGCTATATACAATTATTATTGTTGATGCAAATTATTATTCGATGCTTATTAAGCATGCCACAAACTTATAATCTTTGCTTGTGTTCAAATTGATTACATAAACCTATAGATTTCACTCGGCATTTTTGTTGATTGTTTTACTCACATGTATTTCAGGTAATCAAGAAGTGGAAGCTAAGAGGTCACGGGGATTGAAGTTGTGCACTGCTTTTGTTGTTCAAACTCTTTGATTTATTTATCGTTCCATTTTTCAAAAGAAACTAATATGTTGTTTTAACTTATCTTTTGGTAATGATTACTTGGGACTACGCTACTCTAATGAATGTTTTAGGAACGATAAATCTAAAACGTCTCTTTTCGAGTCGTTCTTTATAAATTGTGTGTTTTTACACCATTGTTTAGCACCCAAAGATATATTCCGTTGCGTGTAAATTTGGGGGTGTTAAAGAAACCTTTCGACAATACCCTTTATTTTCTTTTGTAAAATCACTATGAATTTAATTTCAGATCACTTGGGACACAAAAATTGATGCCTTTGTAATATACATGAACAACATTTCAAGGATCCGAATAACAAGTTTAACTTTACTATGTAAGTCTTTTAGTTTAAAGTTTTTGCGACCTTTATTATTTTGATGCAAAATTTGGTAAACATAAAAATTTTCTTCAGAAAATGTGAAAATCATGGATATATTATGTCTTTCTCGTTTCTCATAGAAAGAACAGTAATGTTTTGTTTAAATTTTAAAATTTTATGTAATACATTTGAATAAGTATCACGAGTTCCATTCTATAGGCCATCACCATGAAATCAATTGCGTCATAATTGGAACTTTCATGTATGTTCTCTTAAAGTTTTGTCGTTGATAGATAATACCTTTAATAAAATAGATTAACCAATATGTGACTCTACCATTTTGTTCGTGTCCATTAGACACCTTGTATCCGTTTATGTGTGTTAGTGGTTAGCTAATTGTTATCCTACCCAAAAGTGAGTCTTGTATCGGTTCATACGAGTCATTCATGTTCTACCTTTACAACTTATCACCAATTGAGATGAGATTTTGGACTTCTTTTTGAAATTTTAAGTGAACTGTGAATTAACATAAGTCACTCACCAACTAATTTTCATTGTTTGCTATTATTAAAAATAGTTTTAAAATTAATACTGTTTAAATGTTCTCTAGTGTACCAATATAGTTTTATCTAAGATTTGTATGACCTTTTATGGTGTATCTCTAGATTAATACTCTTTTAGCATTAGTCTAAAATCTACGTTTCATTAACAGTTTTGTATCTATATTTTAGCTAAAAATATATTAAAAAACAAACATTGAAATACACAAAAGGTTACAGTGGCATATCACTCCATTTAGTTGTTTACAATTATATTATAATTTGGCTAAATGTAATTTCTTGATGTCATGTTGCGATAAAAATAGAATCGTACTTAATTGCAATTATTTTGTTTC
Organism: Glebionis coronaria; assembly: GCA_025667525.1. NCBI lineage: Eukaryota > Viridiplantae > Streptophyta > Magnoliopsida > Asterales > Asteraceae > Glebionis > Glebionis coronaria. Next base: position 69,896,156 of record CM046877.1, on the reverse strand, counting down.
TATTATACCTACAGTGTGTGCGCAAGTGTTTTTTACAGTTGACCAAAAAGTCGTACACTTTAATCCTTATTAGGAAAACCATTAAGCACGATCTATATAGAAGAAAAATTATATTTGGTATGTAAAATGAACATAAAAGGGAATCCATTTAGTGATATTTCTAAGGCAAGATGATAAGACTTTAAATATCCCGTTCTTGGAGTTGATCAAATCAAGCAAAGAAAACTTAAACACAACTTTCTCTAATATCCCTACAAAACTTATCTTATCCTTGAAAGATGGCTAGGCATAGTAAAGATCTCCAAATGATCAAACGAAAAAATGAAGAAAGAAAGCAACTTATCGGTAACTTTCTCTAAACGTCGTTCTCGTCTGTTCAAAAAAGCGAATCTATTGGTAAGAGGGGTTTTATTGATTGGTGATTTAGGGTTTTTTCACCATTGTTACAAGAAAAGGTATGCAATTTTAAACATTTATGTTAATTACTTTTGTGTGCGTATGTGATCTACTTGTTCCGCTGTGTTTTACTCTTGAAATGTGTATATTTGAGCAATTAGGTTGTTAAATTCTTACATATTCTCAAAGTGTTTTAATTAATGATATTATAAATAACCAAATTGATCTTAGTTAACCACTCAAGGGTGGCTTAGTGGCAAAAAGATTTGTGGCTATCACTCCAAAGTGTGTGAGGTCTCAAGTTCAATTCCCACTATGTGCAAACAACCTTGAAGTGGTCACGCCGACCTCCTGAAAAGGGAGGGCTTTACCTGGTTTGAGTCTGTGTGGCGGTGGGCTCAAACCCCGTGGATTAGTCGGCTAATGAGTCGGAAATCACGGTTACCAAAAAAAAATTGATCTTAGTTTGCATCTTTTGTGGGGGAGAATATGAAATTAGTGTATTCTAAATAAAATTTCTCTTGTGGTCACACATGTTTTGAGACAATTACTAATCAATCCGTGGATCAAAATCCTCCTATGAGGAGGATTTTTTTAAAGCGGTCTACAGTCTTCTTAACACCTGGAAAACCCATCGATAATACCGTGTATTTTTTTGAAAATAAATCTGACTTTATTTTCAGGTCACCTGGGACACAAAAACTGATGCCTTTATAGTAATACATGAACAAAATTTTAACGGTCTGAATAACAAGTTTAACCTTAATATGTAAGTCTTTTTGTTTCTAGTTTCTCCGACCTTTACTATTTTGATGCATCATTTTAGAATAGGAAATTTTTCTTCAGGATCTGTGAATGTCTTTGATATATTGTTTCTTTCTCATTTCTCATAGAACTACAGTTATGTTTTGTTTAAATTTTCAAATGTTTTGTGGAATACATTAGAATAAGAATGGTGAGTTCCATTCCATAGGCCATCAACATGAAATCAATTGCTGTCATAATTGGAACTTTCATGTACGTTCTCTTAAAGTTCTGTCATTAATAGATAACACCTTTAACAAAATTAATTAACCAAAATTTAACTCTGTCAATGTTCCATGTCTTTTGTTCGTGTCCATTATACACCTTGTATCCGTTTATGCGTGTTAGTAATTGGCTAAGTGTCATCCTACCCAAATATGAGTCTCGTTGTATCGGTTCATACGAGTCATTCTTGTTCTACCTTTAGAACTTATCACCAATTGTGATGAGCTTTTGGACTACTTTTTGACATTTTGAGTGAATTGTAAATTAACATAAGTCCATCAGCAACTAATTTTCATAAGTTTGCTATTATTAAAAATTGTTTAAAATTTTATACTGTTTAAATGTTCTCTAGAGTACCAAAAAATGTTTATCTGAGATTTGTATGACCGTGTATAGTGTAGCTCTAGATTAATACTCTTTTAGCATCCGTCTAAAAATCTATGTTTCATTAACTGTTTTGTATCTATATTTGAGCTAGAAATATATTTGAAATAAACAATGAAATTTACAAAAGGTGGTAGTGGCATATCATCCCTTTTTCTTGCTTACAATTGTATTCTAATTTTGGCTAAATGTAATTGTTTGATGTTATGTTGCGATAAAAAGGAATCATACTTAACTTCAATTATTGCGTTTCTATCATATTGTGTGTGTAAGTTTTTTTATTATAAGCTATACACTTTTAATCTTCATTAGAAAAACCATTAAGCACGATATTTATAGAATAAAAACTACATTTGGAATGTAAAAATGACATAAAAGGAATACATTCAGTGGTATTTCTAAGGCAAGATGATAAGACTTTAAATATCACATTTTTGGAGTTGGTCAAATCATGCAAAGAAAACTTAAACACCACTTTCTCTACTATCCCTAAAAAAATTATATTATCCTTGAAAGATGGCTAGGCATAGTAAGGTTCACCAAATGGTCAAAATCAAAAAATTGGAGGAAGAAAGTAACTTATCGGAAACTTCCCCAAACGTCGTTTTGGCCTGGTCAAAAAAGCGAGTGAGTAAAGAATCTTGTGTGGGGTAGAAATCGCTATTACCGTCTTCTCTCTATCCAAGAAAGCATTTTCCTTTGTTTATTCTAGAGATGGTTACTGATCGTTACCTTAATGAAAATCTTCCATCAAGTTCAAACCGCTCTCTACTAATAGAAGCACATCTAAATGCTCATATACATGAAATCAGTAGACGTCTTACTTACACGGATAGTCAAGTAGATATCGAGAAAAACAAAAACAATGAGCTTACAAAGATCAGGAAAGAGGGACAAGATAGCTAGTGGTGGGAAGCTCCAATAGAGAGCCTTGGATTGAAAGAACTTGAGTAGTTAATCGTACAATTAGAGGTTCTTGGAAAAACATTGAAGAGATATGAGAGAGGAGTGTAGAAAAGCGGTTAAGGTTATGGCACTTTCCCCTATCTCTAGTTACATGGAGAAAGGTTTAGAATATGAATTGTCCATTATTCCTCATGGGCTTGTGCTCGGATATGGCCATTTTAGTAACTGAGAAAGGTAAAATTATTTGAATTGTCCATAACTCCTCATGGGCTTGTGAGTTCTATAGTTTTTGAATGATATCCGAGCACAATCCCATGTGAAGTTATGGACAATCCATATTATGAACCTTCTCTTTGGAACAAGAGCGTTAGCCGCTTCTGCGATACTCGTCTCTTGTTGCTCTTTGATGTTGTTTCCAAGAACCTCCAATTGTTCCTTTAAGTGCTCAAGATCTTTGAATTACAGTTCTCTATTCGAGCTTCCCATTAATGGTTTTCTTATCCCTCTTTTCAGATCTTTCTAAGCTCATCACTTTTGTTATTCTTGATATCTAGTTGACTATCTACATGAGTGAGACATCTACAAGTTCATGTATATTAGAATTTCGACGTGCTTCCATAAGTAGAGAGTTGTTTGAACTTGATGGAAGATTTTCTCTGACGTAACAATCAAGCATCATCTCTACAAAGGGATGACCAAAGGAATTTTATTTCTTGGCAGGGGAGAATACGAAAATAGCGATTTCTACCCAACACAAGATGCTTAACTCATTCGCTTTTTTGAATAGGCCCGAACGACGTTTGGAGAAAGTTTTCGATAAGTTGCTTTCTTTCTCCATTTTTTTATTTTGATCTTTTGGCGGCCCTTTCTATGCCTAACCATCTTTCAATGGTAACATATTTTTTTAGTGTTAGTAGAGAAAGTGGAGTTCAAGTTTTCATTGCTGGATTTGATCAACTCCGAGAACTAGAAGGATATATAAAGGCCTATAATCTTGCTTCGAAATACCACAAAATGTATTCCTTTTATGTCTTTTTGGCATCACTAATGTAAATTTTCTTTTATGTACATCGTGCTTAATGGTTTTCCTAATAAAGATTAAAGTGTAGCTTCTTGGTCAATAGTAAAAAACGTACACATATTGTATGATAGAAAAACAGTAATTACAATTAAGTGTGATTCCTTTTAATCCCAACATGGCATCAAACAATTATATTTATACAAAATTTAAATATAATTGTAAGCAAGTAAAAGGAATGAAATGCCACTACCTCCTTATGTGTATTACCGTGTTTGTTTTTTAAATATATTTTAGCTCGAATATAGATACCAAACTATAAATGAAAAGTAGATTTTTAGACTAATGTTACAAGAGTATTAATCTAGAGCTACACTATGCAAGGTCATACAAATCTTTGATAAAAATATCTTGGTACACTAGAGACCATATAAACAGTATTAATTGTTAAACGATTTTTAATCATAGCAAACATATAAAAATTAGTTGGTGATTGACGTACATCATCTCGGTTGGTGATAAGTGGTAAAGTTAGAACAAGAATGACTCGTATGAACCGATACAATGAGACACTTTTTGGGTAGGTTAATAATTAGCTAATTACTAATACGCCTAACCGAATACAAGGTCTATAATGGACACGCACGAAAGACATTGACCATTTTGGTTACTTAATTTTGTTAAAGGTGTTATCTATCAACGAAAACAGAACTTTAGGAGAGCATACATACACGTATCAATTACGACGCAATTGATTCCAAGTTGATGGCTTATAAAATGGAACTCAGGACTCTTATTCTAGTGTGTTCCCAAATCATTTGAAAATTTAAACGATACAGAACAGTAGATTTAGTGACAAACGAGAAAGACATAATATATCCAATATATTCACATTTGTTACTCTCGTTGAAGAAAATTCCACTATTCTACCAAACGATGCAACGAAACTATGAAGTTCCAAAAAGTAGAAACAAAAAGATTTACATAGTAAAGTTAAGCTTATTACTCACATCCTCCATATGTTGTTCATCCATTATTAAAAGGACTATTATATTTCATGGAAATGAAATAGTTTATGAAGTGTTAAAAAAAGAAGTTAGCATGTTTTTTGAATTGCACATTCCATAAATTGTAAATTTTTAGCTTGTATTTCGAGAAAAATAAAATCGAATTGGATTAGATTTTAACGATTAATGGCTTGTAAGACTCAACTTAAAAAAAAGAGATGAGAAAAGTTTTTTAATTTTATGAGTTGATCTTTTACTACTGTAATTTGGTGTATATTGAACGTTTTTCTATATCATAAATAAAAAGTCATATGCAAATTTAAAGAAATAATATAGTTTATGAGATGTTAAAAAATCATGTTTTCTGAATTGCACATTTCGTAAATTCTAATTTTTTAGCTTGTGCTTCAAGAAAAGTAAGATCGATCAACATAACACACATGTTTGTCCTTCTCACTACCGATTGGACAGAAGATTCACATCGCTAAAAAAAAGGTTTATGTAATCGGGAAAAATGGTTACGGTTGCGGCTCCTAAACCTTTCTTATTTAATTTAAAGTTTATTTCATTGTATAAGCTCCACCGGCAAAAGCAATGAGTGCTACTAGGGGCGAACATTTAAGATGGATAAAACATTTAAGATGGATACTTATAGGTGCTACTATTTAATGGATACTTCAGTTCGATCGGTACGGTTTGGTTCGGTTCGGTTCATTCCGGTTCGGTCTTATCAGAAACTTTATAATTATGCCTATTATGATCGGATCAAACCAGATCACATCATTTCGGTCCAGTCTCGGTTCGGGGTTTTAGACTATTTCGGTCTTTGGTCCGGTACGATTTTGATCGGTCCGGTTCGAGCCAAATGCTCAGCCCTAGTTGCTACTATTGGTATCTTTTCGGGATTATAAGGAAGATATTAAAAAGTACTTTATTCATTTTAACTTCTCAGTTTATAGTATAATATATTTTTTTTATTAATATCTATTTTGTGTTTTTTGTCAAATTAATAATTTTGAATTATTAAACTTTTTATTTATATTTTTTTTTTCATATCTTTAGTTTTTTAGTTTTGTGATATGAATAAAATTATAAAAATAAAAAGAATGCAACAAACAAGTGTACAAATGATAGTTTAAAGGGGGGTTTTGGTAAATAAAAGAAACGATGGTGATATGATGCAATGGTGCTAGTGGATCATTACATATTTACATAGTATAACATTTTAAGCTTCGAAAGATTCTATATAAGATATCGATCAATTATTTACAGTATCTTAACATCGTCATATCATAATCTAAATCTTAACAACCAGGTGAATATGGTGAATATCAGAATATGACCTTTATTTTGTAAAAAGTGTAATGATTGTTGTTTTTTTCAAACCGTGTGACTATTTTTTCTAATTCACACGTATTTGGGACTTACTTTTTAACTGTGTTGCCTCCATGGTTCTAAAGAGTCCGCTAAGGTCTGCCTTAAGGCGCGTTAAAGTTTTAACACGTATTTGGGACTTACATTTGAATTTGAACTTGAATATGCTTCATCTTAATTTTTAATTTTCTGTTCTTAAAGTTTAGTCAAATCGCATGTTTCGTTTCAAAAAATTACGAAAGTACAAGGATGAAGAAACCTTTGATTAAAAGGAACATATAGGGTTGCCCCTATATAACTGATTAATTTACATTTTTGAATAGTTAAAGTGTAGAACTTCTATGGTTAATCTGTTATTTTGGAAACAGTTTTAATGTGATTCCAATTTGGTTTACATTTTGTTGCAACTTTTATGCAGCATTGGAATACAAGATGAAACGTTTAGCACAAGAGTGAAAGATAAATGGGGTTTCCCCTCTTTTGCTTTGGTCAACAAAGCTACTAGACAGGCAATTAAGCACTCAACCGGTTGTGGCCAGCCGGTATGAATTCATCTACACTAGTTCTACTTTTACGTTTGAATTCGAACGACAATGAATCATTAGACGTAAAAATATGACCATTTTTTTGTGAATGGTTGTGCAGGTTCAGCTTGTCGAATACAATCGAAATAAGCTTGATGCGTCCGTTCTTTTGACCCAGGGTGCGGACTTGGGAGACCGTTTTCATGCCGTGATGATGGTGAACAAGACTCAGCTTAAACTAGATGCATGGAATGGCGATAAAGACTATGGCGTTATTCGTGATGGTAACATAGTTGTTCTTTGGGATTGGACTAATAAAAATAATCCGAGGTGGACGACCGGCCCTTTTTCTAAGTTTCTCGAACAATCACGATTATCCTTGTAATCACAAACGGACGAGTAGAAAACGCTGAACAAAAATGTGTCGGGTCAATCTGACTAATTTCGCAATGGCTACACCTTTTCCTACAACCTTAGCAGCTGCGACAATCAAAGTTGTAAGCCAACCTCTTGTGCGCTGGGAATATCATCGTACGGAGTTCTCATGACATGAAACTATTACTCTTTTATGTGTGTTCTTATGGCATATGGCTCTATATTCATGGTCACTGTTAAGCTAATATGTATGTTCAAATGATGCTGCTTTTTAATGGTATGATGGTCTAATGTGAATAACGTTACAGCACTCAATAAGGTCAGTACATGATCGAGACACTATCAATGTCTTATGTCAGTGTTGGTTTATATATAGGGAAGGAGAAGAGAAGAAAAGCTTTGTTTAATATTTTCAGGATTACTAAATGATGAATTAATGAATGCATTATATAAACTTGGTAAATTTAGGGAACAAAAGTAACTTTGCTAATCCTTATCAACCATAGAGAATTCTATTGAAGGAAAACAAGGTACTAAACTCATAAGTTTTTTTTTTCCTTCTTTCCAAAATATTTAAATTGCTAGAGTATAAAAACTCTATAAACAGTACGAGTAACTTATTCGTAGTTGAACGAATCCCATTTACATACCTCATCATATGGGGCGGACTCAAAACATTCGGTCGTCAGGTGTATATATTTTTTGAAAGTACAAAAAAGAAACTAAAATATATGATTTCATTCTAAGTAGTAAATAAATTAAGAACATATCTAATCCGTTTCTTACAATCTTTCATACCGAAAAATATACATAAATCTAGATTTTTTTTGAAAAAATTTACATTACGCGTGACAAACTGTCATTGATTTTCGTGAACCCGAAAACCACCTAGGTCGACCCCTATACTGATACATGTGCAAATCAATCTTTGCATAACATGTAATAATGATAGTGAAAGTTTCATGCGAACCAAGGTGAGTAAAAGTTTCATGGGAACCAAAGTGATTAATAAATTTATGCTATAAGAACCAATCAAAGTTAAAGTTATCATGTACGCGTATATGCTTTAATTTGTTTAATCAAGCTCCATCAACTTTTAGCAAAACGTGATTCATATGACCACTCATGTAACTTTACGACTGTCACTCAAAAACGTGATTCATGAAAAGGGGGATTTGGAATTGATTCTATTTCAAATGAACTGTCACTCAAAAATAATTGTTAATTGCTTCCACAAAGAATATTATGTTATGATTCTAAGGCTGGTGGAAGTGGCATATAAGTGACTCACCGTTACTTTAGCGTCATCTCAACTTTTTAACAAACTCACCCAAATTCTCCACACGAGATAATGGCACTCACCCAAACTCATTATAAATCACCACTACTTTTTTATTAAACATTTTTTATTCATACATTTTTAATACAGATACATTAAAAATAAAAACACAGTACGAAATTAAAAGACGATACATAGGAAATTAAAAAACAACATTTAAAACAAAATAGATAAAATAAAAATACATAATACGATTAGTCAGTTCCCGGATCCGAATCCGAAAGCTGGCGAGATAACTCCCAACGCATTGTATCTTCTTCATCTTCTTCCACTATAATTTGTGCCTCCAGCTCCGTTCGTTCCCTTTCTTCTTCTTCCAGAGTTTCTCTCAACACTTTTTGATCTAGGTATAGTTGATACACCTCATTTTCAGTCATTCTGCCATCTGAGTCATTTGGAATTGGAAAGGGTAGATCGGGAGACACATTTCGGCGTCGATGTTGTTGTGACGAAGAACCGATATGAGTTGTTTGAGATCTGGATGAAGAACCGATATGAGTTTGAGATGAATAACCCAAGTTATTAAGCCATTCAGTATTTTTCTGAATTCGAGCCTCCAATTTTGCCGACTTTCTAAACAAAGATCCGCATATTTTGAAATCGGTATCAATTTGATTATTTAGATACGTATCGATTAAATGACGTTTCTGTGGGGAAACATCACGGATTTCTCACATGTCGTGCGCAGTGTCGTATTAGCGTCGTACGCGGCATCAAAATCTTCAGCTAACCACTTAAGTGCATCCTGGCGACATTGTTGTTGATTTATTTGTTTCTGAAGCAGAGCCTTAATCTCGTCATTAGTGTGTGGAAAAGAGCATGCCATTTTTGATTTAGAAATTGGGTTTAAAAATACAAAAAGTTGTGTGTGACAATAATAAAACTGTGTGTGAAAATTTTGTGTGGTAAATTTTAGTATTTAAAGAAGAAAAGAGGGATTAAAAACTATATATATATATAAAAGAGGGTCCCACAATAACAGAACTCACCCAGGTGAGTCTGCCCTGTTTTTTTGGGAGAAACTCGCGCGCGACTATTGGGGGGGGGGGGGGGGGGGGGGGGGGAGAATGGGGGCTGTGCGCGACTTTAGGTAAGTCGCGGGTGGCTTTCCTTCCACTCCCACCAGCCTAAGAGTGGGGAGTGGTAGAGACAAAGTTGGCTGTTAATCCTTTGGCATTAAACATTTATTGGCTCACAACTTCGAATATGGCGCCAAAATCTTTTGCGTCAACCGAACCAGCCCAGCTGATAGATTATCGAATTTTTTTAGTAATAAAAGTAGATATATGTGAGCCCATTATACCATTTTGACATCATTTTTTTCGTGCCAACCACTCCCCTAAAAATATGGTACCAAGAGTTTGTGGTGTCAAAGTCCCAAAATCTTACGTGTCGCTTTTAGCACCACCTTTAACCTCCAACCATTCCTAGCTCTCTTATACATGTCTGATTCGATCAAAAGCTCCAACGTGGACACATTTGTAGCGTGTTTTAGCTTATTAGCAGGGGCGAACTTACATAAGAGCCGGGTGTGGCACGGGCTACACCTATTTTGACGCCACGAAATGCAAAAAAATTTAAGACTGTCATTTTTTAAATATGTGCAACACCCAAAATCTTTTATGCTACCTTGGTTTCTTACGCCGTAACTTTAATTGACCTAAAATTTTTTTGTGCAATACCCGTTTTAAAATCTTGGGTCCACCCCCTGCTTATTAGAAAGAACACTATAAAATCACTGTAAAAAGACTACGTACTGTAAAACCAAGGACCATGCATGGGGTATATTCGTAAATTTAAGTTGCATGAGTTAAATTTAAGTTAACAAGTTTTATCCTTAAAATATCTTATTTTTGCAAAAAAAAGGTTTGCTAACAGGAGCCTTATGGGTTTTTCTTAAGCATACCATTTTTATAAAATAGCATTCAATAAACTTATTATTTCTATATTTATACACGTTTAAATATTAAAATTATGGAAAGTGTAGTTAAACATGGAATGATTTATCTTAATTAAATATAGAATTTCCAATTATGTTATTTAAACATGGAAAGTGTTTTGTTAATTAAATGTTATTTTTCAATTATAGTATGTTTAAAAAAAACCCATAGGGCTGTTAGCAAAACCAAAAAAAAAATATTTAAAAAACAAAGCTTGTGCAAATTTGTAAATATTAGTATGAGACTTGTTGATGAATTATATAAGCCTGAGATAGTATATACTAGCATTGTAATTAAAATTTTGTTCAAATTTCAAAGTCGCGCGGGAGCTTACACTGGTAATTAAGTTTAGAATGCAATCACTGATTGCAGTTCAGACTGTTGTTAATGATTTGATTACCAAATATTAAAGAGACAGATGGGCATAATTATTTGAAAACTTTAATGAGAAAGTGAAAAGATAAAGATTAATGTCGTCATTAAGGTTTTGTTAGTGGAATTAATTAGTACATTTGCATGACTTATATTAATTGTTCCTTATTACCACCAATTTTAAGTCTTTCTTAAGACAAATCCTCCTGCTGCTTTCATAATCTAAACCTTCTTCCAACTACTATTTAGATTTCACAAATAGCCATTTTATTTCCCCATAAGAAACTAAACTATGGTCAATTCCGCCTCGACAGACCACATTTGTGGTGTTGACACCATTGGGGGTATTCCGTCTACTTTTCGACAATGCTTGGAGACTTTAAGTGAGAGCTTAAAGAATGATTCAGATCGACAAAATCAATACAGCAAACCTATGCCATGGATTGGTATCTATATCGCGGCAGCATCCTTTTTTTGCATCCTAGCAATGGTAGCTGATTTGATACATGGTTTAAAACGCAGAAAACTATGGTTCCCATGTAAAACATTCACTTTGAATGCTGCTTCTCTCACTGTGATAGCTGTAGCTATGAAGCTACCTGTGGATTTAAATAATCCAATGCGTGGTGTTACAGACCAGGTAGCAAAGTTTGGAAGCATGGCATTTATGTGTGCTATGATGGCGAATTTATTGCCTTCTTTAGCAACCATGAATAGCTATGAACTTCTCACAAATATCATAGCTTTGGATATTCTGGTAATCACCATGATTGTGAATGTTTGCATTCAAATATATACGGGTGTGATTGGGGATTCTGCTGAATTCAAAGATGAAATTAGGAGACTAGGATTGTTTTATGTGGCTATGCTACTCATCTTGCTAATAATATACACATGTTCAGCTTTAACGATTCTAAAGTCCAAACAAATAATAGAATTGAAATACCAAGCAGGTCATGAAACCGCTTTGAAGGACCTAGAGTTACAACAGCCAGGAAGATTAACTGCTGAGAAGCTAAAGCAGCATGTGAAAAATCATTGGATCATGGCAGGAACCGGCAGCGCTCAGTTCATCACAGTTTGCTCTGCAACTACCTCTGCTTCTGGGGTAATATGTGTTGTTAGCACTGTCATACATGTATTTACTTCAGCTTTAACTATTATCGACCACAGCCTACAACACCAATCGGATTATAAATGGTCAATTCCAGTAATGCTCATAATACAGCTTATCGGAACTCTAGTAGGAACAGTTGCACCATTTTGTAGGTGTTATGCAGCCTTGAACTTTAAGTTGTCAATAATATGGATTTGGAATCATATTAAGGTATTTAAAGTAGAGAGCTACTGGACTCAGAAGTTGTATGATTGGAAACATAGTAGCATACCATTCTCGGTGAGTAGTCGCAAAATCAAGATTGTCATCCAGAATTTCAAAGTCATATTTCTTATCATTTTTATAAGACTTCAGAAGACAGTTGTTGTAGCATGTAAGATGATAGCGCTGATCCCAATATTCTTTGTGATATGCGTTTTGTTTTGTATTTGGTGTTGGAAGAGTTTTAAAGCCATGTTTAGTGCCTCAAGTATTGTCATGTGGCAAAAACCTGAACAGCAAGAGAACTTTAACGATCTTAGGCGGTATGTGTTACAACTGCAAGATGATATGGAGCTCTCTGACAAGACATTGAAAAGTATATCAAAATCTGTGAACCGCTTGATCGTAAAGGCAGAAAAACAGCAACCCAACAATCTCATGATGCTTCTAGAAGTATCTAAAGGTTTTGAAGGAGTTGGAAAATATGACAGCCTTCATGTCCCACCTCTATATGCAGAGCAGTATCTCGATTGTTGGAGCTTACAATCAATCACCAATAATGTGAGAATAAAGAAATTAAGACTTCACAACACATGTTAAAACTGAATAAAATACAGATCTTAGATGGTTCACTCATGATATTTTATAAGTGGTGGCATGTGGGGTGCAAAGTAGGGTGATGGCCGGGTAAGTGAATATTTGACATAGCTGTAAGAAATCGGGTCATGAAGTAATGATAATTTTGGATATCTTTTTAAAGGAAAATGATGAACCTTCCTATTAAATGTTTCTATTTATTTTTCTACTCATAAGATTACGACAAGTGTCAAAATTAATAAGTGAGATCAAAAGAGATAGATAGTGGATTACACTTGTCCATATTTATACGGAGTAGGAGGATATAGTAGGAATGTATAGCATTACTCCTTTTTAAATCGTGTTGATTTTTTTATGTTAAAATATTTTTCGACCATTTTAATTGCCTGACTATCACGAAATTTTTATTAACATAATTTAATAAGAACACTTATTTTTCGTAAATTCACGAAATTTTTTTTGAGATAATGCAAAAGATAAATAAGTAGGAAAAACAGGAATTGTATTATTTTTCGTAAATTCATGAGACCAATGTGTATGTGATAGTATACAGATACATTTTACAGTTAAGTGTAGATATTTTTGGCTATAAACTAACAGACATAGTTATTGGGTTCGAACGGTCAGAATTGTTGAAAATGAGGGGAAAACGGACTTCAGCAAGGGGCTTTGCCTCTTGACCTCGCAAGGGGGTACAACCTTCAAGACTCTGCATATTTTTTGTGGGTGAAACCATTTTACCTCAACGAGTGTGCCCTTTACACTTTCTTTCATATGTATCTGAGCCGAGAATAGGAAATCACATTGGTCTCTAATAAATAGTTGATGACACAAAAATCATCAACAAATCTCTTTCCCTATTTTAGTGTAATCCTTGATTTACAAAAATATATACAAAGGTATATAAAACAAAGAGATCAAAGAAAACAAATGCATAAATGAAAAATTCTTGCGATTGTATTTAATTTTAGTGTAATACACATTTAAATACTCGAGAATTGAGGTATCATAATGTTTAAACCCGTTAATTCATTTTGAAGGTTTCGGTCCATTGGACCCGTAAACACAACCTCAACACAACCTCACTGAACACCAATCAATACAGCAAACTGGGTTTTCAATGCTTTGTTTATTATAAAAGGGAAACTGAATTCTTGCATACAATATCAACCTACTAACTATTTATATACTAAAAGTACATAAATCTTGCATAAATAAAACGTGGCTCTACTACCAAAATAGTAGCCATGATTTCCTAAACAATAGGTAACTATCACCTATGTATCCTCCATAAAATTCTGTCAAACAAAGACTTTATTAACACTTATTTATTCAACAAGGCAAGCCCAACACATAATGATCCATGACCAAACCTGTGACCCGACTTGACCCATCAAGATTACCCAACATTCACTCCCGTAATCTTGATCATCTTGACCCGAGCTTCTTCCCCTAGTTATCCCCGTAATATACGCTCGTTACCATCTCGACTCTTCACCTATTCACGAGCTCTTCCTCGGTCGAGAAAACAGAACCACATACTTCTAGCATTTTCTTTCAAGTGCCAAACGAACTGATTTAACACCACACGCGTTGAAGTCTTTCTGTCGCTGTCTTGAACGATACTACCAATCTCATCTTCTGTTGTAAAACAGTCCAATCACGGATTGTCAACGTCCCTGAAGATGATTCTCCCGTTCTTTCTAAAAAATTTCTTTCAGGTCTTGCTTCTTCTCTTGCTTTCTGTTCCGTCTCTTGCTCCTGTTCTTACTTTTTCTATTTCCCATGCTCATGCTTTCTTTCTCGTTCTTGCTTCTTGCTATGATTTCCTTTCTTTAGTTTGTAGCTCTAAGAAACCAGTTCTTGCTATCATTCTTGCTTTTCTTTCTCGACTCTTGCTTGTCGAGTCTTGCTTGCCGACCCTTGCTTGTCAACCCTTGCTTATCGACCCATGCTTTCTTGTCGATCCTTGCTTGTCGACCCTTTCTTATTGACCCTTGCTTGTCGCCCCTTACTTGTCGCCCCTTGCTTGTCGACCCTCGCTTGTCGACCCTCGCTTGTCGACGATTTTCTTGCTTGCTACTTGCTATTAACATGAACCATTCAACTTACTTTGGTTGCTTTGCCTGCTACTTGCTACAGAAAATGTGGCAACCTTCTTTCTTGCTACTTGCTACGGTTTTGTTGCCTGCTACTTGCTACAGGCTACGCGACAACCTGCTAACTTGGGAAAACATGTTTCCCTTTTTTTCTTGCTGATGATTCTTGCGTCTTGCTTGCTTCCTTCTTTGAGAAAGCGTTGCTTGCTACATTTCTTGTTGTGTTCTCTTGCTGTGACTTTTTTTTCGCTATCATTCTCGTTCTTGGTGATTTCATGCTACTCTCTTGCTCACTTCTTGCTATCTTTGATACCACGTGAAGGATTCAGTCCCTTGGACCCGTAAACATAACCTCACTGAACACCAGTCAATACAACAAACTGGGTTTTCAATGCTTTGTTTATTATAAAAGGGAAACTGATTTCTTGCATACAATGTCAACCTACTAACTATTTATGTAAAACCCGCATGCTTTTACCATGAATAGTACCCTTAAGATCGTATGTACTAGATTAAAACTTTCCTTTTATAGTATGATTACGATTACATGTTAGGATTTTACGTATTACGTACGTGTTAGAATACGATAAGTATTTACTATGCACGAGCACGCAATAATTATTTGACAATAATTAATCACGAACATGCGATCATGAAATCATGAACGTAATTAAATCACGAACTATTATTAATTACGTATATATATTTATTACGAGCGTAAATAAATATATTAGGTCACGGTAATTATTTAACGAGAACATATTAAATGCGAACACAAATAAACACGAACGAACAATTAAACATCGAGACACGGAAAACGGTACGGGTACCCCATGTGGGGCCCCTACCCGCGACAACCATAAGGAGATGGGCCAAGCCCATCTCAAAATTCACTAAAGAGGGGTTATGTAAAATTAGCTAGTCATTTTTCACTTTACAGAAGATTTAACAAAAACCTAAAAAAGTTTCTCCTTCTCCTTTTTTCTTTGTTTTGGCCGCCGCATATTAAACACACCAAGGGGGTGTTTGTTTGATTTTTGATCTTGGTTTTGGTGCAAGTGCTCGTGTTTGTTCATCCTCGTTTAGATCCACGCATTCGGTAATTCTTTTAACCCTTTTCTTTTTATTTGATCTATTAAATAATTAAGAACATGATGTTTTTTTTAAAACCTAATTAAAACATAGATCAATCCTGAAAATGGTTTTGGGGTAAATCAAAAAGGATGGTTTAGGGGTGTTTTGTTTGGCCGGCGCCTAAACCGAACCCCAAGGGGGTCTCGGTTTGGCTACTCGACCACCACCGAGACCATATGGTCCCGGTTGGGTGGTGTGGGTCCCACGGCAGCAGCAAGACAAGGGGAACCCCGAAGTGGTTCGGGGTATGGTGTCGATTTCATGTCCGGTTCATGGGTTCGAGTCAAGATCTGGTTCACGGTTTATGTTAAGATTATTTTTTTATATAATCATATGTTAAAATTAAATTAATAAATATGACATGATTAATTTAATAACATGACTTAGGTTATAATTTAATTATTAGATCATGAAATTATTAACCTAAGTACTTTATATTTTCTAGACTTATAATTAATTAATCATTTAAAAATCATGGTTATAATTAATTAATTAACATGACTTAGGTTATATTATTAATAAATAATAATACATGTTTTAACCTAAGTATTTAACTTTATTTAATTAAAAACATGATATACTTTAATTAAATATTTTAACCTATAGTTTATTTAAATTACATGAAATAATTAATAAACTATACATTATATTATTAAGACTTAGAAAATAATCATGAAAACACTTAGGCTTATATACTTAGCTTATTTAACCAGCTTATATCTAATTATGGAAACTTTCTATTTTTAGAAACTTATTTAATTAAGGCAGCTAATCTATTTATGGAAACTTTCTATTTTTAGAAACTATTTAATTAAGGCAGCTGATCTATTTATAGAAACTTTCTATTTATAGAAACTTATCTATTTTAAGCAGTAATTCTATTTTTGGAAACTTTCTATTTTTGGAAACTTTCTATTTTTGGTAACTTTCTATTTTTGGAAACTTTCGATTTTTGGAAACTTTCTATTTTTGGAAACTTTCTATTTTAGGAAACCTGCTATTTTTGGAAAGTTACTTATTATTACACAATAAGTATAATAATACATGAAATACCATAAATACTTAATAAGAATAGACAGAATATAAGATAAACACAGTTTAAGGCTTGAAACAGTAAAACATGATATGAACATATAAAATAAGCTAAGGCATGACATAAAACCAGTTACGTATTTAGTAAGCAGATACTTATTCATGTATGTATTTATGTAGCATTAGTGATACCGAAGTAGGATTCTCCTCAGTTCATCTTCTTTGTTCACTAGACATAAGGTACGGATTCTAGTCCTTTCAGTATGGACATTCTTCCTTATTAGGATTCCCCGTATGCAGCCAAATGTTTTCCTGTAGTATAAGTTTATATGTTTGATTTGCTTATGTTTAATTTAGAATACCTATAGCCATATACATGCATGACCAGTTTCACCTAGTTATGGAGGTACCATAACCATAACATTAGAGGCACTGATGTTATGACTTCACCACGGCGGAGTGATTGCTCGTGGCGTCCCTTCAGCTTTTGGTCATTTATTTTATTTATCATGTGGGGCGTATGGGTGCATCCTAGTTACATGTTTTCAGCAGATTACTCAGTGTGAATGTGGTGTGTGCCTTGCATCCTTCACAAGGAGCAGATCCCTCCTACCCAAACCAATATATTAAATTAGAGGCAGTCCCTCTAATTTGCATGATGAGGTCACCCCTCCAAGTATTCATGCACGGTGGATTTTCATGACCTATATTGGCTAATGGTAGAACATGCTAAACAGTTTTATAAGATAAACATAAGTCTTTTCAAACTATAAAACCAGTTTTACCAAGACTTAACCAGGTTATCCAGGACTTAGTTTCTTCCGCTGTTTCATGCTGTTATGCTTATATTATTCATGTTATACTTGTATATCCGTGCACTAAGCGTTATGCTTTTCCTTTTTTATGTTCTCAAAACGGCAGGTACTCAGGGACGCTCGTAGACTTTAAGCGTACGTGCATATGGACTGGAAGCTTTCTAGCCTTTCTTTACTTTATGCATTACCTTTCTTTATGGACATTGTTTAGTCCTTTCCTTTACAGTACTTATGTTTGTGTGTGATGAGCTTTACTTTTGGACTACTGATGTTTGATTTCGGTATTTTCCTTTTATGGTCATGAAATGTTTAGACATTTTTCCTTGTATGCTTTGATGACACGCCATAATTACGCGTGACATTCCATTATCAAAATGGGGTGTTACAATTATGGTATCAGAGCCCAAGGCTTCCACCTGTAGGCTCTAAAACTCGACCTGTGACTAGTGGGTAGTCACCAGGAGCTTCCTAAGCCAACGTTTGTTATTCTACGTATTGATGTTTTCAGCGCATTGTTGCTTTATCCATGATGTTTTCAGCACCTTGAGGTTTTAACCTTGATGTTTTCATCGATATTGTTTTACTAATATGGATGGACAACCGTCATTCATATTTAGTTATGTGTCATTGTTTCATTCATAATGTTCCTCGCGAACTGTGACTATGTGGACTGAACCCCAGTAGTTCATAATTAGTCACATAAAATTTTTTCTGATAAGTTTTGACAGATAAGTTTCATTTATTTATGTTTCATGTATCATTATTGCAGGGATTATGACTAAGTAATGGTTGGTACAGGACTGGCCCTATTTAGTCGCATGTGCTTTTATCGAAACTTTTAACTTTGGGACCGACCCATAGGCGTCCCCTCGCCATGTCTTTTGTTTTGGGACCGACGCATAGGCGTCCCCTCGCACATATAAAGGTTTTTATAAACTACATTACGCATTCAAAACTGTTTTTCATGCATAAAATTTTTCTAATGATTTACTGGCAAAAAAAAAATTTCATGTCCCCTCATAAGTTAATATGTTTATATGTCAAGTATGTTTTCATACTGTCATGGTTAACTTCAGTTCATGCTGATTATGTTATACACTCCTTCATGTTGAATTGTTCATGTTTCTTCATGATAATTCCGTCTTCATGTTGATTACGTCTTACGCCTCTTTTGTTATTTATGATTTCATACAAGGCATTGTTGGATTGCATTGAATCCTGCTTTCATGATAGTCATGGTTGGTTTTCATTGATCATGCTGTCAGGCAAATCATCGTTGAATTTTGTGTAACCACACT
This sequence comes from Glebionis coronaria, assembly GCA_025667525.1. Classification (NCBI taxonomy): domain Eukaryota; kingdom Viridiplantae; phylum Streptophyta; class Magnoliopsida; order Asterales; family Asteraceae; genus Glebionis; species Glebionis coronaria. The sequence goes on along the minus strand of CM046877.1, from coordinate 69,877,199 downwards.
TTAACGTTTTTCGGTACAACCAAAATGATGTCTATGCTAATACTTCCAGGTTATCATGATGGTTTTCATAACCGTTTAACCGATATACTTTCCTTAAATCATGACAAATGATCGACCCCAATACCGATCATTTCATGTGCATTCCATGTGTACTCCATGTACCGTATTCCATGTGTATTACACGTACCTAAATCCATGTGTATTTCACTTGCAATACTTCACGAGTATTCGCTAGTCGATTCTAAATCATCTTAGGCGTATGTTCACTTGCTGATATTCTACAAGGTTGCCGATACCGCTCATAACTTGGAGATGTTACTAAAGGTTGACGCTACTGGCGTTCGGAGACGCTACGAGATGTGGATGTTGTTCACAACCTGTAGATCCTACAAGACGAAGACAAAGGCGTCCGAGCAAAGCAAATGGACGAGAAGATGCTTCACCATTAGACGATTTCCATCAATCATTGTCCCAAATTCGTAGTTACATGTCACACGTCATTCGGCTGTCATTTCAGCCATATGAGTGCAAACCGGTACCAGCCGGCCACTCAGCTGAATAGTTACATGAATTACGGTCATGAGAATGACCGTCATGAAACTGACAGACAGGACGATAGTAACCACTACTATGACAGAAACTATCCTAGAAATCGAAACCGAGGCTCCGGCCGCGGACGTGATCAGACATACAAAGGATCAGTAGTCCAACCGATTCGCCAAGTCTGGCATAATAACCTAATATTGTAGTTCTATTGTTTTACGTCTCGAGACACATGTCAAGACATCAGTCAAGACACATGTCTCACGTATACTTTCTGAAGACACATGTCAAGACACTAGTCAAGACATATGTCATGCTTATAGTTCCAAGACACGAGTCAAGACACATGACTCACGTCTAACTATGGAACATTTCTAAGAAATTCAGGGTACCCTCCAAGGGTATATCCATTTTGTTGTGCCATGTATTAATCAGTGAGAACTGTCACATTGCCGATTTCACTTTCTTTTGTTTCACCATATTTCATATATTCATGACCATGAAGGACGCCTTTCGTATTCCCACGTATATGAAGGTTTTCCTTCAGCTTAATGATAGATCCAAGCTGCTAACGCATTTCCTCGGACGGACACGAGATGAATTTTATCCTAATTATGGACTATGAACAGCACACCATGCTACGATTCATAATTATGTACAGTAATGTTCAGGCTCCTGAATACATTCAGCTTGATTTTCCATCAGGAAAATCTGTATAAATTATCTATGCTTACAAGCATGTGCGTTGTTAGCCATGGTCGCTAAAATTTTCTAGCTGTCAGTAAGACACGACTACTTAAGTCCTTTTACGCATAGCCAGTTGATTATTCCAAAATCTTCCCATATATTCCCGAAGAACCTTCAAGGAGAAGGACGGTACCATGAGATTATGTGTCGACTACCGTCGATTTAAACAAATCACCATTCATGAACGTTATTCTCCTCCACGTATTGACAACATGTCCAATCGACCTTATAGTGTTAATCACTTTTCCAAGATCGAACTCATGATCATGCTGCCAATAGTGACGAGTGAAAGAGCAGGACATGTCCATGACTGCTATTCGTTCATGAATCGGTCATACTAGATTTATGATTTTGAATTGGTCTCATCAATGCTCCAACGGCATTATAAGAATGAGTTTCATGAACTCGTAGCAAATTCATCAGTGTTTTCACCGAGGATAACCTGATTTCCTTTAAGCCTAGAGAAGAACAGGAAGACCATACCTGCACTATGTTGCAAATTCTATGACAAGAGAAATTTTACCCTAGAAAATTTTCCAATATCATTTATGTTTGAATTCAGTGACACGCTGAATCACATGGGTTTCTACGGTTAACCTTACCATGACTCAGCTTATGCGTAAAGGAGAGAACCCTACACTACATTAGGTGTTCTAGAAAATCCTACGCTAGGAGAAGTCTAGATTCAGAGACTCATAGTTTCGCAAACTCCTATGTATCAAGTTCTACGAAGTAAGATACAGTTACGTTCATATCTAAGTACCTGACATACCAACAGGTTAAGATAGGATACTAACAGACTAGGATGTCTTTCCATCATCGGAAATGGTGAACAGAAATGGGACAAGATCTCCATGGATTTTGGTTACCAGATTAACGCGAACTCAGAAGAAGCAAGATGCTATCTGTGTTATTACCAACAGTTTGATCAAGTCTGTAGAATCCTTACATCCGCAAGGCTTTCAGAACCAACAGATTGATCGGACATGTTCCAGCCAAGGCTCATCTGATCACTTGGCAATCCCTCAGTTATCGGGTCAGACAAAGATTCGTAATTGTACTCCTTATTTACTTCACATCTTCATTTAATTCCACGACTTGCTTTCACGCTCGCGTTCATGACACTATTCACGTTCATGATGGCATTTCGGCTTACGTTTGTACGTTCATTTTTCTCATTCTGGGAAGTTTTGCAAGAACTTGAGAGACCAGACCCAAGTTTAGTATAACTCCCTATCCTCAGATAGACGTTTCACGTCATATTCCACGTCTCACCTTGTAGCGTTCGGCGTTACCGCCATTATATTCTATGTTCACGATATGTTTTACATGTCATGTTCATTCCACGTTCCTCATATCATGATCAAGATATGATATCTCCACGTATCATGGATCACGATATGTTTGCTCATACTACACTAACCATATCTCCACGTATTACGTTCAAAATTTTTCACGTATCACGTTCAAAATTTTTCACGTACTACGTTTCTTTATGTCTCGCGCATCATTGCTAATTATCAATTAAGTTAGAGTGTCTTGCACGATAACGTTTTAGTTTCCTTACACGTTAATTCTTATTTCTCTCGATAAAATATAAGGGATCTACCTTACGTTGATAACCAAGAACTTCTTCGTATTTCAAGTCAAGGTCAGGAGGACCAAGATTTATCAATCGTGTCAAAATCTGGTGAATGAACCGTTCCAAGAGGGAGGCCACTTGGAAACGGACAAGTTCATCCGGACTTTTTATCCGTTTTTCTCTTATCAATTAGATATGTCCTTTCAGTCAAGTCACGTTCCATGTCCTTTCAAGACATGTCACGTTCCGCGTTCCTTCTGCCAGGTCACCTGGATGTTCATTTATCGTACATACCCTCTCGATTTGAGTCGGGTATGTTACGCTTCCAGTTACGTTATCTATAATTCGGGGACGAATTATTCTTTTTAGGGGGGAAGAGTTGTAAAACCCGCATGCTTTTACCATGAATAGTACCCTTAAGATCGTACGTACTAGATTAAAACTTTCCTTTTATAGTATGATTACGATTACATGTTAGGATTTTACGTATTACGTACGTGTTAGAACACGATAAGTATTTACTATGCACGAGCACGCAATAATTATTTGACAATAATTAATCACGAACATGCGATCATGAAATCATGAACGTAATTAAATCACGAACTATTATTAATTACGTAAATATATTTATTACGAGCGTAAATAAATATATTAGGTCACGGTAATTATTTAACGAGAACACATTAAACGCGAACACAAATAAACACGAACGAACAATTAAACATCGAGACACGGAAAACGGTACGGGTACCCCATGTGGGGCCCCTACCCGCGGCAACCATAAGGAGATGGGCCAAGCCCATCTCAAAATTCACTAAAGAGGGGTTATGTAAAATTAGCTAGTCATTTTTCACTTTATAGAAGATTTAACAAAAACCTAAAAAAGTTTCTCCTTCTCCTCTTTTCTTTGTTTTGGCCGCCGCATATTAAACACACCAAGGGGGTGTTTGTTTGATTTTTGATCTTGTTTTTGGTGCAAGTGTTCGTGTTTGTTCATCCTCATTTAGATCCACGCATTCGGTAATTCTTTTAACCCTTTTCTTTTTGATTTGATCTATTAAATAATTAAGAACATGATGTTTTTTTAAAACCTAATTAAAACATAGATCAATCATGAAAATGGTTTTTGGGTAAATCAAAAAGGATGGTTCAGGGGTGTTTTGTTTGGCCGGCGCCTAAACCGAACCCCAAGGGGGTCTCGGTTTGGCTACTCGACCACCACCGAGACCATATGGTCCCAGTTGGGTGGTGTGGGTCCCACGGAAGCAGCAAGACAAGGGGAACCCCGAAGTGGTTCGGGGTATGGTGTCGATTTCATGTCCGGTTCATGGGTTCGAGTCAAGATCCGGTTCACGGTTTATGTTAAGATTATTTTTTTATATAATCAAATGTTAAAATTAAATTAATAAATATGACATGATTAATTTAATAACATGACTTAGGTTATAATTTAATTATTAGATCATGAAATTATTAACCTAAGTACTTTATATTTTCTAGACTTATAATTAATTAAATATTTAAAAACTATGGTTATAATTAATTAATTAACATGACTTAGGTTATATTATTAATAAATAATAATGCATGTTTTAACCTAAGTATTTAACTTTATTTAATTAAAAACATGATATACTTTAATTAAATATTTTAACCTATAGTTTATTTAAATTACATGAAATAATTAATAAACTATACATTATATCATTAAGACTTAGAAAATAATCATGAAAACACTTAGGCTTATATACTTAGCTTATTTAACCAGCTTATATCTAATTATGGAAAATTTCTATTTTTAGAAACTTATTTAATTAAGGCAGCTAATCTATTTATGGAAACTTTCTATTTTTAGAAACTATTTAATTAAGGCAGCTGATCTATTTAGGAAAACTTTCTATTTTTAGAAACTTATCTATTTTAAGCAATAGTTCTATTTTTGAAAACTTTCTATTTTTGGAAACTTTCTATTTTTAGAAATATTCTATTTTTGGTAACTTTCTATTTTTGGAAACTTTCTATTTTTGGAAAATTTCTATTTTTGGAAACTTTCTATTTTAGGAAACCTGCTATTTTTGGAAAGTTACTTATTATTACACAGTAAGTATAATAATACATTAAATACCAGAAATACTTAATAAGAATAGACAGAATATAAGATAAACACAGTTTAAGGCTTGAAACAGTAAAACATGATATGAACATATAAAATAAGCTAAGGCGTGACATAAAACCAATTACGTATTTAGTAAGCAGATACTTATTTATGTATGTATTTATGTAGCGTTATTGATACCAAAGTAGTATTCTCCTCAGTTCATCTTCTTTGTTCACTAGACATAAGGTACGGATTTCCGTCCTTTCAGTATGGACATCCTTTCCTTATTAGGATTCCCCGTATGCAGCCAAATGTTTTCCCGTAGTATAAGTTTATATGTTTGATTTGCTTATGTTTAATTTAGAATACCTATAGCCATATACATGCATGATCAGTTTCACCTAGTTATGGAGGTACCATAACCATAACATTAGAGGCACTGATGTTATGACTTCACCACGGCGGAGTGATTGCTCGTGGCGTCCCTTCAGCTTTTGGCCATTTTTTTTATTTATCATGTGGGGTGTATGGGTGCATCCTAGTTACATGTTTTCAGCAGATTACTCAGTGTGAATGTGGTGTGTGCCTTGCATCCTTCACAAGGAGCTGATCCCTCCTACCCAAACTAGTATATTAAATTAGAGGCAGCCCCTCTAATTTTCATGATGAGGTCACCCCTCCAAGTATTCATGCACGGTGGATTTTCATGACCTATATTGGCTAATGGTAGAACATGCTAAACAGTTTTATAAGACAAACATAAGGCTTTTCAAACTATAAAACCACTTTTACCAAGACTTAACCGGGTTATCCAGGACTTAGTTTCTTCCGCTGTTTCATGCTGTTATGCTTATATTATTCATGCTATACTTGCATATCCGTGCACTGAGCGTTATGCTTTTCCTTTTCTATGTTCTCAAAACGGCAGGTACTCAGGGACGCTCGTAGACTTTAAGCGTACGTGCATATGGACTGGAAGCTTTCTAGCCTTTCTTTACTTTATGCATTACCTTTCTTTTGATACATTTGCTATGGACATTGTTTAGTCCTTTCCTTTACAGTACTTATATTTGTGTGTGATGAGCTTTACTTTTGGACTACCGATGTTTGATTCCGGTATTTTCCTTTTATGGTCATGAAATGTTTAGACATTTTTCCTTGTATGCTTTGATGACACGCCATAATTACGCGTGACATTTGATAGGTGTGAAAACACCCATCCTTTTACCACTTATTTCTGGCTAAAACAAGACCAAAACATGTATTTAATATCATTTGTTTGGAATTATGCGTGGTTTTTGTGTTTATTGTGTTTTCAGAGTCAACCGGATGAATATTGAAGAAAACATGGGATCGCACGGGTTTTATCGAAGAAAAAGACTCAAGACGAAGTCTATTGTCCAAGAGATGCAAAAGATTTGAAGTCATTGTGCCTATTTGAAGATTTATCGAAGAATAGAGCCAAAGATGTAAGATTCATATATGTCGAAGAACTCGAGTCTACTAAACAAATGATTATAGGACGAGTTGGAATCATTCACCGACACTTCTCAAAATCCAAAGTCGGAAACGTTTATTTAAAGAAACGTAAAGACTAAAGAAGAAAGAAGAAAAGAAGCCCAAAAACAAAGCCCATTCACAAGCCCACAAGAAACGCCTATAAATAGGCCTACACTTCACAACTTTGAGGGACTTAGTTTTTTTCATTTTTCATTTCTCTAGTTTTAGAGAGAGAAAGTTCCCAACTTTCTCTCACTAAATTTTTCTTTGTCTTCATCTTTTAAATTTAAGCTTTCTTTAATTTTTGTATTTTGGATTTCTTTAATCTAATTCAAGTTTAGCTTTTTGTTCTTTAATCTCTTTCTACATTTCTTGATTTTGCTTATTCCCTAATCCGAAATCTTTAATTTGATCCGAATCCTTCATTATTCGTGATTGAATTTGAGGTTTTGTGTTAAGAAAGTTCATTTCTTACTTGTTACATAAGCTTTCATTTGGTTTGAGCCATAAGTTCTCTATGCTTATTGGTTTACTTCTTGACTTAGCTTATTGGTAATCGGATTTATTAAAGGTTTTATCCACTTTAAAGTTTCGTTTATAAAGTTTATGATTTTATGTTTTCGAAAGTTACCACATTTATGCTTATTGAAATGTTTAAGATTTGGTTAAGATAGCTTATTATACGTGCTTATTTAGTTTTCAGCTTACCATTATTTTCGGATTAACATTGCTTCCATCGCAATATCAGGGTTTATACACATTCCGACGGTTACCTGTTTGTATCGCAATAACCCAAGAGGGTTCTACTTTGCGATCGATTGACATTTGCCCCTTATTCCGATCTGGATTGCGATCGCTTATTGCGATCGCATATTCCGACGGGACTAAGGTCCTTTTTAAGTCGAAACTCTGGCCAATTTTAATTTACCACATTCCGATCTAGAACTTTCCGATCTGACTTTTACGATCTAATACATTCCGATAGTAGTGCATTGCGACATAAGTATTTACTTGCTATTCCGATCTGAACTTTCCAATAGCTTACATTATGACAGACATCATTCCGACAGCCATCATTGCGACAGCTTTGATTTTGATTATTCCGATGGTAACTAACATGGACATTCCGATGGACTTTACTTTGACATTCCGACGGGTTGTTTTAGTTATATTCCGATGCTTATGATTTTGATGCATTCCGATAGAAATAATTTGCACTATTCCGATATAACATGTTTTTATGTTTTAAAAGTTTTACATAAAGTTCTTTCTAAGATAGCTTTAGGTTTAATATTTAAAACGCTTTAATTTCGCTTAACGAATTTTCATTACTAGCATTTAGTTTACAAAGTTGAAAACCAAAACCAACCCTCTATTTGTCACCAAGAACAACTATTCCACCTTGAGATGTGATCAATTCGAGGAGATACCGAGAACAAATCTGAACCCCATCCAAAAACCATTTGTATCAAATGGCGCCGCTGCCGGCTTTTCTCGTTAAGATCAACAGTTTTTTGTGAGAAATTGGATTTTGGGATCCGTTCACCGTGAACGTTACTTTTTCATAAAAAATTTCAAAAACCCTAAAAAATATAAAATTTTCAAAAATACAAAAAAATTAAAAAACCATAAAAACCAAAAATATTTCTTGCTTGCTTTGTTAGTTCTTTTGCAGGTGCATGCGTACACGATCAACGTCTTATCAAGAGCCCGAGCCTCTCGAAGACTTAAACATGGCCGGTGTACAAAACAACAACAATAATCCACCTCAAAACAATAACAATAACAACCCACCTCTCAACAACAATAATAACAACAACAATGAGCCTCTACCAGACAATCGCCCGATGATTGAACTTCTGTAAGCACATGTAGATGGCAACAATGATCCAATTGTCATACCTGCGATTGCTGCCAACAACTTTGAGCTCAAATCCGGTTTTATCCAGATGGTCTCTGCTCAACCATTCTTGGGGCGTACCATTGATGATCCACATGACCACATCAAGAGATTCTTGCAACTAACGAATACGGTCAAATTCAATGGTGTTCCACAAGAGGTAATCCGTTTACAACTTTTTCCTTTCTCCCTAGAGGGACAAGCCCGACATTGGCTTAAAAAGGAACCGCCACAAAGTATTCTGACGTGGACGGATTTGGAGACCAAGTTTATCAACTACTTTTTCCCACCCTCTCGTACTACCGCTTTGCGGAATGAAATTATCAATTTTGAACAAAAGTACGATGAGTCTTTTAGTGAATCTTGGGACCGTTTTAAAGATCTTTTAAGAAAGTGCCCACAACATGGTTTTACCAAAGTGCACCAAATTAACACTTTTTATAATGGTTTAAGCATGAATGACCAAGATTCACTAAATAGTGCATCGGGGGGTAATATTTTGGTTAAGACTTCCAATGCCGCTTGGGATATCATTGAGAATAAGTCTCGTGTGCAAACCAAGAGTGTTCGGACCAATGTCGCTAGTGCTAGTACTAGTGACAGCGACAAGCGACTTGACAAAATTACTACGCTTCTTGAATCGCTTGCCGCCCAAACCGCTAGCAATACCAACAGCATCAACGCTAAAAACGCTCACGACGCTCAAGTCAATGCTGTTAGCCAACCATGTGAGATATGCGGGGGTCCTCACTCTTACACCACTTGTACCGCCACCCAAGACTACCCTTCTGAGAATGTTAATGCCGCATACGGTACCTATCCTCCGGCCGCTTATCAAGCTCGTCCTCAAGGAGACCGCAACTTGCTTAGCTACCACTCAAACAACTTTCTTTCCCTACCCGGTTTTCCTCCTAACAACCCAAACCAACAACAAAACCTCAATCGCCCCCCTCAAAAACAACCTCGTGCACCATACATACCACCTCACAAACAACCATATCCACCTCAAAGAAACAACCAAGTTTACCAACAACCTGCTTATCAACCACCCGCCTACAATGCTCCTCCCAACCAACCCACGGCATTACACCAAGATATTGGAACCTATATGAGGACTAATGATGTGATCGTGGACAATCTCCAGCGGGAAGTGCTCAACTTGAAAGCAGACATTGTGAAACAAGGGAACGATCTACGAGCTGATATGAGAAACACTTTGGCAAGTCAAACGAATGACTTAAGGAACATGATGGCTAGTTTCTTCCAAGGTAATCAACCCTCTTCTTCGGGTACTCTTCTGAGTATCACCGTTGCGAATCCAAGAGGGGAGATGAAAGCAATCACCACTCGCAGTGGCAAAGGTACCAAGGAACCCGAGCTTCCTATACCTCCACCGGTGATTGTGACTAAGGAAAACGAGTCACCTGCTCCTATTCCTCATCCTTCTATTTCCCCAATTTCTCCACCTCTTACTTCTACCCCTCATCCACCCAAGGATGTGAGTGATCCTTCGATCCCAAAGACTTACTCTTCTTCCGATATACCTTATACCTCAAGGTTGAGGAAAGAGAAGCTCAAAAGCAAGGACGATATTCAGGTTTCGAACTTTCTTAAAATGTTTAAACAATTGAATTTTAACATCTCCTTCGCTGAGGCTCTCGCTCACATGCCCAAGTATGCGAAAATGTTAAAAGATCTTCTTAGCGACAAGGAGAAGCTTCTTGATATTGCTAACACCCAACTTAATGAGAATTGTGTTGATCCCAAACTTAGATCGATTAAGCTTTGTGTATACGAGATTAGATCAAGTACTACACGTAGAGAAACCTTTGCTTATGAATAAAGTAACAAAGTGTTATGCGGAATTAACACTTGATCTAAAACACAATGATGTTAAACAAACTTTCACTTGTATTAGAATAATCTTGTTGATTACAATGAAAGGTTTAACTTGCGAATACTATGAAAACTGATATATGACTTTAACCTAAAAGACCTTCTTTTATAGAACAAGAAGTCTTGTACAATAAGCTACGAATCAACTATTCTAGGTAAAGATAATAATAGAAAATACAATGTTGTGTTTATCTTTACCATAAACAAATAAACAAAAGATACGTATGAAGATATTCCATCAGTGTCAATCTTCAAGGCTGTCAGCGTTGACTTCTATCAGCGTCCAATGTCAATCTATCAGCGTTGACTTTCTTCTTATCAGCGTTTAGTGATCTGACCCATATTTTATTCCCAACAATCCTCCCCTAAACTTGATATCCATTCCAATAATCAAGTTTCTGAATAAAAACTAAAGACTTAGGAGGAATCTTGCAAAAACTTCTTATGTTGGTGATAAACATATCTGATCAAGTCCTTGGCCACGTCACTAGTATAATCAATCTCCAAGGGTGTCTCTAGCATCTTCTCCAATACTTCTTTGGACAAGAAATAGTCAGCATCCACAAGTAAATACTCTGAAAACTTTGTAGAGCTCATATGAAATACACCACAAGTAGAATATAGCCTCCAATGAAGATTACTGAGATCATCTTCAAGATCCTTCCAAATGGCAGGATCTGCTTCTTTTGGACCACACAAAGTCATAAATGTGTTCCAAAGTCTTATTCCATTAGCTGAAGTAGGTGCTTCAGCTGTATACTTGGCCTCTATTAACCTCCATAGATGCACCAAGTCTTCCCTGTCTATGCTTGCAAATATAGAAATAACTGAAGTGAAAGTATGTACCTCCTTTCCAAATCGTCCAATCTTCCAAAATCCACACTCATCTTCATCAAAACTGATAATTGGATTTCTGTCATCTAGAGGTACTACATTTACCAAATCTGAAGCTTCCAATGGAGAAAGCTTGAGATGCTTCCTTATAACACCTTCAGTTGGAAAATACACATCCATGTCTTTAGGAAATTGAAAAGGATCTCCTTTCTTCACTGGTCTTTGAGCAATCCTTATTTCCTTTTGAATCTGCATCTCTTCTGCAAGCTCTTGTTTTCTTTCTTCTGAAAGAAATTGGTAGACATTCTGTTCTTGCACCTTCCTCCAAATAGGATGTGCCCTATACTCTAGCTCCTCAAAAGACAAGGCCATCAACTTCTTTGATGTCCAATTAGGCTGATGACATCTAAGCAACTTATAGTACAACTGCCTTCTATCTCTTTTGAGCCAGGTCTTGACCTCTTGTGCATTAAACCTCATAATCACCTTTATGTCTTCTTGTACCCTAAGAAGAACTTCCAACCCCCAAATTTGATCTGATAAACTCATACCTGGGTTGTCCATCACCTGGTCTTCCCAAGCATGGTACATTCTGGTGATTTCTGGTAGGTCCCAATCAATCTGATTCTTCAACTCACTTAACCTTTCCTTTGCTAGCTCATCCCCATATTCAAGCCTTTCTGGATCTTCAATAATTTGAATACTTGAATCTGAGCTATCATCATCTTTTCCATCACCACTTTCTTCCTCACTCTCAGAAACAACAAATGGTGATCTTCTACTCCTCTTCAAATCTCTTTCCACAAGTTGTGCAGCCAACTGTTCATCAAATGCTATTTGTGCTGCATCTTTCTTTGGAACATCTTCTTCAATCAAAATACCTTTACCTTTGTCTTTTGGATCAATAATTGGTAAAGTAGAAGAAGAAACCTGTGTGGACACATCTTTGATGATTGTTGATGGCTGGAATACATCAACACCACCTGTAACTTTGTCAGCGTCCAAGTTGCTCCTATCAGCGCCACGATTACCTTTATCAGCGCTGGATGTGTCAGCGTCCAAACCTGTATCAGCACCCAATGTTTCTTTGAAAGATCCTTCCAAGTTCTTTGGTGTCACCTTGGATGTATCAAGAACTGGGTGCTTCTTCAAGTTGGTGAGAGCTTCAGCAATCTGCAAAGATTCACTAAATTGTGAACTCTTTTCTGAACTCTTCTCACTAGCTGTGTGAATCAACTCATCCTCCTCATCCTCTTTATCCTCCCCTTTAGAAGATTCCTCCATTAGACTCCTGCTACTTGGATTCTCCAAAACAGTTACTCTCTCCCTCAAAACTTGGAGTTCTCGTCCCTGTTTGTTGACAGTTTGTACAAGACTGACATTTTGCTTTTGCAAGCTAATGACAGCCGCCGTCAATTCAATTATTGTCATAGGTTCCAATCTGCCCTCAGCTAGAATGGGGATTTGACCTCCCAAAATAGGATCATGGGGCATGGATGAGGTCTTAATGATGTTGGGACTGTCTTGACCAGCATCTAAGCCTGTGTCAATAGCCCCAGCCTCACCCATTTCACCAGCCACACTTGTGGAGGTGGTTCTCTCTGCTACAAGGCTAGGATCACTAGAGGAGAACACTCCAGTAACCCTTTGGCGTTTAGTCAACCTAGATTGTAATGGGGTGGAAGATGAAGTAGATTGTGTGGGTGTGGGTTGATTAAGGGGTGTTTGGGATTGGTCAGGGAGTGTATCAGTGTTGGGATTGGCTGTGTCAGCGCCCACATCACGAGTGTCAGCGCTGGGTTGGTCAAGGTCCATGTTTTCTGGTGAAGGTGATGGTTCATGAATAGGCTCAAGTTGAGGTTCAGGTTCTGGTTGTGGTTGTGGTTGTGGTTGTGCAGCCTGAATTACTTCAAGCATTGGTTGGGTAAGAGGTATGGATTCATTGGTGGAGCTCATTTTAGCAAAAATGGTTTTCTGTTGTTTAGGGATCTCATAAAAAGTGTCATGATCCCTAGAACAATATTCTTGTAAATCAAAGACCATTTGCAAAAATCGAGGGTAAGCCAAAGTCATTTTACTTCCCTTGTTTTTACACATCCCTTCAAAAATCATTTTTGAAAAATTATACTTAAGCCCACGTGTGATACAAACCAAAGCACTTGCTATTGACCTGTTTATTTCATTAAAAGAAGTACATTTTGGACTTAAGCATTGTAAAAGGACATGTATCAAATATTTCCAGTCAGAGGGAAATTCCTGCTTATGATATTTATTTAAAGTGACATCAGCAGGAATAGGATAACCCAATTCCCTAAGACCCTGTTCTATTGTTGCTATGGCAAGAGTAGTCACACCATCAGCGTCATCAAGACGCAAAGCTTGGCGAACCAAAGTTTCAGTGACCACCCATGTTCTTCCATGAACAGTAGATGTTAATGTGGTCACTCCATTAGTTGTTGTGGAACTAGCAGTGTTCCAAAACTGTCTAATGTGTGCGACAGGGACTAATGGTGTATGAGAAAGTGCATACCTCAATGAAGATGCATTTAAAAATGCCACCATCTGTGAATACTGAGGAAATAAAGCATCATCAGCAGTCAAGTAAGCTACCATATTGTGTTGGCTCTTGAACTCCAATGTTAAATTCTTTGAGTTGAATTTGGGTTCCATGATTGAAAGCTGTTTAGGTTATGTGATATGGGAAAAATCTAGGAGGAAAAGTGTTAGACAAGAAAATATGAATACCCAGAATAAAAAGATTAGCCAAATTTATAGGAGAGATGCATGATTTTGATTGGTCAAAAATGAGGCGGTTATATTCAAAGAGCAATCATGAAAATCTTGAATCAAATATAACTTATCTCATGCATTAATTAAAAGTAACTTCTCCCCAAAATTACGGCCAAAGATTAGTCAAAAAATAACAACTGGGTAGGACCCACTAGATGTCAACGGTCAAAAATAGCCCATCAGCGCCCAACGGCTATATTTTCTTGTCAGCGTTTGCCTAAAGCCTTGTCAGCGTCACGATTGGACGTAACAGCGTTTGGAGAAAAACTTGTCAGCGTCTAAAAAGTAAAAATAAAAATATTTAAAAAGAAAAAGACCTTAACAAAGTAATTTATCCTAAGGGAAATATCTTACAAGTTGATAATAATTACTGGGCGGCAAGCACTGTCCATTTATGCACACTTGCTTAAGCAAGATAGACACAAATGACCTCTAGTGTCCCTTGCTAACCAAAATAGTTACCAACAAAGGTATTTCATAAAATTCTTTGTAACTCCCTGGTAAACCCATAACCAAAGTATTCCCAAGTCTCCCATCAGACCACAACCAATTCTAGGCCAAAAATGTCTTGGCAGCATGCATAGTTTATCAACTTTGCATGCTACAGTGCCTCATGGTTTAGTAAAACTAACCCATACTCACCTGTGGACACAATCTAGAATTGTGATAAGAGTATTAAAAGAATACCCAAGAGTCCTAAAGGTTCCTTAAACCTCCCCTTAAACTATGATACATGAGTTCTCAAAATATATATGAACATTAAAAATTTATGTCAAGATAGGAATATAAATATTCCAACCATCATCCATAAACAAAACATGTCCAAATAGCTCTTCAAAGATCCATAAGCAACTCTGTATCCAATGGTATAAAGCTACCACCTACCTGCACATTTAGATGAAAAACCACAAAACTAACATTTGTTGCTGACAGCGTCCCGACAACACTTATCAGCGTTGAAGAAACTCTTGTCAGCGTTAGACAATAATATCTCTAACAACGGCAAAATAACACTTGACAGCGTTACATTTACCTTTGTCAGTGTTAGAAAAATAATGTGGAAAATCTAAATCATCACAAAGACCAATAACAATGCATTATCCTGTACATACTTTCACAAAAAGGTTCCAAAACACATATTAAGTGAGATTAACCATTCCAATATTTGTTACCAAATATTGAAATCTTCCAGCATCAAAAGGTTTAGTTAATAAATCAGCTACATTATCTTCTGTATCTACCCTATCTGGTTGTATTAAACCTTTCTCAAAGCAATCTCTTATAAAATGATGTCTAATTTCTATGTGTTTGGTTTTAGAATGATGTACAGGATTTTTTAATAATGCATAAAGTACTGTTATTGTCTACAAAAATCTTGGTATGCATAAAATTATACCCATAATCCAACAGCTGGTTCTGAATCCATAAGACTTGTCCACAACAAGCAGCTGCTGCAACATATTCTGCTTCAGTTGTAGAGTTGGCCACCACTGTTTGTTTCTTGCATTGCCAAGATATTAATCTGCTCCCAAGAAATTGACATCCACCAGTTGTGGATTTCCTATCAAACTTGTCACCACCATAATCACTGTCTGAATATGCAATAAGGTCCAATGGAGAATCTTTTGGGTACCATAATCCAAGATCTGGATAACACCTTAAGTACCTAAAAATTCTCTTCACAGCAAAAAGGTGACATTCTTTGGGAGTCACTTGATGGCGTGCACATGCACACACAGCAAACATGATGTCAGGTCTTGAGGCTGTAAGATACATCAATGATCCAATCATTGATCTATAGTGCCTAACATCCACATCCTTTCCAGCTCCAATTTTTCCCCAAGGGTGTTGCCTATCCATAGGAGTGGAAGCCTCCTTTTCATGTGGAGAAAAACCATATTTCTTCAAGATTTCAGCTACATACTTATCTTGTGAGATGAAGATACCATCTTCTTTCTGCTGAACTTGTAAACCTAGAAAGAAGTTCATCTCACCCATTGCACTCATCTTGAATTTATCTGTCATGAGCTTGGAAAATTCCTCACTCATTTTTGGATCAGTAGACCCAAAAATGATATCATCAACATAGACCTGCACAAGCAACACATGTTTTCCTTTCTTCTTTGTAAATAGTGTCTGATCTATGGTGCCCCTTTTGAAACCATTTTCCACCAAGTAGGTGGACAATGTACCATACCATGCTCTTGGGGCTTGATGAAGTCCATACATTGCTTTCTTCACTCTATAAACCTTGTCTGGATTCTCAGGATCTTCAAAACCAGGAGGTTGCATGACATATACTTCCTCAACAATTGTCCCATAGAGGAAAGCACTCTTCACATCCATTTGGTAAACAGTAAAATTCATACAAGAGGCATAAGCTAGAAAAATTCTTATAGCTTCAATTCTTGCAACTGGTGCAAAAACTTCTTCATAATCAATTCCTTCCTCTTGTGTATAACCCTGAGCTACCAAACGTGCCTTGTTTCTGACCACAATGCCTCTTTCATCTTTCTTGTTCCTTAGAACCCATCTTGTCCCAATTGGTCTCACATATCTAGGACAATCAACCAGCTCCCAAACATCCTGTATAGCAAATTGGTGAAGCTCATCCTGCATTGCTTCCACCCAACTTGGTTCCTTGAGAGCATCAAAAATTTTCTTGGGTTCTTCCTGTGACAGAAAACAGGCAAACAAACATGCTTGTACAAGAGGGGTATCAACCTTCTTGTGTATATTGGCAATAAATCCACCAAGACCTTGATGAGATCTTCTTGTCTGAACTGGAGCCATAACATCACCAATGATTTGAGATGTGGGGTGATCCTTAGCTGTGGAAGTGAGAACTCCTCCTTCAAAAAGTCTGGTGTCCTCAACTTCACGCTCCATGTTGCCAATATCTTCTTCAGATTCTTCTTGATCAACAGAGATCTCTTCATGGACATTAGAAGGTCCACCTTGTTCAAAATGAGAAGAGAAAAGCTGTGTAAAGGTGTCTCCAAAGTCTGATCCTTGTTTATCAGCGTTTGGGCTAACAACGCTTGAACTGGTGTTGTCAGCGTTGGAGCCATCAGCGTCTGAATTGGTCGTGTCAGCGCTTGATTTCCCTTTGTCAGCGCCTGAAGAATCATGCATGTTTGTATTTGGTGGTATTTGAACACCACCATTATCTTTCCTTGCAGCAGTAGCAGCAGCATAATACTCATCTGTCCATATAGGAAGTGTAACAAATTCTTGTGTGGGAGATGATTTAACTGCTGGTGGTCCATCCTCCTTAGCAACCTGTATACCTGAAACATTACCAATTCTCTTTTCCAAAACACTTGAAGTTACCTTCACAATGTCTGGATCAGTAACAGGCATATAATTTAAAGCTCTAGACAAAGGTTCTAAGTCAAACAACCAATTTGGACCACTCTCAGGATCACTAGGTTTACTTTCTAAAAACCTAACATGTACCTTTTCAAGTATACGTTTTTCCTTTTTAATGTAAACCCTATATCCTTTACTCTGCACTGAATATCCCATGAAGTAGCCTTCATCACCTTTTGAATCAAATTTACCTAGGGCCTCACTAGTTTCTAAAACAACTACATGACAACCAAATGGCTTGAGAAAGCCAATATTGGGCTTCCTTCCCCAAAGTAATTCATAAGGTGTCTTATTATGTATCTTGTTGACCAATGCCCTATTTTGAACATAACAAGCTGTGTTAACAGCTTCAGCCCAAAAGGCTATAGGAAAGTGGGCATCAGCCAACATGGTTCTGGCTGCTTCAATAAGGGTCCTATTCTTCCTTTCAGCAACCCCATTTTGCTGTGGGGTTCTAGCTATGCTAAACTGCCTAGTAATCCCTTTCTTGGCACAAAAATCATCTAACAACTGATTTCTAAACTCACCCCCATTGTCACTTCTAATAATTTTGACCTCATTACCATTCTTCTTTTCTATTTGGGTAATGAAATTAATCAGACTTAGGGCAGTTTCACTTTTCTTGGCTAAAAAGAAAGTCCATGTAAACCTGGAGTAATCATCAGTAATGACAAAACAATATGATTTACCCTTCAAACTTTCTATATTAGTTGGACCAAAGAGGTCCATATGCAATAAGTGAAGTGGTTTAGAACTAGAGTGCACCTGTTTAGACCTGAATGAGACCTTGTGCTGCTTGCCCTTAAGGCATGCAACACAAGAGTGGTCATTGTGGAAAGCCTTTTCAGGCAAACCATCAACTAAACCAAGCCTCACAAGTCTATTGATATTCTTAAAGTTTATGTGCCCTAGTCTCCTGTGCCAAAGATTACTTTCATCTACTGAGGCTTTAGCATATAGACATGACATTTTATTATTTACCTTAATTCCATTAAGATTCACATTATATATGTCTTTATGCCTTGGTGTTCTAAAATCTATGTATTTCTCCTCAGGGAGCTTATAATCTTTGCTTAACACCAAGCACTCAGTATCTGTGAAAAGAACCTTATTTTTGTTATCACACACTTGTGATACACTAAACAAATTATAATCCAGTTCTTTTACCAAGAAGACATTCTCAAACCGTAGATTGTTGGTGACAAGGGTTCCTTTTCCTGTGATTGTTCCATAACCCCCTCCAAAGTATACCTTATCACCATCTTGAATAGGAGAGAAATTGGTCAGATAGTCTTCCTTTCCTGTCATGTGCCTTGAGCATCCACTATCCCAGTATCCATAATCATTGATCTTCTTCTGAATGCCCTGCACATAAAGAAAACACATTAGTTTTCTTTGGGAACCCAAGCCGTGGAAGACTTGGATTCATTTGGTTGTTCAACAAGAACAGACTTGGTTCTCATAACAACCCCATTTTCATCCCTGTTTGAATGAAATTCCCAGTTAACCCCAATTGGTGTTGACAATGCCTTTGAAATATAATGAAACCTGTTGCATGTCATAGAAATACCAGTAGAATTAGGGTTTTGGTCTTGTTTTGGTCTCCATGTTAAGCTAGTAGAAGCTTTAGACCTATTTCCCTGTGGTTGCAAATACCTAGGTTTATCAGCGCTGAAATTTCTCTTGTCAGCGCCCCGATTACTCTTATCAGCGTTGAACCTAGGGTTTGCTACAGGAACCCATTGCCTATTTGACCAAGTGTTTGACTTTTGAAAAGGTCTTAGGCCTTGTGTGTTAGTCCCTCTAGAAAAGAATGGGGCTGGTCTAACAACTTGTGAACTTTTGTTCACAAAGGTATTGGGTCTGACAGTGTTTGACCTATGTTGACTTTTGTCAGCGCTGAAATGGTTCCTATCAGCGTTGACATTGGAAGCGTTGACACATTTGTAGGCCAAATGTGAGAAGCTACCACATGTATAACAAGCTTTTCTAGACATACTCTTAGGTCTAGAAGCAAAGAAGCCTGTTCCATGATCACTAACTTGGCTTTTTGGTGACCTAGTATTCCTATACATCTCTGCATACTTAACACTAGGTTTTCTAACATTTTGTGGGCCAAGGTCAACAGCTTTGCCAGTGGTAGGGTGTGTGATCTTAATAGGTTTAGGATCAAGGCTCGTGATTGGTGTGGGCTCATTTGGACTTTCACACAATAACCCTCCCTTAACAAACAAGGTGTGGTTTGCTTTCTTCCACTCATCTAGGTCAGTCAGCTTTTGCTTGTATTCCTCAACTAGGGAAATCACTCTAGGTGGAGGAATGAATTCCTCCTCTTGACATTCTGGCAAGCCAGTCCAAGATAAGTCCTTTGATTGGACACCATAGAAATCCCCAGCTGGTGGTGGAACAACAGTATAATTATTCATCCCAATCCCACTCATATCCTTAGAGTCTCTTTGTTTGCTAACACACTCTCCTAGGGATTGTGTGGCCTTATCAAATCTCTGGATTTTAAGACTCACATTATCTTTATTTTTGTTAGCCTCTTCTAACTGAGCTATCAAATCAAGATTAACCCTATTTACTATATCTTGAACATCTTTACTCTGAAATAACTCATGTTTTAAAATGTTTATTTGATCCTTTAAATCAAACTCCATTTTCTTATACTCAGCTACTGTCTTTTCTGTTTGGGTAAGAGCAATTTGATAATTAGATACTTTGCATCTTTCAGTACTTGCCTCATCTAATAATTTAACTATCTCTTGTTTTAATTTTTCAGTATTTAAACGACAACCCTTAGAACAGAAAGCATCATCATATACCTCATTATCTGATGAAGAGGAGGAGTGTGCCATGAGAGCATATTCAGCATGCTCTTCTTTAACTTCAGCAACCAAAGCTCTGTCCTCTTCCTCATTCTTAGCCATCCAGCTCCAATCCCATTCTCCAACACCATCAATTTGTTGAACAGCAACCATGGCCTTGGGATCTGGGCTC
Source organism: Glebionis coronaria (assembly GCA_025667525.1). NCBI lineage: Eukaryota > Viridiplantae > Streptophyta > Magnoliopsida > Asterales > Asteraceae > Glebionis > Glebionis coronaria. The sequence continues at coordinate 69,856,934 of CM046877.1, read as the reverse complement.
TTAATCATTTGGCTAGAAGGCTTCCCAGCATCAGATCTTCTTGGAGATCTACATTCCCTCATAAAGTGTCCCATCCTATGACAGTTGTAGCACTCAACCTTGGACTTGTCAAATCCAGCAACATCCTTAGCATTAAAGGTCATCTTCTTCTTGAACCTTTTATTGAACCTGTTTGCTCTTAAACTTACAAGAGCCATTGTCCACTTGATGTCCATCTCTTCCAATTGTTCATCACTTATCTGCTCAAGATCTTCATATGTAATCCTTGAATCACTGGGCAAAGAAGCAATGAATGCACACACAGTATCTAGATCAAAACCAGCAGGTTAATTCTATCAGCGCCATGATTGTGTGTGTCAGCGCTTGAGTACAAAGCGTTGACAGGATATGATCCAGCGCTGACAGATTGACATCCAGCGCTGACACCTTGAGATCCAGTTGCTGAATGTCCATAGAAGTTCATGGAATCAAATTGGCCTTCACTTTGAGAGAAGAAGGCCATGTTGCTGCTGGAAGATTTATTATCACTTTCCAATTGCCATTCATTCTCCAAAAGTCTTAGTTTGTTGAAGATGTCATCAAACCTGGAAGTCTTGTGGGTGTTATTGATAAGAATAGATCTTGTCTCAATCTTCCATACATCACCAAGGCTTTTGAGAAAAGTAGCATTTAATTCAGGGTCATCAATCTGTTTTCCCATGAAGGAAAGTTGACTTGTGATGTCAAGAAGTCTACTTCTCACACTGCTGAGATTCTCATTAGGTTGAGCTTTAAAGACAGCATACTCATGCAATAGTTGCTTCTTCTTTTCTTCTTTTGTATCAGCATTGCCACCATGTGCTACTTCAAGAGCTTCCCAAAGCTCTTTTGCAGACTCAAAGCGTTTGTACTTGTGCTGATTCTCATGACCTAGGGCATGTTTCAAGATGTTCAGGATTTTCATGTCCACCCTCTTCTTAGCTATGTCTTCAACAGCTACAGCTCTCCCATCTTCAGGCTTTTCCACCTTATCAGATTCAGGACAATTAGGAACAGCTGTCCTTGTGGCAATTGCAGCAGTAATCTTTGCTGCTTTATCGAATGTGTTCCCATATTCGATAATCTCCCAAAGAGTGTAGTCATGAATAGCTATATATTGCTCAAAATTGGACTTCCAAAGCTCAAAGTTCCTGGCATCAAACATGGGAATTTTGATACTAGGGTTTGAGAAGTTGTTTTGTAGCAAAGCAGGAGGTTGATTTGTGCCAGACATGATGTTTTTAGGGTTTTGAGAATTTTAGGGTTTTTAGGGTTTGGTGTTTTAGGGTTCTGCGTTACTTAAAGATCAAAAGTTTCTCAACAAGCTCTGATACCACTTGTTGATCCCAAACTTAGATCGATTAAGCTTTGTGTATACGAGATTAGATCAAGTACTACACGTAGAGAAACCTTTGCTTATGAATAAAGTAACAAAGTGTTATGCGGAATTAACACTTGATCTAAAACACAATGATGTTAAACAAACTTTCACTTGTATTAGAATAATCTTGTTGATTACAATGAAAGGTTTAACTTGCGAATACTATGAAAACTGATATATGACTTTAACCTAAAAGACCTTCTTTTATAGAACAAGAAGTCTTGTACAATAAGCTACGATCAACTATTCTAGGTAAAGATAATAATAGAAAATACAATGTTGTGTTTATCTTTACCATAAACAAATAAACAAAAGATACGTATGAAGATATTCCATCAGTGTCAATCTTCAAGGCTGTCAGCGTTGACTTCTATCAGCGTCCAATGTCAATCTATCAGCGTTGACTTTCTTCTTATCAGTGTTTAGTGATCTGACCCATATTTTATTCCCAACAAATTGCTCTGCAGTGCTCTTAAGGAAATTGCCAACCAAGCTTGGTGATCCGGGTCGCTTCTTAATCCCTTGCAACTTCCTGGGAGTAGAGAATTGCATGGCCCTAGCCGATCTAGGTGCTAGTATTAACTTAATGCCTCTAAGCGTTTGGAAGCAATTATCTCTCCCTGAGCTAGTCCCCACCAGAATGACTTTGGAATTAGCTAACCGTACGGTTGCTTATCCAGTGGGGATAGCCGAAGCCGTTTTTGTAGGAGTCGACAAATTCACTTTTCCTGCCGATTTCGTCGTCGTCGACTACGATATGGACCCTCGTGTGCCATTAATTGTTGGTCGTCCATTCTTGAGGACCGGTCGCACTCTCATCGATGTTGAAGCCGGTGAGCTTATCATGAGAGTGGGTGACGATAAAATTGTCTTCAACATGGGAAAGCTTTCTAAACAGCCTTATTCATACGAGAGTGTTAATTGTATTGACGTTCTTGATGAGGCTTGTGAAGAACACTTCAAAGATGCTTGTAAAAGTATTCCTACCTCTCTTCCCAATATTGAGACCGTTCCCTCAATGGTTTCATCACTATCTCTATTTGGAGAAAGTGATTTCCTTTGGAAAGATTTAGAAGCCACCATGGGAGATGTGAACTTAGAACATGACGATTCTCCCACCGATTGGGATGAAGATCTTCGCCTCATTGAGAACCTTCTTAAAGAAGACCTTATTTATCCACCATCTCCCAAGGCTACTGCTATCGATGAACCGACTTTGAATACGCCTCCCATCGAAAATCCTCCGGATTTAGAACTTAAGGAGTTGCCGCCCCATCTCGAGTACGTGTTCCTTGAAGATAAGAAGAAGTCGCCCATCATCATTGCGAAGGACTTGAAAGAAGAAGAGAAATCTCGCCTCATCGCCGTGCTTAAAGATCATAAGAAGGCAATTGCTTGGAAAATTTCCGATATCCGCGGAATTGATCCGAACTTTTGTACTCACAAGATTCTCATGGAAGATGACTTTAAACACGCAAACCAGAGCCAACGAAGGGTTAATCCTCGCATTCACGACGTCATCAAACAAGAGGTTATCAAACTTCTTGATGCCAGCTTGATTTACCCTATCTCGGATTCGCCGTGGGTAAGTCCCGTCCATTGTGTGCCCAAGAAGGGCGGAATAACCGTTGTTCCTAATGAACACAACGAGTTGATTCCCACTCGTCTCGTTACTGGGTGGAGAGTTTGTATTGACTATCGCAAGCTCAATGATGCCACGAGAAAAGATCACTTTCCTCTTCCTTTCATGGATCAAATGCTCGAGCGTCTAGCTGGTAATGACTATTACTGCTTCTTAGACGGTTTTATCCGGGTATTTTCAAATTCTCATCGATCCCAAGGACCAAGAAAAGACCACATTCACTTGTCCCTACGGAACATTTGCTTACAAACGTATGCCTTTTGGTTTATGCAATGCTCCTGGGACGTTCCAAAGGTGTATGATGGCTATCTTCCATGACATGGTGGAAGACACTATGGAAGTATTCATGGATGACTTCTCGGTTTATGGCGATTCTTTCTCTGCTTGCCTTGCCAATTTAGAACGTATGCTTAAGCGGTGTGAAGACACTCGCCTTGTTCTTAACTAGGAAAAATGCCATTTCATGGTAAAAGAGGGCATCGTGCTAGGACACAAGATCTCCAAAGCCGGTCTTGAAGTGGACCGTGCTAAAGTCGATGTTATTTCTAAGTTGCCTCCACCTTCAACCGTGAAGGGTGTGCGAAGTTTCCTCGGTCATGCGGGCTTCTACCGTCGTTTCATCAAAGATTTTTCTAAAATCGCTCGCCCGATGACCCACCTCTTGGAAAAAGATACTCCTTTTATCTTTTCCAAAGAGTGTATTGAAGCCTTCAACCTTCTTAAGGATAAGCTAACTATGGCACCGGTCTTGATTGGAAACTGGCAAACGGACAGTATGACGTCCAGAAGCAGTTTCAAAAGTTTGAAGAAAACATGAGAACCTCCATGGGAGAAGATGAGGACTTCCTGAAGTTGAAGAGTGTAAATCTGGTAAACACTTGACTAACATATATGATAAAAAAAAAAAGTAAAACATATATGATAAAAACTTATCATATATGATGAGTGACATGCAATCAAACGCAGTAGGATTAGAACATATATGATATTACAGTTACAGTTTACAATAAATCTGGTAAACACTTGACTAACATATATGATAAAAAAAGTAAAATCATATATGATAAAAACTTATCATATATGATGAGTGACATGCAATCAAAAGTAGTAGGATTAGAAAATATATGATATTACAGTTTACAATAGACTCAAAAAAATATAACTTATAAAAACTCTGCAGGTGTTCTTCCCGGTCATATCTCACCAGCACCACTACTTGGTGGTCTTTAACCTCATCAACGGCGCTGTGTTAATCATCGACAACTCGAAAGTCACCAGCACATATGAAAGCAAGTACCAGACATACTGTGACCTACTGGTAAGTCACTAAATACATAAATAAACTAAAAAAACATGAACATCTGTGCATTTCAAAAAGCATCTAAAAAAATAACACACCAAAGAATATGATAAACTTGGGGCTTTTTTTTACAGATGAAAATGTTTATGATGTATATGGAGAGCGTCCAGCATAAAATGACGAAAAAACTCAGGAAGCATACAATCATTCGACCAAAGTGGGGAACAATGTACAACGACATCGATTGTGGGGTGTTTGTGATGATGCACATGGAGCATTATGAGGGCGAAAGAGCAAAAGGTTGGGTTTTGGACTTCCCGAGTGATTCAGATGAGCAAAGAAAGGAAATACTGAAGCTGAGGTTCAGGATCGCTGCAAAGATATTATCACACGAGCAGAACACCAAGAGGCAGCAGGTAACCGATGAAGCCTATGAATTTGCAAGAACCCACCAGATGCAACCATACAAGACAAAGGTTATCAAAGAGGCAATCAAAGCAAGAAAGGAGGAACAAGACAGAGATGTGGCCAAGAGCGCCATCTGAAGAAGGAAAGACAAAAAGACAATACAGTTTAAGACATTAATTTCTAATTTGGTCTGTAATAATTTAGATTTTTGTTTAAGACTTCCGCTTTGCTTAGCCTATCCTCTGGGAAAGGGGTACGCGACATGCATGAGAACCCATGGTGGGTTGATCCAAACTTGGGGTCAACTAGTCGTAGATCATGGATCGGTTAATAGGCATCCATTAGTCCGACTACCCCCGAGTCATGTCGCCTACCTTAATAAGCTTTAACGCTTAACCCACTGGAACATTAGGCTAGGCAAAGAGATTAGTGAACTGATTTAGATTAGAAGCAGTTAGATGACTTATCCAATCGGAAAAGGAGTACGCGGCATGCAAGAGAACCCATGATGGGTTGCTCTAAGCTTGGGGTCAACTGGTCGTAGATCGTGGATCGTTTAATAGGAATCCATTAGTCCGACTACCCCTGAGTCATGTCGCCTACACCTGACGTACCATTGGAAAACATTTGGATAGAATCGTAGGGAAGACAAGTTGATGGCGGTAAAGTAGGATGTATCGCATTTTGTGGATACAACTTGTTTTAACTTGTAACCCGTCTAATTTTCTATTATGAAATGGAAGATGAATATTTTGTTTCATATGTATTGTTCTTGTATTAAATTTTTAGAGAATAGAAGGATATTGAAAAACATGTAAACCGTTAAAAATAAAACTATCATATATGAAACATTAGTTTCATATATGATAGTCCAAAAAAAACTTGTAAAACACACTTGCTCTGGAAACGAAATTCTAGAAAGAAGTAACATTAGTATCTTAAAAACTATCATATATGATACATACGTATCATATATGTTGTGTTGACAACTTAACATATATGATACATTACTATCATATCTGATAGTCAAAAAAAACTTGTAAACTGACAAAAGCAAACAAACTAAAAAAAACTAAAGGATTGAACACAGCTTAAAATATATGATACATACGTATCATATATGTTGTGTTGACAAATTAACATATATGATACATCAGTATCATATCTGATAGTCCAAAAAAAACTTAAAAACTGACAAAAGCAAACAAACTAAAGAAAAACTAAGGGATTAAACACAATTTCTCATGACTCATTGACATATGATTATCCAAAAAAAGATAGTATCAAAAACAGCTTCTCATGAATCAAAGTGATCAAGACAAAATAGCATCATACATCATAAATGACATGTTCAGAAACTGCAAACAGTAAAATAAAACGGGAAAAAATTCCTAAAACAAAAACTTTTCTTCTATCCAAGCTCATCCACTCGTACTTGCATCTGCAACAGCTGGATCCTCGACAACGACTTCCTCCAATCGCTTACCAGTGCAAGTCCTCTTGTTATGATCAGTACCCCCGCACACTGAACATGTAATCTTGTTCCTCTTGCCTTTCTCAATAGCTATCTCTCTACCACCTTTAATACGCAGCTTTTGACGCCCAGGACGTCCTCTAGGGGTTCCATCATCTGGATTATCAACCAAACGTACAGACGGATGAGAGACACCAACGAGCTGCTCCAAACAGTCTATCTTCTTCTTAGATGGAGGATTTGGGCAATCCGCTTCAACATCTTTCTTTAGCTGCTTCAACTTTTCAACAAAGGCACCCAACCTAGGCTCGTCTTTGCTCAACAAATGCACACAATGATCAACAATAGATGTCGCCTCGCTCGAATAATTCTCTAAAACAACATTCTTCTCCCCATACATGTTCCTCTTGTTCCTCAACACAGCCGGGATAAGGTTCTTGGTCCAACGCTTAAGAATGTATTTTGAGGAATCATCTCGATATTGGCATTCTTGAACACACAAAAAATATGCCTGCACAATATCCCAACCCTCATAAACAACTGGCATGTACAAATAACTGAACCATCCTCTAAGTTGCGCAAGACCTGGGAAAAAAAACCAAAAAAAAAGAAGTGAATATCATATATGATACATGTGCTTATCAAATATGATATGTCAAAAAAAAATATTATATCAACCAAAAACTCACATACCTTGTACAACCCATCTTCTCTAGTAAACATGTCAACCTCATCATCTTCCTTCTCCTTCTCTTTATCATTGTCATTTTCCTTATCTTTCACATTATTAGAAGACTCGCCAACTTTACCCTTATTAGTAACCTTATCATTCACCTTTTTCTTGTTCTTCTTACCAGGCTCTTCATAAACAAAATGCCTAACTCTGATAACAGAAACCTCAGAACCCTCGAGCACATTCTTAGTATCTATCTGACAATACCGTAATCCAACAAAAATCTCTTTCTGAACCAACTCAAACAAGGTACGAGTGTAAACAATTGCAGCATGCTTCTCAATCTTGATAAAAGTCCTTAACTTCGGAATAGTATCCATTGTATTATGATCCATTCTCTCTTGAACACTCCTTTGCTTTTCCATCGCCGTCTCAAAGCAATTCATAAAGTTCATAAGCGTCGAGCTAGAATTGGTAAAGTGGGAGAAGAAAGAATTCTCGCTCTCTGATCTAGATGTAGTCCTCATTAGTCCACACAACGGCGAGTCAGAAAAATAAGCAGGGATCCAAGTTGAACGCATATCATACATCTTCGTCAGCCACTTGTGTCCCACTAAATCATACTCTGTCATCAGATCACCCCATCTGGTGTCAAACTCCTCGGGACCAATATACATGTTCCAAATAATCTTGTTCAACTTCTCTTTAAAAACCCGATCATTGTATATTTTCTCACATATCTGCAAAGACATACAAAAACCAAATGATATGAATCAAAATTCTGTTATCACATCATATATGATGCTACTTCAACATATACGATACTATTAAAATATCATATATGATGCTACTTCATCATATATGATACTAGTCTTAAAAAAAAGTACCTTCGCTGGAAGCTTCTGCGTGATATGCCACATGCACAGCCTATGCTTTGTACCAACAAACTCGGCTTCAATGGCATTCCTCATCGCCTTATCTTGATCAGTCATTACTATGCTCGGTGCTTTACCAAACGCTTTGATGAAGGCTTTAAGTAACCAAACATACGATTCCGTGGTCTCGAACTTGAGCAAACCAGCAGCAACCGTAACAAACTTCCTATGGTTGTCAATCGCCGTAAAAGGAACAAATACCATTTTGTACTTGTTTGTCTTAAACGTAGAATCAAAAGAGACAACATCACAGAACTCCTTGTAGTTGTACTTGGACACTTCATCAGCCCAAAATAAGCCAATAAGCCAATAAGCTCAGCCTTGTTAACCAAATAATCAAACAAAAAATCAGCAACGTACTCCTTCTAATGTAAAGATTTTGCTAGGTTCAATTTAATTCGGTATCTTCTCGAATTGATTTCCGGTTAATTGTGCGAGATTAGTTGTTCTTCGTGAATCAAATAAAAGGGTCGTTGTCTAAAACTAATGAAAGATAAAGACTTGAAACAAATAAAAATAAAGTAAAGACGGTAAAACGAAACAAGGAAAGATAAAAACTTGGCGAAAAGTAAATGACGAGAAATTAAAAGGGAAATAAAGTAAATGACACAAACTTAAACATAAACTAAAAGGAAAGCAAATAAAAATGCAAATAAGGAAAAAGGTGGGAAAAGTAAATCTTAAAACTAAAAACTGAAAAACTCATTTGGAATAACACCCTCATCCGGAATATGTCACTCATCCGTAATAAACCTGTTGATCCGGAATAAGGCGTTTGATCCGGAATAAAAAAGAATATACTGTTGATTCGGAATATGAGCCTTGATCTGGAATAACCAACATTCCGGATGAAACAACTTGATCCGGAATAAATAATATTCCGCATGAAGAGTTTGATCCGGAATAAATGATATTCCGAACGAAGGACTTGATCCGGAATAAATGATATTCCGAACGAAGGAGCTTGATCCGGAATAAATAATATTCCGAATGAAGGACCTTGATCCGGAATAAATGATATTCCGAACGAAGAGCTTGATCTGGAATATTCAATATTCCGGATGAACAATATTGATACTGAATAAAAAAGCTGACTCGGAATATCTGGGAAAGAAACAGTAAAGAAGACCAAGAACAGGGGATGAATAACAAGGACGAATTTAGATCAAAACTAACCAATATTAACCAAAAGATTAAACCAAAACAACCACAAAGGATCTACTAACAATAACCAATCAATCAAAATCAATAAAACTAACAATCATAACCAACATAATCAAAACCCACTTGATCAAAACTATAAAACTCAAGAACATGAACACAAAGATTAAGAACAAATCAAACAAGAAAGGTAGATGAGAGATTGAACAAGAAAAGTAAAGATTCAAGAACAATAAAATAAACTTACTTGGAAATTAAAAGGAATTTAAAGGTGCAATACATGAAATTAAGGTGCATAAATTTAAAGTGCAATATGAAAAATGGTGGAAGAATGGGTTGTCAAGCAACCAATAACAACAAAATGAAGGGAAACTAAACTATATATAGGGAGATTAGGGAGGAGCTTAGGATGCTCCCTCCCTCTTTCTTCTTTCTCTAATTGCATGCTTAAATCCTTAATCTTCTTTAATCTTTTGACTTCAATGACTTTGTCTTGGGATTTCTTTAAACTCGTCTTGAATTTTCTTCATAAATAAGACTCGAGTTCTTTAGCTTTTAGTAAACTTCCGTCTTTTGACTTTTTCTTTGATAAATCTTCAGAATTGGTCTTGGACTTCCGTTCTTTTTCCACTCTTGATTTCTTGACTTCGTCTTTCGTCTTTTTCTTCGATAAAAGCCGTGAATGCCCGTGTTTTCTCCACTTTTCACCTTTCCGTCCTAAATCACAACAAAAACACAAACCACGCATAATTCAGGCATACATGACATAAAATACACGTTTTGGCTCGGTTATTATTGTAATTAAGTGGTAAAAAGGATGCGTGTTTTCACACCTATCAAATCCCCTACACATAACCATTGCCATGCCCTCATGCAATGCTTAGTGATAAAGCAAGTTTACACTTTTCTCATAATCCATCAACCTTGGCCTTATTAACATACTAAACAAAAATTAAAGTACTAAGAGAAATTAAAACTTTAAAGGAAACAAAAGGATAGAAAACCATTTTCACTAGAAAATAGCTACATGGAAATAACTTACAATGAGATCAAGGGCTTACATTAGGGCTTTGGTGCTGCGAAGATTTATCACCCACAAGTTTCACGTTCCCCAATCTAAGCTTAAAAACGAGATCATTGTTATTATAAGTTAGCAAATCAAACACTTACACACATGGCTTAATTATATGCTTAAACTTCCTTATTCCTAGGTGTATCTCTTATATTTTATTTTTGTCTTAGAATGATCATGAAGATGCATTTTTCGACTTATTGTGATAGTTTATTTAGGCTGAAAGCAAAGTAGGACGATTTGATTAATAGTTAGCTAAAGGACAAAATCTCTTAAAACTGCTTCTCGGGATATCAAAAAGTTCATATCTTGGCATAACTCTCTTCACGATTTGAGACCTTTCTCGGGCCGATATTTGGCATGTACTTCATACTTCATATCTTGAGAGACGTTCTTGAGATAATGGTCTTCTCTTCGTTAATAGAGTTTCTTCACTTGGAGACTTTTGAGGGGTACTCCAACTTTGTTGACCACGACTTCATCATAATTTCTTCAATCGCTAATTGGGATTTTGAGATACAACGATCTGACTCCTTTTCGCACTTGGATCTATTTATCCTCAAACCTTGTTAGGGTCTTTTCGGATAGACTTCTCCATGATCTTTATGGGAGTTGATTGCTTTTCATCGTGAGTCTTGATCCTTCATATTGATTTTGGGAATACTGCTTTTCACATCACCTTGGATCTTTAGCAATAAGATTGAATCCTCATGCCTTGTTAGGGCCTTTTCGGACTCGCCAATCTTCGCGCCCCGCTTCATAAGTTATGCCTTGGCTATGAACTCTTATCATAACCGAGCAACTTTTAAACGATCTTGGGCTAGAAGCTAAGTAACTTTTCAAATCGTACGACCTTACTTATTGCAGATAAATTATTAGCAAGTGATGGGAGAATAGGCAAATAATTACACCAAGTGTGCTTGTGCAAGAATACCGACTTATAATTGACTCTATCATTTCTCGTTCTCCACAATTTAAAATCTCAAGTAATGAGACTCATGGATGCTTAGCCTAATAAACCAATTAAGGTCTACATGGTTAAGGATACTAGCTAGAATAAACTTGGATAAGTCTATTCGGGTTGAGTCAAAATAATCGCAACGGGCCTAATATGTCAAAGATTTCAAAACTAGCTACACCACTTTATTAATATATATACATATGAAAGCAACGATAAAAATTTTAAAAATTACGACTAATTGGCCAAAGTTAATTAAAAATTTGAAAAATGACGAAAAAGATGATTTTTCGGTTAAATGAAGGCATTTTAATGGAAAAGTCCACTTAAAACTTCGATAGAAGTCCCCCCTACACTTAATATAAACATTGTCCTCAATGTTTAAGCATATGGGAGTAAACTCCCCTACACTTAGGACATTGTGCACGTTGTTTAAATCTCGCTAAGGAAGAGACAACTAAAGAGATTCCTATTTTAATATTGAGAAATATAAAATAGTGAATCGAAAAGAGTTTAGGATAGAACCGGGAAGAAGGGAACACGGAGTCACGGTTCGTCAAAAATCATCAAGAGTGGATCATTGAGCGCTCAAATCCCTGCATAAGATAAGAAAGAAAGCAAGAAACACCAACGGGGCTCCCCCTACACTTATGCTGAAAACAGATAAAGATAGATAATCGGGTTGCCTCCCGAAGAGCGCTTGTTTTTGTTAACCGAGTCACGAGCCTGACTCGTCCCCGAATTAAATAGTCCATGGGGAAGCCTCGAATGTAATACCAGGATCAAAGATCTTGTCCTCGTTCCCGGAGGACATCAACAAAGGAGAGGCGGGAGGATAAGTCTTGAATGGTAGGAAAGTCTGCTCAATATAAGAAAAGCAAGTGAAATCCAGATTGACGGGAGGTGGGGTGGGTAAGGGAATCACATTGTCATCCTCCAAAGACAATGGATGCAGACCAATTGGCAAAGCCGTAAAATTATCAATCATAGAATGGTCCATATCACCTCCCGGGTCAAAGCATTTATCCTCATGAAAGTAGATCTTGTCGATAGCATCGTAGATAAGGAGTGTAGAAACTCGTTTGAAAAGATCACGATCAAGTACGAAACCATCATTCATTTTTGGGGATTGTTCATAAGGTAAATCCTCACGAATGTGGTAAACGTAATTCTCATAAGAGGAGTGTTGATTAGGTAACTCCTTGAGAATAGGATGTTTGGGCATGTGAGTTGGTTCGTCATTATTATGAAAAATAAGACGTTCCAACTCATCAAGTTCGGCATCGATGTTGGAAAAGTCGACCTCACTTGTAGGAGGAAGTGGAGGTAAAAGAGCTAGCTCTCGGTCGATAATTTCCTCAATCTCGGGCTCGAAGACGAAATGATCATACTCACCACATGTTGAAATCTTGTTGGGAGGATCAAATATGGCATGTGGAGTTGTGAGTATGTGATCATTGACTAGCGAAGCAAACTTGTCCGTAAGCTCCGCAAAAGTCGGCATATCACACAGATTTTCCGGAATACCCGCGGGCTCACTTGGGATGACGACAAGTTCCTCGACACTAGACTTTAGGAATTTGTCCGATTCCGTTGCCGAGATAACGTCAAGATGCTCATCCTCCATTATGAGAGAGCCAACGGGCTCCTCGGGTGTGATAGAAATAGACGAAGGAGGAAGGGGAGAAGTCTTACGTTGCTTTAGAAATTCCTCCTCGTCGAAAATAACCTCAATATCGTCATCGCTCTCCTCAATACCTAAAGGGCTAATAATAAGCTTAGGGATATGAGTACTCGTCTGATCTCGCTGCTGTAAAAATGACTCCATACAAGTTTGCAGCGTGTGTAAAAGCTCTTTCGTTTGTTCTTGAAAAGTTGTAGCAAGATCGTTTCTTTGTTCTTGAAAGGCTGTAGCAAGATCGTCAATTGGTTCTTGGTAACTCATCCCGTGACGAGGCTGATGACAATTGGGTATTGCAGGGGTTGGTCAAAACTGGAAGGTGTATAATTATAGTAATTTTGATCCCCTGTAGGACAGTGAAAACTTCCGTGAGGACCCCCACACTTATAGCACCACGGGGATGGAGAAAAAGCTGGTGCATTTTGAGGATAAGGATCGTCATAGACGGGAGAGGGTGAGAAAGTATTGTAAGAGGAGAAGTACGAATTTGTTGAATTGCAAAATGGACAAAATCCAAATTGTGTATCGTCGATATCATAACCACACCGCTCACAAGTACACCATTGACATGTTTGAAAACCATGCCATGGTCTCCCACACCGTACACAAGACGAATCCATGAAGAAAAATAGACAAGCAAGAAGAATATATTTGGTGCAAAACTTTGAAAAAGAAATGCTTTTTATGATTTTTCAAATGTTTTTGGATTTTTGAAAATTTTTGATACAAAAAATAACGTTCACAAGTGAACGGATCCCAAAAGCCAACGCGTCTCTCACAAAAAACCGTCAATCCTCACGAAAAGAGCCGGCAGCGGCGCCATTTTAATGTAAAGATTTTGCTAGGTTCAATTTAATTCGGTATCTTCTCGAATTGATTTCCGGTTAATTGTGCGAGATTAGTTGTTCTTGGTGAATCAAATAAAAGGGTCGTTGTAAAAAACTAATGAAAGATAAAGACTTGAAACATATAAAAATAAAGTAAAGACGGTAAAAAGAAACAAGGAAAGATAAAAACTTGGAGAAAAGTAAATGACGAGAAATTAAAAGGGAAATAAAGTAAATGACACAAACTTAAACTTAAACTAAAAGGAAAGCAAATAAAAATGAAAATAAGGAAAAAGGCGGGAAAAGTAAAGCTTAAAACTAAAAACTGAAAAACTCATTCGGAATAACACCCTCATCCGGAATAACAAAGTTCATCCGGAATATGTGACTCATCCGGAATAAACCTGTTGATCCGGAATAAGGCGTTTGATCCGGAATAAAAAAGAAAATAATGTTGATTCGGAATATGAGCCTTGATCCGGAATAACCAACATTCCGGATGAAACTACTTGATCCGGAATAAATAATATTCCGCATGAAGAGTTTGATCCGGAATGATATTCCGAACGAAGGACTTGATCGGAATAAATGATATTCCGAACGAAGGAGCTTGATCCGGAATAAATAATATTTCGAATGAAGGACCTTGATCCGGAATAAATGATATTCCGAACGAAGAGCTTGATCCGGAATATTCAATATTCCGAATGAACAATATTGATACTGAATAAAAAAGCTGACTCGGAATATCTGGGAAAGAAACAGTAAAGAAGACGAAGAACAGGGGATGAATAACAAGGAAGAATTTAGATCAAAACTAACCAAGATTAACCAAAAGATTAAACCAAAACAACCACAAATGATCTACTAACAATAACCAATCAATCCAAATCAATAAAACTAACAATCATAACAAACATAATCAAAACCCACTTGATCAAAACTATAAAACTCAAGAACATGAACACAAAGATTAATAACAAATCAAACAAGAAAGGTAGATGAGAGATTGAACAAGAAAAGTAAAGATTCAAGAACAATAAAATAAACTTACTTGGAAATTAAAAGGAATTTAAAGGTGCAATACATGAAATTAAGGTGCATAAATTTAAAGTGCAATATGAAAAATAGTGGAAGAATGGGTTGTCAAGCCACCAACAACAACAAAATGAAGGGAAACTAAACTATATATAGGGAGATTAGGGATGAGCTTAGGAAGCTTCATCCCCCTTTCTTCTTTCTCTAATTGCATGCTTAAGTCCTTAATCTTCTTTAATCTTTTGACTTCAATGACTTTGTCTTGGGATTTCTTTAAACTCGTCTTGAATTTTCTTCATAAATAAGACTCGAGTTCTTCGGCTTTTAGTAAACTTCCGTCTTTTGACTTTTTCTTCGATAAATCTTCAGAATTGGTCTTGGACTTCCGTTCTTTTTCCACTCTTGATTTCTTGACTTCGTCTTTCGTCTTTTTCTTCGATAAAAGCCGTGAATGCCCGTGTTTTCTCCACTTTTCACCTTTCCGTCCTAAATCACAACAAAAACACAAACCACGCATAATTCTGACATAAATGACATAAAACACACGTTTTGGCTCGGTTATTATTATAATTAAATGGTAAAAAGGATGGGTGTTTTCACACCTATCACCTTCCTCTTCTCCATCTTGTTTATCAACATCTGCGCGCCATAGTCCCTGATGTAACAGTTGACGCTACGGAAGAAGTTCTTAAAGTCAACAGTAGTGCCGTGAACGAGCAGTTAAGAACCCTTGATCCCGGTCAGAAGGTGATGAGATCTTGTAGCACCGATATTCACACTCGCAGCCTTGACAATAAACACCTGCTCCGCGTATGTTAACTGCCTCTGATTCTTTGACAGATGCGTGTACTCCTCACGTTCAAGCTCGTGGTTGTGGATAGTATCAAATACACTCAACTTGAACTTCGTCGTACCAGGGATCAAGTCAAACACAGCACGAGCTTTACAACCGGTGATATGCACATTTGAATGCCTTAATTGGTTATAACCATTCTCCAAATCTAGGGTGTCTACATATATATCCTTTAGGGAACCCTTCCTGTTGCAAACCAAATACTTTTGCTTCACAATCCCGCTCCTCAATCTTTTCTGACACGATTTCCTAACAACAAAAACAGCTTTAACGACATACTTCTTGTAAGCAGCAATGCAATGCTCAACTGAATCGTACTCGTTCCCTTTAACAAGTAAAAACTCGGCAGGCACTTTCGGAATGTAGTAAACAGTACCACAAGGAGTATCAAAGTTGGAATGAGTGATATACGACTCAGGAGTCCGCACAGCATTCGACTCTGCAAAAAGAAACATATAAAAACAGATATGATTACAAAATACTAGAAAAATTCAACACATATCATGTAAACATCATATATGATAGACATGAATCATATATGATAGTATATGTTACATGGCTATCATATCTATGTAAAAATACAAACATCATATATGATACGTTGCTATCATATATGATACATTGGCAACATGCACTAAGCTCAACAAAAACTAGAAAACTTACTCTTAACAGCTTTCGCTTCTTCACCATCTTGTTCATACGCAGAAATCTCATCCGCAAGACTATGAAGAACACTTTCGGATGGCAGATCCAAACCTTGATCGACACTAGACTGATCATTAGTCAAATCGACCAACGTAGAAGTATCAACAACACCACTACGACCACTAGAATCACTCGAATCCATCATTAAAACCTAAAGAAAATCGAAAAAACAACAACTCATAAAAATCTTATCTAAAACCTAAAAGAATCAACGCTAATTAAATAAGCTTATAAACAATATCCATAAAAATAGACCAGACACATAAAATAAGCTTATAAAAAAGCATATTAATCGTTCCGATCGATTAATAAGCTGATTAATAAGCTTATTAATCAATCCGCTCGATTAAATACGCTTATTTATAAGCTTATTAATCAATCTGAACGATTAATACGCTTATTAATCAATCGGATAGTTAATAAGCTTATAAATAAGCGTATTTAATAATCCGATCTATTAATAAGCTTATTAATAGATGGAAATCGCTTATTTATAAGCTTACTAATAAGCTTATTAATACGCAATATTAACAAACAGTATATCTAGAGAGAGAAACATAGAGAGAGAAAGTACCAGTTTAATCGGGGAAGAAGAAGGAAGAATGAAACGTGTTTGTTAAAGCGTATATATATATCCCGACGTAAAAATACGAAAATACTCCTGCAGTAAAAACTGGGGGATTTAATCTCAGCCATCGGATGAGATGCAGATGGACGGTGGGGATGAGTCCCCTTGTATCTTAGAAAACTTTGGTATCCAAAAGAACTTAAATCAAACTTTATATATTGCTTTTTTCTTCATATTTTTAGACAAAAGAATATTTTTCTATTTTAAATTAGGGATGGCAAAAGCGTCCAAAATCGATGGAGAAAACCGAAACCCGATCCGGTTGGGTCGGGTTCGGAGTCGGGTTGGCGGGGTTGGATACGAGTTCGGGTTTTAATGTTCTTTTTTCGCGGGTACGGGTTCGGGTACGGTTTCTACTTATACCCGCTCCGTTTACCCGTATCCAAATCCGTACCCGTTTACCCGAATCCGTACCCGCTTTTGTTGCTATTTTATATAAATTCTAAATTTGTCTAACATAATAGAAGAATATTTTTGAACGAATTAAATGATCATATTAGTTACATTTGTGTGCATTAACATTTTTGTGATCAAGTATATTTGAATTTTATAATTTTAAAATGAAAATCATGAATTATTAGATATATTAAATCGCGTGAATAATATTAAAAAAATATTTTTTTTATCTTCTAAACACTTAAAAAATATATTAAACTATTTTGGTCGTTTTAGAGTGTTTTTTTAACATTATACGCACAATAATGCCCAACGAAAATCTATTTGTGGATACCCGATACACGCGGTAAAACCCGAAAACCCGATGGGTAATACTAACCGGGTACCCGTCGGGTGATGGAGCATATACGGGTACGGATATTATAAACGGGTACGGGTACGGATTCACTAAAACCCGACCCAAACCCAACCCGTTGCCATCCCTATTTTAAATAGGAGTTGAAAATTTTGAAAACCTATTTAAATGAAATTATAATTTTCATTTTCTAAATTTCATTGCATTTCTAGATAAGCGTATAATTGACGAAAACTTAAAAAACTAATGAAAGAGTAAAAAATTTACGAGAACGTAAAAAAACCGACTAAGACATAAATAACTGAGGAAACTTAAATTTACGTTTTCGTCATTAATTTTATGTTTTCGTCAGTAAATTTACGTTTTTGTCACTATTTTTACGTTTTCATCAATAATTTTACCTTTTCGTCAGTAAATTTACATTTTCGTCTTTTACGTTTTCGTCAGTATTTTTACCTTTTTGTCAATAAACTTAAGTTTTCGTCAGTAATTTTACGTTTTCGGCATTATCTTTACGTTTTCGTCAGTAAACTTACGTTTTTGTCAGTAAACTTACGTTTTTGTCAGTATTTTTATGTTTTCGTCAGTATATTTACGTTTTTGTCAATACCAAAATTATTGATGAAGACGTAAAAATAATGAAGAAAACGTAAAATTAGTGACGAAAACGTAAAATTACTGACGAAAACGTAACTTTACTGACGAAAACGTAAAAATACTGACGAAAACGTAAAATTACTGACGAAAACGTTAAATGACTGACAAAAACGTAAGTTTACTGACGAAAACGTAAAAATACTAAGGAAAATGTAAATTTACTGCCGAAAACGTACTGATGAAAAGGTAAGTTTACTGACAAAAACGTAAAAATACTGAGGAAAACGTAAATTTACTGACAGAAATGTTAAATTACTGACGAAAACGTAAGTTTACTGACGCAAATGTATGTTTAGTGACAAAAACGTAACTTTACTGACGAAAACGTAAAATTACTAACGAAAACGTAAATTACTGACGAAAATGTAAAAATACTAACAAAAACGTAAATTTACTGCCAAAAACGTAAAATTACTTATGAAAACGTAAGTTTACCGACGAAAACGTAATTTTACTGACGAAAACGTAAAAATACTGACGAAAAGGTAAAATTACTGACGAAAACGTTAAATTACTGAAGAAACGTAAGTTTACTGAAGAAAACGTAAGTTTACTGCCGAAAACGTAAAAATACTAAGCAAAAACGTAAATTAACTGTCGAAAACGTTAAATTACTGACGAAAACATAAGTTTACTGACGAAAACGAAAGTTTACTGACGAAAATGTAAGTTACTGACGAAACGTAAAAATACTGAGGAAAACATAAATTTACTGATGAAAACGTAAAATTACTGAAGAAAACGTAAGTTTACTAAAGAAAATGTAAGTTTATTGACGAAAACGTAGGTTTACTGACGAAAACGTAAAAATACTAAGTAAAAACGTAAATTTACTGTCGAAAATGTTAAATTACTAACGAAAACGTAAATTTACTGACGAAAACGTAAGTTTACTGACGAAAACATAAAAATACTGACGAAAACGTAAAATTACTAACGAAAACGTAAGTTTACTGACGAAAAAGTAAAAATACTAACGAAAACGTAAATTTACTGCCAAAAATGTAAAATTACTGACGAAAACGTAAGTTTACTGACGAAAAAGTAATTTTAGTGACGAAAACGTAAAAACACTGACGAAAACGTAAAATTACTGACGAAAACATTAAATTACTGACGAAAATGTTAAATTACTAACGAAAACGTAAGTTTACTGATAAAAACGTAAAAATACTAAGCAAAAACGTAAATTTGTTGTCGAAAACGTTAAATTACTGACGAAAACATAAGTTTACTGACGAAAACGTAAGTTTACTGACGAAAACGTAAGTTTACTGACGAAAACGTAAAAATACTAAGGAAAACATAAATTTACTGACGAAAACGTAAAATTACTGACGAAAACGTAAGTTTACTGACGAAAACGTAAAAATACTAAGCAAAATCGTAAATTTACTGCCGAAAATGTTAAATTACTGACGAAAACGTAAATTTACTGATGAAAACGAGATTTTACTTAAGAAAACGTAAAAATACTGAGGAAAACATAAATTTACTGACGAAAACGTAAAATGACTGATGATTACGTAAGTTTACTGACGAAAATGTATGTTTATTCACGAAAACGTAACTTTACTGACGAAAACATAAATTACTGACGAAAACGTAAAATTACTGACGAAAACGTAACTTTGCTGAAGAAAACGTAAGTTTACTGACGAAGACGTAAGTTTATTGAGTAAGTTTACTGACGAAAACGTAAGTTTACTGACGAAAACGTAAATTTATTGATTAAAACGTAAGTTTTACGACGAAAACGTAAGTTTACTGACGAAAACGTAAGTTTACTGAAGAAAACGTAAAATTACTGACGAAAACGTAAGTTTACTGACGAAAATATAAATTTAGTGACGAAAACGTACAAATACTGACGAAAACGTAAAATAGGGTCAGAAAAAAATATGAGAATATATTTTATTATTATTTAGGAAATTAAATAGAAAATTTTCTATATAAAATTAGAAAATGATTTTTTTTTTATTTTTGAGAAACATGGAAAAAAGATGGAATTAAATATATTTTCTATTTTTCAATTTTCAAATCAACATTTTTCAAGAAAAATAGGATAATTTTTGCCAACTAAATACTCCTTTAATTTTTATAAGTAGGGTTAATTTTTCTAATCTCCTAATATATTTTTTTTCACCAAAACCGTTTTTATAATAATGCCCTTAGTGAATATACAACTAACGAAAAATTTTTATTTTTAAAAAAAGTACTAGCACTATTCACTACCGATTGAAAGTACAATTGTGTAAGGTGAAAATACAATTGTATTAGAAAATGTTAATGTACTTTCTATTTTAGTTTCTTATGTGAGTACTTATATTTAACAACAAAAGATTTTATTGTTATGCAAATTTTTTTAGAAAAATCACATTTACTTTTATATTTTATTTATAATCACGTTTCATTTTGAAAATTCATTTTTTTTTAGAAAAGAGTAATAATAGTAAAAGTTTTTTTTATAAACATGTTTGGTAACATAGTTTTATGCATAATTAATCATAATGTTTAAAACGGTTCTTAAATTTTCAACGATTGAAAATGCTACTTCTTGTCTATTTGTAAAAAGTAATGGTAGCCGTGAAACAATAGTTGAGCCAGTAGTTTTTGGTTGTAAAAGTGAGTCATACTAGCTGTAAGCGGTAGCACTGAGCAGCATCTGTCATCGCTCATTTATCACAACTTCAAAAGACTTGCAGACCTAGTTCTAACATTCAAAGATAAACCATCTCTAATTACGGTACCACTAGACCTTTGTATGACTTGTTTTTTTTGTTAAAACCCGCATCATCTTCAACAATGATCCCTTTACCTGATAGCTATCTTCTTCTTCCCAAAGAAGTCTCAGCCTCATTCTCACTCTCACTCTCACTTTAAGTAACTTTTTCTTTTCCTTTTCCATTACATCTTTATTTCCCTCTCCATTCTTCTTCTCTTTACCATTTGCATCACTCTTTCTACCTTTTGTTACGACAACCGCTCTCCTCATTCCGGATCGACCAAATTGGTACAGAAGTTGTAACATGAGAAAACCATGAATTCACTCTTTTGTTTATTCCACCTTGAGTTTGGTTGCAATTGTTGCTCTTCCTTTTGTGAAAATGATGTGTAGTCTTAAAAGGAGTTGAACTATAACAACACAACTTAACATCATCTTGTACCATCCTAAAAAATTCTCATATGCATCATCTAAATCTAAGTTCCTTAGTTAGTTTTTGTTTCTTGTAAGCATTATACAAGTCATTTGAGCCATTATTAGAAGCAATATGTCTATGTGAATCAACTTCAAATCTTCTTCCAATGGTTTGTTAAGCAAACAAAAGAACAATGCCCTTTTTTTTACATAAATCCTTTTCAACATATGATTTATCCCAATATTAAACATCTTGCTCTCGGAAGTAAAGCCATAAATTTAGCTTAGATTGCCATTCACATAACCTAATGGAACATGTAAAAAAACTCATTATCGTGCATTTTGAAAACTACTTCTTTCTTTTACGCCATTATATCTGCAACAATTAACACAAAAAACATTAATACCCGTATAATTGAATGTTAATAGTCCTAATAATTAACTACGTATGTATATAAACAAACTTTTTTAAGTTGTTGGAACCGAAAATGAATCAAGTTGTTGGTTGGTATTACAGTTTTAACTGAAACGGTTTTGTATTTAATGTCTAGATAAAAGTGAAAGTTCACACATTGTTGTTGCAAATTTTGTCCTTGAAATAATCTTCGCGGGTAGTTAGATTTTAAGGGTTTGTTTGCACAAGAGAAATGTGGAGGTGTGTAATCGTGAAGGAGAGGATGAGAAATGACGAAAATGCTCTCGCGTGCATGATATCTGAGGGAGGGACATAACAACTATAAAGTTAGATTTAACGTCTCAGGGTTTTATACACACCAAAATGAAATGTTCATGGGCGTTGTGAACGACCTTTCATCTAAAAGGTTTTTTGCATTTTTGGCTCAATACAATTATTCAAATTATCAGGTTTGACTGACCAATTAAATGAGTTCACACCTCGAACAAACTTGCTTAATGGCATAATCGTTAACATACCCCCCCCCCCCCCCCCCCCCCGTCTCAAGATAAGTGTCCATCTTTCTATTTTGTATGTCCCTAAATAAATTTCCATTACCTAAAATAGTAAAAACATATGTATAACTTTCCACTAGTACTCTTTGATAGTACACACATGTCAGCCACTAAGAAGTCATACTTTATTTAAAGTTGCATGCAAGTACATGGGCTTATTAGTTATTTGATCATTTTTCTTACATTTTTTTTAAAATTTGTGCAATGTGGCGGTGGACATTTAAAAAAAGACAGAGGGAGTACTACATAAAAGCCTTTTCGAGTGTGACATTGAAACTACCAGCGACATAAAAAGGACTTGACTAGAGAGACCCATTAAAAGAGTGTTTAAACGCTATTTAGATCCAATGTTTTTCGATCCGGCCGGGTCAATCAGTTGACCCGATTCCGGCTGAAAAAGCGGGTCATAATTACCTGAGTTTCACATTTTCAATCCTTGTTAGACCCGTCAGGTTTCGGATGACCCGGGTCAATCCGGTTCTCGAGACCCGGTCGGGTTTCGATTTTTTCGGGGTTTTTTTTTAAAAAATATGTAAATTTTACGTATTTGCGACGAAATTTTATTTTTACATATTATATTGGTTGGTAAACAAGTTATATCTTTAATATACGGAAGTTTTTATGGTTTTTAAATATAATTTTTGTTAATTATAATATTTTTTTTTTAGAAAACCGGGTTAACCCAGATTGACCCGGATTGACCCGGGTTGACCTGACCCGGTGACTCGACCTGGTCGATTTAAAACCCGGGTTTCAAAACATTGTTTAGATCTAGCTCGTTTTGAGTGGAAACGGGAATCTAGTTTCGAACAGTAATTTTTAAAGAACTGCGTAAATTTTGCATCGATGCATCGTTTCACTTGTTCTTTGAAGAAAAAGAAGACGCGTTGAGCATTTTATTCTGTGATTTATTTACACTTAATTAATTCAACGAATGTTCTAGTTGTGCATTGCCTTTTCACCATGGTTTTTTTTCTCCTCGCCCACATGCAAGGGTTGCCCACTGTGAACGAACATATATGTGAAATCTAGAAAATTGGACTTCACGGCACATGGTGAAACTAAATAAATTATAATATCTTTAGATTACCAGTCGTGGACGATGGTGTGTGAAGAAGGTGGCCGAGTAAAGGTAAATAAAGTATCTTTTTAGTAAAGAAAATGTCACTTAATTTATTAGAATTATTATCAACTCTAAAGTGTAAGCAAGTGTAGAACCTTTCACTATTTTATACTTCAGGACCCATAATCATAAATCCTTTCCTCATAAAATTTCCTGTCCCCATAACTGAAGAGAGAAAACATTAATGGGTTCCA
This sequence comes from Glebionis coronaria, assembly GCA_025667525.1. Lineage (NCBI taxonomy): Eukaryota > Viridiplantae > Streptophyta > Magnoliopsida > Asterales > Asteraceae > Glebionis > Glebionis coronaria. The sequence continues at coordinate 69,833,347 of CM046877.1, read as the reverse complement.
ACTTGATATCCATGGTTCAGGATGAAATAGAGTCCTGCAACAACTTCTCGCAAGATGTTAGCCTTTACTTGTCGAATTTGCTATGGATTGGTGTCTATATAGTCGTGGCGTCGCTACTTTGCACCCAGGCAATAGTGGCTGATTTATTACATGGTTTCGAAACAAAAAGCTATGGTTTCCGTGTAAATACTTCACTTTGAATGCTGCTTCTCTCACTGTGATAGCTGTTGCAATGAAGCTACCCATGGATCTGAACAATTCAATGTCCGGTTTTTTGGACCGGAAGTCAAAGCTAGGAAAACCTATGCTATGGATTGGTGTCTATATAGTCGTGGCGTCGCTACTTTGCACCCTGGCAATAGTGGCTGATTTATTACATGGTTTCGAAACAAAAAGCTATGGTTTCCGTGTAAATACTTCACTTTGAATGCTGCTTCTCTCACTGTGATAGCTGTTGCAATGAAGCTACCCATGGATCTGAACAATTCAATGTCCGGTTTTTTGGACCGGAAGTCAAAGCTAGGAAAACCTATGCTATGGATTGGTGTCTATATAGTCGTGGCGTCGCTACTTTGCACCCTGGCAATAGTGGCTGATTTATTACATGGTTTCGAAACAAAAAGCTATGGTTTCCGTGTAAATACTTCACTTTGAATGCTGCTTCTCTCACTGTGATAGCTGTTGCAATGAAGCTACCCATGGATCTGAACAATTCAATGTCCGGTTTTTTGGACCGGAAGTCAAAGCTAGGAAGCATGGCCTTTTTGTGCGCCATGATAGCTAATTCATTGCCTTCTTTAGCAACCATGAGTAGCAAGGAACTTCTGGCAAACATCATAGCATTGAATATTTTAGTGATTACCATGATTGTCAATGTTTGCATTCAAATAAAGACGGGAGTCATATTCTCCGTGTATGAACGGCGTACTACGCTTGATGGTAACAGGTTGGTAGCAATTTTTTATATGGTTGTGCTACTCATGTTGCTGATAATACAGATATGTTCAGCCTTAACGATTCCGAAGTCCAAACAAATATTAGAATCGAAATACCAAACATGTCATGAAACAGCTTTGAAAGATCTGGAGATACAGAAAGCAGCTGGAAAGTTAAACGTTAAGATGCTAAAGCAGCATGTGAGCAACCATTGGATTATGGCGGGAACTGGCAGCCCACAATTCATCACAGCTTGTTCCAATACTACCTCTGCTTCTGGTGTATTGTGTGTTGCTAGCACTGTCATACATGTAACTATTATCAAATCTGTTTATGTAAATGCTCCTTCCCTAAATATGGCTTTAAAAGAGTATCAATCGGATTATAATTGGTCAATCCCATTTATTCTCGTAATACAGTTTATCGGAAGTCTGCTAGGTACAATTGCACCATTGTGTAGATGCTATGCCGCCTGGAGCTTCAAATTTTCCATTAAATGGATTTGGAGCCATATCAGGGTATTGTATGTAGAGAGCTACTGGACTCAGATGCTGTGCGATTGGAAACAGAGTAGCATACCATTTTCAGTCTCAAGCCGCAAAACAAAGATTGTCATCCAGAATCTTAAAGTCATAATTCTTACCATTTCTATAGGACTTCAGATGACAGTTGTGGTAGCATGCAAGATGATAGCATTGGTCCCAATTTTCCTTGTGCTTTGTGTCTTGTGTTGTATACGGTGTTTAGAGTGGGTGAAAGCAATGTTTAGTGCCACAAGTATTATGTCAGCACAAAATCCCGAGCAAGAAGAAAACAATAATGATCGTAGGCGGTATGTGTTACAACTTCGAGAAGATATGGAGATTTTTGAGAGAACATTGAAAAGCATTTCAAAATCTTTTAACCGCTTGATCCAAAAAGCTGAAAAGAAACAACCCAGCAATCTCATGAAGATTCTAAAAGAAACTAAAGGTTTTGTAGGAGTTGGGAAGTATGTCAGCCTTCATGTTCCATCTTTACATGCAGAGGACTATCTCGATCGTTGGAGCTTACCGTTAGTTACCCTAACAGCCATCACTATTTCACTTCCAAAAATCCAAAACCACGTAGCTGATATGTTTCTAAGCAGTGTGAGTGAAGGTCTTGCATATGTCATACTTGTGGAAGAAAGGCTAAATAGAACCAATGATTATGACAGGGTTCAAAAGGCAGCTAAAAATTTGTGGCTCGAAGTTGAAATATACCACAAATGGTTAGGCAACAATCTGACAACACTTGCTCCTCCAGCATACACCACAGAGCAGATTCTGCAACGGTTCAAGAATATAGCTCAGAACATGGTTAGTGAAGCGCAAAATATGAATATTGGAAGCCCAAATAATAATTCCATCTACCGCTCCATTTGTGCCAATTCAATGTACCGCATCACAGAAACTATCCTTCTTTCCTACCACACCAACATTGACGATATTAGCCAAGAGGACCTATTCACGGAATTATCATCAATGATCGCTATGCTGGCTACTTGTCTATCTAACTTGCCCCAAGTCATAGCTATGAAATGTCATGAAAGTGTAATAGAGAAAAGAGAGTCAAGTGTCCATGCTGCAGCCCAACTCCTCGGTGAGACTACACAGATAATCAACATCCTTCAAAATCGCGCACTTCCAAATTTAAATCCAGATGAGTTTTCTTTAATGAAAAGTGGTGTGATTACTTAAAACATCCCTAATCTTGAAAGTATTCAGTTATATGTTCTTCAAGAGGTAATTAAGTTTCTTAAGATATGTCAAATATAAATGTATCGTAGTTGATAGTTGAGTTAACACTTGAATATGGACCGCAAGATCAAAATATCGTGATTCTGTGAGCAACACCTCAAAATAATCCAGAATCAGAGGATTCTGCTCCTTAGAAAAGTTGCATGTTCATATTTGTGTTCATGACATTAAAATGATCCTTTGTGGTCAGAATATTTAAAATGATAACGATATTTCAATCTTGGCGGTATTTATATAATCGTGTTTCATTTCCAAACAGTTTGTGCTAAGATTTTGGATCTCGTTCATAATTTACAGAATTACATAGATGATGCCTACTTTTAAAACTTGTCACGGAAATAGTCCCTAAATCGACGATCATGATAAAATATCTCATATGCTTTAAACGTGAGTGTTTATAATTTCACATTATTTCTCATAAAATCTGATAAGTAAATTACATGGATGGTTTATATGGTTAGAAATTACTTGCATAGATCTCGTCCTTTGACTGTTATATTTTCATGTGACTTCCTGATATAAACTAAAAAACAAAGTAAAAAAGATAAGTAATTGGATCTGTTAATTCAACAAGAATGTCAGAAACAATTCTGCTAATAATCGTAATTCTGAAGAATGCCCAAAAATTAGGGTAAAACACGGCAACACAACGGCCAGTGGTTTAATTTTTATTAAACTGATAACTGTCTTGCTAGGGTTACAACAGATTCATTAAATAATGACTGCAAACAAAGAAAAACCCTAAAAATCCAACGGGCTGCACCGTAGCCCAAAGATAAAGTCCAACTGAAAGTGAAAAAAACATAAATATGTAAAAAAACTGATAGTAAAAAGGCTTTTCAGGCCTTGGATACTCCTCAACCAGCTAAAAGGTGATTACAGCGTCATCCGCCTCCTTTTTACGCACGTTTTGACAGATCACGGGCAGAAAACGGACTTAGGATGCAAAAGATATGCCGGTTTTACTAAACCCCTTATCGTCACACGATCTCGGGCCTCCAGAAACAAGTCAGCCCATTCTTCAACACTTGGGCCTCCATCATTCCCCCTGGATAAGAAAAATTCGTCCTTGAATTCCCAGCTGTATCATCATCTAAAGAATCACCATGGTAAGGCAACAAGTGCTTCACATTAAAAACATTAGAAAAACGAATATGGCTTGGCAACTTCAAACGATAAGCATCTGAGTTCATCTTATCCACAATTTCCACTGGACCAATCTTCTTAGCAAACAACTTATTATATTCACCAACTAGAAAATGATCCTTAGTCAAAACAGCCCACACAAAGTCTCCTACTTCAAAGTCAACATGTCTCCTCTGTTGATCTTCATCCTACTTGTACTTCGAATTAGCTCGAACCAAGTTGTCACGAACAGATTTATGAACATCATGCAACCCCTCAACAAAATCCTGCACTTTTTTCGGAACAGACCTAGAAACCTAATCAAGAGGACCACGTGGCTGAGCAGAATAAACCACCTGGAATGGACTAAACCCAGTGCTCTGATTAACAACATGATTATGAGCGAACTCAGCTTGATACAACTTCTGATCCCACGCCTTCACATGATCACCCACCAAACACCTTAACACGTTACCAAGAGACCTGTTAACAACTTTAGTTTTCCCATCAGTTTGAGGATGATAAGCACTACTAAAATTGAGCTGAGTATTCACCATCTTTCACAAACTACGCCAAAAATGACTCAAATGCCTGGTGTCCCGATCACAAACAATGGAGGAAGGTAAACCATGTAAACGGTACACATCCCTAAAGAAAAGTTGGGCTACATTAACTGCATCTGTTGTCTTCTTGTAAGGAATAAAATGAACCATCTTAGAAAAACGATCAACAACAACAAATATTGAATTATTACCCCTTTGAGTACGAGGTATCCCCAACACAAAATCCGTGCATATAAAGTCCTACATTAGTAGTCGTCCCCTTTGAAACTTGACAAAAACGACACCTCTTAACGTAGCGATCCACTTCCTTCCTCATAGTAGGCCAAAAATAAGAAGCTTGAACCAACTGTAAAGTGCGATCACGACCAACATGTCCTTCACTATACAACTCCTTAATAATTTGCATGCGAAGACTTGAATCAGGAATACAAAGTTGATTCCCTTTGAATATGAACCCATCATGCATAACAAAATCTATTTTCTCTCTGGATTGCAAATCCTGCAAAACAACTAAAAAGTATGGATCCACAGTCACCATGTCACGAATGACATCAAGTCCTGGAACATCAACCTGCATGGTTACAAGTAAACTACTCCTCCTACTTAAGGCATCAGCAAACGATTGGAAGCAACAGTTTTGTGTTTCACCACAAAAGTAATTTTCTCAAGAAAAGCCAACCAACGCCCATGCTTATGTGAAACCTTATCTTGAGTACGAATATGCCTTAAGGAATCATGGTCAGTGAACAAAACAAACTCCTTATAAAACAAATAATGGCGCCAATGCTACACAACTTGGACCACTGCATAAAACTCCAAGTCATACGTAGAGTACCTCGACATCGGCCCTATCAACTTCTCGCCAAAATAAGCAACAGGCCGCCCACCTTGACTAAGAACTCCACCAATTGCAACCTTAGAAGCATCAGTATGAAGCTCAAAAACTTTAGAAAAGTCAGGCAATACCAGGATTGGTGATGTAGTAAGCTTTTCCTTGACAACTTGAAAAGCCAGCTCTGCTTCCTCCGTCCACACAAATGACTTCCCCTTCATACAGTCTGTCAAAAGGGCCATAATGGAACTGAAATTAGGGATAAACCGCCTATAGAAAGAAGCAAGACCATGGAAACTCCGAACTTCAGTAATGGTAGTTGGAGTTGGCCACTCCTGAAGAGCTGCTACCTAAGACTCATCCACCTGTATGCCATCACCCGAAACAACATACCCTAAAAACAAAACTTTAGGGGTCATGAACACACATTTCTTCGTGGCTGCATAAAAATTGTCCTTCCGAAGTAAGGTCAAGACCTGCCTCACATGATTTACACGCTCATTATGAGAAGCACTATAAATAAGAATGTCATCAAAATAAACAACCACAAACTTGCCAATAAAAGACCTGAGTAGTTGATTCGTCACACGCATAAATGTGCTTGGTGCTTTTGATAAACCAAAAGGCATGACCAACCACTCATACAACCCTTCACGGGTCTTGAAAGCGGTCTTCCACTCATCACCAGGTCTAAGACGAATCTGGTAATACCTACTCTTCAAATCAAGCTTTGTGAAAATGGTAGCACCACTAATCTGGTCAAGCAAATCATCAAGGCGAGAAATGGACTAAACCCAGTGCTCCGATTAACAGCATGTTTATGAGCAAAGTCAGCTTGATACAACTTCTGATCCCATGCCTTCACATGATCACCCACCAAACACCTTAACACGTTACCAAGGGACCTGTTAACAACTTTAGTTTGCCCATCAGTTTGAGGATGATAAGCACTACTAAAATTGATTTAAGTATTCACCATCTTCCCCAAACTACGCCAAAAATGACTCAAAAACCTGGTGTCCCGGTTAGAAACAATGGAGGAAGGTAAACCATGTAAACGGTACACATCCCTAAAGAAAAGTTGGGCTACATTAACTGTATCTGTTGTCTTCTTGCAAGTAATAAAATGAACCATCTTAGAAAAACGATCAACAACAACAAATATTGAATCATTACCCCTTTGAGTACGAGGTAGCCCCAACACAAAATCCATGCTAATATCAACCCAAGGCTGCGAAGGAACTGGCAAAGGCATATAAATTCCTGCATTAGTAGCCGTCCCCTTTGAAACTTGACAAATACGACACCTCTTAGCGTAGCGATCCACTTCCTTCTTCATAGTAGGCAAAAATAGGAAGCTTGAACCAACTTTAAAGTGCGATCACGACCAACATGTCCTTCACCATGCAACTCCTTAATAATTTGCATGCGAAGACTTGAATCAAGAATACAAAGTTGATTACCTTTGAATAAGAACCCGTCATGCATAACAAAATCTGGTTTCTCTCCAGATTGCAAATCCTCCAAAACAACTGAAAAGTATGGATCCACAGTCACCATGTCACGAATGACATCAAGTCTTAGAACATCAACCTGCATGGTTACAAGTAAACTACTCCTCCTACTTAAGGCATCAGCAGCACGATTAGAAGCAATAATTTTGTGTTTCACCACGAAAGTAAATTTCTCAAGAAAATCCAACCAACGCCCATGCTTATGTGAAACCTTATCCTGAGTACAAATATGCCTTGAGGAATCATGGTCAGTGAACAAAACAAACTCCTTATGAAACAAATAATGGAGCCAATGCTTTACAGCTTGAACCACTACATAAAACTCCAAGTCATAAGTAGAGTACCTCGACTTCGGCCCTGTCAACTTCTCGCTAAAATAAGCAACAGGCCGCCCACCTTGACTAAGAACTCCACCAATTGCAACCTTAGAAGCATCAGTATGAAGCTCAAAAACATTAGAAAAGTCAGGTAATACCAGGATTGGTGATGTAGTAAGATTTTCCTTGACAACCTAAAAAGCCAGCTTTGCTTCCTAGATCCACACAAATGACTTCCCCTTCATACAGTCTGTCAAAGGGGGCATAATGGAACTGAAATTAGGGATAAACCGCCTATAGAAAGAAGCAAGACCATGGAAACTCCAAATTTCAATAATGGTAGTTGGAGTTGGCCACTCCTGAACAGCTGCTGCCTTAGACTCATCCACCTGTATTCCATCACCCGAAAAAACATACCCTAAAAACAAAACTTTAGGGGTCATGAACACACTTCTTTGTGGCTGCATAAAAATTGACCTTCCGAAGCAATGTCAAAACCTGCCTCACATGATTGACATGCTCATTATGAGAAGCACTATAAATAAGAATGCCATCAAAATAAACAACCACAAACTTGCCAATAAAAGCCCTAAGCAGTTGATTCATCAGACGCATAAATGTGCTTGGTGCGTTTGATAAACCAAAAGGCATAACCAACCACTCATACAACCCTTCACGGGTCTTGAAAGCGGTCTTCCACTCATCACCAGGTCTAAGACAAATCTGGTAATACCCACTCTTCAACTCCAGCTTCGTGAAAATAGTAGCACCACTAATCTGGTCAAGCAAATCATCAAGGAGAGGAATAAGAAACTTGTACCTTACAGTAATCTTGTTGATGGCTCGACTATCAACACACATACACCATGTACCATCCTTCTTTGGAGTCAATAGGGCAGGAACAACATATGGCTCATACACTCACGAACATGACCCTTGGAAACCAGCTCCTCAACCTTCCTTCATAACTCCTCATGTTCTCCCAGGCTCATCCTATAATGTGGCCTGTTAGGCAACTGTGACCCAGGCTCTAGATCAACATGATGTTGTATGTTACGCAATGGTGGCAAACCATCAGGTAATGCATCAGTGAAAACATCAGAGAATTCCTCAAGTAAAGGGATCATGGCTTCAGGAACTTCACCGTCTTCAGAAACCTCCTTCCCTATTAGTACAAAAACATCACCTCCCACCTCCAGCTCGTCTTCTAACTACGAATGAGTTAGTAAAGTACTAGTGGGTTAAGTAACTACTTCCTTGGGTTTGTTTGGCATCAAAGTAATCTTCACACCCCCAAACAGGAAACTATAAGTATTTGTAGAAACTAGAAGGGGGGGGGGGGGGGGGGGGGGTTGAATAGTTTCTCTTCGATTGGTGACCAAATTAAAATTACTTTCAATTTGGTTTGTATCAAAACTATCTTTTGTTTGAAGCTAAGTTGCATAATGATTAGGTTCAATTCAAATGCACTAGCAAAGATAATAGGTAAGTGTAATGATAATGAAATAAGTAAAGAGTAAGGAAGGAGACAACCTAGTGGGAAGACACCAAGATTTATAGTGGTTCGACAACGAGGCTCTATCCTCGTTTCTACTCCAATCCTCGAGTACACCTACTCGAGATTTCCACTATATCCACAAGCTCCCTTCTCGGCGGAGAAAACCTTACATCGTTGCTTACATTATTTTCCGACACTAAGCTAAATGTCGAGACCTAATCTTTAGCTAGGACCAATCTACACAACGTTGCCTACTTCACAATTTAACGACACAAAGCTAGATGTCGAGTTCTAATCTTAAGGTAGAACCAATCTTCACGACGTTGCCTACTTCACCATTTTACGACACAAGTCCAGATGTCGAGTTCTAATCCAAAGCTAGAACCAATCTTCACGACTCTTCACTTTGAAGCTAAGTGAGAACTTCACACAACACAACTACTAATCACTTTCAAGTTTAGCGAGAACTCACAAGACACAACCACATCACTTTATAGTTTAGTGAGAACTACTAATCAAATCTATTACAACTCAACTAGACTTATCCAAGTACACACATGTAGCTTGGATTTACACAACACAAATCCAAGCAAACACATATGCAATGGATGTACACAACAAATCCAAGTATCCACAAATGACTTGGATGAACACAACTAGTCCAAGTATTCATAAATACATTGGATTGACCTAAAACAAAAAGGGTATCATGATGAATATGACTAGCTCATAGATTCATCTTTATCACAACACTAGTGAGTGAGTGATCTTCTCATTGGACAAGGTAAAGAAGGGGATCAAGAGGACAATCATATGTAAACATCCTTAACACTTTAAGTGATCATTTACTAATGATTATACTATAGAAAATAGAAATAGGGCTGAGAAAAACTTCCAAGAGGCTTACTGGAAAATGAGATTTGACCCACTATTTAAATAAGACAAAGTATAACGGATCTATAACGGCTAGTTGTGCGCGATACCTTATCTCGCCCGGAGGTTCCATATCGCTAAGGAACCGCGTAGGTACTTAAGGTACCACCACTAGAGTACGCTCCGTTTTTTGTCTTTTAGTGGGGTAGGAATATCTGAGGTATTTGAAGCCTTCAAAGGATATTCTAACAGCATTTGGAATATGCTATTTTCAATTTTTCATTTTCCATTTTAATAAAACATTTTCTAAAAAAGAAAGTTTATTATAAAGTCTTTTGTCATATTAACAAAAGTGAGTTTTAAGGATAATCATTTTGATGATCACTAAGTATGATTAAGAAAGGTTAGTGATATGATTATTACCTTGATGATAGTGTTAGTTAAATAATTCATTTTGTATTTTACACTAAATGTGTTGTATGGTTTGTTGTGATCAAAACTAAGAAAGATTAGTTAACAATAATAATGTTTTTAGGCATCACTTGCATTAACAATCTCCCCCTTTTTGATTACGACAAACTATAAACTCATTTACGTAGAAACACAAAATAACGAATTTATAACGAGTTTATCACTATCATTTCTCCCCCTTTGTCGTAGCAAAAAGATTAACACAAGTCTTCGAAGAACATCGAACTTTGCTAGTAGCTCCCCCTTGGTGGTTCCTCCCCCTTGCTTGGGGCACCAAGTTTGTGAGCTAAGGTGACATGCTACACAAAGGTTAGTAGAAAGGAAAGAAACACCAATGTATTTATGAGCACTACCTACTAAGTAACATGAGAGGGAGAGAGAGAAGAAATCTCAAATTAGAAGCAAGTATTTTGCTAAGTATGTCCAAAGAGGTAATTTACAAAATCAAACTTCAATCCAATGAAGATGATAAGCTTGTCAATGGGTTAATGTTTAGAATTGATGGAATCACCCATAAGCAATTGTAAAAATTAACCATGATCAACTCAAAATAGAACTAAGGAAATAACATACAAACAAAACAAAGGTTAAATAAAAGAAAAGACACAACAAAATAGATAGTCATACACACAATATGAGTATCTAAAAGCAATAAATATGGAAAATAAACCACTAAGCATAAGCTAGTCTAATAGTGATAATTTTCCAAGATTGCTTAAAAATGATAAAAGACTAAAAAGACGACGATGCATCATTTGAAGTTTTGTCCACCGGGACGAAAACTTGGATAGGAGGTCGAGTGAAGAGGAATTCAAAGAAATTTAACTTCTCATACACATGAGCAAGTTCAATTTGTTGAAATCGACAACAAGCACACGAGGATCCATGATGCAACACAAAATCGTTTGATGGGGGTAGGGCATCAAACTTAGGGTTTGGTGATGGTGGGGTAATGGGGTAGGAAATGTTTTCACAATGCCTTGTGAGGTTTGGGAAGGTTGAAAGGTCATTGAGTTGAGGGGTGTTGAAGGATTGAGGTGGTGGAGGAACATTTTCTTTAGCTCCGGTGATGGGGTTAATGGTATAAGTCTCATTCCAATACTTGATTGGAGAGAAGGTAGGGTTTTTGGGTGGTTTAGAGGAAGATGGTTCATTCTTCTTAACCCAAATAGGTCGAACCGAGATTTTTGGTTTCTTTGAAAGCTTGGATGATGAAGCTTTGGATGAGTGGGGTTGTGACAAAGAAATGTCAAGGTTAGGAATGTAGGAGTTAGGCATTGTGAGAGTGTGAGAATGAAATCTCAAGGTTGTGTGAGAATGAATTCTCAAGGTTGGGAAGGTGTGAGAATGAAATCTCAAGGTTGTGTGAGAATGAATTCTCAAGGTTGGGAAGGTGTGAGAATGAAATCTCAAGGTTTGGGTATAAGTAAAATGTAATCAAGGTAAGAATTTGAATACAAAAAGTGTAGTGTCAAGGAATGTTTAGTCAATTTGAGTAAACAAGGAATCTTGACAGGGTATAGGGTTTTAAAAGTTTTGACAAAAAAATTCGTCAAAAACTGATTTCTGCCCGCGGTACCTTAAAGGGACCGGCGGTTCCATATCGCTAGGGAATCGCGGGACTTTAAGGATCCGCGTCCAGTGGACTTGAAACCATGTTTTTCCAGGGTTTTGGGAAAAACTAAGACTTTTTCAAGAAGTTGAAAATCTTGGAATTTTACCTCTATTAGCACCAAATTATGCTAGGGTTGCATAAAGCAACATATTCACAAAGAATGTCTTGACAAAGGGTGACAAAATATTTAGATATCATTTTGAACCAATTTCAGTCAAGTTTTTAGAGGTTGTGATAGATTTAGGTTCAATTTTAATTTCAAGTTAAAGTTGATTAATGTGCACATAAGAATAAGAACACATAAAGCTAAATCCATATAACAACTTCATGAAACACTCATGAAGGAAGCAAGTACAATGACAAATGAAAAACTAACTAATACAAAGATAGCTTAACATTAAATCTAGATGAGTAGTCTTCTTTGGCTTGATTTTGTTTAAAAAACTTATTAAGAAAACTCATCATTCATCTCCTAGGAGGAGGCATGGAGAACAAGGAAAGCAAGAACTCTTGCAACCTCCTATGTAGTCCAAACATATCCATCCTAAGGTTGTGGATGATGTAGTGGTTGTAAAGACAACATGGACAACTAGGACCATGTGATTGTTGAAACCCATAGTATGGATCACCCAAAAGGAGGGAAAGTGGAACACCCAAAATTGGAATGTTTGAGTTGGGTGGAGGTGGAGGAGGAATGTTCTCCAAGGGTGATGTGGGTGAGAGTGGAGGCAAGTTCCCTAAAGGGGAAATGGGTGAGTGTGGAGGTATGTTCTCCAAGGTTGGTGAAATGGGTGAATTTGGAGGGGTAAATGGTGAAGTCACCAAGGTGTCATCAAAGTCATTCACAAAAGGAATGCTTTGGATTGGTTGGGGTTGTGTGGTCACATCCAAGGGTGCACTTGGAGTGAAGGGTGAAGAGAGTTCATTCATTCTTGAGTTGAATGAAGAGGAGGTAGAACCAATGGAGTGGTTAGTACCATGGGTGGATGATGTCTGGCATGGTGCAAGGGGTGGTGAAGGTGATGAAGAAATGAGGATAGGAACCATCTCATTCTTAGGTGTGTGGAATGGTGAGGAATTAGGCTTGGCTACCTTAATCCTTATTTTGAGTGTTTTCCTTGGGGTGGAGGTCTTGGAAGTGTTTGAGGTTTTGGTTCACACCATGGTTGACAAGGATGGTTTAAGGGTTAGGGAAGGATGTTTTGATGTGTGAAGAACATGACTAACAAGGTGGGTTTAAATGGGTGAGGGGATGATCCAAACTAGTAATGGGTTAAAATCATTTTAGGTGAATAATGAATTTAGGTAAGCTAGTTTAGGAAATGTGCAGTTTATTACTGAAAATCATGCAGTGTTTACACAAAATTAAGAAAATAGTGTAAAGCAAAAGATGCTGTCGTGCACAGTGGCCGGCGGTTCCTTATCTAGGACCGGCGGTTCCTTATCGATAAGGAGCCGCGGGTTGATACGGAACCGCGACCAGAGGGCTTTCAAAAATTTCCCATCCCAAATTTTGATAAACCCAGATTTTTACCAAAGGATTCACAAGCCAAAGTTAACTACAGATCATAATCTAATAAGCTAACTATCATAAGGCATGCACAAAGCTATGTAAATCACAAATATCATGGCATAAACAATATTAAGGAACAAAATAGATAACAATCCAAACATGTAGCATATGTTAATAGACATTCAAGTTAATAAAAAAAATTGTTCAACATTACATGTTTACCAACATGTATTCTTTGAAAAACTTCAAAGCTTTCACCTTCTCTTTTTGCCCTTTCCCTTGATCATATTCCCCAAGAACTTGAAACCCTTTCTTGATTCAACCCGGTGTTCGTGCAATTCCCCTCGAGTTCTACGATTTTCGCGGTAAAGATGCTCCATATTGAGATATTCCGGTACTTCACTAGAATGATGAGGCGGAGGAGCTAAGTCTTCAAATTCATCCTCGAATGGGTTTGAGGATGGGTGGGAATTACTCGAAGAGTTGAAGTGAGAACTAGTACCTATTCCATCACCATCACTTGTTGGCATGTCCATGTCCTCATCATCCATCTCTTGATGATCGGATTTTCTTGAACCTCGATCACTTCTTGTCTTTCTTGCATATGCCTCTTGAATAGGCAACATAACCCGATGAACCGGGTAGAAGCGAGAAAGATCGAGGTGGGGAAAATCATGAGCAACCCTTTTGAAAAGGCGAGTAAGAAGCATAGCATAGGGAAGGTTTGTTTTGGGCTTTGAAAGGGCATAATTGATTCGTCGAGCGATATAGAATGCCAAATTGTATTTGGTGGATGTAAAGATGCAACTCAACATATGCACCATACAAGCCGAGATATGATCTCGGTTTCCACCAAGACAAAAGACATTCTCCCTAAGAATATTGGCCCATTGGACCATAAAATCCTTAAGGTCGCTAGAGAGCACTTCATATCGATTCACATTTCGTACATTTGAATGAAGGCTTTTCACAACGTTTCCATCACGCTCTTTCGAAATGATGTCAAGGATGAACTCTAGATCAATTTCGGCGAGGTCATTTGGAGGTTTATCGTAGGATTCCAAGAGAGCATCAAGTCTCTATTTATCCGTAAAACGACAAGTGCCTTCATATGGCACACCGAGAATTTCACCAAAGTTTTCGAGGGAGTATTGAATCAATTGATCATTCAACACAAAACGAATGAAAATTTCTCCATTGTATTCAAGCATGGAGTAGGTGCTAAAGAATTCAAGAAGGAATAAGGGGTAAATATCTTCTTCTATGTTGAGCAAGCAATCAAACCCCGAAAGCTCAAACATAGATTGGATATAGTCATAACCCGTTAATTCCTTGTCAACGACTCTACCCTCATGGAAACAACGGGTAGAAAGGGATGGAAAGGAGTTTTGAAGTTGGGGGGAAGCATAGGTTTGGGAACGGTTTGGCATGTATTGTCTAGTGTATTGATGATCCTTTTGAAATTGAGAAGGCATGATTAGTACCTAAATAAACATAAGACAATATTTTTCCAATCACTCATATGAAAAATAAAATCAAAGATCAAAAATATGAGAATGTGTTATATCAATTTCTTGACTAACAAAGGATTGAATCTATATCATTCTCATGTTCACAATGTAGCTATTCCATTATTTACCAAGAACATATGAACTATGTTGGATCAACAATGGACTAGAACATTGGTTTTTCAAAACAAGGTTTTTAGGTAAGCATTAACAATGTCATTACCTACTTGTTCATGGGTTCATCTCAAATCCATCTTTTAACCAAAACCATTTAGCTAAAATCCGGATTTGTTATACAAGTGGGTTTTAGTGAAATCTTAATGAATATGAACCTAAGGAATCATAGTAAAATAACCATGTCAACCCACATTCCTATTAAGGTTTTAATTCAATTTCAATTTTAAAAATCTCCAATTATGAAAGGATGAACCCTAGAATAAAATAGATGAAATTGAAAGAAAATACTTACAATTAATTGATGTTAGATGAAGGATGAGTGAAACCCACAACTTGGAATCAATTAATTTGAGTGATTGGATGTTTTTGAAGCTTCAACAATGGTGGAAAACAAGAAAAACGTCGACTGTGTGTTTTTGGGAGAGAGAGATAGTGGTTTGAAAAGAATAAAATAATCAAACTGGTGCTCTGACAAAAGTTTCTGCCCACGGTTCCTTATCGATAAGGTACCGCAGGTTTGAGCCGCCTAGATAAGGAACCGCCTACAGAGGCAGGTTTTTATCTATGAAAAACGCCAAATTTTAAAAACCAAGTTTTTCTAAAATACTTAAAATTATATCATGAGCCTTTTAGAATATCATTGGATCATCATAACACTAAGCAATATGTTTTAATGAAGGATTACGAGTTGAATCAAGATCGAAAAGAACCGAAACGGACAAACGACTACTCGTAGCAAAACGGAAAAGTGGAGAGAAGTCAAGGGAAGTGAATCAAGACTAGGACCAATGCTCAAAGGATTAATGACAATCTTTAAATAGTGGTAACGAAGAGCTTGTGTCATATATAGTGGTTTAAGACGTGCCTTTCCGTCGAAACGTTAAACGGCTTTGGTAATGAATAACCACAAAGCAATTATTCAAGTATAGACTAAGATCACTTTCAATAATAGTCTTTGTTTAAACCAAAATATGAGCAAGGTATTAATTCACTTTCTCTCCCACAAAGGGCCTACTAACCGTATGGGTGCAAACCATGGAAATCATGCTTGATACTTTAAGCTACTACTAACTCACTCTACATCACCATAGTGAGTCAAGTATCCAAGCAATGAACGTTTGAGAGGATAAAAGAAAAGAAACACAAACCACAAATAAATGTCAAGGCAAGGATACCAAGAATAAGCACATAGTCAAGTAATGATCAAAAGAATGATCAAAGGGCGTGTGGAAGAACGAAAGCGTACCTTGGCCACAAAGAGCAATCCATCATGGAGTCAATGCTATGCCCAATCAATGACTATGATGAGTACTAAGTCTTCAAGGACTAGTATCATTCCCAATCATCTTGGTATCATCATTCAAATATGTTGAAGATCAATGAAGATGAGTCTTCTACAAGTGCAAATAACTCAATCCACTACCAATTAAGTGATTGATCTTCATGAGTACCTACACAAAGCAAGATGCAAACTAGTAGATACATTTCAAGAGTATATCTAAAATGCATAAAGGCTACTAATCTTAAGTGGGATGCAATATTATCAATTAAAGGACCTATTTTTCAAGAACAAAATAGTTTTGACCAAAGAGAAACTTTAGTACAACTTGACCTTCTAATTTGAGGAGACAATGGATCGATCCAAGTTTCAAAGTACAATATACTTCAAAGATCTTGAGTGACCATCGCTCTGATACCAATTGTAGAAACTAGAAGGGGGGGGGGGGGGGGGGTTGAATAGTTTCTCTTCGATTGGTGACCAAATTAAAATTACTTTCAATTTGGTTTGTATCAAAACTATCTTTTGTTTGAAGCTAAGTTGCATAATGATTAGGTTCAATTCAAATGCACTAGCAAAGATAATAGGTAAGTGTAATGATAATAAATAAGTAAAAAGTAAGGAAGAAGACAACCTAGTGGGAAGACACCAAGATTTATAGTGGTTCGACAACGAGGCTCTATCCTCGTTTCTACTCCACTCCTCGAGTACACCTACTCGAGATTTCCACTATATCCACAAGCTCCCTTCTCGGCGGAGAAAACCTTACATCGTTGCTTACATTATTTTCCGACACTAAGCTAAATGTCGAGACCTAATCTTTAGCTAGGACCAATCTACACAACATTGCCTACTTCACAATTTAACGACACAAGGCTAGATGTCGAGTTCTAATCTTAAGGTAGAACCAATCTTCACGATGTTTCCTACTTCACCATTTTACGACACACGGCTAGATGTCGAGTTCTAATCCAAAGCTAGAACCAATCTTTACGACTCTTCACTTTGAAGCTAAGTGAGAACTTCACACAACACAACTACTAATCACTTTCAAGTTTAGTGAGAACTCACAAGACACAACCACATCACTTTACAGTTTAGTGAGAACTACTAATCAAATCTATTACAACTCAACTAGACTTATCCAAGTACACACATGTAGCTTGGATTTACACAACACAAATCCAAGCAAACACATATGCAATGGATGTACACAACAAATCCAAGTATCCACAAATAACTTGGATGAACACAACTAGTCCAAGTATTCATAAATACATTGGATTGACCTAAAACAAAAAGGGTATCATGATGAATATGACTAGCTCATAGATTCATCTTTATCACAACACTAGTGAGTGAGTTATCTTCTCATTGGACAAGGTAAAGAAGGGGATCTAGAGGATAATCATATGTAAACGTCCTTAACACTTTAAGAGATCATTTACTAATGATTATACTATAGAAAATAGAAAGAGGGCTGAGAAAAACATCCAAGAGGCTTGCTGGAAAATGAGATTTGATCCACTATTTAAGGAGACAAAGTATAACGGATCTATAACGGCTAGCTGTGTGCGGTACCTTATCTCGCCCGGTGGTTCCATATCGCTAAGGAACCGCGTAGGTACTTAAGGTACCGCCACTAGAGTACGCTCTGTTTTTTGTCTTTTAGTGGGGTAGGAATATCTGAGGTATTTGAAGCCTTCAAAGGATATTCTAACAGCATTTGGAATATGCTATGTTCAAATTCTCATTTTCCATTTTAATAAAACATTTTCTAAAAAAGAAAGTTTATTAAAAAGTCTTTTGTCATATTAACAAAAGTGAGTTTTAAGGATAATCATTTTAATGACCACTAAGTATGATTAAGAAAGGTTAGTGATATGATTATTACCTTGATGATAGTGTTAGTTAAATAATTCATTTTGTGTTTTACACTAAATGTGTTGTATGGTTTGTTGTGATCAAAACTAAGAAAGATTAGTTAACACTAATAATGTTTTTAGGCATCACTTGCATTAACATTATTAGTTCTCCCATGGTGAGTTACATCACGATCATACTCACAAGGTCTACCCAACAACAAGTGACAAGCATCCATAGGTATTACATCACACCAAAGATTATCCTTATAAGTTGTTCCTACAGAAAACGAAACTTGGATACTCTTGGAAACTGTTATCTCCCCACCCTTTTTAAGCCACTGTAACTTACTCCCTCCGTCCTATTTTATTTGTCCCCTAACAATTTTTTTGTGATTTATGATAGATACATTTAATGTAGACATTTTATATTAAAAAACAAGTTTATCCTTTGAATACATTAATAGTTTCCATTTAAAAAATTAATAGCATGGGTAAAACTGGAAATCAATCAATTCTAACTTATTATTTAAGAAACTGGACAATATTTTGGGGCAAACTAAAATAGTAATGAGAATAATAAAAGTGGGACGGAGGAAGTATAAGGTTTGGGACGATTTTTAGTTTTCAACCCTAATTTCTGGACTGCTTCTTTAGCTATCAAATTATCACAACTACCTGAATCGCATACAAAAGTGCATACCTTACCCATAATGGTACAAGTTGACTGAAAGATGTTGTGTTTGAGCCAATCATCACCATCAGCTTTAGGTGTTAAGCTGAAGCGCCTTACCACCAAATTCACCCCCACATCTCCAGACATATACTCCTCCTCATACTCAAGTTCTGCATCATAAACTGCGTCTCCTATGTAATCATCATAAGCCACGTCATCATCTTCCTCAGGTTCAATAAATAAGTGCCTCTTCCCATCCTTCTTACACTCCGACTGTCGGTGACCAGGTTCACCACAGTTAAAGCACTTGAACCCACCACTGCCGGTCGCTTTAGGAACTGATCCAATATTCTCACTAACTGCTTTAGCCTGACTTGGGGCAAAACGAGATGCCGCATTACCCGAACCAGAAGCACCTGTTGTTGCAGGAGAAGACGAACTCCCTACTCGTCGGTTCCGCTTCTCAAAATTCAGTGCACGTTGATATGCTTCAGAAAGTGTTATCGGATCAAACATGTTAACAGAATCAATGATCTGGACTCTTAAACCACCAATGTATCGAGAGAAAAGCTGATATTCTGTCTCTTGAATGTCATTCCTTGCAATTAGTTGGTAAAATTCGGTTATATAATCTTCAACAGACTTGGCCCCGTGTTTCAGATTCTTTAACCGCTGGTACATCATTCGCTGGTAGTTATGAGGAATAAAATTATTCCTCATGACCTTCTTCATCTTTTGCCAACTCGTGATCTTTGACTTCCCAACTCTGTTCCTCGTCAGTTTCAATTGTTGCCACCACACGGATGCCTTACCATGTAACTTGGTAGCGATCAACGATACCCTTTTGTTTTCTGGTACTTATTTGAATTCAAATACTTCTACAACAGCAACAAGATAATCAATAAACTCTTCAGGCTTTAAGGTGTCCCCATTAAACTCCGTAATATTAACCCTCGTTCTAGTCTCCCAACGCCTATCATTTTTCCCACTGCGATCTCTCATCCATTGCCTACTGTTCATCATCAGACAAACCATCACTAAACAGATTTTCTTCCAGATCTGCATCTTCGTCCTCATGATGGCGATTACGAGGCCTCCTATTGCTCATCAAATTGTTCATCTGGTCGGTTAATTGATCAACCATTTGATCGAATCGCTCCTCCGTTATGTCCATCACACGCTGCTCCAATTCCTGTTCATTCACATCGTGAATATGCCTAGTTCTCCTTGGAGGCATCTTAATCAGGAACTTTGTCTCTGATACCAACTGATGTAGACTAAAAAACAAAGTAACAAAGATAAGTAATTGCATCTATTGATTCAACAAGAATGACAGAAACAATTATGCTAATAATCGTTGATTATGAAGAATACCTGAAAATTAGGGTAAAACATAGCAACACAACGGCCAGTGGTTTAAATTTTATTAAACCGGTAACTGTCTTACTAGGGTTATAGCAGATTCATTAAATAATGAATGCAAACAAAGAAAAACCCTAAAAATCCAACGGGCTTGTAACACCCCATTTTAATAAATGGAATATCACAGGATAATTATGGTGTGTCATCAAAGCATACAAGGTAATATGTCATAAACATACATGGCCAAAGGGGTAACCGGAATCAAACATCGGTTCCCAACATAAGCCCAAAACATAAATAAAATAAATGACTAAAAGAAGACTAGACAAGAATAAATATATGAAGTCATGAGGAGAAGAAGTCTAAGGTAGCTCCTATCCTATGCGTGTCCTCCAAATGCTCCAGTCTAACCTTAGATACCTGCCGTTTTGGGACATAGAAAGAAACTAACAGTTGAGCAATACGCTCAGTGCACGGATATATAACATAGCATGAATGGCATAATATAGGAAGAAATGTAAAGCATGAATAACAACAGAAACGAGTAAGTCCTGGGAAAAACCTAGGAATATAACATGGTTAACTGATTTTAGTTCTGAAAATATAGCTTATGTTTACTTGTAAAATCTGTATTACTTTACTGTACCAAAATAGCCAATATAGGTCATGAGGTCAACAACGTGCATGAATACGTAGAGGGGTGACCTCGTCATA